>OY720429.1:186195932-187395932 GCA_963082735.1 Pocota personata
ACTTTTTACAAAGTTCTTCTATTTCCCTTCTATTATTTCTACATGTGGTCTTACACATTTGTGAATATTTTTGACATCTGTTAAAACCTTGAATAAATAATATGATTATATGTACATACCTGAAAATACATTTAAGATAATTTTCGAATTGCCCTGTGACTTGCTTGTCACTGCTCACTTAGACCAACAGTCTAATACAATGTACCGATATGAGTTGTTTTTACCCTAAGAAAGACCTAGAACAAAAAAAAAAAAAAAAAGCAACTGATTTAGAACCATCCAGATAAGCATATGAATCTCAGGAGGTTTTCCAGACTCAATTTATTTTTCAATTTATTTTTCATCTCTGCAGCTTCTGCAATAATCGTTTTTCAAGATTTGTCTTATTGTAAGTTTGTCGATTGTCGATCTGCCGCACTATGAGCACAAGTAACGTTTTGCGCACTGTGGGCCCAAGTAACGTTGTCCGTCTCAAAAATCTGTAACTTTTCTGTCTCTTGAAATAATTCAGTGAAGTTTTGCACACATCATCTTGAATGTATTGAATATTATTTATTAATATTTAAAAATTATTCAAAGACAAAATATGGCCTACCGTAATTTATTATAAAAAAATGAAACATATTTCTTAACAAGAATTATGCAACAGTGTTTTAGAAAAAAAAATTAAATTGTTGGGGCGAGTTTCCATTATGCGCACTGAGCAAACGTTTTTTTTTTTTCTGGCTTAAAATGGCCTAAAAAACATAAATATGTATAATATTTTTTTCTTGAGGAAATGAACATTTTTTTTCGCATGTTTTTCATTTGTTTATAGTTGAGAGCAGTGTTGCCAGTTTAAGTGAAAATCACCTGTCGCTTTAAACGAAGTTAAATAGTTGAATAAGTGTATACCAAAAACTGTCAGGCAGCCGCCTGTAAGAAAGTCTGGTGTATTTAAAGTATGGGGTGGGTGGATCGCTTCGCTCGCTAACAGGATTTTAACCCTTTTTTCCGCAGGGTTTCTGTGAAAATTGAAAGCTTTAAAAGTAAAAAAAAAAAAAAATAGAAAAACAAGTTTCCGCAGAAAAACTCTTTTACAGTACATCTTAGAATAAATCAATTTAAACAAAAAAATAAAAAAAATAAATTTGCTTAGTGCGCATAATGGAAACCTCAGCCAAATTGTTTTTTTTTTTCCAAGAGCTCTACCCAAAGGGGAAGACGAACGCAGAGAAGAACAAGTTTTATTTTGACATAAAACCATGTTAGTTTCCATGTTAATAAGTTTGATCGGAACAAGTGACGATATAAATAAGTTGGCATAAGATATTATTTAATTTTCTTCTAATAATATCTGTTTATATTCACTCTATCTCGAAGAACCATCACAGCCCCATTTAGTTAAAAGTGTCAGATTATGACATCTAAATTTGTATATAGAACCAAATTGCAAGTATCTGAACTTTAGCTCCAATATCAGTTATGGTACTCGTAATATTTGACTCTGGAGGGTATCATAGTTGTTTCGCGTGTGCTAACATCTGATAAGACGTGGAATGACCTCTAAATGTCATAATTTATTTGTTTGGCAGTATTCCATTTAATTCAATTCAATGAAAGGTATGTTTGCCTTGTCGAGCATTTGCTATCTCATTTGCTGGTAATGAGATAATTCAGCAAATGTGGAAATGTATGGGAAATGAAATAATTTAATACCTCTTGTCCGATTTTTTGCTATGAAAACGTAGTATAATATGAGCCCAACAATTTTTTTTTTACGTTTAAGCCTTCTTCATCTTGAGGTTTCTTGGACGAGTAGAATGTTTAGTGAGTTAGCGGAGATAAGCATCGGGGACATCATCAGTTTCCTCAATGCCACGGGGTGGCTTTAAATAATCTTTTCTCTCTTTTCCCACAAGTCCAACGTCAGTTTCTACAACAATTTAGGTCACTTGAGTTGTGGTATTAAAACGGCGCCTCTGGGCTAATTATGTTTCAGCATCGCATGCTGTCACAACCACACCTACCTACCTACCTACCTAGGATGTTGACTTCGCAGTTGGAATGTGCCAGAATTTTTCTAATGTGTCTTGTCCTGGTTTTTTGTATTTCATTGTCGACAGTATTGATCTGCAGGTCGCGATGGATGTCTTGATTGCAAATATACCTTTCTGCGTTCGTAATCGTCCTTAGAATTTTTGTTTGCTGTCTTTGTATGACATCTAGATTTGATTTTTTTGAGGTTCCCCAAATTTGAATACCATGCGTCCCATATAGGCTTAATTATACTCTTGTAAATGAGTAGTTTGTTATTTATGGATGGCTTGGATTGAGGTTGTAATAGCCAATAGAGTTGACGGAATTTATTCTTTATTTGGTTGCGTTTTTGTTGGATGTGTTGCTTCCATGTTAGTTTGCTGTCTAGATGAATCCCCAGATATTTAGCTACCGGTTGAATGGATACTTGTTTGTTGTTAATAGTTAATGGTGAAGGTGTATATTTAGTTATGGTGCTGTAAATAACTTGTACCGTCTTGTCTTCGTTAATCTTTATATGCCAATTGGAGAACCACTCTGTCGTTTTGCCCAGTGTTTTTTGTAATTGGAATGTAGTAGTTTGGAGATGACTTCCGGAGTACAGGAGTACTGGTCGTCGGCAAATGTAGCAACTATGGTCGTTTCTCTGTTGGGAGACGGAATGTCTTCTATAAATAGAACATAAAGGTGGGTCCCCAGAATACTTCCTTGAGATTCTCCTGCATTAATTGGGTGAATTTGGGAGCATTTACGAGTATCATCATACCTTACATAAAAACATCGATCTTCTAGATAACTTTTTAGTAGCAAAAAGTAGTCTTTTGGAATGATTTTGCTAAGTTTGTATAAAACTCCTTTATGCCAGACCGAATCAAATGCTTTCACATCGTCCAGGTAAACCGCTACACAAAATTGCTTTTCGTCGCTGGATGTTGATATTTTGTTTGTCATTCTATGTATTTGCTTAATAGTTGAATGATGTTTTCTAAACCCGAATTGATGACTGGGAATAGCATTAGATTGTGTCAATATTGGTTGGAGTTTCTTTTGCAGGAGTTTTTCAAATATTTTGGAGATTAGGAGGAGTAGACTGATAGGTCTATACGATGTAATGTTCGTGGCGTACTTCTCTGACTTTGGAGTAGAAATTACCTCTGCGACTTTCCAAAGTTTTGGAAAGTGTTTGAGTCTTGCTATACTGCTAAATAGGTTGCGTAGAAATATGAAGGCTAGTTGTGGTAGTTCCCTTAATATTTTTCCAGTTAAGAGGTCGTATCCCGGTGCTTTTTTACTTTTTATTTCGTTTTTAACGCAGGCCTCAATTTCTTTTGCTGTCATCCTGTTAATGTGTTTCTTCTCTGAGATGCTGTTGTAGTGGAGTCTTGAGTCTTTATCGCCGTCCGTGTTGGTGAAGGTAGCCTCGAAGTACTTGTCGAGGAATGACGCTTTGTCAAAATTATCTCTAGTCCACGTGTTGTCCGGTTTTTTTGAGTGGTGGGAGATGTTTTGTCTTGTTTGCTGAGTGTCTTGTAGCCTTCCATAGTGAATAATTTGTCTCAGATGTTGGGGTAAGCCGGTAATCGCCAGGTTAGTTTCCAGGACCTCTTTTAATTTTCGTTTGAGTACTTTGGTTTTCTTGTTTAACTGGGTTTTGTCGTTTGGTGCTCGAGTCATCTGCCACCTTTTCCTTAATTTCCTCTTGGTAAGTATTAGTTTTTTAATGACATCAGCTGATGAAGAGTTGCTAGTCATTTGTTTTTTTGTGGGCGTTGCTCTGTATGCCCCCTCGTTTATTGTATCATTAAAGTATATTATGACCCTTTCAATTGCGTTTTGTGTTTTAAGGGGGAGAAGAGTACAAAAGAGTACACTAAATAAAAAGCAAAATTTTATACTTTTTTACTAATAATGACACATTTAATTAAATTTTACTATTTCCTTACAACATTCAATAGAATTATAAATAGATTTCTTAATAAAAAGTAGGAACAAAAAAACAATACATATTGGTAATAACAAAAATAATAAACACTTTTTTATATAAGAAACTTTAAATTTTCAATATTTCAATGTAAGCTCACCGGCTACGAAACTGGCTCAAAGACAAACTGGGAGTTGTACTTTTTTTGGGCATTGATAAACAGTTGTTTAAAAAAAACTGTAAATGACAGTTGACTAAATATGGCTATGTAGAGGGGACCAAGTTGTAGCCTAGACATGAATCCTATAGAACACGTCTAAGGTGTGGTAAAAAGGTAAGTTAGAGCTAATTCAAACCGTCCACAGGCTTTTGTGAAGGAAAAATATTGGATACTTGGAGGAACATCCCATCACAGCATGTAAAACTACTATAATTAGGGTTTTCTAATTTTTAATGATTGATTCGTAGATGAACAGCACACAGGTGCAAGTACGTACGACCCAGTCGTCTACTTAATTTTATGTGCCTTCAATTGACTATCTTAAAAAAAGGTGTCAGGGTAATTGCTCCAAAAAAGATATACGGTAGATCTTAAAACCTCTGCCGCGAGCGAAGCGGACCACCCACTCCTCCACAAAATGGTCATAAGCTATCTTACTGGAGGAATTATTTTAAAGTTTACTTATCGACGAAATGGAACTGTTGTGTCGGGAGCTCAAAAGCAAAGTTGAGAAACTTGAATCAGAGAATAAATTATCTTTGCTTCAAAACGAGTCTTCACAAACCCAGACGGTTATTCATATTGAGCCTTCTCCGGGTAGCCATCACTACAGTACGGACGAAGAAGAACTCGCGCGCGAAACGGATTGGATACTTAAACGAAGACCATCTCCCGTGGTTGTTCCGCAACACCTAATCGCAAAGCGCAGCGAATATAAGCGGAAAACAAATTGAAAGCAAACGCGCCCCTCCTCCAATAAATATTACACGCGTTGCAGACTATAATTCTCTGCGAAAAATTTTAAAAACATGCAAAACGATGTATGGAAAATCAAGGTTAATTATGCTGAGGCTATGGGGCTATTGAGATACAGCCTTAAGCGTAACAACGAAAAAATTCAATGGCATACCTACGAAGACAAGTCTGAGAGACCTTTGAGGGTCGTAGCTAGAAGACTTCATCCATCATGCGCTAAAGAAGACGTTATAGGTGATTTACGCGATAGAGGTTATAACATTCTTCATGCTGTGAACTTAAAAAAAAAAAAGAGAAAACGACCCGACCGTGGAGAAGAAGCTATAGTGAAACGTAAACTTCCGCTTTTTGTACTATCGTTCGATAAGACGGAAAGCCAGGAAAAAATATACAATATTCGTACAATCATGAGTATGGTCGTTAAAATCGAGCCGCTACGTGACAACACGAAGATAATCCCTCAATGTAAGCGTTGGCAAGAGATTAATCATACGCAGGCGTACTGTCGGAAAGAGCCGCGCTGTATTAATGCGCTGGAAAACACTCTTCTGAAAATTGCAGTTTGAGCAAAAATGAAAAAGCAGCTTGCGTTAACTGCAAAGGAAGGCACCCAGCAAATTATCGCGGTTGCGAGATGGCAAAGGAACTACAGATGCGACGGAGAAAATCTACAACGTCGACTTTGCGGGGAACAAAATCAGTCGATCGGGCTCCTAAGTCGGTAGAGCGTGTTGCTAAGCAGACTGAGGGGGCTGTAAGCCAGTTGTACAGACTCCTGAGTCGAAGTCGTCCACTAAAAAGACTGAATGAAAAATAACCTCGGCCAATGAATCCCAGTTTTCTGACATATTCTCAGGCTGCAGTCAAAGCATCCAAACGAAACGACGCGACGGGCCACCCTCTGATTCGTTGAAAGAAATTCTGAACTGCATTTACGCTAAGTTCGAGGAACAATGTGAAACGAACAAACGAATTCTCGAACGTCTCAGTAACATCATAAGCTTTTGTATGGCTAACCTTATATCTAAATCTAAGTAGATATGGACTCTTTGCTTAAAATTATAACAAGGAATGCAAACGGACTCTTACAAAAATTTAACGAACTAGAAATTTTTCTAACGAGAAAAAATATCGACATATGTAGGTTTGATCTCCTTGTGAACTGGAAGGCGAAGTTTATCGTTTCGGGGAAGCAATCCAAAGAGCGGCATGGAGAAACACTCCTACTAGAAGCTATAAGATTAACCACAGTGAAAAGTATCCCAGAGAAATCATTCAACTGGTGAGGGAGAAAAGAAAAGCACGAAAGAAATGGTAAATCACTCGTGCACCGCAGCATAAAAAGGGCCTTAACCGACTATGAAATCGCCTCAGAGATAGTATTCGGGAATTTAAAAGCAATAAGAAAGCGACTTACCTTGAAAATCTCTCCGCTGAAAGAGAATCAAATTATTCACTTTGGAAAGCGCTAAAAGGTATCCGGAAACCTCAAACGCAAGCGCCACCAATTCGGAAAAACTATAGAGCTTGGGCCAAGAGCGACAAAGAAAAGGCGGAACTTTTTGCTTTGCACTTCCAGCTGTCAGCTCCTTAGACAAAGCTAATCTGCTTGCTGCTCACTTTGCAGCGAACTCCACGCTACCAGATAATGTTTTGTCTCCACCTGTACTTGAGAGCGTCAAATTTTCCATTGGACAAGTCCACTTTCGTACTCGTACAGTTGCAGGCGTACTCAAAGGTCTTAACATACACAAATCCGCTGGTCAAGATGTTATCCCCCCATAGTTCTGAAGAAGTGTTCTTATACGCTGGCAAAACCTCTGCGTAAGCTTTTCTGTCTATCCTACTTTTCAGGGCTCTTTCCGAGTAGATGGAAAACAGCATTTGTCCAGCCCGTCCCCAAAAAAGGCGAATCTTCCTCCCCGTCCAATTACCGACCCATTGCACTTATGTCCCTTCTTTCCAAGGTCATGGAAACGCTGACAAATCGTCAGCTTATGAAATATCTCGATTCACGAAAACTCCTTAATGACCGGCAGTATGGTTTTCATAGCAACAGGTCCACTGGTGATTTGATGGCATATCTCACCGAGAAGTGGAACCAATCTCTTCATCACTTCGGCGAAACCAAGATGGTTGCGCTTGATATTTCAAAGGCATTTGACAGAGTTTGGCATCAGGCTCTTTTGTCGAAAATGCGTGCATATGGCATCGATGAGTCTCTTCTTCAATGGATTAGAAATAACTTTTCGGGGCGTTCAATACAAGTTGTTTTGGACGGCTTCAAGTCTGCAATTCATCAAATAAATGCTGGTGTTCCCCAAGGCTCTGTTTTGTCTCCGACTCCCTTTCTTATTTTTATAAATGATCTCTTGTCTGCAACTTCTAATCCAATCCATTCCTTCGCTAATGACAGTACCCTCAGTTTTTCATATTCGTTCCCTAACTCACGTCCTTGCCGTAGAAGGGGAACAGCAACGTATGTTAAACACATTAAATTCCGACTTGGGCATCATAATTAAATGGGGTTCAATCAGAAGAGTGGAATTTAATGCTTCCAAAACACAATGCTGTCTTCTGTCTCTCAAGCGAAACCAAAACCCTCAACCATAATCCATGGATGGTACTTGCATCATTGAAACCGAAAGACTTGCCATTCTCGGTATGTGTATTAATAACTATCTTCGATGGAATGATCACATATTCAAGGTCGCCAAAAATGCTGCAAAATGTCTAGGATTCCTTACACGGTGCAAGAAATATTTTACCCTGTCTGATCTGGCCTCAATTTATAAGGCATTCATCAGCCCTAAGCTGGAATATAATGCCCATATCTGGTCTGGTGCACCCAAGACCGTTTTGCACATTCTTGACAGGGTACAAAATCGCGCGTTAAAACTTATAGGTGATAGAGACATTGTGAATTCAATTCATTCACTAGAACATCGGAGAAATGTCTCCTGTCACTCTCTGTTTTATCGTTTTTTCCACAAAAAATGCTCCAGCGAAATAGCCAGTTGCATTCCTCTCCTTCAAAATTTCACCCACAATACGCGACATGCTTCGAATGCACATCAGTTTACCCTAAAGCCAAACTTCGGTCGTACTGTCAAATATAGGGATTCATTTATAAGCCGAACAACACGAATGTGGAACGATCTACCAGGCTCTGTATTTCCCCATCACTACAACCTTCAAACATTCAAAGCCAACGTGGTACCTCCTCTGTTTCTCTTCCCCCTTTTCCCTGACGCCCGTGCCCTGAACAATTAAAGGGTATATAATGGTCGCGCAGATTATAAAAAAAAAAAAAAAAAAAAAAAAACTTGGAAGAAACGTTTAAGCCATTCGATGGCCCTTTGATAACGCCCGACTCCCCAGGCACGATGTCTGACAACTTTAAAGTAAAAAAAGTTGCATTAATTGAACTGAGGGAAGTGATTAAAAATTTAAAGGCGCAGGCGGTATTTGATTAACGCTTCGTTCAGATTGCTCTACGTTCCGAGACAATGGAAAGTCGCTGAGATTATAATGGTCCCGAAAACAGGCAAACCTCTGAATGAGAAGAAATCATATCGGTCTATTTCCCTATTGCCGGTTATCTCTAAAATATTCGAAAACTACTTTCTAAATGACTACAACCCGTAATCGACGAAAGACGTCTCATTCCTGAGCGTCAGTTTGGATTTAGAATCAAACATTCTACAATCGACCAAGTTCACAAAATAACTGACGTGATTGAGAAAACTCTCGAGGAAAAAAAGATTTGCGTGGTGTATTTCTTGACGTCTCACAAGCTTTCGATAAGGTTTGGCACGAAGGCTTGAAGTATAAATTGCAACTACTACTGCCACGCAACTCTTTCTAATCTTACGATTGTACCTCACCGAAAGTCTTTTTCGTGTTAAGCACGGAAATGATTACTCTGAGTTCAAGGAGATAGCGGCCGGAGTCCCACAAGAAAGTGTCCTTGGCCGCTTCTACATGTACTCTACACGCGTGATATCCCGCAGGAAAGAAACTGCGTCGTCGCCACGTTTGCGGATGATATGGCGATATTGACAACTGGCGATACAATTGATTTAGCAACTGAAAAGCTGCAACATGCTATTAATAAAGTCCACCCTTCGACGAATTCTTGGCGTATTGTGCTGAACGAAAGCAAATCTACTCACGTCAACTATACCTATAAAAAAGTAGATAGATTACTTGCAAATTTAAACTCGGCTCAAATACCGTACGTGAACGAAGTAAAATATTTAGAAATGACTCTAGATGTGAAGCTGCAATGGAAATCGCACGTAAAAAAGAAACGCGATGGGCTCGAAAACAAATACCGACAAATGCACTGGCTACTCGGAACACATTCGAAGTTGAGCCTACATAACAAACTGCTTATTTATAAGCAAGTGCTAAAGCCAGTGTGGATGTGTGGTCTACAACTATGGGGTTGTATCAGGAAAAGCAATAGAAACATCCTACAAACTTTTGAAAATAAAGTTCTTAGAACGATCGTTAGCGCACCGTGGTACGTACGTAACGAAGATATTCATCGGGATCTGAGAATTCCCAGCGTCGTCGAAGAGATAACAAAATTTGCTCATAAACACAAAGATCGTGTTCACGGCCAGTTGTTCAGACGGTACGGTTAAGTCATTCAACTACTTGACGCGAATAATTCAATTCGTCGTCTGCAAAGGACAAAACCTTTTGACCTCGCGTCATAGTATGTATATGCCGGTCGTGAAAACCGCAGGAACTTTCATTGGAATTTAGCCTGCCTAAAGTACTACATTCTTTTTAATTATTAATTAAAAAAAAATTAATAAGATGTATGTGGCCTAGCGTTGTCCTGGTGAAAAATGACACCTTTTCGATGAACTCTGGCCGTTTTCCGTTGATCGCTGTATGTAATCTGCCCAGTTGTTGACAGTACACATCCGAATTGATCGTTTGATTCCTAGGAAGCAGCTCAAAATGCACGACACCTTTCCAATCCCACCAAATTTACAGCAAAATCTTTTGGTAGATATCAGCTTTCGAGGTAGATTGTGCTGGCTCATCAAGCCTGGACCAAGATCGTTTTCGATTGACGTCACTGTAAATAACCCATTTTTCATCGCCAGTGATGATTCGTTTCAAAAAATTCATTGTGTCTAAGATGCAAATCGCAAGCGTTGATGCGCTTCGTTAAATGAATTTCTTTCAAATCATGTGGAACCCAAATATCAAGCTTTTTAACGAGTTTCATACGTTTTAAATGTTTCTAAATCGCTGTATGTGCCACATTTAACTTTGTTGCTATCTCTCGTACAGTTGCATGACGATCCGGCTCGATTATCGCTTTAATTTGATCATCATCAAACTCATCTGGTCGACCTGATCGTTGTGCATCTTTCAGTGAAAAATCTCCGGAACAAAATTTGTCAAACCAATTCCGGCATTGTCTTTCTTTTAAGGCTTCTTCACCATACACATCACATAACTTTTTAGCAGCTTACGCTGCGTTCTTTCCTTTACGAAAATAAAAAAGTGAAATATGACGAAAATACTCGTTTTTGTATTCCATATTAAAACTGACGCCAAACTTTTCACAAAAATCCGCGCAATTTGCTTCTAAAGCAAAGTAAGACAGAATCCATCAAAAAATATGGCCAGAGACATCTATGTGTGAAATCAGCAATTACTTAGTTGCCAACCTGATACATACGAACATCCTTTTCCAAAAAGCACGAGTCTCGTAAGCGAAAATAAAATTGCTGGATAAGCGTCGGCTTAGTTGTAGTACTAATCTTCGAGAGAGGTATTTTTTAGTGAGTAAAAATCTCACACTCGTATGGTGTCTTTTAGAAGATTTTCACCTGCTATCCCCCCTTTACTTCACCTCGTCAAATTCTGCTTTTTTTTTTTAACCCTTTCGCCCCATATCAACTTTTTTGTAAATTATGAAAGTATAATTAGAAAGAAAAAGTTTGGCGTATGTTAGAAGTACGTCGTCCTTTTCGTCATCCTGGGTCATATAATCCCAATAATGTTTTAATGTGGGACTTATATGTCCTAATAATGAATTTTCATGCCAAAAAAACAAAAAAAGATTTTTTACAAAATACATATAAATTGAGAGTTTATTTATTTTATGACTTCTGAACTTAATTTGTTTGTGAAAAGGAGCAAAGTATTTGTAACATAAGGCATTATTGCATTCAGAACACACGTACTTGGTCCGAGTTCGGCGACGAGAAGATTATCCAATTGGTGAATGATCACCGATATTCAAACGCTCTGTACGTGATCGCTTCTCTGGTCTTCCACCAAATTGACGAATTGTAATTTTTTTGTGTTTCATTCTTTCAGCTATCTTTGTTTCGGCTAAAGGCAGACAAAATTGAATGAGAGAATTCTTACGACGTTGACTTTGTGTGTATATAATCCACGCGTTAACTCAGCTAGCATTAAGATTTAAAAAAAAAAAACTTTTTTCCACCACTTTCGTGACTTTAGATTAATAACGCATACGGCGGTCTTCTGGTCTGCCAAATCCACGCCTCCCATGATACGACGAAATTTCATTACATGCCTGTGAAAACCACTCGCTAAACGAAACATAAAGAAGTTATATACAGTTTCCCAGTTTTGTCTTAAGTCTTTATAGATTGGTCATGTTTACCATTTGAACGGGTAATTCGTTCACGGATGTTTCTTGTATATATGTAGGTATTCGTATATACGAGTATATTATGTACTGTTCCTAAAAAGAAGTCCTCAATGTCTCTTTCGATTTCAACCGCAATTACAAGGTCAATACGTAAAATAAGAGATAATTCATGTCATGGTGCAATTCTAAACAAACCTCAAAGTAGAAAGTCCAATAGTACTTGCTATTTTTCAATCACACAACTACTTATTTAATAATTTATTGCAACGTGTTGATAGATGGTGGACCCCCTTATCATTTTCGGAATGAATACAAAATAAACTTTTTATGACATTGATTGTGATATTATGACGTAGACTTATTTACACGTTCTTTCTGAACACCAATCAAACAGCAAAAATACCTACAGCTTCACACAACTTTTTTTTTTAGAACGTATGTAGATACAAATAGGTATTTATATACAATAAATGTGAGAAAACATCAACTAAACACATAAAAAACAGATACTCGTACTTACTCGTGCCGTCGATTTGATTTTTCATATTTTCAATCAGAAAAAAAGCACTATGACTCATCTTAATTCGCATTTTGATTTTGGGAACTTCTTTATAAAGACCGAACAGATTGAAGTGGCTGCTAGTAGTTGATAGGTGTTGTTTAGTTTCAAACTAAAATGAAGCTTAAAATTTTGTTCACAGCATTATTTTTTATTCTGTGCAATGCTGCAGATAAAGTTAAAACGCGCCCGTGTAATTTAGCATTCAAGTGTTCGTTACAAGACGAACCGGTATGGGCCACTGATGGTAAGAAATGTTACGTTTTCCGAAACTCATGCCATTTGGCAAATGAAAACTGTCATCGTCAGAATCGTTACGAGCCTGGTAAGACATCAATAAGTTTGTCATGATTATTATTTTCTCAATATCTTATGTGTCTTGTATGCAGTGTTAGAAACTATATCTAAGGACAACTGCCAAACTCTATGCAACACAAATTGTCCGAAGATAAAGAAGCCTGTTTGTGGCTACTACAGCGATGAAAAACGTGAATTCCCTAACCCGTGTTTAATGGATTACCACATTTGTAACACCGGCGAAAGTAAGCTAATTTATTAAATTTTCTTAAGATGTAATTAATTTATTTAAAATTTTATTTGACAGCTTATATGATTTACAATGAAGGTCAATGCGAGGAACCATTAACTTTGGCTGCAAGTTAAATAATAATCTTTCAGGGACGAACCTTTTCTCAAGTTTAAAACTTGTGTTAGATTAAGTTATTAGAGTAATTCCAATTAATCTACAATATACAACAATAAGGTGTCAATTTGTTTAGATTCATTTAATAATACTTCACTAGTTACAGTACATGTTAAATTCCCTTATTTATTTTACTTTTTTTAATTATGCAAACTACTGCAAGCTACCTTAGCTTTATACTCGTGCAAGAAGTTCATTAGTAAGAAGTTGGGAATGCAACCTGCCATAACTTACTGGGTCTATGTATCCATTATCAGGCCTATAATTATGTACGGCATGATCGTTGATAGACCAGTCTGGGAGGAAGACGTGACAAAGAATACGTATATTTCCACACGGATGATTCGAAGACAATCGGTGGTGGAGGGATTTTCTCCGACAGACTAAACGTAATCATCTCTTTCCGCCTCCCAGATTACTGTAGCGGTTTTCAGACGGAGATAATGGCGATCAAAAAAGCTATATCTTGGCTCAAATGGAATGTAATATTTGCTAAGGATATTAGCATCTTCACTGACAGTCAAGAAGCTATAAAATCTCTGGAATTGTTCTCTTCAACATCAAAGGTCGCTCTAGAGTGTTGGTCGCCTCTTAACGAGATGGCAGAGCAATTCAAAGTTCACCAGGGGCATAGGGATATTCCAGGGAATTGTAGGGCTGATGATCTTGCCAAGCACGGCACAAATTTGCAGATTCTACTGGAAAAGGAGAATCTAGGAATGCAACAAAATACTGTGAATCATGAGCAAAGACAAAAGCAAAAACAAACAAGCTCCCCAGTTATCTGGACAGCCACCCTTGGAGTTCACTGAAACTTAATACCAGCTGAGTTTCAAACCAACTACACCAATCTGCCTTTCTCTCTGTCTCATCCCCTTTCCTCAAAACGCACGTGTCCTAAAATTAGTATAAGGGTATTCATAAACCCTTTCACACACCTTATAAAAAAAAAAATTTAAGCTATTGCTCAAGCTAAATGCTATCAGGGAGACCAAGGTGGAAGATTGGCATTAAGTGTCGTGTCACTAGACAAATTTGGCCTCAGCTGGATCAGAAATGCTCGAAGAGGTTGGTCTCCCTTAGCAGGAACCACATCAGCTCAACAATAGGTATCATTACGGGACACTGTCTTATTAAAAGGCTTGGTCTTTTCTCTAAGGACTATTGTAGAAGCTGTAGGGCCGATGAGGGGGAGGAGGGGGAGGAGGCAACTCTTCATCTCCGGCTCTCTCTGTCAGAAGAAGGCTTCACTTGGGAGCTTAGTTCTACGACAGCCTCTGTGAACTGGCTAATTCGAATATTAGGAACCTCCATTGTTTCATTAGAAGCTATAATTGGTTCTAAGGTAGGACTGGAAAAATACCCTGATCCTGTAGTATCACAATGGCCTTACTCTGGTCTAGTTCTGTCTGTAATTAGGGCGCAGGGAGCCACTTGAACCTAACCTAACCTAATCTACTGTAAGTTCATTGTTTTCAAAATGTTCTATAATTTCATACATTAAAAAGGTGAATTGTTAAAAATACAGCACCTTTTGATGGTAGATATATAAGATGGGGACAATATAAGTTCATATTTACCTACTAGTACCAAATATTATTAGTATTTTCTAGAAGGAAATGCTGCAAATCGTAGCGTCTACTAGTAGTACATACTGGTATTTGCTACAAAATTCGACTACTATAGGGTGAGCAGATAAGAAAGATAGGAAAAGAAACTTAAGTAAGAGAACAACGGCGTTAGATATCAAATTTATTCTGGCTTTATTTTAAAGCTACATTCATGCCATTATGTATGGAATAGCACATCATTTAAATGACTGCCTTGGCTTCGCTGGCAGTGCTTCAAGCGGTCGGTCCAATTTTTGATGACTCAGTCCAATATGTGCGGCGTTATTCCGGCAATAGGGTCTCGAATGTTGGCCTCGAGCTCGTCTAAAATGGTTCGCTTGTTAGCGTAGACTAAGGACTTGACGTAGCTCCTGAAAAAAAAATCGAAGGGTGTCAAGTCGCATGATCGCGGCGGCCAATTGGTGAACGCTCGCCGTGAGATATCACTAACTTTCTTTCTCACCACTTCGAGCGTTGTGTCGCTTGTATGGCATGTAGAACCGTCTTGTTGGAACCACAGCTCGGATATATCGATGTTGTCGAGCTGTGGCCACAGAAAGTCGGTTAACATCGATCCATTGTCGACTTGTGGATTGTGGTCGCTCCAATAACGGCAATTTTGCTTGTTGATATAGCCGCTGAGCTAAAAATGGGCCTCGTCTGAGAAGATGATTTTTTGGCCAAAATCCGAATCTCCGGCCAACATTTCCAGCGCCCAATTAGCGAACTCACGGCGTTGTCTATGGTCGTCTGGCTTCAATTCTTGAGTCAGCACAATCTTATACGGATGTAGACCCAAATCCAACCGCAAAATAAGCCTGGTTGACTCTCTGGCGATACCCAATTCAGCTGATCGGCTCCGAATCGACATTTCTGGGACTTCTTCCATACTGGGCGCGACGGCGGCTATGTTTTCTTCACTTCACTGGTTGGTAGCTTAAGGTCCAAAAGAGTGTACTCACGCTTAAACTTTTCCATGATGGCGACTAACCTCACGACGAAATTCACGTTGCGTATTTACAACTGAGCCGGAATTTCGATAATATTTTTTAATAATTTCCACACGTTCGGGAAGCCTGGATGTCATTGGTAACTTTGACAGCTGCTGAAACATAATAATTAAAAAAAATATCATTGTCAAGCATTAAACGTAACATAAACGTTATCGCCATTCGACAAACCGTTCGCAAGGTAGAACTGATCCATTTAAAAATAAAGTAAATTCTATCTAGAAATCCGCAAAAATTTTTTATAAACGCATCACACAAGTTTACTGAATTATGAAAAAAACATACAGAAAAGTTACAATCCGTCTAGAACGGATCGTATGATACTCTATCCTCCATCTTCTACCTCACCCTTAACAAAGTGAGCGTGGCGTTGCGGACAATTAAACAGATGCAATGATATTACTTATTACGGATGATATTTGTTTTTTTATTAGTCATTATTCTCTTTTACAAAAAATGTGTTAACAAATATTTCATATATGTACATGTTTATAAACAGTAGAGAATAGATAGTAACATTTTTATTCTGCTAATAAAAGCGATAAATAGTGTTAAATGCCACTTTAAAAATAAAATTAATTAATTGTGGGATGGCAATATTACAATTCCTTATTTCAAAAGTTAACAATAGAAAAGGAAGAAATGAAAATAATGGAACTCAAGTGCCTGTGCGATTGTACTGAATGTTGAAATAAACAATTATTCAAGGAAGGCGAGCAATACTTTAATCTCATTATGATCGAAATCAAGAAGCCATGATTTAATTTTTTTAAGAAATTTCTGATGAGTGCTTAAGGATCTTATATTGAAAGGAAGTCGATTAAAAAGCTTACAAGATACAACTGGGTAGGAGTTTCTGTAGTGAGTAGTACGAAAGTTGAAAGCTACGTAGATTACGAGTATTAAATATTGGACTCTGCATATCTTAGAAACTCTAAAAAAGAATAAATGTCGTACTGGTAGTATTTTTAAAGACCTAAACAACACCATAGAATGGGACAGACGGTGAGCATTAAAAATTCTTCTTATTGCACACTTCTGCAAGACGACGATTGGCTTTAGATTGGTGATGTAAGAACCCCCCCAACAACTTATTCCATATTGTATTTTCGAATGAAAAATTCCATGATAGACGGTTTTAAGGGTTCTACTTGAACAACATTTTTTGAGGCGATAAAAACACCGAACGGAAGAACGTAAGTATTGTTTCAGGAGCAAAATATGTTCTGTCCAACTCATGTTTTGGTCGAAAGTTATACCGAGATACTTAAATTTCCTAACTACTTCAATCTGAAAGCAAAACGAGTTGCATGTGGCATTTTCATTAAAAATTGGTCCAGGCGCCTCTGTAGTACAACCACATTTAATTAAATTGAAACGCGGGCAATCAAAGGAGTGGAATTTGATATCAACGTTTGGTAGGTCAAACGAGCCCAAGCTGAAAAACATTAGTTTGGTTTTTTCACTTACAACTAGCCTGTGTGCAGCAAACCACATTCTCAAGAAATTAATGTCATGATTTACATCTCCTATCAAATTCAGAGAGCTCGTTGAGCCATATGCAATGCTGAGATCATCTGCAAAAGCTGATATGATAACTTTTTCTTAGTAAAAAGTGGGCGTATCTCCCAAAATTTGTGACCGAAGTTCACGGATTCTGATGAGATATTTCACAATAAGAGTTAATCGTCACCGTAAGTGTTTTTTTTTTTTTTTATTATTGTTTATTTCATTCCACTCATACACTAACATAATTTACAGTACTAATAAACTTAAAACTACACTATTATAATACATTAAAGTAACTGACCTAAGGGGTGCACAATACTTATAATATGATTTTTGGAAAACTTAATTCTAGTGTTTTAATTTTAATCGATGTTTTTTTTTAATTTCAAATTTATTTTTTTTTATTTTTGTTTATATTATTTCATTTGAAGGAAAAACGTGGGAAAACCTTTTAGAATACTATTTTTTTTTCATAAAAACTAATCTAGGTGATATAAACTAAAACTACCTTAACCTAATTCTCGGGTCGGACCCTGATATGTGATTTCTGACCCGCCACTGAAAAGACCAATCAAATGAGAGTTAGACCATTCAATCAGCCATTCAGCGGTATGCCAAAAATCACATGTCAGGGTTCGCCCTGCTTAACCTAAGTGTTAGCCTCAACCCAGTCGAGCCACCAATATCTCTCCCTATTCAACCTGTCATCGTTTACTGAATCCCGCTCAGGTATGCTTACGCAGTATCTCAAATCAGCGTTTCCTTCTCCTGAGTCCATCGGCTCGTAGAGGATACGTTTATCTGTAGCCCTTCTAGCAAGATGGTAAATAATAGGAACGTTCAGTGAATCTGACAAATAACTATGTGAATCCAGATACAAGAATGCTTCAGGGGGGATGTAACCACTCACCATAGTACTTTGAAAATACCCAGAGTTGGGATAAAATAAGCAATAAGACACAAGTTCGTTTTCCGTAACGCTCGCTGACCGCACATAATGGATCCTCACAAGATCTAGAATGACATTGTCAATTCTGGATACGCCGGAAGCATCCAATAGTCTCTTATTAGAAACATAATGGTGAAAATCGGAATGTGCGCTTCTATACATACGCATGCAGGCTCGAAGACATTTTCTTTCAAATAGCCTAAGTTTTTCCATATAAGACGGGCTTGTGTTCCACCATACTGGAATCACATAAGTCAGAATTGGATGAACGAAAGCTTGGTAGCATATGACCTTCACATCAGATCCCAGATAGTTGGAGTAGAAAAGGCGTTTGAGAGACATAAATGCCGCTCTTGCCTTTTGCAGCTTTACAACAGTCTTTGACTCGATGTGAAAACCATTAGAAGTGGTTTTGAAAAGCAATATGTTTTTTTTTTTTAAGAAAACATCCCAAAAAGTGGCGTGGCGATGGCTAAATGTAGAGAAAGTCAACATCTACATATTTTATCTAAACAATATTTTTCGGTTTCTAGAAAAGTAGTGAGAAAATGATTTTTAAAAAGTGGGCGTGCCTGTAGGCGGAATTAAAAATGTAAACACTTGTGCTCTATCGGATCTTAGAAAGCTTATATACTAAGTTTCATGTTCCTAGCTCAAAATTTAAGGCCCAAAAGTGGTGACATACAGACGGACGACTAGATCGACATCATTTTTGATGTGGTGATCAGCAATATATATGCTTTTAGGAGTCCATCGTCATTATTTCTATATGCTACAAACCCTGGAAAGGGTATGATAATGAGCTATCCGCGTCAAAAACTTATTTTTAAATGTCGAACGAAATAGTTCAGTCAATTAAGCGAATACAGTGAAGGAAGTATAAATAGCGTCATTGTAGATTTTATACTCCAACCAGGGTATATTAAGTTTGATACATAGTTTGTAGCATAGAGAAATAATAACGATAGATCTCCAAAAGTACATATACATATTTACTTGTGATCAGCATCGATCTAGCCATGTCCGTCTGTATGTTTCCACTTGTTGGGCCTTAAATTTTAAGCAAAGGTACTTGAAATTTGGTATATAAGTTTTCTGGAAATTTGAGACGAGCTTTACCATGTCGTTTCGTAACCTTTGGCTATAAAAGTTATTGGCAGATCTTGTTTGACTTTAATTTCAGAGGCTGCCGTGCAGTGGTTGTAACTAACGATATGGCAAATTATCCATAAAAAGGTTTTACCATTATTTTGTTACAGCTTTAGGTAATTATTGATTACTGGATGATCTTCAGATTTAATTGGCTATTTGGTGGTTAAAAAGCTTTCATTCATTATTAAGCTTAAACTATGCTTCAGGCTAAGTATATGTATACTTAAATATATAATAATATTTAATACAGATTCTACTCGAAGGGAATGGGAATCGTGATTCCACTGCAGGGCGTATTTCGCAGTGAAGTTTCTGTGGCGCCGTAGAGTGTGTCCAATCAGTAATGTCTATAGGTTTTTGACCTGTTCTCAGATGAAGATACCGTTAACGTCATTATTAGAGAAAATAAAAATCAGAGGACCAATATGGCTACCTTGAGGGACCCCGGAAGTGGTTTTAATGGGGTCGGATACAGATGATCTAAAGAGAATTTTGTATTGACCTACCTCAAGGTAGGATCGGATCCATGCAGTGAAATCCAGTTAAAAGTCAAGAGATTTAAGTTTAGTAAGCAATGGGTCGGTAGTTGTTGTACATACAGATAGATAGGCTGAATTGAGATACCCACTTGTTTGTGTTTCTCAATTATGCTAATGTCAAGTTTGATCAAAATCCCGAATCAAACATATTCATGAAACCAATACTTTCTCTTAGAGATGCAAGTAAAAATAAATATATTTGGCTGTCACTTTAAATTTAACTTAAGTACCAATTTTTAATTTTATTTATCCCTCTCGGGGCTTGATTTAGCACTATTCCAGGTGATCTAGTTCTGAAAATTTTTGAATTAAACAATACTTTACCGAGTTTCCGGCTGTCAAAATGCTTTTTTTTTTTGTACTTAATATTGGCTTGTGAATGACTATACATTAAAAATTGCGCATTATAAATAGAGTTTCCCTTTCGAATAAACACTTGGCTAAATAGCCATAAAAAATGTATGGTTAATGTTTTGTTACTTGTAAAACTGAATAAATATCAATTAAACAGATATTAAACAAATAAACAACCTGTTATTCTTTCACCAAGACTTATTCTTATCGCAGTTTCAGATTTTTTGGAAGTAAGTTATAAAAGCCGGAAAAGATTTGACTTATCCACTAGTAATCAGTAAGTGTTCTTTGCGATTAGACTCCAATGAAGCTTTTAGTTGTAATAGTGTTAATTTTTTGTCTGAGCGATGTTAGAACGTGCGATGCTAAAATAAGACCAATTGATGGGGGGGATGTAGAATTACTACCGTGCAGTGCCACATTTAGGTGCTCATTAGAAGAGCATCTTGTGTGGGCTACAGATGGTATCTCTTGCTATGTTTTCTTAAATCCATGCTTCTTAGCTCTTGAGAATTGCAATCGCGAAAGAGAACATAAAAAAGGTAAGACATTGATAAATTTGTATTGATTAATATATATTTGCTTAACATTTTGTTTATCGTATATATAGCCCTAGTAGTTATAGACAAGGAGAAATGCCAGACTTTATGCAACGCGGCATGTCCAAAGTGCGATAAGCCTGTTTGTGCCGAGTACAAAGGCCAACTGCGTGATTTTGCCGGTGTTTGTTGGATGGACTATCATAATTGTAAGACCGGAGAAAGTAAGTACCTACAGCCATTATTGTATCGTAAGTACTATTTTTTTATTCCTTTAAAATTTGTGCCAACAGTTTTTACGTTCTACAATGATGGACCATGTGAAACATAAATCAGAAAATATGCAAATAAAGAAAAGAATTATTTTTGCTCTAATACGAGTATTTAATCGAGTTTTTTTTTTTCTTTAAATGCCAATATTATAGGCTTAATTAATTCACAAATTATATTTTTGGAAATTCTGAAGGCGCTGGTCCAGACCGGGTTGCGCCAGATACGTATGTATATGGTTTTGATGGGTTACGTGATTTTTTATGGGTAAGTACTTGTCCGATGATGCCAATAAAAAACTGAATCATATACAAATCCTGATGCTTGATCTTTTTCATGAACATGACCCTGTGAAAACGGTCCAGGTGCGAAATAATAAATGTCCCTGGTAAACTTCAAAAGTAATTGATGCCATACAAATTCGCAGAAACCATTTGGCTGCTGGGCTGCGATTGCTACTGCCATGGACTTATATGAGAGCACGACACGTACAATTGAACATTTCTCATATATGTAAACCCCAGGTAGTAGCAAAGGAAGCGAAACAGTTGCGAAACTGAAAATTACCTGACAGCAGCTGGCCTTATTCTAAGTGGAAGGACAGACCCTCTTCCAATAATTTGAAAGTGTATTGTCGGGCACGTAATTTTACCACTATGATAACACGAAGAGCAAAAAGAAACTATATTTTTTCTAAGTTGAACCCTAGACTTAGTTCCAAAAGTTTTTAGCGGAACATTGGAGCTGGCAACGACAAACGTTATAATTGTACAATAGAATATACTTAATGAGTGCTTCCTTGTTAATTGTACCTAATATATAAAAAAAAAAATATTTTGGTGCTAATAGCGGAATGCAGGACCTGGCGTAGCTTCTCTCAGCCACTCGTGCTGTTCGCCTCACGAATTATTGGGACCTACAGTTTTATGCCGTGTCCGAAGGGCAGTTTTTTTTCTCGATTTAAAGAAGCTTTTTATGACAATTTTACTCTCGGATGTTTATCAGACGTTCGCGAGAGGTGGGCCCGTTAGAATTTTTTTTTTTTTTTTTGTGTTTTCTTGGATTCGAAGCTTGAACCTCTCGCTCAGTGATCGCGCACTTAATTACTAAGCCACGGCTTCCACTTAATTTATTTAGTTTATTTACCTGGTAGGTAAAGTGCAACCGTTCAATAAACAGAACTTGCTCCCACTCAGCTGTTTTTAACATTTTTTCGACTGACTAAGATTTGAGGAAGATTTCTTGACTAAAAAATCCAGTCCACTACTTCAGGAAAAAGTTACTAGTTTTTTAGTAAATTTGAGGACTCTCGACCAATCAGAACCGATTGACTAGTGCCGTATTGTTTTAAATTTGGGTGTCTATACACGGCCGCCGGTTTTTTGGTAGCAGTAAGATGGGACTGGAGCTGAAGGGGAAATGATTTGAAATACTTAATTGATTTATTTCCTTAACCGTATATATCTGTGGCCGTGGTGTAGTGGTAACATCATCGCTTGTCACGCTGTTGGTTCACGGTTCGTATCCTAATGTCAAGAATCATCTATTTATTTCGCATTAAATAAATAAAAAAAGTCGATCACTTGGGAAAGCTAAGTCAACTATATATGAAAAATACTGACGACTTGATATGGATGTGCATATGCTTTCCATTTAATTAAGATCTTCCCTCCGAAACGCATCCCGAAGTACCGCATTGCCAGTAACAAAGCATTCATTGTCTAAAATATTAGTTTCACATCATTATGAAGCTAAGAAGATAAATAATAATTATTTTACTTTTACCATTATTTCGATCTCCAGATGTTCATCAATTCTTCTCTTACTATATACGAGGGCAAGGTGAGAAGTTCTCGGCCTGACGTAGAGATGGAGTTCCAATCAGTAAAAATGTATGTTTCCTGCCTGGGTGCACTTCTCATTAGTTCATATGACAACTTTCAACTTGTTCTCTCAAGTAGTTTCTTTACACGAATTTTTGCAGTAGACATCTTGCGTGTTTTTCGTTAAAATGGATATACTTGAATATCGTGCGGTGATAAAATTCTTCATTTTGGATGGGTTAACCCCTAAGGAATATCATCCAAAGTTGACAAAAGTTTACGGGGACTCTGCTCCTTCCATGCCAACCGTTAAAAAGTGGACAGCTGAATATAAACGTGGTCGAACGTCCCTCGAAGATGACCCACGTAAAGGATGGCCAAAAACCGCAACCACATCCGAAAAGTGCATGATATCATGTTGGACGATAGGCGAGTGAAGGTGAGTGAGATATATCGGAAGAGAGGGTGCGAAACATCTTGCACAAAAACTTAAGGATGTGAAAGCTCTGTGCAAGATGGGTGCCGCATTTGCTGAATGCCGATCAAAAGCAAATGCTCAAACGATTTTCGCGGCAATCTTTGGACCGATTCAATAGGGATTCGACCGATTTTGTGCGGCGATTTGTCAGTGGGTGAAAGCCGGTGGTTCAGAGCCAAAGTGAAGTTGATCGCATCTGCTAGAAAGGTCATGACCAGTGTGTTTTGGGATGCGAAAGGGATCCTGTTAATTGATTACATTGAGAAAGGCAGAACAATTACAGGCTAGCTGGATGCTAAAATTCGCGAGAAGAAACCTGGAAAACTGCGGGATTTGGGGTATGATTTACTCGGTCATCATTTTTTTTTTCGAAATACTGAGTACTCAGTCTTATTGCAACGTATTACCTAATATATGAATTTTCATAGAAATCGTTAGAGCCGTTTTCGAGAAAATTGTTCTAACTAAAGCACCGTTAATTTTGAGGCTAGGATGCAAATTCCTTTAGGCATTAGCCCACAGACGCCAAATATGAAGTTTGAAGCAAATCCATTCAGCCGTTTAGGGTGCAGTACGGTATATAAACGGACAGACGGACAGAATTGCGAAACTCACTTTTGTGTGTTTCAACCAGCGCCAAATACATAGGCCGAACTGCTACACCCGCTCATACGGAGAGTGTGGGTAAATGAGCAATTTCCGCAGCTTCCGAAAAAGGGAAATCTGATGAATAGTGGAAACTGGAGAGGTATATGCGTTCTCCCGGCCGTAGCCAAGATAATAGATAGAATCATATTAGAACGAATTAAAGAACATTTAGCTTCAACTCTCGACGTCGAACAGGCAGGCTTTTGCAGTGGATCAACCGCGCAAACACCTTACGGGCCATAATAGAGCAATGCGTCGAGTACAGGTCCTACATCCACTGTTTATCGACTTCGTGAAGGCTTTCGACAGCTTGATTTAAGATGGTATCTGGTTGGCCTTGCGCAGGAGAGGAATCCCAGAAAAACTCAAAACTATTATCAAGGTTACATACGAGGGTAATAAGTGTTACGTCTTACACAATGGTAAGCTGTCGGAGGATTATGATGTTCACAGGTGCATGTATGTACTACATATGTATTATACATACATGCACGTGTGCACATCATAATTCACACGAATGTATATTAGATTTTTCATATATTTACTAATTTTTTTTTTAAATGCAATTTCTACAATCTATCGGCGATTGGAAAGAAATTGCAGATAATTGTTAGAGCCGTTGGTAATTTCCTCTATGAATTCGTTCATTAGACGAAAAACGCATTGCTAGTCGGGCCTCAAAATCGCATGGAGCTTTGTACCACAGTTACAAACGTTTTGATAGCATTGTTTTAATGGCCCTAGCGGAATCCAATTATAAATCCATTTTGGTGGTCATTGGATGTAAGGGCCGAATTAGCGATCTGAGGCAGCTGGTATCCCAATCTGACAGATACCTTCCACCTTAAAAAAACAGTGAAAAAAATAAATATTTATAATAGGACAGTCATTTGAAATATTTGAAAGAAAAGAACAAAATTCGTATGCTTCAAACTAAAATTCAAATAAGTCTTCAAAAAGTAATTTCCATCTTGCGAGCAACTTGCGTCCTCCAAAATTTTGTAATATGGGTTATACCAAAACGATCTCTAAATGTTCTGAATTATAAATAACAGGTGTAATTTATCAATAAATCCACAATTGTTTTATTAATTAAACAACTAAATGTAAGTAATATAGTTTACGTATATGTTGTGAACTCTACTAGGTGAAAGGCGGAAGTGGCCGAGGTTATCTCCATGGTGGAACACGTTGCTCTTTCGTTTGGCGTTTGTATATGTCACATTGACGTTGATGTTTTGATCTTAGAGTTCACCCCCATTACATGAACGACCCATGTTAGTGTTGTGACACTCAGAGGAAAATATTTTTACAGGATTATGCTTGGGTCACGAGAAAAGGGATGCCAAAGTTACGAAAATAAGCTAAATTGCAATTTTTTGTGTTAAATTGTATTCATTTGCATTCCCAGACAATTAAATCTAACATATAATGCAATCCATGTGTCTTTCAATCGGTTATATCTCCGCAACTTAGCCCCAGCTCGAAAACCACCATTATAATATCATATTTCGTTTTAGAGTAATCCATAGATTCAGCACTGACCTTCTGGCACGCATTAATGCTAATATTAGAATAATTCCATAAAATGTACTTCCTTTATTAAATTTGACCCGTTCCTGCTGACTGATAAAAATTGGTTGTGCCCGAAACACCATTTTTTGAGATATTTAAGAATTTAAATTAGAAACGTTGTCTCTGAACATTCATCGTCCTCGAAAGTTATGTTTTCCTTTTTATTTTAAACCTTAACTATTTCTGAATTTAATGAAATTTATTTCCCAATTCTACGATTAGTAGTGCCAAAACTTTAATTTCTTGAAAGCTAAGAAAAAATGTTCAAACTTAGCTTCTTTTTTTTTTATATATACATATATAATCTGCGCGCACCGAAGGAGATATGAATACCCTTAAACTGTTTCACGGCATGGGCGTTAAGGAAAAGGGGGAAGAGGAACAGAGGAGGAGCCTATGCATGTTGACTTTGAATGTTTGAAGGTTGTAGTGATGGGAAAATACAGACCCTGGTAGATTATTCCACATTCGTGTCGTTCGGCTTATAAACGATTCCCTATATTTAACAGTGCAACCAAAGTTTGGCTTTAGGGTAAACTAATGTGCATTCGAATCATGACGCGTATTGCGGGTGCAATTTTGGTAGGGAGGAATGCAACTGGCTGGAGTATTTTTTATAAAAAAAAACGATAAAACAAGGAGAAACAGGAGATATTTTTCCGATGTTCTAGTGAATGAATGGAATTCACAATGTCTATCGTCCATAAGTTTTAACGCGCGATTCTGTACCCTATCAACGGTCTTAGGTGCACCGGACCAGATATAAGCGTTATATTCCAGCTTAGGGCGGATGAATGCCTTATAAATTGAGGCCAGATCAGACGGGGTAAAATATTTCTTGCACCGTTTAAGGAATCCTAGACATTTTGCAGCATTTTTGGCGACCTCGAATATGTGATCGTTCCATCGAAGATGATTATTAATACACACACCGAGAATGGCAAGTCTTTCGGTTTCAATGATACAATTACCATCCATGGGTAATGGTTGAGGGTTTTGGTTTCGCTTGAGAGACAGAAGACAGCATTGTGTTTTGGAAGCATTAAATTCCACTTTGTCGGTTGAACCCCATTTAATTATGCTGTCTAAGTCGGAATTTAATGTGTTTAACATACGTTACCGTTCCCCTTCTACGGCCGAAGAGCAAGGACGTGAATTAAGGAACGAATATGAAAAACTGAGGGTACTGTCATCAGCGAAGGAATGGATTGGATTAGAAGTTGCAGACAAGAGATCATTTATAAAAATAAGAAAGAGAGTCGAAGACAAAACAGAGCCTTGGGAGCACCAGCATTTATTTGGTGAATTGCAGACTTGAAGCCAACCAAAACAACTTGTATTGAACGCCCCGAAGGGTAATTTCTAATCCATTGAAGAAGAGACTTATCGACGCCATATGCACGCATTTTCGACAAAAGAGCCTGATGCCAAACTCTGGCAAATGCCTTTGAAATGTCAGGCGCAACCATCTTGGTTTCGCCGAAGTGATGGAGAGATTGGTTCCACTTCTCGGTGAGATATGCCATCAAATCACTAGTGGACCTGTTGCTACGAAAACCATACTGCCGGTCATTAAGGAGTTTTCGTGAATCGAGATATTTAATAAGCTGGCGATTTATCAGCGTTTCCATGACCTTGGAAAGAAGGGACGTAAGTACAATGGGTCGGTAATTGGACGGAGAGGAAGATTCACCTTTTTTAGGGACGGGCTGGACAAACGCTGTTTTCCATCTACTCGGAAAGAGCCCTGAAAAGTAGGATAGACAGAAAAGTTTACGCAGAAGTTTTGCCAGCGTAGAAGAACACCTCTTCAGAACTATGGGGGGGATACCATCTGGACCAGCTGATTTGTGTATGTTAAGACCTTTGAGTACACCTGCAACTGTACGAGTGCGAAAGTGGACTTGTCCCATGGAAAATTTGACGCTCTCAAATACAGGTGGAGACGAAGCATTATCTGGCAGCGTGGAGTTCGCTGCAAAGTGAGCAGCAAGCAGATTAGCTTTGTCTAAGGAGCTGATAGCTGGAATGTCATTGTAAATGAGCGCAGGGATGGCAGACGAGGCAGAATTTTTAATATTTTTGACGAATGACCAACAATTTTGACTACCTTTGGAACATTATACGATTTTTTGCCTCGATTTTTGGTCACGTAAGAATTTTACACGTTGAATATGGGCATTGCAGTCTTTTCTGGCTTGTTTAAACTTCTTTCGGTTTTCCTCAGATTTGTTGGCTTTATAAGACCGAATACTTACCTCTTTTAACCTGATAGCCTCTTTACAGCTCTGGTCAAACTGCGAATTTGCCTTAGAGTATAGTGTTAGTGATCACATCAGCAGCGCCATCCACGTCGCTATCGAGGAAGCATAGCGACCAGTTAAAACACTTAAAGTAGCTATTGAGGCCGCTCCAGTTGGCTTTCTCGTATTGCCATACTTTTCTTTTAGGAGTTTTTTCGTTAACTGAGTGGTCGGAGTACGAGAATTTAGCTGATACGATACAATGGTCAGACCGACCTAGATGCGCTAGAATATCAATATTGTATTTATCAGGGTGCGAAGTGAGAAACAAGTCCAAGGTGTTGGCGGAATGACTTTCAATGTCCGGTATACGTGTAGGCTCATTTACAAGCTGAGTCAAATTGTTTATCTCAGCAAAAAGTTCAACATACGGTTGTTGTCTGGCCAGAATGTTGAAGCCAACCCGAATTGTGTATATTGAAATCGCCCGCAATGACGCTTTCAGCATCAAATTCATCATAAGTTGAGTTTGTGTCCGCACTAGGGCTTCTGTAAATAAAGCAGTAGTGAATTATTTGCTTACGGACGGTGAATTTTAGCCATTTGAAATTAAATTCCGGGTTGGAACAGTGGCCATACTGTGGTGGAACTTGGTAAGCAATATCACTACGGACATAAATGGCGAGGTGGGGAAAGAATAATGACACTAAGTTATATCCAGGCAGTTTCAAATCGGAAGATTCTTCCACTACCTGTGTTTCTCTTAGTGCCAGAACAGCTGGTTTATGGGAATGAACGTAGGCGTACATATCGAAGAAATTCGTTCGAAGCCCACGAATGTTGGTAAAATCAACCCTAAATACCCTCATCACTGCAACATAGAAACACAAAAAGACACAACTCTGACATAACTAGGCAAAGCTGTGAAGTGTAGATCCAAAGAATAGTTTTCCAATTTTTCTTTTTAATTTATTTATTTTATTTTATTTTTTTCCATGGCACTGCACTGAATTTGATTTGGCGCGCGCGATCGATTTTATTTTTTATTTTTTTCTTGTTAGATGTAATTATTTGTTTTTTTTTTGTCACCACTTTGGAGAGAGTTAAGAGCGCGTGTGTGACGACAGGCAAAAGGCAACTCCAGCTTATCTTCTTTACTTTGACATCCCTTTTCTCGTAACATAAGCAATGTCACAACACCAACGGGTATATTCCTCCGAATTACATATCAATTGAGAATTGTGGGTCGTCCAGCATAAAGCAGTCTTGACGCAGAACAGTTGAGGAGGAATTGAGAACATTGGAAATAAATTGGAGGTACATAGTTAAAAGAAGTCCAATCTTTATGGCGAGCTGGCGTTGTTGACGTTCTGTGGCCCACGAGCTAAATAGTAACTAATAAGAGTGTTTTCTAGACTAATATTATGCTACTAGTTAGAGCATTACATGTAGTTACCAGTGACCACTGGTCACCACCTCGGTAAAACAAGCACTTGCTACTTGCAAACCGAGTTTTTTCCTTGAGCAATCGCCCCCGATATAATTATAGGGAACAGTCAGCACAGCACTCTTAACAAGTCCTTCCAAACAAGATGATGTTATAGGACTGAAATCCAACGTCGTTTAATGCACACAACCTAAAAGTAATTTGGGCTAAATTAAAAACATATAGTGAGATCATCAACTTATGTACATATGTCTTTATTATAACAAATGTAGTGTACGCATTCTGGCCTTTTTTATATCTAGGATTTACTACTGAAGGCAGAGTTCATTCGTGCATAGTCCTTCATTGTTGATCGTGAAAGCTGTCAAAAAATAATGTTTAAAGTATTAAAAGTAACAAAACTAACAAAGCAATAATGCATGCACTTACTTTCTCCTGTCTTACAAATATAAAACTCCATCCAACAAAGACTAGGAAATTCAATCAGATTATCGTTGTAATAGCCACAAACTGGCTTAGCGAACGTTTCGCATTTGGATTTGCGTAGTCTCTGGCATTTCTCCTTAGGTATAACTTCTAGGTCTGAATAGAATATACATAAAGTGGCGAATACAAATTAATCACAATAAACTTATGGTGTTCCTACATTCTATGCCATTTTTTACAATATAGCATGTCGCAGTTTACTCAAGTGCGGATTGTAGAGGTAAATACGCTTAATATGCCCAGCCACAAACGTTGTCACAGAGCCTGTGGATACTAACTTGTTTGCAGTAGTTTATATTTGTGACAGGTAACAAGTGAGGTGAGAAAATAAAAATCTTAACGGGCAGACACTAGTGCTCAGGAAATGCTATAGACAGGATAAATAAAGTGCAAAACTGAGTCGCACGTACTTGGATCTAATGCTGTTCATTTACAAAATCACTCCCAGAAATGACCAATTTTTAAAAAATCGATAAAAAGTAAACTACCCCCTATACCACATTTTTTTTCCAAAAAATTGGTAACCCATCTAAAGTGATGTGCAAAACTCAATTAAAATATTTTTTTTTTTTTTAAATTGGCCATTGGTAAAGTACCGTTAATGTTGGGGTTAGAATGAAAATTTCGCCTCGAATTGTGAACCCAAAGACACCATATATGAAGTTTAAAGAAAATCAAACCAGCCGTTTAGGCTGCAGTCCAGCGCATATGCATATGTACATACAAACAGACAGACCGACAATCGTAGTAATGTCAAGTTTAATCAAAGTAAATTGGCATTTGGCAATGTTGAGCTCCAAACAATCTTTGAAGCACCAAACCTTAGGATAGACGAAAAATGTAAGAAAGGGGGAAGGAAGGGTTGGAAGAGCAGTTTTTAAGGAATATGGGGGGAAGACCATCTGGGCCGGGTATGAATTTATCATTAAATATTTGTAACTTATTTTCGATAAGAATAGGATCAACGGTTCGAGAGAGAAAAGGGTTAATGAAAAATTTAAGTAGGAAATTGAAGTAAGAGGGGTCCGGCACGAATGAGTTGTCGGTTGTCGGTAAACGATTGTTTAAAAAAAGCGGCAAAAATTTGGATCAGTTGATGATTTGTTTTCGATCATCATTATGCATCGCGTCCTTATGCATAAAATCTACCTTCGAAATGATATGGAGCACTGGCGAACTGAGAACGTAGGTTTCACCGAGGTCAATGACGAAAACTTGGCAAATATTGTCAACGCTCCAAGTGATCTTCGATTCATTGAGAAGGAAGAAATTTGTGAGGATCGACAGAGTATCGAATATTGTGCTTCGACATTTCCCTCTAGAAGCGGTGAACATTTACACCACTCTGTTTAACAATGCATTGAATAATGCACATTTCCAGCACATTGGAAAATATCAGTGATACAGCCCATCACCTCCAATTCGAAATTGGGCAAGCTATTCAAAAAAGTGATTAATAGAGCCCTGGTTAAGTGGACTGAGGATAACAAAATAATTCCGGATACCCAATTCGGTTTTATGGCAGGGCATTGTACCATACATGCCGCGTCTAAACTGGTATCGGATATCCAATGGAACAAAAGTTAGAACCAATGCACGGGTGTCTGCCTGGATTGACTTGGAGACGCCGTATGGTTAGAGGGACTCTTCTACAAGCTTAGCGTGCTGGACATAAGCAAACCACTCCTGTACATAAGTACTTTATAACGTGCTCGCCAGTAGACAGTTAACTGTGAAAAATGGCAATGTGACTTCTGCTGGAACATTTCGAATTAAAAACTGTCTACAACAAGATGCGGTAAATTCGCCGATCCTTTTCAACATTTACACGAGCGATTTCATGTGATCATTTCACCATGCCATAGCGTACTCAGACAACTTGATCACGTACAGATCAGGACCACAAATTGAGGTCATTGCACTTCTCTTGCAACGTGACTTCGATAAGATTCAGCAATATTGCGATGACTGGAGACTGAAAATCAACTTCCACGAATCGGAAACCATTCTTTTTAGAACGCAGTTGTATGGGGCTCTAGGGATATCAGAAAGAATTGACGAAAGTTCGAAATCGTGGGACCGTATGGACAGTGCGTGTCGAAATGTAGTCAGATACCTGGCTCTGAACAGACATATAGATGCTTTTCTGGTCAGAGCCAAAAGTAGTGGTTTTATAGCAAGCAACTCGTGTGGATCAAAATGAAAACGTCTGCATCTTGATATACTCGTATTACGCATATTTACAATTTAGTCCCCACTTGAGTAAACAACAATTGAAAAACAATTAAACAGATGCATATTAAACCAATACTATACTATTTCGTTATCTAATACACCAACAGCCATTCTCATCCAAATTTTGGTTGTAAATATTACTATTGTTCCTCTTTTTATTCAATCTTTATAAAATCGAAAGAGATTTGAAGAACCTACTTCTAATTAGTATGTTTTCATTACGATCACACTAAAATGGAGTTTTCACTTGTTATATTTGCATTCATTTTTGGAATGTGCAATACAGCACTTATCGGAAAGGATGAGGCTATTTTGGCAAAGAAGCTACCATGTGGTGCGACTATTAGATGTTCATATATAGAAGATCCAGTATTGGTAACAAATGGCAAATCATGTTACGTCTTCCGAAACCAGTGTATTTTAAATATTGAAAACTGCAGACGTGAAAGAGATCAGAAAGAACGTAAGATGTAGATAAGTTAGTTGTGATTATTATTTACTAAGTATTTTATCTGACTTGTAGCTTTAAAAGTTATACCTAAAAACGAATGCCAGCTTCTATGCAACTCGATACTCTTGTTTGTGGCTATTACAATGGTGATCTTGTTGAGTTTCCTGGTCGTTGTTGGATGGATTTTTACATTTGTAAAACAGGAGAAGGTAAGTGCATGCATTACCGTTATGAAATTTTGATTTTCTTACCTATTTTTTCGAAATTCATTCCGACAGCTTTCGAAGTCAACAATGAGGGACCATGCTAGAGGCAAATTAGGAAATAAATTCTCGTAAATACAAAAATATTTTGTCGTAATAATTTAAATAATGTCTTTGGATGATGTGAATAAAATCAAACAAAATCTTTTGTCGATTGTAGGTTGATTGTAGGGGTATGAGCGCACTGCGGCATTTGTAGATCCATTGTGCACCTCCTACTTAGATATTCTACTTATAACACCTCCTCTAGTCCAATTGCTTTGAAAAATCGGAGTATCTGCAATGAATCCAACGTTGGTAGATTTGATAGTTGATAGGCATCCATTTGGCTCCTTCTTTGTAGATTACTGCTCCACATTCCTAAGCAGATGTCCTGGGATTTCTTCAGTACCTTCACAAAAGCGTTGCTCTATACACAGTTTACTGAGATGCTCCATACGTCTACAGTGATCCGTTAAGAAGCCTGTAAGAATATGAAGCCGGTTTTTGTTTACTTTTATGCATACCTTCTGTTCTGATTGTATCTCCCAAGAAGTTCTTTGGCATGTCTCAGCTTAGGGAATTTCTCCCAAAGTTAACTATTCTATAGTCCTCTTCCTTTCCTAGCCTTTCTCGTGTCCTATGGGGTCCATATTGTGTATAAAGCCACGCCTTATATGGGCCTTTTTGTAGAAAACCCGTTTTTTGCTTTCTCAAAGCTATTTACGGTCACGTCATTTTTTGTCATGGATGGGTTAGAAGATGAAGGTATCATATGATCCGTATCTTTCCTGCATGTTTTTAGTAACAGAATAGTACCGTATGATAGTGCTTGAACAAATTAAAACTTCTAACGTCGTTTTCAGGACGTTGGCATTCTCTGTTCAATACATGCCATGTCTCCCAGTTTATTCTATGATACAAGCGATTTCCTTTGTCCACATTTTTTCATCTCACTGGGGATCGTTCTCAGTCTCGTGGACCAATTCTCTCCCACCACACGGGAATTTTTTAGACCCAGTTTTTCGCATTGATTGTTACCTCAAGTTCTATGTAAGTGTGATGATGAAATTGTTATACCTTATTCTGTAGGGTATATTGACACAGCTTTTAACACAGATATAATTAAGATATGAGTGCATCATACAGTGCTGGAACAAATGGGACAAACACCATCTACTTTCAACTTTCAATATTTCAATAAAGGCAGATTTCCAACGACCTGAATTTGACAACTAGAAAAATTAACTGAGATGCAATATACGAGTATGTCATGCGCGAAATGGAGGAAACACAAAAATAGACTTGAAAACAAACCTTTAACCACAAACAAGATGTCGATGACAAACACGTTGGTGACTTTTTTACATAGCAAGATAACAATACATAAATAAAATCGTATTCTTTTTCATTTTGCAATGGTTTTTCGGTTGTGAAATTGTCAAAAAATATATTAAATGTGTTTTATGCACACAAGAGACATGACATGTAATCTAAGAGTGACGTGGCAGTGGCATGATAAAAGCACACAAGCCAATGTGTAATTATGCTATGTCGAGTCAGTTCAGTGTGCGTTGACTCATGTGCTCATTTGCATTGATTTCAATTTGAAGATACGTGATATTTCCCACGCTAGATGTCATGTCATTGTCACGTTGCTTTGGTGTGCCTAGTTAAAACATACAGGAATGGATCTTATGATATCCTATCCTATCTTCTAACCACCCCTAGTAAAGTGGGCGTGACGTTACGAAATTTGAAAAACATATTCAACGACATTTTCTTATTAAGAATATATATCCGCGATTGTAAAGACATCATTAGAAAACTGTTGTGAGGACTTTTTCTTAGGAAAATATGGGCGTGGCTGTCAAAATTTATAACCGAGGCTCACGGATTGTGATGAAATACTCACAATAAGACTTAACCATCGCCATAAATTGCTTTGAGAAGGAATATATTGTTTTTTTTTTTTAAGAAAACGCTCCAAAATGTGACCGAAATTCAAAAATGTGTGCACTGCGTCGGATTCTTAAAAGCCTCCAAAAAGCATACGGACAGCCGTACGGATGGCTAGATCTACATAACTTTAGATGCTGATCACAAATATATATACTTTAGAGGGTCTCTCATTATTAATTCTCTATATATGTATATAAATGTGACTGAGGATAGGAGTTAACAAGCAGAGGCTGTGTGAAGACACTTGTGTCCCATAATGCCGCTCATGTTTACCTTTAGAATTCGCTCTTGTCGAAATTTATACATTATTTTGGCGAATTAAATAGATATATAAATTCATGATCGGAATATAATCCAGTATGGACTACCGATAAGGCATTTTTTTACAACTTCCAAAATCCATGTCATTAATTACAAATTACTATCGCTACTATCGGCAATATCCAATACAAAGCAAAAAATGCATGAGTTTATTGCGATTATTTTTTGTTTACCATTTTATATATGTATTTTGTATGAAGGACTAAGAGTTATACCACAGATAATAAAGTTAAATAGATATCGCATGCAGAGTAAAAAAATACGTCCCTTTTTCAAGCGAATGGGATTTACTACTACGTCCCAGTTTGATCGAACTCGTTCGAATCGTGCATAAGACATGATGTTCTTTCAAATTTGGTTGAAACAACAAATTGCTTGCTGCTTTTGCTGGCCTACAGAAGTGGATTATTAAATTATTTCATTTGAATAAATAGACGGAAGTCATAGATTGGATTCACTAGTGTACTCTTGGGGTGTTGGTTTATAGTGAGGTTCCCGTGCCTCTCACTCTGGCGTAGTTGGTTCAATTTCGTGATTGTTTTGCATTTGTTTTCCTGACAAAATTAGAATTTTTTGATTTTTACTGGTAACTCTTTTTTGGATTTTCCATGCACAATGTTTTCGCAAGAGAATAAGAAGTGCAAAGTAAAGAACCTGAACTCCACGCTTTAAAATATTTTTATCGTAATGAGACCCACTATCCATACAGTCGAAAGCATTATTCATTTTTAATGTAAACGCTTGTGTGCTAGAGCTCCATTTGAACTATTGTTTAGGCAATTATGTTGTATTATTGTTTAGGCAATGGAGCAGTTTGTATTGATGCTGCCGTTGTTCCACTAAAGGTTTCCGTTGCCAAGCGAACACTCATTTTTTCAAATGCATTTGGGGCTATGTGTGAACTTGTAAATTTTAAGCATGTTTTAGCCACATGATCTCTTTCTAAATTGAATATTTCTCTGAAAACATCAAAGAAAACAATACCATCTGGAGTTAGCATATCACATTTGAGTAAAACATTACGCATGGATTTTAATAAATGAGGAAAATCATAAAAACAAAATATTTTTTCATTATTGAAAATTGTAAAAGGCTTTTCTTCTGTAACAACTAATAATTGGTAAGCTTTCCTGTTGTTAGTTCCTTGGTCGCAAACTATAGCGCACACTTTCAGACCAAGTTCTTGGAAAATTGTGAAATTATTTTCTAAAATAGACTTTAGGTTAACCCTTTTGGCAGAGTTTGCTGAAACAAAATAATTTAAAATACTTTTCCAGCTATCAAAGAGGCCGTTTACAATGAAAACACAAATTTCGTTGCCGTACAATCTTTTTCGACCCAGTCCTTGATCTTCAAATCCATCAATTAAGTCATTTTTGATATTGTAAGTGAGATTTGGACGTATTCTAATTTCATCAAATATCAGTACTACATTCCGTTAACGTTAGCTTAATGATGCAAACTTTACTTTCAGAAAACAGTGGGCATTGTTTTGGAATCCAGGTTGTAAGCCTTTAACAGGAGCCTAACGATAAAATGTGGATACGTCGGGAATGCTAAATCTCAATCTATCTCGAAGGTATTTATAAACGTTCTGAGATCTGCAAAAAATGTTTTGGGAAAGTTCTCTTTCCCCCCATCAATATACCATCAATATACCACAAAAATTTTTTGAATGCTCTGAAATATCAAGTACTTTAATTTGCGATGATAAACTAGTTGATATTTTGCTAGTTCGTAGAGAGAGCGTTATGCATTTTAGTTCTAGAGCGAAGTTTTTTTCTCAAGCTTTGAATTTTAAGTCTGCAGCTTAATATATTTTTTTATTTTATTCAGAATTTGTTTTCTCCTCTTGTGTACATTTTTCTAATAATTTATTGCATCTAACGCAAGAAATATTTGAACTACTAGAGGGCCTCTCCGTTTTGGTAGCAAAGATGAAAGATTTTCTAAACTTAAGCCTAAATTTAAATTATAATTTAGATTTAAGGAGGGAACAGCGTCCCTTTTAAGCATTTTTCTGCCAATAAATTCCGAAGAAAAATGATTTCGACAAACAAAATATTTTCCTTCGCAAATTACTCAAAATTTCATTTTTTTCATTTGAAGGACATGCAAAAATTTTCAGATCGGGGAAATTTCTTTTCGATTTCGAAAAATCGAACAAGAAACGCCAGACTTCCTTTTACGTATATCACACATATTTAAAAAGCATACCGCTGAAAAAAATCGCTCAATAATAAACCAAAAACAGCCAAATCCCTCGAAAGCTGACGGCAAGTGAAAATTAAATTCAAAAATTAAATCGAACAAAAGCTACATTGACGTCCTTCTCAAAATATATGCATATGAATATGTACGATGTGCCTCCTCAATAAAAATTTACACACATACACACCACAGTGTAGCGATAAAGATAAACACCAGCCACACAGTCAGTCATTCGTATAAGTTCGTTTGCAAGATCGATTGAGACGTAAAAAAAATAAAGGGTTGGAACAAAACGAAATATGAAAAAAATGTGTGTAGAAGTTACAACACACTGGAGATGGTTGATATACGCGACTATACAACTTAAAATGGTTTCATACCGAATTGATGCAACAACCCTTAGGTTTGAGAATTTTATTGTCGTTGAAAAAGTGGTCATTTTGTTTGCTCTGTATGCGATATCTATGTAACTTTATTATCTGTGGTTATACCAATTAAAAAAAATTTTGTTTAATTTGTAAAAAAAATATTTTTTCCTTTAGAGGAGAAGCCTCTTCTTTATTAAAATTCAAAAACACAACTGACTTACAAAACTAACATAAAGAAACTTATCACCTATGTTCACTTAAATAATACGTGCTGGAATGTGGGAATTTTGCAATGGGATTGGGATAGGGTATCGTCTTGCGTTAGCTCCAGACGCTGGCTCAGCAGCATGAATGTGGAGCGTGGTTGTTATCGACTGTTGCTATTGCTGCAGGTGTTTTTGTGTCAAGCACGAGGCGAATATTGGGTTACACATGGCGAATGCGTTTTGTAACATTTGTGGTGTTAACTCCTCCCTGCTTAGAATCAAACGTCCTCGTTTGACCTTAATTCAAAAAAGAGGTATTTGGCTTATTCGTGTAGGCTTTGCTGTTAAGACTTTTTCTTGGGTCTTGCTGGTTTCTTGGCAAGGAGTTGCCATATGCGTGTTTTCCTTCATCTCAATTTGGTTTTCTGGATCAGGTCTATTCTTGACGTTGATATGAATTGCGCGTTTTTTCCATACAGTTTTTGCTATAAAGGCTAGAGCAATCGTGGCTATGGCTATTGCTAATATGATATTTGTTGCCTTGATGGTATTGTGTTTTGATTCCAGTGTTTTTATGTCTTCAGTGTTGCTGGAATGGAGTTCTTTTACCATTTCCAATGATAGCATTTCTTCTGTGTCCTCCGCTGTAGAAAATTGAGCGATTGCAGGTAATGGTTTTAATGTGGATATCACGGTATCAGATGTGTAGGTTTTATTTTCTATGGTAATTGTTGAGTTTTGAAACTTAACTATGAATGTGCCCGTTAATGGTAATACATTTTGGTGGTCTTGTTGCATTGTGCCGTTAAACCGGTTGAGAAAAATGAGTCCTGGGGAGATTTCCTCTACTGTGGGAATATGTTGGTTGTTTATGCGGGTGCAATTGGCTTTTATATTCAGGAGTAGGTTAGGGATACAGGATGTGCTACTAATATCTAATATGTTACGATTAGGACATATTTCTAATTTATTATAGGACTTACAATCTAACTTTAAACCATACATTTTTTCATGGCATTTCAAAATTTGTTCATATTCTAATTTGTTTACAAAATTTGTCTTCTTTACGGGTTTTAATAAAAGTTTACTGCAAGTGTTTAACTCTAAGCTTGGCATACTTATAATATAAATTATCGAACTTGTGTTCGTGGCAACTTTTACTTCGGCAAAATTTAGTGCCTCATCAATATTACCGTAAGGGATATTTTCCCTCTTAATTATTTTTTCAGCTATGTTAATTTCTTTAATTGATAAAATATATAAATTTATAATTCCTTTATTCGCCCAAAGTATGACGTATTCTATGTTGACAAGTTCTTCCTTAATTAGCTTAATTTTTTGTTGAGTAACAGATATAATGGTATTCATGAATGGGTCATGATTTTTCATTTTCGTTAGTATTTCATTAGTTCTCTTTGTTATTTCATTAATATTATTAATAACATCTCTGTTAATAAGGACCTGTCTATTGTTGTTTCTTAATACATTATTTATTTTGTTTCTTATTATTCGGAAATCGTCATGGTCAGGGCTTCCAGCTATCCACTTCCATGCGCTTCCTAAGAAGTTTAGTGACCTTTTGTTTTTGTTTTTAGGTTTGAGCCTATTGAGTATATGTTCTATTTCCGAAAGTTCGTGAGAAAGGAAAGGATAGGAAGGGTGACTCTTATTTATGCCGTGTTCTATTGTATTTTTGATGTTGTTAATTATGCTTTCGCATGGTTCCAAGTCTATGGTATGAATCATTTTAAAGCTGCCATTTTGGATCATTGCCGTCCCGGTTTCTATCGCAACTAATTCACTGGATGAATAGTCCAAGACCTGGATATCGGCCAAGCAGCCTACGGCGTACAGCCTAGAAGGGAAAAACAGTGGAAATAGTTTAAGCTGGGTTAGTTTATAGAAGGTTGCCTGATCCTAGTTTCGTATGTGACTCTTGTGGATTATCTTTCCTGATCGTGTTTTGACTGTGGTTGTAGAGTTTTCCTCGACTATTTCTTTCGCATATCGCTTTGTCAGTTTAGAACCTAGCCTTTTATTTTGTTTTACATAGATTATGTCTCCTGGGGTATACGTTTTGATCTCGGTTCTTTTCTTATTGTGGTATTTTAGATCTTTTTGCTGCTTCTGGACCAATTTCTCGATATTGCTCAACCGCGTTTTCTCATAATCTTCTGGTCCAAAATTGACTGTTCTTCCAAAAAAGAGATCAACTGGTCTCTTTTGAGTAGTGGTGTGGAAAGAATGGTTGTATTCACAAACTGCTCTTTCGAGTAGTTCTTCAAAATTTCTATTAATGACGTCCTTTTTTAGACATCTCATTATTTCTGCTAGAGTGGAATGGAACCGTTCCACTTGACCATTCACTTCACTCTTGTACGGGGGTGTCGTGTAGACAGTGATTTTGAGTTCGTCTTTTAACATGAAGAGGATCGACACTGAGTTGAACGACTTCTCATTGTCGAATATTATACATTGGGGAACTCCGAATTGAAAAATGATCTCTCGAAGAGGTGGTCTGACATCTTCAATCGCTTTTGATTTAATTAATTTGGCAATGGCAAATTTGGTGAACTTATCTATTGCGGTGAGGATTAAGTGTTTCTCAGTGGAGAAAATATCTAAGTGTACAGTATGACCGGGATAGTTCGGTATGGGGGTTTCGCCAGTTTCGCCAAGCATGGGGTTGTTAGGGTGACGGTCATACTTATTCTTTTTGCAGGTTGAGCAGAGTGTGGTGAATTGTTTGATTTTCTTAGCCATGCTAGGGAAATAATACCTTTCCATAATTTGGTTCTTGTTCTCATCTGGACCACGATGAGCTCTGTTATGAGTTTCGATAATTATCTCTTCTTGTCTATCCGTGGAGGAAATGTCCTCAACAAAAGATTGGGTATACCTTACCTTGTAGTTCGAGAAATACAAAGGGTAAATTTCTTGAACGATGCCCATAACTCTCTCTGGGGCTAGCAGTCCATTTAGTACTCTTGGGTCTAAGAATCGTTTAAAGGTGGATATGAGTTTTTCTTTAGTATATTCAGGTTCCTCAATAACATGTCTTCGGAAGTTTTTAAATGGGATTTGCATCTGATGTTGAGTCACATCACTTAATTTGAGGATTACCTGATTCCGGAAAACGTTTATCGGAGCTTCAATAGAGGGAATTAGATTCTCCGACGAGCTTTCGCTGCTATGCTGAGTTGGCGTTAGGGAATTAATCTGAGACTCCTGTGGTGGTCGTGACAGAGCATCCGCAACTACGTTGCATTTACCAGGTTTGTACTGGAGAGTATAATCATACTCCTCTAGGATCGCCTTCCACCTTTTCATCTTACTATTGTTGTTCTTATTGCTAAGAGCAAATGTAAGGGGTTGGTGGTCCGTGTAGATGTTGACATGAGCAGAACCATATAGGTAGTTCCTTAGCGAATTGAGGGCCCAAATTATCGCCAACATTTCTCTTTCGTTTGTGGCGTAATGCTCCTCCGCCTTGCTCAAAGTCCTAGATATGAATGTTATTGGTCGTCCGTCTTGGGACAAGACGTAGTGAGCTCGAACTCCTTGTCGAAGTTAGGATACGCGAGCATAGTATCCTGCGATGCAAGCGAACTTTTAATTTTGTTAAAGGCTTCGACAGCCTCAGAATTCAAGTAAATTGGCTTTTTGCTGGAAAGATTTTTGGAAATTCGACCTTCTTCTCCTCGGAGGAGGGATGATAGAGGCTTTGCAATTTTTGCATAGTCCCTAACGAATCGACGATAATAGCCTGAAAGGCCAAGGAAAGAACGAAGATCCTTCAACGTCTTGGGTTTTGGGAAATCGACTATTGCTTTTACCTTCTCTGGGTTAGACTTAATACCACTTTGGGATATGATGAATCCTAAGAATTCCACTTCACGTTGGTAGAAACCACATTTGTCCAGCTGGACTTTCATATTAGCCTCACTGAGGGTGTAAAAGATTTGCCTCAAATGCTCAGCATGCTCCGATTCGCTTTTACTGAATATAATAATGTCATCGATGTATACGTAGCATATCTTTCCGATATGCTCGTGAAGAATATCATCGAGAGCTCGTTGAAATATAGACGGTGCGTTCTTAAGACCGAACGGTAGTCGAGTAAACTCAAACTTTCCGTTATTTATGGAGAAAGCCGTCTTCTCGATATCGGAGTCTTTTAAGGGGATTTGATGAAATCCGCTCTTGAGGTCAAGCACAGTGAAGTATGCGTTTTTACCCAGTTGAGATAGGACCTCGTTTATCTCGGGGATCGGGTATCGATCCGGGATCGTGACCGAATTGAGCTTCCTATAATCGATCACTAGCCGATATTGTTTGTTTCCCGCGGAGTCGGGTTTCTTGGATACTATCCAAATAGGGGAGTTATAAGGTGATCGGGATGGTCTGATTATGCCACCCTCAAGAAGCTTGGTAATTTGTTTCTCGACTTCGTCTTTGAGCGACATGGGGTAAGGGTAAAATTTCGAAAAAATAGGAGAATCCGTATTTGTTCGGATTTCGGCTACCACCTTTGTGGTGAAAGTTAGCTTTTCATCAGGTTCGGAGAATAGCTTGGGGAAATTCCCAACAAGCGATTCGACGATTATTTGTTGGGTGTCGGATATAGAATTGATTTTGGAACTTAGTGAGTTGATTGACTGCATTTTCATTTGTTTGATTCTGATTTTAGGTCCGCCAAGAATGGATATGTAGCTTTCTTTAGCATAAATGACTGCTGACAACTCTTTCAAGCTATCATTGCCTAAAATCGCATGGAAAGATTTTAAGGTGGGTAGGAGGAAGAATTTGATCTTTGGATCTTTAAGGCCGAAGAGACTTGTTTCGGTATGGTGTGTGATTCTGGTACTTCCACCTATTGAGTTCGCGTTAAAGGATTCATTATTTGGGATGGGATTCTCGACAAGCGACGGTTGGATGTAATTCCGATTCGAGCCTGTATCTATTAGGATTTTCATTATTTGCCACTCTTCGTCTTCCCTTCAATGTAGGGTAACGAAGAGTCCGTTAGCCTAAAAAATGCAGGGTGGTGAAGTCCTCGATCAGGCTAGCCTCGGTGTGGTTGGTATCATCTGCTTGCTCTAGGGGCTGAATGTATTCTTCTAAAGTCTGTTCATACTGGTTCGTCTGGTCTTCTGTGGCCTGGTTATAATCACGATAGATATCTGTATCTATGTGGAAATTTGTTTGCCAATTATTCTGGTGAATTTGGTTTGGCCTTGATGTACCTTGCTGGGGTACGGGTGTCGGTCCCCTTGGTGTGAATCGACTGACCTGCTGTGACCTTGGTGCGTAGTGTTGGGGTACGTACTGATGGGGTACTGGCATCTGTCCTCTTGGTGGGAATCGATTTGGCTGATGCCTGATTTGGTGACTCTGACTTTGACCCATTGGTTCCGATTTAATGATCGGATTCGCTGGGAGCGCGAGTGGCTGCCTTGGCACAAAAGATGGTCGGTAGTCTTGATTCCCAAATTGTGGTGTAAAGGATTGGCCATGAAATGCAAAAGCAGGCTGGTTGTGGTATAAGTTACGCGGTGGCGCAGCACGGGGCGGTTGCGCTTGTGATTTTCTTGGAGCTGCCTGATTATTGTAAGCATGGGTTGTCCTACAACTCTGGTTCTTTAACTTAAGGCATAAATTTAGCGCGTGAGGTAAATCTAGCGGCTCTCTTATGGCAAGAAGGCGCGGCAAATCCCCTCTTAGCCCACGTATGAATGTATCTAGTGCCTTGTCCCTATACGTCTGGGTCAAGAGGCGCATGGCGTCGGGGCTCGTGTCCATGCACGATACTCTATTAAGAATCAGGGAGAGATGTGTGTACACCAATTGGTAGAACTCTTGCACGGTTTTATTTCCTTGTATGAGAGATGCCATTTGGTACTCCAATGTGGTTACGTCTCTCTTATCGGCGTAGTGCATAGCTAAACACCTTGATATCGACTTCCAATCGAGCGGAGTATTATATGACTCCAGGGCTATATCCGCATTTTCGGTGATTTTATTGCGTATCACGCTTAAAATCCCGTAGTATTTGGGAGTGCCCTTTAGGGGTTCATAAACTTCAAGGATGCGCTCAACGCTCTTCCTCCAGGAGCTAAACTCTCCTGGGTCTCCGGAAAATGTCCTAAGACATCGGACCACGTCCGGAATTCTATCCATGTCATTCAATTGATTTATGTGTTCATGAGCGATTGCCTGGTCTGTGCCAGCGAAATAATCAGCATTGGGGTTTAAACAATTTTGGACGAGGGGTGGAACCTTGGTCTCTAGGACCCGATTTACTATTGACAAAATAAGGGTGTCTAAGGCGGAAGTCGACCCAACCTCTCGGTTTGCATCCGTATGGGATGTTGTAGATTGGAAAGAGTTATTTTGATTCTGATCGCCCAGAGAAATTCTCGGGGGGTTGTCCGTTGGTGGAACATTTCTACTGGGGGGATTTGGTGGATTTGGTTCAAAGAAATGTTCGTTGCTGGGGTTTGTGGATACTCCTGAACGGAGGTCGGGCATTTTGGTATATTCAGAGTTGAGAAAAAATTAAGAGGAACTGAACTTGACACGTCTAGCTTTAGATGTGGTTAATATTAATATGTTTCACTTAATTAGTACTAGTAATGGGTGATATGTCTCACTTGATTATTCCTATATTCTACTTTACTGTATTTCTACTTAAATATTGATTATTCTTATATTCTACTTCACTGGATTTCTTACTTAAATATTGATTATTCTTATATTCTACTTCACTGGATTTCTTACTTAAATAATCTTAACAATTATCCTTACAGAACTAAAGCGGCGAACATCCCACGTCGGTTGATTGATAAACTCCTTTTTGCCTTGCTTGGCTACTGCGGTATCGCCTTCAACACGCTTACGTGGTTCCTTTGATCTAAATATTTCCGGTGATGTCGCTGACGGACCCGGCACTGGGAGCACTAATGTTCTTTTCCAAGTTCACTTCTTTGGTCACTCACGGCGAGCTATTTTAGGTCGGCTTACGCGTGTAACTACTTCGCAACGATTTTAACGCATTAATGTTCTTTTCCAAGTTCACTTCTTTGGTCACTCACGGCGAGCTATTTTAGGTCGACTTACGCGTGTAACTACTTCGCAACTATTTAAACTAGTTAAAATCGTATTAAATCGCGACGTGAATACTCCCGTACCGGGTCCCTGCTCGGGCGCCAATTAAAAAAAACTTTGTTTAATTTGTAAAAAAAATATTTTTTCCTTTAGAGGAGAAGCCTCTTCTTTATTAAAATTCAAAAACACAACTGACTTACAAAACTAACATAAAGAAACTTATCACCTATGTTCACTTAAATAATACGTGCTGGAATGTGGGAATTTTGCAATGGGATTGGGATAGGGTATCGTCTTGCGTTAGCTCCAGACGCTGGCTTAGCAGCATGAATGTGGAGCGTGGTTGTTATCGACTGTTGCTATTGCTGCAGGTGTTTTTGTGTCAAGCACGAGGCGAATATTGGGTTACACATGGCGAATGTGTTTTGTAACATTTGTGGTGTTAACTTACCTAAGGACGTTTGCCACCTTATGTGCAACTCAGGATGCCTAAATATCATCAAACCAAATTGCTGATATACCCTCGGTCAAAAGTCTGATAAGATAGACTCGTGTGAAACGAATTATAATTTTTTTTCGGAAGGGGAAAGTAAGTGCGTTAATTGCTGCGTAGTAATCTATTGTTCTTTATACCTATATATATGTACACTTAACATTTTTATTAAAAGAGACACCAGATGAATGAAAATGACCGTACAAGACACCGTTAACTCTGTCCCAAATCGCTACCGATTAAATAAATCAGACAATGTCTTAATTTATTCCAAATAATTATGCATGTCTGTTCGCGTACACGTATGCAAACCTAATATTACTTATTAAGTTATTTCGCATTTGTCTGGATTGGAGAAAAATAATTTCCTGAATTTTACAGTGTTCCATAATGCAATTAAATAGAGGGGCGGGAGGATCACAACTATATGTATACCTCTTCACAATATTCGTGGTGGAAATATAAGTAAAGGGACACAAAGCACGTAACATTTCGGTGGTGTTCGAGAGAATAAATTTAGCTGTACACAAACTGATCACCGATCAATCTATAAGCTTGTCGCTAAACACAATCAAGCAAACTCAAGCATGTGACGATACATTATTCAAGTTTCTAACGAACAAATGTAAACTTTATAGATCGTAGCCAACTCTTTTAAACTCAGCGTTTACAACTTTGGAGGAATCCTAGGTATTTGACACTACCGAAAGACTGGGCTAACAAATACGTATACTAGTACATACATATGTACATGCAAAGCGCTGCGGAACGCTGCAGCCTGAATGATCATCTTTCGGAATAGGCAAGTTTGCACTATGAAGCTCGTCGTAGATCTGCCCACCACCAGAAAAAGTAACGGCGATACACAGCCTTGTCGGGTACAGATTTGAATTTAAAATTTCTATTACTAGTTGTAGCCCGGAATTAATCTCCCGCATGCTATATACATAGCTCTCTGTTTACACTACTAAATGTCTTCTCGAAGTCAATAAACAGAAAGTGCAACAGAGGTCTATGCATATTGTTGGATGATGACTCTTAAAGTGGAAGAGTGAATAACGTAGGTGAACCCAGAACTATAACCTACTTGCTCGTTGTCGAGGGTGCTTTCCAGATGTTAATGAGTTCGAAGTTAATTTATCTATTACTTCGAAATGAACACGCTAATACATTTGTTTTTTCGCACTTTGTTGCTTTCACTTTCTTTGGAGCTTAGAATATTGTACTATGCTAGCTACGGCTCGAGTAGATAAAACGATATTCTGTGAAATTTATTTCTTTATTTTCTAGTCTATAGAACAATTCAAGTTCACACTATACTATTCTTCGCAAATTCTTTTCTTACAAGGTCTCTTTCCTCTCAAATCACTTTATCTCCTTTCAATTACTTAATTCACAAATCCAAACTAATTACTTTTTCTTGTTCACTCTCAACTTTCAATTTATCACCAAATTACAACTTCGCCCATTATCACTTTTCCAATCTCTTCGCCACGGTTCTAAACCAACTGTGTCTTTTTTTTTGATCGCCATCTGTCCTTATATAGCAGAAGTTTCTGATAGCCAGAAACTTCTAGCAAATTCTTCGACCACTGGAACAAGAGAAATAATTCTTGCAGTTATAATTCCCTTTTATCCCTGATATTATTCGTCTCTTTCGTTGACATGAGCTGTGGAGACTTCGTCCCAGACACGAACCTCGAATGAAAGGACAGTTCGAACCAAAATTCTGCCAGAATGGAAAGTCACTTCGGAATTTGCTGCATAGACATAGGAGCGTAGTTATTATTATGCTACAATATTGTAATATGCAGGCTACGGCTCGAGTAGATAAAACGATATTCTGTGAAATTTATTTCCTTATTTTCTACTCTATAGAACAATTCAAGTTCACACTATACTATTCTTCGCAAATTCTTTTCTTACAAGGTCTCTTTCCTCTCAAATCACTTTATCTCCTTTCAATTACTTAATTTACAAATCCAAACTAATTACTTTTTCTTGTTCACTCTCAACTTTCAATTTATCACCAAATTACAACTTCGCCCATTATCACTTTTCCAATCTCTTCGCCACGGTTCTAAACCAACTGTCCTCTTTATTGATCGCCATCTGTCCTTATATAGCAGAAGTTTCAGATAGCCAGAAACTTCTAGCAAATTCTTCGACCACTGGAAATAATTCCAAGATGACAATCATTTCTTCCAGTTATAATTCTCTCTTTATCCGTGGCGTTGTCAGCTATTGCGAACCTCGAATGAAAGTACAGTTTGGAATGGCCTGTAGGAGCGTAGTTATTATTCTACATTATTGCTGCATACTTTTAGACGATGTTACACTGCCCCCCTCTTAGACTTGTTCGTCCCGAACAAGTGCGTCCTCACTTCGGCCATTGTATCGACTCAGTCGGTCCACATGAACCACTTTCATTTTGGCCCTTGGTCCTCGCTGGATGCGGTAGACAACATCGTTGATGCGGGTTACTATTCTGTATGGACCCTCCCAGTTCCGCTGCAATTTAGGTGATTTCCCCTTTTGGCGATGGGGATTATACAGCCACACTAGATCTCCTTCCTGGAATCCTGACGTTGTTGCCTTGGCATCATACCTGGTCTTCATGCGGTCGCTCGTCATCTTAATCTGGCTTCTGGTCCTTTGGTGTATGTCCCTAAGCCTTTCCCTAAGGTCCGCCACGTACTCTTCTTCATTTCTGGGCTCATTGGTAGGAGATCCAAATTTCACCTCACTGGGTAAACGAGCTATTCCACCAAATAAGATTTCGAACGGCGTATGTCGAGTAGTGCTATGCACGGCACTTCTATAGGCCATCAAAAACAAGGGAATCTGCCGGTCCCAATCCCGTTGGCAGTCACCTACGACCTTCGAGAGATGTTCGTCCAAAGTCCTATTGAAACGCTCCACCATACCGTCCGACTGTGGATGAAGCGGGGTTGTCCTTGTCTTTTTGATTCCGAGTAGTTGACACATCTCTTGGAAGATTCTTGACTCGAAGTTCCTCCCTTGGTCAGAATGCAATTCCAAGGGCACACCGAATCTGCTAACCCAATTGTAGACGATATGCTCCGCCACGGTTCTGGCTTCCTGGTTAGGGATCGGAAACGCTTCCGACCACTTACTAAAGTAGTCCATCACTACGAGTATATACCGATTACCATTGTCGGTTTCCGGAAAGGGCCCTGCGATGTCAATGGCGATTCGTTCGAAAGGTGCTCCCACGTTGTATTGGTGCATCTTACCTCGAGTTTTGGTTCTCGGACCCTTACTAGCTGCACACACGTCGCATTCTCTGCACCAGTCTTCGATATCTTCCTTCGCTTTTAACCAATAAAAACGTTCTCGTACCTTTTCTAGCGTCTTATTCACTCCCAAGTGGCCTCCGGACGCCCCGCCATGCATTTCCTGTAACACCTCCTTGACCCTCGTCCGCGGTACTACAAGCTGCATTACAAACGACTTTCCGTCGGAGGATTCCCATTTTCTTCTCAGAACACCTTCTTGGACATGGAGGGAGTCCCACTGCGCAAAATATGCCTTTAAGGTCGGGCTTCTGTGAGAGATGTCCTGATGATCCGGTTTCTCCATGTTCTCCTTCCAGGCCAGAATCGGCTCGATATCCGGGTCTTCCTTCTGAGCGTTCCGGATCTCATCTACGCTCCAGCCGGCGATAGGTTCGGCTCTCATTCTTTGGATGGAAACCAGCTCCCGTTCTTCCTGACGCGCACAATGTTTACAATCCGTTCTGCATGGTCTCCGGGACAGTGCATCCGCATTAGAGTGGAGTTTCCCTTTACGATGCTGTATTTCGTAGTCGTAGATTTGCAGCCTTTCGATCCATCTTGCGACCTGACCCTCAGGACTCTTGAACTGTAATAGCCATTTTAAGGCTGCATGGTCTGTGCGAAGAACGAACTTCCTCCCGTAGAGGTATTTGTGAAAATGCTTCGTAGCCAAGATCAAAGCTAGAAGTTCTCTCCTTGTCACGCAGTAGTTCCTTTCTGGCTTAGAGAGCACCTTGCTGAAGTACGCAACCACCTTCTCTTGGCCGTCATGCACCTGGGAGAGTACGGCTCCTACCCCAACATTACTAGCATCTGCATCCACAATGAACGTTTCCCCGGGAGTGGGGTAAGCCAGTATCGGGGCATCGCATAGCCGTTGTTTAAGTGCCTTGAAGCTCTTCTCGCACTCAATTGTCCATTTGAATTGTTTTCCCTTTTCCGTCAACTGGTGCAGGTTCTTTGCGATCCCGGCAAAATCCTTCACGAACCGTCTGTAGTAGGTGGCTAGGCCCAGGAAGCTCCTTAGTTGGTGTTTATCCTTGGGGACTGGCCAGTTTTTCACCGCTTCGACCTTCTCTGGATCGGTTCTCACTCCTTTCGCTGAAATTATGTGCCCCAAGTACTTGACTTCCGCTCTAAACAGGGCGCACTTCTTGGGGTTGAGCTTCAGGTGGGAACTTCGAAGCCTTTGAAACACATCCCTTAGATTGTCTCGGTGTTGCGCAAATGATTTTCCTACGACGATGACATCATCCAAGTATACCAAACAGGTTTTCCATGTTAACCCTTGCAGGACACATTCCATCAATCGCTCGAAAGTCGCCGGAGCATTGCACAGCCCGAATGGCATTACCGTGAATTGCCATAGCCCATTTCCTGCGGTGAAGGCGGTTTTCTCCCGGTCTTCTGGATGGATCTGTACCTGCCAGTAGCCACTCTTCAAGTCGAGAGTGGAAAACCATCGGGCTCCTGATAGTGTGTCTAGCGTGTCGTCAATCCGTGGCAGAGGGTAGCTGTCTTTCTTGGTGACGTAATTGAGCTGCCGATAGTCCACGCAGAACCGCGTGCTGCCATCTTTCTTCTTAACCAGTACAACCGGTGATGCCCACGGACTTTTGGAACTTTCAATCAGACCTTCTTTCTCCATTGCCGACACCATCTCTGCAACTTCTGTCTGCTTTGCCAATGGAAGGCGCCTAGCAGGCTGACGAATTGGTCTAGTATCACCAGTGTCTATTCGATGTTGTACCAGGTGTGTTCGGCCGTATTCTCCGTCCTGTGAGGCAAATACATCAGCGTACTCATTGATAAAATTCTCTGCCATAGTTCGCTGCTCCTGATTCAGCTCACTGGACTGGAGAATCGTCTCTCTCGTTTCCGCTGTCCAAGGTGATGGGAGAGGTTTTGGAGGACCACGTTCAGATATTGTTGCGACGGCGGTAATCGGCGTGCATTTTCCAGTCACCTCCCCTCGCCTTAGTTTGACAGTGTGTGGTCTTGCGTTCAAAACTCTCACTGGAACCATGGTGTTCTTTGGTTCGACTAACGTCTTTCCCACGATGTAGTCTTGAGAATTCTTCTCCGGGTCTGGTTCTACTATGTAGAATCGGTGGCTCCCAAGATCACCTTCCAGCTTCGTCCAAATGATTGTCTCTGAAGACGGCGGCAGTAGTTCCTTTCTGGCTTAGAGAGCACCTTGCTGAAGTACGCAACCACCTTCTCTTTGCCGTCATGCACCTGGGAGAGTACGGGTCCTACCCCAACATTACTAGCATCTGCATCCACAATGAACGTTTCCCCGGGAGTGGGGTAAGCCAGTATCGGGGCATCGCATAGCCGTTGTTTAAGTGCCTTGAAACTCTTCTCGCACTCAATTGTCCATTTGAATTGTTTTCCCTTTTCCGTCAACTGGTGCAGGTTCTTTGCGATCCCGGCAAAATCCTTCACGAACCGTCTGTAGTAGGTGGCTAGGCCCAGGAAGCTCCTTAGTTGGTGTTTATCCTTGGGGACTGGCCAGTTTTTCACCGCTTCGACCTTCTCTGGATCGGTTCTCACTCCTTTCGCTGAAATTATGTGCCCCAAGTACTTGACTTCCGCTCTAAACAGGGCGCACTTCTTGGGGTTGAGCTTCAGGTGGGAACTTCGAAGCCTTTGAAACACATCCCTTAGATTGTCTCGGTGTTGCGCAAATGATTTTCCTACGACGATGACATCATCCAAGTATACCAAACAGGTTTTCCATGTTAACCCTTGCAGGACACATTCCATCAATCGCTCGAAAGTCGCCGGAGCATTGCACAGCCCGAATGGCATTACCGTGAATTGCCATAGCCCATTTCCTGCGGTGAAGGCGGTTTTCTCCCGGTCTTCTGGATGGATCTGTACCTGCCAGTAGCCACTCTTCAAGTCGAGAGTGGAAAACCATCGGGCTCCTGATAGTGTGTCTAGCGTGTCGTCAATCCGTGGCAGAGGGTAGCTGTCTTTCTTGGTGACGTAATTGAGCTGCCGATAGTCCACGCAGAACCGCGTGCTGCCATCTTTCTTCTTAACCAGTACAACCGGTGATGCCCACGGACTTTTGGAACTTTCAATCAGACCTTCTTTCTCCATTGCCGACACCATCTCTGCAACTTCTGTCTGCTTTGCCAATGGAAGGCGCCTAGCAGGCTGACGAATTGGTCTAGTATCACCAGTGTCTATTCGATGTTGTACCAGGTGTGTTCGGCCGTATTCTCCGTCCTGTGAGGCAAATACATCAGCGTACTCATTGATAAAATTCTCTGCCATAGTTCGCTGCTCCTGATTCAGCTCACTGGACTGGAGAATCGTCTCTCTCGTTTCCGCTGTCCAAGGTGATGGGAGAGGTTTTGGAGGACCACGTTCAGATATTGTTGCGACGGCGGTAATCGGCGTGCATTTTCCAGTCACCTCCCCTCGCCTTAGTTTGACAGTGTGTGGTCTTGCGTTCAAAACTCTCACTGGAACCATGGTGTTCTTTGGTTCGACTAACGTCTTTCCCACGATGTAGTCTTGAGAATTCTTCTCCGGGTCTGGTTCTACTATGTAGAATCGGTGGCTCCCAAGATCACCTTCCAGCTTCGTCCAAATGATTGTCTCTGAAGACGGCGGCAAAACTTCGTCTTTGCTGATGACTGTCCTGAGAGTTACGGCATTCTCGTTTCCGTACACCATCGGAATCTCCACATTTCGATACCTCAGTACTTGCATCCCGATGTCCAAGATTACTTCATTTGCTTTCATGAAGTCTATTCCGATGATGCACTCGTCGCATATGTCTGCCACCAGAAACGCATGGGAGAACGTCAGTCCCGCCAGAGTAATCGTAAGACGAACTTCTCCAAACACCTTCGCCATTTCCCCTGTTGCAGTCTTCAGGCAGTAGCTGTTGGTGTTGTGCAGCCAGGAGCTTCTGGCGATATCTCTTCTTACAACGGAGGCAGTGGCACCTGTGTCGATGGTGGCTACGCACTTTTTCTTGTTGATTAGTGCCTCCACTGTCAGGCTCTTGTTACCCCGTTTGGTTTGCGAAACTTGAATGGTGGTCCTGGGGGCCTCGATTCCAGTAACCAACTTCTGCCCCGCGAAGTTGGTCCTTACGCATTTCCCGACTGCTGGTTTTGGGAAGTCTGACTGACAGCCAGATGCTTCCTCTCTGCTTCTCCTACTTCCGCAATGTGGACAATTTCCTCGTCTAGGTGCACTTCTGCACTGCCGTTGTAGGTGTCCGGTTTGGTTGCAATTCCAGCAACGGATTTGACTTCCGCGAGCTTTGTCTTCATCCATGACGGCTGTTCTCTGGCATGAGCATTCCACGACGGACATTTCCCTGACACGGTGTATTCCCTGGTATGCTTGGTCCGCAGCCTTCATTGACAGAGCGAATGCCAATGCCTCGGGAAGTGTTCGCTTTTCAGCCATCCTTACAGCCATTTGCAGTTGTCTGTCCTCTATGGCCTGAATAAAAGCTTCCACCGCCATTTCGTTGATAAGCTCCTCACCGGCTTTAGGGTATGAAAGATGGGCTAGTCGCTCTATATCCGCCTGCAACTGTTGGAGCGTTTCCCCCCTTTTCTGGACTCGACTACGCAGCTGAACCCTGTACACCTGCTGCATGTGTTCATCCCCAAACCGCATCTCGATAGCCTGAACCAGAGAGTCGTAATTCTGCTGTTTATCTTCCGGGATGGTCTGCAAGAGCTCCGCAGCAGGACCCCTCAGTGCAAGTGTGAGTGCAATGGACTTCTCTTCACCGTCCCAGCTATTGGTCATTGCGGCCGCTTCGAATTGCCTTTTATAAATTGGCCATGATGTTTGACCATCGAAGATAAGAGGCTGCATCTCCTTTCTTCTCAGACCGTCAGTGGAATATTCCCGTGCTTTCTGTCTCTTCACGTTGCTGAGTTCCTTAGCAAGATTTTCGACTTGCTTTCCTACTCTCTCGAATTGCGTATCCACTTTTTCAAACTGAGTCTCTATTTTCCCGAACTGAGTTTCATGTTTCTCAAAATTTTCATCGAATCTAGTTTCGACTTTTCCGAGTTGCGTCTCGACCTTCTCGATTTTCCCTTCGATCGCTTCGAATTTGGATTCCAAGTTCTTGTTTTGCTCATCCAGTTTACTTTCCAGAGCATCAAGAGAATTCTTTTGTTCGTCCATTGCTTTCTTTTGTTCATCCAGCTTAAGTTCTAGAGAATTCTTTTGTTCGTCCATTGCTTTCTTTTGTTCGTCCATTGCTTTCTTTTGTTCGTCCATTGCTTTCTTTTGTTCGTCCAGCTTAAGTTCTAGAGAATTCCTCTGGTCGTCCATTGCTTTCTTTTGGTCGTCCAGCTTAAGTTCTATAGAATTCCTTTGGTCTTCTATTGCTTTCTTTTGTTCGTCCATGACTAACTTAAGTTGCAGGAGCAGACTCGTTATACCCGGGTCGGCTGCTGTACTTGCTGGTTCCTCTTCCACGTCAAACTCTACGTCGTGCGGATTTTCACCTTCCTGCGTTACTGCTTCTTCCAGACGAATCAGCAGTGCATCTTTTCCCCCAGTTGTGTCGAGGTTCCGCTTACTGAGTTCTGCCTTTAGTTGAATTATAGTTAGTTTTCCCAATTTGCGACCCATTTTGCGCAACTAATTAACTCAACACAGAAATCGTTTTTTTTTTTTTTTGTATGTGCAATTTCACACCACGGAAATAGTTATTCACAGAATAAGTTTTATCCCGCTTCTGACACCAATGTAACATGCGAGCTGGGGCTCGAGTAGATAAAACAGTATTCTGTGAAATTATTTCTTTATTTTCTAGTCTATAGAACAATTCAGGTTCACACTATACTATTCTTCGCAAATTCTTTTCTTACAAGGTCTCTTTCCTCTCAAATCACTTTATCTCCTTTCAATTACTTAATTCACAAATCCAAACTAATTACTTTTTCTTGTTCACTCTCAACTTTCAATTTATCACCAAATTACAACTTCGCCCATTATCACTTTTCCAATCTCTTCGCCACGGTTCTAAACCAACTGTCCTCTTTATTGATCGCCATCTGTCCTTATATAGCAGAAGTTTCAGATAGCCAGAAACTTCTAGCAAATTCTTCGACCACTGGAAATAATTCCAAGATGACAATCATTTCTTCCAGTTATAATTCTCTCTTTATCCGTGGCGTTGTCAGCTATTGCGAACCTCGAATGAAAGTACAGTTTGGAATGGGCTGTAGGAGCGTAGTTATTATTCTACATTATTGTTGCATACTTTTAGACGATGTTACAATATTATACCTTTAATCCACTCACCAGACAAGGTCTCGGTATCCCAAAACTCATTTAAGAGTTGGTGGGAGAGATCTTAAGACACTGATAGTGAAGCTTTGTGAACTTGTTTGTTTGAGTGATTGAATCACGGTAATGATCTCGTATTTTCTGCGACGTCCGATTCCATTGGACATTCAATAGCCCATCTTAATTTTTTGACATACCTACCACAATATCTCTTAATACACAATATGTCTTAAATTTGTAAAAAAAAAAGTTTCCCTTCACTTTATTTACCACGGCTGTTGCAAGCTCTGACCAAATACCAAACAAATATTATCTAATTCTGCACGCTGTTCAGATAGCGTTTACTTCTTTCAATACAATAGAAAATACTTAGAAAATAAACATCCTTCCCAATCTTTTGTATTCTAAAATAAATGGTGAAAATTAATTACATACGAGTACATACTTGTGTATAAAATTTATTGTACATTTGACTTAAGGTACTATAAAATATTGTAATATGCGAGCTACGGCTCGAGTAGATAAAACAATATTCTGTGAAATTATTTCTTTATTTTCTAGTCACACTATACTATTCTTCGCAATTCTTTTCTTACAAGGTCTCTGTCCTCTCAAATCACTTTATCTCCTTTCAATTACTTAATTCACAAATCCAAACTAATTACTTCTTCTTGTTAACTCTCAACTTTCAATTTATCACAAAATTACAACTTCGCCCATTATCACTTTTCTAATCTCTTCGCCACGGTTTTAAAACTACTGCCCCCTCTCGATCGCCATCTGTCCTTATATAGCAGAAGTTTCTGATAGCCAGAAACTTCTAGCAAATTCTTCGACCACTGGAACAAGAAAAATTCTGATGTAATAATTCCAAGATGACAATCATTCTTGCAGTTATAATTCCCTCTCATTCGTGATATTATCCGTCTCTTTCGTAGACATGAACTGTGGAAACCGCAGACACGAACCTCGAATGAAAGGACACTTCGGACCAAAATTCTGCCAGAATGAAAAGACACTTCGAAATGGGTTGCATAGTCGTAGGAGCGTAGTTATTATTATGCTACACTGCCCCCCTCTTACACGTGTTCGTCCCGAACAAGTGCATCCTCATTTCGGCCATTGTATCGATTCAGTCGGTCCACATGAACCACTTTCATTTTGGCCCTTGGTCCTCGCTGGATGCGGTAGACAACATCGTTGATGCGGGTTACTATTCTGTAGGGACCCTCCCAGTTCCGCTGCAATTTAGGTGATTTCCCCTTTTGGCGATGGGGATTATACAGCCACACCAGATCTCCTTCCTAGAATCCTGACGTTGTTGCCTTGGCATCATACCTGGTCTTCATGCGGTCGCTCGTCATCTTAATCTGGCTTCTGGTCCTTTGGTGTATGTCCCTAAGCCTTTCCCTAAGGTCCACCACGTACTCTTCTTCATTTCTGGGCTCATTGGTAGGAGATCCAAATTTCACCTCACTGGGTAAACGAGCTATTCCACCAAATAAGATTTCGAACGGCGTATGTCGAGTAGTGCTATGCACGGCACTTCTATAGGCCATCAAAAACAAGGGAATCTGCCGGTCCCAATCACGTTGGTAGTCACCTACGACCTTCGAGAGATGTTCGTCCAAAGTCCTATTGAAACGCTCCACCATACCGTCCGACTGTGGATGAAGCGGGGTTGTCCTTGTCTTTTTGATTCCGAGTAGTTGACACATCTCTTGGAAGATTCTTGACTCGAAGTTCCGCCCTTGGTCAGAATGCAATTCCAAGGGCACACCGAATCTGCTAACCCAATTGTAGACGATCTGCTCCACCACGGTTCTGGCTTCCTGGTTAGGGATCGGAAACGCTTCCGACCACTTACTAAAGTAGTCCATCACTACGAGTATATACCGATTACCATTGTCGGTTTCCGGAAAGGGCCCTGCGATGTCAATGGAGATTCGTTCGAAAGGTTTTGATTCTCGGACCCTTGCTAGCTGCACACACGTCGCATTTTCTGCACCAGTCTTCGATATCTTCCTTCGCTTTTAACCAATAAAAACGTTCTCGTACCTTTTCTAGCGTCTTATTCACTCCCAAGTGGCCTCCGGTCGCCCCGCCATGCATTTCCTGTAACACCTCCTTGACACTCGTCCGCGGTACGACAAGCTGCATTACAAACGACTTTCCGTCGGAGGATTCCCATTTTTTTCTCAGAACACCTTCTTGGACATGGAGGGAGTCCCACTGCGCAAAATATGCCTTTAAGGTCGGGCTTCTGTGAGAGATGTCCTGATGATCCGGTTTCTCCATGTTCTCCTTCCAGGCCAGAATCGGCTCGATATCCGGGTCTTCCTTCTGAGCGTTCCGGATCTCATCTACGCTCCAGCCGGCGATAGGTTCGGCTCTCATTCTTTGGATGGAAACCAGCTCCCGTTCTTCCTGACGCGCACAATGTTTACAATCCGTTCTGCATGGTCTCCGGGACAGTGCATCCGCATTAGAGTGGAGTTTTCCTTTACGATGCTGTATTTCGTAGTCGTAGATTTGCAGCCTTTCGATCCATCTTGCGACCTGACCCTCAGGACTCTTGAACTGTAATAGCCATTTTAAGGCTGCATGGTCTGTGCGAAGAACGAACTTCCTCCCGTAGAGGTATTTGTGAAAATGCTTCGTAGCCAAGATCAAAGCTAGAAGTTCCCGCCTTGTCACGCAGTAGTTCCTTTCTGGCTTAGAGAGCACCTTGCTGAAGTACGCAACCACCTTCTCTTGGCCGTCATGCACCTGGGAGAGTACGGCTCCTACCCCGACATTACTAGCATCTGCATCCACAACGAACGTTTCCCCGGGAGTGGGGTAAGCCAGTATCGGGGCATCGCATAGCCGTTGTTTAAGTGCCTTGAAACTCTTCTCGAACTCAATTGACCATTTGAATTGTTTTCCCTTTTCCGTCAACTGGTGCAGGTTCTTTACGATCCCGGCAAAATCCTTCACGAACCGTCTGTAGTAGGTGGCTAGGCCCAGGAAGCTCCTTAGTTGGTGTTTGTCTTTGGGGACTGGCCAGTTTTTCACCGCTTCGACCTTCTCCGGATCGGTTCTCACTCCTTTCGCTGAAATTATGTGTCCCAGGTACTTGACTTCCGCTCTAAACAGGGCGCACTTCTTGGGGTTGAGCTTCAGGTGGGAACTTCGAAGCCTTTGAAACACATCCCTTAGATTGTCTCGGTGTTGCGCAAACGTTTTTCCTACGACGATGACATCATCCAAGTATACCAAACAGGTTTTCCATGTTAACCCTTGCAGGACACATTCCATCAATCGCTCGAAAGTCGCCGGAGCATTGCACAGCCCGAATGGCATTACCGTGAATTGCCATAGCCCATTTCCTGCGGTGAAGGCGGTTTTCTCCCGGTCTTCTGGATGGATCTGTACCTACCAGTAGCCACTCTTCAAGTCGAGAGTGGAAAACCATCGGGCTCCTGATAGTGTGTCTAGCGTGTCGTCAATCCGTGGCAGAGGGTAGCTGTCTTTCTTGGTGACGTAATTGAGCTGCCGATAGTCCACGCAGAACCGCGTGCTGCCATCTTTCTTCTTAACCAGTACAACCAGTGATGCCCACGGACTTTTGGAACTTTCAATCACACCTTCTTTCTCCATTGCCGACACCATCTCTGCAACTTCTGTCTGCTTTGCCAATGGAAGGCGCCTAGCAGGCTGACGAATTGGTCTAGTATCACCAGTGTCTATTCGATATTGTACCAGGTGTGTTCGGCCGTATTCTCCGTCCTGTGAGGCAAATACATCAGCGTACTCATTGATAAAATTCTCTGCCATAGTTCGCTGCTCCTGATTCAGCTCACTGGACTGGAGAATCGTCTCTCTCGTTTCCGCTGTCCAAGGTGATGGGAGAGGTTTTGGAGGACCACGCTCAGATATTGTTGCGACGGCGGTAATCGGCGTGCATTTTCCAGTCACCTCCCCTCGCCTTAGTTTGACAGTGCGTGGTCTTGCGTTCAAAACTCTCACTGGAACCATGGTGTTCTTTGGTTCGACTAACGTCTTTCCCACGATGTAGTCTTGAGAATTCTTCTCCGGGTCTGGTTCTACTATGTAGAATCGGTGGCTCCCAAGATCACCTTCCAGCTTCGTCCAAATGATTGTCTCTGAAGACGGCGGCAAAACTTCGTCTTTGCTGATGACTGTCCTGAGAGTTACGGCATTCTCGTTTCCGTACACCATCGGAATCTCCACATTTCGATACCTCAGTACTTGCATCCCGATGTCCAAGATTACTTCATTTGCTTTCATGAAGTCTATTCCGATGATGCACTCGTCGCATATGTCTGCCACCAGAAACGCATGGGAGAACGTCAGTCCCGCCAGAGTAATCGTAAGACGAACTTCTCCAAACACCTTCGCCATTTCCCCTGTTGCAGTCTTCAGGCAGTAGCTGTTGGTGTTGTGCAGCCAGGAGCTTCTGGCGATATCTCTTCTTACAACGGAGGCAGTGGCACCTGTGTCGATGGTGGCTACGCACTTTTTCTTGTTGATTAGTGCCTCCACTGTCAGGCTCTTGTTACCCCGTTTGGTTTGCGAAACTTGAATGGTGGTCCTGGGGGCCTCGATTCCAGTAACCAACTTCTGCCCCGCGAAGTTGGTCCTTACGCATTTCCCGACTGCTGGTTTTGGGAAGTCTGACTGACAGCCAGATGCTTCCTCTCTGCTTCTCCTACTTCCGCAATGTGGACAATTTCCTCGTCTAGGTGCACTTCTGCACTGCCGTTGTAGGTGTCCGGTTTGGTTGCAATTCCAGCAACGGATTTGACTTCCGCGAGCTTTGTCTTCATCCATGACGGCTGTTCTCTGGCATGAGCATTCCACGACGGACATTTCCCTGACACGGTGTATTCCCTGGTATGCTTGGTCCGCAGCCTTCATTGACAGAGCGAATGCCAATGCCTCGGGAAGTGTTCGCTTTTCAGCCATCCTTACAGCCATTTGCAGTTGTCTGTCCTCTATGGCCTGAATAAAAGCTTCCACCGCCATTTCGTTGATAAGCTCCTCACCGGCTTTAGGGTATGAAAGATGGGCTAGTCGCTCTATATCCGCCTGCAACTGTTGGAGCGTTTCCCCCCTTTTCTGGACTCGACTACGCAGCTGAACCCTGTACACCTGCTGCATGTGTTCATCCCCAAACCGCATCTCGATAGCCTGAACCAGAGAGTCGTAATTCTGCTGTTTATCTTCCGGGATGGTCTGCAAGAGCTCCGCAGCAGGACCCCTCAGTGCAAGTGTGAGTGCAATGGACTTCTCTTCACCGTCCCAGCTATTGGTCATTGCGGCCGCTTCGAATTGCCTTTTATAAATTGGCCATGATGTTTGACCATCGAAGATAAGAGGCTGCATCTCCTTTCTTCTCAGACCGTCAGTGGAATATTCCCGTGCTTTCTGTCTCTTCACGTTGCTGAGTTCCTTAGCAAGATTTTCGACTTGCTTTCCTACTCTCTCGAATTGCGTATCCACTTTTTCAAACTGAGTCTCTATTTTCCCGAACTGAGTTTCATGTTTCTCAAAATTTTCATCGAATCTAGTTTCGACTTTTCCGAGTTGCGTCTCGACCTTCTCGATTTTCCCTTCGATCGCTTCGAATTTGGATTCCAAGTTCTTGTTTTGCTCATCCAGTTTACTTTCCAGAGCATCAAGAGAATTCTTTTGTTCGTCCATTGCTTTCTTTTGTTCATCCAGCTTAAGTTCTAGAGAATTCTTTTGTTCGTCCATTGCTTTCTTTTGTTCGTCCATTGCTTTCTTTTGTTCGTCCATTGCTTTCTTTTGTTCGTCCAGCTTAAGTTCTAGAGAATTCCTCTGGTCGTCCATTGCTTTCTTTTGGTCGTCCAGCTTAAGTTCTATAGAATTCCTTTGGTCTTCTATTGCTTTCTTTTGTTCGTCCATGACTAACTTAAGTTGCAGGAGCAGACTCGTTATACCCGGGTCGGCTGCTGTACTTGCTGGTTCCTCTTCCACGTCAAACTCTACGTCGTGCGGATTTTCACCTTCCTGCGTTACTGCTTCTTCCAGACGAATCAGCAGTGCATCTTTTCCCCCAGTTGTGTCGAGGTTCCGCTTACTGAGTTCTGCCTTTAGTTGAATTATAGTTAGTTTTCCCAATTTGCGACCCATTTTGCGCAACTAATTAACTCAACACAGAAATCGTTTTTTTTTTTTTTTTGTATGTGCAATTTCACACCACGGAAATAGTTATTCACAGAATAAGTTTTATCCCGCTTCTGACACCAATGTAACATGCGAGCTGGGGCTCGAGTAGATAAAACAGTATTCTGTGAAATTATTTCTTTATTTTCTAGTCTATAGAACAATTCAGGTTCACACTATACTATTCTTCGCAAATTCTTTTCTTACAAGGTCTCTTTCCTCTCAAATCACTTTATCTCCTTTCAATTACTTAATTCACAAATCCAAACTAATTACTTTTTCTTGTTCACTCTCAACTTTCAATTTATCACCAAATTACAACTTCGCCCATTATCACTTTTCCAATCTCTTCGCCACGGTTCTAAACCAACTGTCCTCTTTATTGATCGCCATCTGTCCTTATATAGCAGAAGTTTCAGATAGCCAGAAACTTCTAGCAAATTCTTCGACCACTGGAAATAATTCCAAGATGACAATCATTTCTTCCAGTTATAATTCTCTCTTTATCCGTGGCGTTGTCAGCTATTGCGAACCTCGAATGAAAGTACAGTTTGGAATGGGCTGTAGGAGCGTAGTTATTATTCTACATTATTGTTGCATACTTTTAGACGATGTTACAATATTATACCTTTAATCCACTCACCAGACAAGGTCTCGGTATCCCAAAACTCATTTAAGAGTTGGTGGGAGAGATCTTAAGACACTGATAGTGAAGCTTTGTGAACTTGTTTGTTTGAGTGATTGAATCACGGTAATGATCTCGTATTTTCTGCGACGTCCGATTCCATTGGACATTCAATAGCCCATCTTAATTTTTTGACATACCTACCACAATATCTCTTAATACACAATATGTCTTAAATTTGTAAAAAAAAAAGTTTCCCTTCACTTTATTTACCACGGCTGTTGCAAGCTCTGACCAAATACCAAACAAATATTATCTAATTCTGCACGCTGTTCAGATAGCGTTTACTTCTTTCAATACAATAGAAAATACTTAGAAAATAAACATCCTTCCCAATCTTTTGTATTCTAAAATAAATGGTGAAAATTAATTACATACGAGTACATACTTGTGTATAAAATTTATTGTACATTTGACTTAAGGTACTATAAAATATTGTAATATGCGAGCTACGGCTCGAGTAGATAAAACAATATTCTGTGAAATTATTTCTTTATTTTCTAGTCACACTATACTATTCTTCGCAATTCTTTTCTTACAAGGTCTCTGTCCTCTCAAATCACTTTATCTCCTTTCAATTACTTAATTCACAAATCCAAACTAATTACTTCTTCTTGTTAACTCTCAACTTTCAATTTATCACAAAATTACAACTTCGCCCATTATCACTTTTCTAATCTCTTCGCCACGGTTTTAAAACTACTGCCCCCTCTCGATCGCCATCTGTCCTTATATAGCAGAAGTTTCTGATAGCCAGAAACTTCTAGCAAATTCTTCGACCACTGGAACAAGAAAAATTCTGATGTAATAATTCCAAGATGACAATCATTCTTGCAGTTATAATTCCCTCTCATTCGTGATATTATCCGTCTCTTTCGTAGACATGAACTGTGGAAACCGCAGACACGAACCTCGAATGAAAGGACACTTCGGACCAAAATTCTGCCAGAATGAAAAGACACTTCGAAATGGGTTGCATAGTCGTAGGAGCGTAGTTATTATTATGCTACACTGCCCCCCTCTTACACGTGTTCGTCCCGAACAAGTGCATCCTCATTTCGGCCATTGTATCGATTCAGTCGGTCCACATGAACCACTTTCATTTTGGCCCTTGGTCCTCGCTGGATGCGGTAGACAACATCGTTGATGCGGGTTACTATTCTGTAGGGACCCTCCCAGTTCCGCTGCAATTTAGGTGATTTCCCCTTTTGGCGATGGGGATTATACAGCCACACCAGATCTCCTTCCTAGAATCCCTAATGTCCCTAAGCCTTTCCCTAAGGTCCACCACGTACTCTTCTTCATTTCTGGGCTCATTGGTAGGAGATCCAAATTTCACCTCACTGGGTAAACGAGCTATTCCACCAAATAAGATTTCGAACGGCGTATGTCGAGTAGTGCTATGCACGGCACTTCTATAGGCCATCAAAAACAAGGGAATCTGCCGGTCCCAATCACGTTGGTAGTCACCTACGACCTTCGAGAGATGTTCGTCCAAAGTCCTATTGAAACGCTCCACCATACCGTCCGACTGTGGATGAAGCGGGGTTGTCCTTGTCTTTTTGATTCCGAGTAGTTGACACATCTCTTGGAAGATTCTTGACTCGAAGTTCCGCCCTTGGTCAGAATGCAATTCCAAGGGCACACCGAATCTGCTAACCCAATTGTAGACGATCTGCTCCGCCACGGTTCTGGCTTCCTGGTTAGGGATCGGAAACGCTTCCGACCACTTACTAAAGTAGTCCATCACTACGAGTATATACCGATTACCATTGTCGGTTTCCGGAAAGGGCCCTGCGATGTCAATGGAGATTCGTTCGAAAGGTTTTGATTCTCGGACCCTTGCTAGCTGCACACACGTCGCATTTTCTGCACCAGTCTTCGATATCTTCCTTCGCTTTTAACCAATAAAAACGTTCTCGTACCTTTTCTAGCGTCTTATTCACTCCCAAGTGGCCTCCGGTCGCCCCGCCATGCATTTCCTGTAACACCTCCTTGACCCTCGTCCGCGGTACTACAAGCTGCATTACAAACGACTTTCCGTCGGAGGATTCCCATTTTCTTCTCAGAACACCTTCTTATACATGGAGGGAGTCCCACTGCGCAAAATATGCCTTTAAGGTCGGGCTTCTGTGAGAGATGTCCTGATGATCCGGTTTCTCCATGTTCTCCTTCCAGGCCAGAATCGGCTCGATATCCGGGTCTTCCTTCTGAGCGTTCCGGATCTCATCTACGCAAACATTGTGCGCGTCAGGAAGAACGGGAGCTGGTTTCCATCCAAAGAATGAGAGCCGAACCTATCGCCGGCTGGAGCGTAGATGAGATCCGGAACGCTCAGAAGGAAGACCCGGATATCGAGCCGATTCTGGCCTGGAAGGAGAACATGGAGAAACCGGATCATCAGGACATCTCTCACAGAAGCCCGACCTTAAAGGCATATTTTGCGCAGTGGGACTCCCTCCATGTCCAAGAAGGTGTTCTGAGAAAAAAATGGGAATCCTCCGACGGAAAGTCGTTTGTAATGCAGCTTGTCGTACCGCGGACGAGGGTCAAGGAAGTGTTACAGGAAATACATGGCGGGGCGTCCGGAGGCCACTTGGGAGTGAATAAGACGCTAGAAAAGGTACGAGAACGTTTTTATTGGTTAAAAGCGAAGGAAGATATCGAAGACTGGTGCAGAAAATGCGACGTGTGTGCAACTAGCAAGGGTCCGAGAATCAAAACCTTTCGAACGAATCGCCATTGACATCGCAGGGCCCTTTCCGGAAACCGACAATGGTAATCGGTATATACTCGTAGTGATGGACTACTTCAGTAAGTGGCCGGAAGCGTTTCCGATCCCTAACCAGGAAGCCAGAACCGTGGCGGAGCAGATCGTCTACAATTGGGTTAGCAGATTCGGTGTGCCCTTGGAATTGCATTCTGACCAAGGGCGGAACTTCGAGTCAAGAATCTTCCAAGAGATGTGTCAACTACTCGGAATCAAAAAGACAAGGACAACCCCGCTTCATCCACAGTCGGACGGTATGGTGGAGCGTTTCAATAGGACTTTGGACGAACATCTCTCGAAGGTCGTAGGTGACTACCAACGGGATTGGGACCGGCAGATTCCCTTGTTTTTGATGGCCTATAGAAGTGCCGTGCATAGCACTACTCGACGTACGCCGTTCGAAATCTTATTTGGTGGAATAGCTCGTTTACCCAGTGAGGTGAAATTTGGATCTCCTACCAATGAGCCTAGAAATGAAGAAGAGTACGTGGCGGACCTTAGGGAAAGGCTTAGGGACATACACCAAAGGACCAGAAGCCAGATTAAGATGACGAGCGACCGCATGAAGACCAGGTATGATGCCAAGGCAACAACGTCAGGATTCCAGGAAGGAGATCTGGTGTGGCTGTATAATCCCCATCGCCAAAATTGGAAATCACCTAAATTGCAGCAGAATAGTAACCCGCATCAACGATGTTGTCTACCGCATCCAGCGAGGACCAAGGGCCAAAATGAAAGTGGTTCATGTGGACCGACTGAGTCGATACAATGGCCGAAATGAGGATGCACTTGTTCGGGACGAACACGTCTAAGAGGGGGGCAGTGTAGCATAATAATAACTACGCTCCTATGTCTATGCAGCAAATTCCGAAGTGACTTTCCATTCTGGCAGAATTTTGGTTCAAACTGTCGTTTCATTCGAGGTTCGTGTCTGGGACGAAGTCTCCACAGCTCATGTCAACGAAAGAGACGAATAATATCAGGGATAAAAGGGAATTAAAACTGCAAGAATTATTTCTCTTGTTCCAGTGGTCGAAGAATTTGCTAGAAGTTTCTGGCTATCAGAAACTTCTGCTATATAAGGACAGATGGCGATCAAAAAAGACACAGTTGGTTTAGAACCGTGGCGAAGAGATTGGAAAAGTGATAATGGGCGAAGCTGTAATTTGGTGATAAAATGAAAGTTGAGAGTGAACAAGAAAAAGTAATTAGTTTGGATTTGTGAATTAAGTAATTGAAAGGAGATAAAGTGATTTGAGAGGAAAGAGACCTTGTAAGAAAAGAATTTGCGAAGAATAGTATAGTGTGAACCTGAATTGTTCTATAGACTAGAAAATAAAGAAATAATTTCACAGAATACTGTTTTATCTACTCGAGCCCCAGCTCGCATGTTACAATATTGATGTGGAAGACATATGGTTTCAACAAGACAATGCCACCTGCCACGCAGTGCGAGAAACAATGCAGTTATTGCACACAAAGTTGCGGCAACTAAATTTGTGCGATATTACTCCATTGAATTTTTTCTTTGTGGTTATCTGGAACAGGTGTATGCCAACAATGCCCAAACGATTCCGGAGTTAAAGGCCGAGATTCGACGCGTTATTTATGAACTTCTGCAGTATTTATGCTGAAAAGTAATTGAAAATATAAGACTAACGATGCAGGTTTAATATCAATGTTTAAACATTATATATGTACCTATATAAGCAATTTATCAAATATCAATGTGTTTTATTTAAAATTTAAATTGTAACCTCCAATTGAAACACACTTTATTCGAGTAAGAAAAATAACAATGTCTTGTGTTTTAGGTGAAAGTTTTTGAAAAAAAATTCTCAAACTGATACTTGTCGTTGTACAAAATCCATGAAAAGATTAAGGGCATTTTCAATTGCTTATTTCCATTTGACTCCAATGGCGTCGCTCGTACTTATTCGACTTGGCATCATTGAACACCATGACAACTGTCAAACGTTGCCAGATGTCAAATTTCTCTCTTGACAGTTGTCAATTAATCCCAAAAAACACTGCACAAATTTTCTTTAAATAATACATTTTCCTTTATTTAATCTATGTTTTAATTTATTTATTTAGTTAAATAAGGTAAATAATAAACAGTGATAGTAATACCAAATGTGTACAACAAATATTTCTCCATAATTTCGACAGTGTACCGTGTATTTGTCGTAAAAGAAATCCACTCCTACGTTCGAAAAATTTTCTTCTCTGTCCGCCTTGATCCAAATTAGGGAGAGTCTCCGTGTCGTCAGACATTCATCATCGAATCTTCAGAGGAAAATTGAAAACAAAATTAATTAATTTACCCAACATTATGCCACCCGTCGTCGAGTAAGCATTCATTTGTGCAACATTCTAATCCACGATCATTTCCCAGCATTTTTATCGTTTAACATTCAATAGAAATAGAAAAAAAAAATTAGTTTTCTCACTATGGCATTCCTCACACCTTGTACGGAGGAAAAACATTTTCCACATAATTTTCCCCCTTTCTCTCTCTATCAACATCATCCAATTCAAATAAACATAACACATTTCTATTTTTAAAAATAATGCTTACCAGTTTTGTTGTCGTCATAACCGCACCTTATCGCTTTAAATTCGATTTTATTGAAAAAAAAAAAAGTTCACTTTTGCACTATGCGCCAGATGTTCTTACCAGGTCGATGACGTCATGTTTATTTATCATTGAATGAATGGAATTATATGCCACACACACTGGTGGGAGGCTAGATAGTGGGTTACCGTCGCAAAATTAACATACACCATGCATTGGTAGCACATTTTAGCTACCGCACGCCGCCACTTTTAGATGTGGTATCAGCAGTTTTGTCAACAAAATGCGAGGCAATTTTTTTTTTGCAACAGAGGCGTGTGAAGCATGTTTCGCGATATGAAGAATTATAAAGTTTGCTTTAAGTGTGATTCATGTAACACTCAAGTGGTTTTTGAGATAAGAATAAGTCTGGCATTTCCCTGCTTTAGATACATATACGGGCAGTCTTAAGCTAAAGCTGTAACAATACTGACGGGTTTTTCTTTAAACTAATTTCACTATCAAGATGATGTACTCACAAGCTGAAGTGTAATGCTCATAATCATTTTGCTTTCATTTTAACAAAATTTCATAATTTATTGGCGATTTTTTTAATATTCAATTGTTTACAGAACTACGGCAGCTAACATGTCCCTGGGTAATATGCAGTGTGCTCGCTGCGCCGAGGGATTTGAACCACACGAAAAGATTGTGAATTCCAATGGAGAGCTCTGGCACACCCAGTGTTTTGTGTAAGTTGTTTGGGATTTTAATATTGAATATATTGAAATTCTAAAATTCTGAGTCTTATTGCAGCTGCGCTCAGTGCTTCCGTCCATTCCAAGATGGAATCTTTTACGAATTCGAGGGCAGAAAATACTGCGAACGTGACTTTCATGTTCTTTTTGCTCCATGTTGCAATAAATGTGGAGAATTTGTCATCGGACGGGTGATTAAAGCGATGTCAGCCAACTGGCATCCACACTGTTTCCGGTGTCAGATGTGCGCCAAGGAGTTGGCCGATTGTGGATTCATACGGAATCAAAATCGGGCCCTGTGTCATGAGTGTAATGCTCAGGTGAAGGCGGTGGGAACGGGCAAATATGTCTGCCAAAAATGCCAGTAAGTAAAAAGTTTTTTTTTAATTGACATAGATACCTATATATATCACATATTTGTTGGTTTTTTATGACCTAGTCGTATTAGTTGGTCAATGGTCTTATCAGGCTTTATTAGTTTAGGTAACTTTCAGTATATTGAACATGTGATTGCTACTCAAAACATTGGCGGAACGGACATTCTTAAAATGTGTACATATGTACATACGATTACGATTTGGATCGATTTGTTATGAAATGTTCGACGCCATATTTTAATGCGTACTGTGGTGATCCTGGTATGTTTTGTTATGGAAATATGCACTGATTTCTTTAATAGGCTACTATTCTTGCGGGCATATTGCAAGAAATGTTATAAAGACCACATCTCCACTAAAGTGACTATGAGAATACACACAAAAGTGGAACCACAAAAGATCTGTTAGCGTACTGAAAGGCTTTAACCCTTTATACAAATAAGGCAGCTGATGTTCGGGGTGCTTTTAAGTAGATATATCTTATTTGCAGTTGCTTAGAAGCTTAAAAAACAATTTCTAGGAAAAAAGTAGAAACAGGCTTGCAACGTTAACCAATCATAGTTCGTCTAACACGCCTAAGAATTTGTTGAGGCTCTACGTCGTAGTTTTCTTCAGGTGCCGAAACTTTTTATCAGCTTCAGTGCCGTATAGTGCTTCAGAAAGAAGCGGCCCTTGAACAGAATCATGCATTCATGGGCTGATTGAGACTTGGTGGATACAGAGGCGCTGATTACAATGATTCATATTTGTAATCAGTGGTCTTCATTTGTTCAACCTTTTGCATGGTATAGAAGATGCTATAACCTCGTTGACAAATAACAGATTTAATTCATAAATAAATATGTACATATACGTCTGTAGTTAATATTTCAGTATCGATAACAGTCGGAATTCGTGACCGAAAATGTGAGCATGCCGGAATTAAATGGTCCTTGTTGATTTTACATCACTTGGACAATGGCATCCTTTAGAGCTTGGATGGTGTTGTGGGGATGGTTCTATGTTCAACTATACTACACACAAAGTAGGCCATAAGTTTGGTGTTATGTGGTCATGGAAATGGATCGCCATCCATTTTTGAGTCGTCGCGGCTTTGTGTACTGGTGCAGAATCCTGCTTCCAGGGCTTAACAATTCATTCGAAGACTTTTGTGCGAAAAAGTAGGTAGGCATAACATGACTTTCGCTGTTCACTACACCAAGGACAATCACATTGGCAGGAATCTTGGTGGGCATCACACGGAGGATATTTGAAGGCCGGTCGAAATTGTTTCCATCGGATAAAACCAAAGATGGCTTGGATCTTCTAGATGCTTCAAATTGTTGAGGAGCCGTCTTCCACGGAGCACACGATGGCATAAGACTTACATCCGAGGTTTTTATAAACCAAACCACGATTTAGTCGCTCAGACATTTGATAATCCCTTTCAATTGATCTCATCGACATTCCAGTGTTCTGGTGAATACGTTGTTGCATTTGTTAAACAAATTTCTGGCTTGTCTTGCAGTCCGAGAGTGTTGAATGCTTTTTACGTTTCGAAACAGGCGAAACATTGTCGCCAGAAGTTTTTTTTTTTAAATTTGCGCGCGTCAAAGGGATTATGAATGCCCTTATATTGTTTCAAGGCACGGGCGTTTAGGAAAAGGGGGGATAAGAACAAAGGAGAAGGCTGTGCACGTTGGCTTTAAATGTTTGAATGTTGTAGTGATGGGGAAATACAAAGCCTGGTAGATCATTCCACACTCGTGTCGTTCGGCTTGTAAACGAATCCCTACTTATGTGCTATCGAAGCATTATGCGTATTGATATAAGTTTTAACGCGCGTTTTTGTACTCTGTCTAGAATGTGCAGAACGGTCTTGGGTGCACCAGACCAGATGTGGGCGTTATATTCCAGCTTTGGGCGGATGAATGCCTTATAAATTAAGGCCAGATCAGACGGGGTAAAATATTTCTTGCACCGTTTAAGAAATCCTAGACATTTTGCAGCATTTTTGGCGACCTCGAATATGTGATCGTTCCATCGAAAATGGTTATTAATATGCATACCGAGAATGGCAAGTCTTTAGGTTTCAGCGATGCAAGTACTATTCATGGATAATGGTTGATGATTTTGGTTTCGCTTGAGAGATAGAAGACAACATTGTGTTTTGGAGGGATTAATTCTACTCTGTTGTTGTACCGCATTTGAATATGCTGTCCAGGTCGGAATTTAATGTGTTTAACATACGTTGCCGTTCCACTTCTATGGTCGAAGAGTAAGGACGTGAGTTAGGGAACGAATATGAAAAATTGAGGTTACTGTCATCAGCGTAGGAATAGATTGGATTAGAAGTTGCAGACAAGAGATCATTTATAATAATAAGTTTAATGAAGTTTACTGATGGGCATATACAAAAGACGAAGGTTGTACCCTCTTCCGCAAAATTCTGCTGTTTGTAAGTAAGCGCATTGTTTTGAGACGGAGTGCTGACATTCTCACACCTACTACGATGCTATTTTAAAGTGTTATGTGTGGTCTGTAAAGTATAAGGATTTCAGCATGCGATCTTTCGTCGGATAGTTTTAAGAAATAGTTATTGATACTCCTTTTCTGTTGTTTGATGGGAGTCAGAACTGTGTAATTGAGTCAAAATATAAATTATAAGGAGTTTCAACTAGCTACATCAATTTTATAGTTTCGTAAGCTTTCGTTAAATTTGGAAGCATCGAGTCAGTTAAAATGTAATATTCTCTGGTGTTATGACCACGCCTTCTGCTCAATCTCTTTCTCGCTCTTTTCTTGTGCAAATTTTAAAAATAAACGTCTTGAGTCAAATAACTCAATTTAGCAGCACTGCAGTAACCTACTACACCCTTTTTCTTCCAATAGTTGGATTGCTGAAACATACGAAGATTATTCAAAACAAGCTAATTATCGGTCTGGTTGTGTCTATGCATGCCAGTCACTAGATCTACATGAGTGCCTTCAGGCTTGTGTTTTCTCCTACTGCAGGACACCAGACCAACAATGACCAATCCAGATGAGGCCCCATCATTTTCCAGAGATTCTGTCGCAGGCATAGAAGACGCGTGAAAATAAAGATTTGACTTGCCTGTCCCTTTTGACTGACGTACGAAATATACAATTTTGTTTTCCGGGTTGTGCCAATTTATTCGTCCGTTCTTAATGTAATTTATCGAGCTTTTCGATTATATTATTCCACGTCCCACTATTTCAAAAGCTCTCTTCAAATTAAGAAAGACACCTAAATTTATATTTTCTGACTGGGTGGCTTACTTGCCTTAGAAATGAAAAAATACTCTGGCTACACCTTTAATGCATATATTTGCACTAGCTACTGACTGATGTGTTCTTAGGTGCAAGACTCCAAATGGTTCGCAAGGTCTCTCAGGTCTCTCCTATACTTTATTGATGAATGAAAAGAGTCTTAAAAACGTAGACAATTTTTAATTCATTCTTTCAGACTTATAAAACAGTGTGTAACGAAACAACAAAACAAATAAATAAAAAATATTTAAATTTGTTCTTGCTGTAGTTAGTTTTAAACGAATAGTTTTGGATATGTAGCCGCATGTAGTTTGCATCAATATTTGGTTCCAAACCCGTTATTATTTTTCACATCTTGACATCTCCTTGACATGAAATCAATCAGTTTTTGGCACTTGTGCGGCTCGCACTAATTGCCACAATTCCTCCTTATTTGTATGCCTGGAATGACCAAGTGCGCTCTTGACTTCAGTAATTTTTACGTGTGTTTGGGGTCGTTGTCTTGCTGGAATATCCAACCTAATGGCATCTCTTCGGCGGCGAAAGGCAACATTACGTTCTCCAATATGTTGATGTAATCTAATCCAGAAGATTGGACCAACCCCATATCAGGAGAAACATCCCCAAACCATTACACTTTCGTCTCCATGTTTAACAGTTTGTAGCGTGTACTGTGGTGAATATTATCTGCATTATGGTCTTCTTACATACGTTTTGCCACCATCTGCCCACATAAATTAATTTTGAATTCATCAGATCATAAAATATGTCGCCACTGCATTCCGGCTTTTGACACCTTGTGTTACTCTACCGGACTGGTTCCGTCCATGTGACTACATTTTGAAAAGGACAATAAGTGCTCATAACTCAGGGGTGGTTTCGTCGAATGTAATTCAGTCGTAAGCTTAATTTTTGCCCCACAGAGTACAAGTCGTAAGCTTAGCTTTCGCCCCACAGAGTACAAGTGCCTTATTACAAATATCTTATACAAAATTATTCGAATGTTCTAGTGTAGTATAGTATAAAGTATAAAATTAATTCTTTTTCAGTGGTCTTATTGACGATGAACCACTTCGATTCCGTGGAGAAGTCTACCATGGGTACCACTTTAATTGTACATCATGCGGAACCGAACTGGATTACACTGCCAGAGAAGTCAAGAGTAGACCTGGATTTGCTGCTAATGATATGGTGAGTGTGCCTTCCATTGGTCTTCTCACTAAATTGATTTATTTATTTCCATCCTTTTAGAATGAGTTATACTGTCTTCGTTGTCACGATAAAATGGGAATTCCCATATGCGGTGCTTGCCGTCGTCCAATTGAAGAGCGTGTGGTTACTGCTTTGGGCAAACATTGGCATGTTGAGGTAAGCTTTAAGATTATATCTACTTCTGCTTCCATTTATTTACAACTTTTACTCTCGTGTAGCATTTTGTTTGTGCTAAATGTGAGAAACCCTTCTTAGGTCATCGTCACTACGAGAAACGTGGTTTGGCATATTGTGAAACTCATTACCATCAATTGTTTGGTAACTTGTGTTTCGTTTGTAATCAAGTCATTGCTGGAGATGGTAATTATTTCTTCGAATTCTCTTTCTTTCTTTTTATAACTTGATTTTTTTTTTTTTTTTTTATTAGTCTTCACAGCCCTGAATAAAGCCTGGTGCGTTCACCACTTTGCATGTTCTGTCTGCGACATGAAAATGACACAAAAATCCAAGTTCTACGAATACGATGAGAAACCAGTTTGCAAAAAGTGCTACGAACGCTTCCCTAACGAATTGCGACGCCGTTTGCGTACCGCTCATGAAATGACCATGAAAAAGAGCGTTTAATAATAAGCCGCTAAGCCATATAATCACCGCTATTGTGCCTAAAGAGCAAAACCAATGATTGTTGTTTTTTGCTTTCTTTTAACTCATTCTCAAGAATTTATAAAAAAAAAAGTCTTCTTTAACAGAAAATTCTCTGATGTCTCTCGAAAGTGCCCTTACATGTAATAGTAATTTTTGTGAACAAAGAATTTCTGTTCACTCATAGAAAATTTAACAAAGCTATTTTTTATATAAATTTTATTTATATATGTATATTTTTAAAATACTTTATAACATATTGCATTGTTTTTTTTTTAACATTAACAATTCTTGTTAGTGTGTGGATTTGTTTCTTACAATTAAAGTGTTTTAACAAACAACAAGTTAAGCATGTTGCAGCTTATAGTTTACATAAAACTTACGAATTATTATAACTACATAATTAATTTTTTTTAAACATAATCGAGTATTTAACTTTTAAAGTAAAACAAAACTTAATAAAAAATCAAAGCAACAGGATAAAATTGTGTTTTTTTTTTTAGGTGGAAGCTTTTAAAGAAACCGGGTTAAAGTCTATGTAGAGCAATAAAGCAAGCAGAGTACCATAAGAAGGGATGGGTGGGAATTAGGTTATATTTTACGCAAGTAAAAATTAGCAACTGTTTGGGAAATTACTGACTGCTTAAAACATTGTTCCATGCTCAATGCTGCTGGCAGCCGAGCTATTTAATGTATAAAATCTGATCAGATGAGAGTATGTCCGATGAATGGAACCTCAGGATCGTATGCCCGATGCACAAAAAATAAGATGCTCTGAACTGCCCATCAGTCTCCTAAACATCGGCTACAAGATCTTGTCTGCTGTGCTATGTGAATGCTTAAAACTTTTCGTCAATAACCTGATTGGTCCTCATCAGTGCGGTTTTAGGACAGAAAAATCCACCATCCATCTGTCTATGAGACGAGCTATACAGAGCCATGTCAATGTAGTTTATGTATCCCTTATAAGTTCGTCCGTCTATGTAAGATGGCGATGGAGAATGCACGCTCCTTCGTCAAGTTCGGTCAAAACCTGTCTGAACCGTTTAATGTCAGAAACATTTTAAGGCAAGGTCATCCTCTATCCTGCGAATTCTTCAACATCTTACTGTAAAGAATTATACGAAACTCACAAGCTAACACCAGAAGTATAATATTTCAAAAGTCTGTTCAGCTGCATGCATACGACGATGATGTTGACATTATTGAAAGAACATAACGGACTGTCGGTGAGGCTTTTATGAGTATTGAAACAGAAGCAGCAAAGATGGATTTGGTTTAAGATTATGTCTACTCTGAAAATGACACCAGTGCTGAAATCAAATGAAGAATTACTTTTGCAAACCGCTTTTTCTTTGGGCTAAGACGACAATTACAAAGTAGTGCACTCTAGAGCGACTAAGGGCACTCTATATAAGACCGTCTTCACTCACACCGTTTGTATTGGCGGAATGTGTAGAAGATTCAACGATGACCTATACGGAAGATATCGATCTGGTTCAGCGCCTAAGATGCCTAGGACATGTAAAACCTATGAACACTAGCGTATCGACCCTGAGAGTCTATCAGTCTATCAGTAGGGCAACGAAGTAGAGGAGGACCCACTTTAGGCGGAGCGCATATTTGGAAAGAAACCTCAGTCAATTTGGTTGGTGGAGCTGGAAGCAGCTAGCTAAGGATCGAGCTGACAGAAGAGATTTGTTGGCTGAGGCCGTGGTCCAGGCCGGACTGTAGCGCCATCCAAAGTAAAAGTAAGTAAAATGTGCTTGTTTTACCTCGTATACACATGTATGTACTTACGTCAGCTACAATTTAAAGTGCACACTCTGACTAGTAGCCTAATATATATTAGTAGAGGAACAAATGGGTGGTACCTATGTTTTAGGTTAAGGTGACTGTCTGCACCTGTGTACAAACACTCAAACCAAAGGAGGTTAATTGTGATAACAGACGCCTACACTCCTCCATAACTGGTTGAGACACTCCCCTGATTTCGGCGTTTCTCGATAATATTGTTCTGCTACACATGCAATTAACAATTATTAACCAATTTGAGTAACAAAGCTTGATAGAATAAGAAGTAATTATTATTATTATTATTATTATTATTTATTAAACAGGTAATTACAAATTACAAGTTAATTTTATAAAGAGAGAGCAACAAGCTGCTGGGCTTTCGGCTCTAAAGAAAAATAAATATAACCTCCTTAAAGTGAAATAAATCAAAGTATAGATGTGAAATACAATTCAAGTGGCTCTATATGGTGAGACGTGTGCGGCTGACAAAATCATTGACTTTAGATATGTTAGAATGGTTTGCTATCCTGAGTATGTCGTACGCTGATTGATTTCGTTGCAGGATTTTATTAAATTCCTTGGATACCGGGCATTGGATTAGTCCGATGATGTGATTAATGTTTAAGATGTTGTTACAGGTTGGACACGTAGGAGGTGTTTCATTTTCATAGATGTATTTGTGTGTAATTATAGTGTGCCCTAGGCGCAACCTGGTAAAAGTGATGTTGGCTACTTTCGATGTTGTTGTGGGGTAGATGGGCATGCTACCGTCGATGTTAATTTTGGATTAGTGATGATGGTAGTTACACCAGTTTAAGGACCTTTCCTTTTTTATCTTTTGGTTGACAAGGTTTTGAAGATCTTTTTTTGAAAAAATGTCAAGGTGTAGACCGGCGCTCTATAGCATAATTTTGCGGCCATGTCGACAAACTCGTTGCCTTGTATCCCACTGTGGCTTGGTACCCAAATAAGTTTTATTTTATTGGAATTCTTTATCAAGAGATCCCTGATGTTAGTTATGAGACCAGATATATGGTTTGGATTAAGGATAGCTTTTAACACCGACAGGCTGTCTGAACATATTACCGATTTAGAGCGGAGTTTTACCAAATATTTAGTTGGCTCGAGTATGGCGATCGCTTCTGCAGAAATATTGAAGTGTAATCTGGCAAAAGTCCGATTCTTAAAACGGAAGTGAAAAAAACCCATCACAAGCAAAATAGAGCACGACCGGCTCAGTTGGTATTGTCATGTGTAAAGGAGAAATCATTCGAACCCCGCCAAAAAGGCAATATCAATCAACGTTCTTACACAATCGCGCAAAAAAGGCAGACCAAAAAACAACTGGATCACACAAATGCAAAAACACCAGCATTTGATTGGCCTCAGTTACGAAGTGATCCGAAATCGGGAAGCCTGCCGGTACTTTCTGAGGTCAAACCCGCAAACCCCACAGGCTGACCAGTAGGGATGCAGTAAAGTGGGAGGGTTGTGATCCTTCTACTCGGGATCATAACCTAGCCGTAAGGAAAGAAAAATCATTACCAATTTCTAAGACGATTTTGATCACCATAAATCTTTTGTAATTTTCTTGGAATTTGCAATTTGTCCCTAATTACCCGCGACAAGTGGTTGAGACAGGATTGAATTTTTTGAAATAAAAAACAAAATTTGGAGTGTTTTTTACAAAACCTCTAACATTCTTGATGGAAGAGATTTAAACAGTATTTTTAATAATTTTCGTGGGATTTTGTCCCATTCAGTTTCAATTGCGTCTTTAATGTATCCTACGTTATTGAATTGTCCGCCTTGATGGACAGCTCTGGAAAGATGTCCCCTATATTCTCATTTATGTTGAGGTCTGGAGACAATGCTTGCCAGTCAAGAACAGAAACGTTGATACGCTCGAAGAAGTCTTTTATCTTCCTTTCCCTTGTTATGATGCACGATCTATTCGTCTATGATCTTAAGGTAGTCGTCACTTTTCATCCTGTCGTTTACGAAGTGGATATTGATCTAATTTTGGTATGATATTCCGCCTTGTTGCAGTAGCCTTCAAAAACAGCTCGTCCTTCTTAAAATAATGACGAAATACGTCATCTCTATCAAGGTAAAAGCGTTTCTCATCGGTGAAGATGACAGTTCTCTAACGCTTCTTCCATCTTAAATGATTTCTGGCAAAGGTCAAACGGGCGTTTCGATGACGTTGTAGTAGAGCTGGTGAAGATGTTCCGCTTCAGCTAACACACGCCAGCAAGTCTTTAGTTTTCTGTCCACATTCGAAATTCTTGCTAATACCGCGATTTCCCTTGTTCTTGCTGTAGAATTTGACACTTCTCTTAGTAGGGACCGCCGATCTGCTGGTGTCAAGCTATATTTTCGTCCAGGTACGACTGCGGCTCAAAAGTTTTGAAATTTTTTTGAATATCGCGCCTGGTGCATTTTTCTAATGTTTTGGATCTCCGTTTGGTTTAACATCTTTCTAAAACCCAATTTTAACTTTGTTTTACTTCTAAGGCGAGTTTAAGTACTTTGCTTTAAACCAAATCACTAAAACTGACTAACAACTCACACTGCGAATGGACGCCGCAACTGAAATTCCAAAGTATTTATACCCAGTCTCAACCACTTGTCGCGGGTAATTAGGGACAAATTACAAATTCCAAGAAAATTAAGGGAAAAAAAGGATTTATGGTTATCAGAATCTTCAAAGGAATTGGTAATGATTACCTACCAGACCAATATTTGTATCACATACAGAACAAAATTATCGAAAAACACCGAAAGCAGGGAGATGTCTCAACCAGTTGTCGAGGAGTGCAGTTTGTAGACATATTAACAATATCAAAACGGATGCGGTCAGGACCCCTAATTAGCCTCAATGTCAATGGCACTGTAATCAACTGAATTATATGCATTCTTGATAGCAGGCACATAAATACAGTGTTAGGAGGAATCCTAGTTAAAGTAATTACCTTCAGGGGCACTCCACAGAAGAGAGACTTTCCGCCCTGCTCTAAGTCCTTGTCATAAATGCAATTTAAATTAAGCATAGATATAGAGGAGTTAAAGCCGAAGTATACGAGGATTACGTTGCGTTGTCAGCGACAATAAAATTCCTGCCAACTGTTAGGAACTGTAAAGGCTGATTTCTGTGGATTGACCGCAATTCTATTGATAAAACTACGCTCAAAATCTCCGTCAGCATGCCTAGGGGTAGTGTCTGACAGGAGGTTAAAATGGTACACTTAAAAGAAAGAGAAAGTAAAGCAATGATAGCCTTCTACACTTGAATAAGATGTTGGAAAACCCTAGGAGGAAAAAAATAAATAAATGTAGCATTTTTGCGCTAACAGCCCAATGCAGGGCCTGGCCTAGCTAAGGTACAAAGAATGACCTGTACTGGTGTAACTGGAACAATGAGAATCACACCCAAAGCAGGGCTTAATTTTTAGATCTATTTTAGCAGGAATCCACAAAAAAAAGGTCCCTAAGAATAGCCCAATTAGAAAGCTGGAAACCTAGCGTGATAGGGCATGCTCAACACAGATTACACATTGCGCTAGGATTCCTAGACTTCTTAACACATTTTTCCAGCTCTACACCAACAGCTTTAAGATGGATATGGGGTAGAAGCAGGGATCTTCTCTGAAGAATTGTTTAAATCAATTAAACATCTAAACTATAGCAGCGTTTTCCAGGCGGAGATTCTGGCAGCGACAATAGCCGCTCGTGAAGTCGCAATGAAGGCAATACCACGCTATGACAGCCAGGCAGCAATAAAATGATTTCTGTCTTAGAAATAAAACCGAAGCTTATAAATGGCAAGTACTCTCCATCTGCTTAGTAGAAATAATGACTGGACACAATATGTTACGACATCACGCGAAGAAATTAATATTATACGAGAATGAGTTGTGTAGAGGCCGCGGTGACGAGGAAGTCCAGAATGTCTATCACCTTAGATTCAAAATTCTGAGAGGCACTTCTTTCATGACTTAAGCGTGGGCGAAAGCATTAACGCACAGACGGCACTAAGGAAAATTACGGTTCTATGGATATTTCATATAAAGACCAAGTTAGATGATGAAAGGAATATTTTGCTGTCTGACCAACCGATTAGCACAACTATCGGTAAGCTTGAGATAATTTATATGATGAAGGCTTTCAAACAGCAATAAGTTGATTAATGAATGTGAAAGGAACATTTTGCTGTCTGACCAACCGATTAGCACAACTATCGGTAAGCTTGAGATAATTTATGTGATGAAGGCTTTCAAACAGCAATAAGTTGATTAATGAATGTGAAAGGAACATTTTGCTGTCTGGCCAACCGATTAGCACAACTATCGGTAAGCTTGAGATAATTTATGTGATGAAGGCAATAAGTTGATTAATGATGTGCTGCTTTGTCGGTGGGGCCTCGTGGAAATTGATGAGCTCTTGCATTATACCTCAAACAGATAGACTATGTCCATGATGCCTGTTTACTCTACCTCATGGACATGAGCCTCTTCCAAAGATAAACTGCAAACTATCAACTTTGATAATAACTTATGTGCTTAAGTAGACAACAGATCGAGAAAGTAGAAAAATGGTAATACACCTAGAGATCTCGGTTGATGGTAGAACTACGTTTTAAATATTGCAAATATTGTCCAGGTCGACGGTGGTAAATGAGTCGATGAAGTTATATGGGTGCAGCATGGTTATATACCTAGATATTTCGGTTGATGGTAGAACTATGTTTCAAACACTGCAAATATTGTCCAGGTCGACGGTGGAAACTGAGTCGGTGAAGTTATATAGGTGCAGCATCTGAAAAGTGACCATCAATGTCACAAGGATATTTCAGTCTTTAGTTAATGGTTGTCGCAACAATATATTGCGAATGTTTTCGGACGAACCGTATCTCTAGCTTTATGAGAAAAGGCGACAAATATATATAGGTACTCAATCAACAGGACAATAAAGCCATAATATGCAATCAAAAGAAGAGTGGGTATGGGTAGCTTAGTGCAAGACGATTAAAGGGAAGTCTCGGTAACTGGGACGGAATTGGATGAAGACGAACAATACACAATGGCGCGCTGGCCTGGTACATGCCCTAATACTCATAAGAGGACAACGGATGTAAGTAATATCTGATTGGCTTTGACACTGGCATTGGCTGCGATTGTTACGTTCCGCGCAGTATATCCAAAATATACTAAGGATGATCATCAAATCGCATCTCTAACGAGCATTTCTATCAAAGTACTAACTAATTTGCGGGTCCATTCATCGATGGAAGAAAAGAGGAGCCGGTCTTCATAGAAATACATGCGCCGGATAGTAGAAGAAACATCAGTGCAATTGGAGCTAAGGTGCATTCCAACAAACCGTACACGATATAGGTAGGCATTGACTAAGACCTAACATCAGGGACGAAACTGAACTCAAACCTGTTTCTTTAGGCTAAGAAGAAAGTTGAAAAGGTCGTTTCAAAGTTAAGAATACACTATGCAAATCGGTTATAGTTTCAGACTCACTCCACAAGATCTTTAAACTCATCACTCTGTTGTAAGTGATGAATGAATCATGTAGGGGGATGCATATAAGGATCTATGCGTGCGAATATGCAGAGATAAAATCATAGAATTGGAGACTGAGATTGTAATACTGGCAGAGGAATTGTATTGGTCACTAATACGAACTAAACTAAGTTAAAAACCACCAAGATTGTACTTAGATGATCTGAATAAGTATATATAATTGTGGTTTCTACTTTCTTCTATATAAATTGATGAATATGTACAGAAAATACTGTTGGACTATTTTAAAGATAGGATGCTGCTCTACGGAACGGAGGATGGAAGAAAGCAGTACAACATCACAGGTTACGTTCCCCAAGGTTCCCTTATAGGTCTTAGCAGTGCATCATAGTGTTCAACGACCATAATAATGAAGAAGCAGCGTCAAGAAGAGAGACAGCAGAGCAGCAGCAGAATGTAATTGTGAACGAGACCTAAGACATAAGGCTGGAAGAATCGCGATGGAATGCTTAATGGTAGTGCAACTTAAAGCAGTAGTACAAGGAGAATTGTGATTAGTGAAGTAGTAGTTTAACACCTTGCAAAAAGATAATTTAAATCTGGATGACTTGGTAAATTCTTTGTTTTCCTGAGATACTTTTCAAAACTGAGGTTTACAAAATTAAAGTAGTAAAACAAATAGAAAAATCAAAGGTAAACCAAAAAAGAAAAAAAAAATACCTTTCATAAACTTATCAACATGTCTTACTCGCCCAAATGTTCTAGCAGAGGTCCAACTAGTTCCAAATTTCTCACCGCAATCAGCCCACCAGCATTGCACTTCTCCTCCTCGTCCAGATATGAAACAGCCACTGGCTCCTTTGCCTCTACGCTCTTTCGATAGTCAAATATATCACCTCCAAGAGATTTTAAAATCGCTTGTGGTGCACAAGTGTCCCATTTAAACGTTGATGCCTTGCTTAACAAATATAAATCCACTTCCCCTGTAATTACCTTCAAAGCCTTATGCCCAGCTCCGGCGGAGAATGCAAATTCATATCCCAGACCGAGAATAATTTGCAGCAAATCCGAGTTCTCTGAACTGGAAAATATTCCTAAATTACTTGGTCGCAATGGGATATCCTCGGGGCAATTGTGTGCTTGCAAAGATTCCAAGCATACTCCCCAAAACAGCAAACTCTCGTAGACGTTCTCGCCCATTTTTCTATGGAACGGTTGTGAAACAACGCCGATTATAGGCTTCCCCGTGGATAAGCTGTACGCTCCAATAAGGACAGTTACGCAATCCAATCCGGTCGACGTAATGCCAGGAAAATTTGTAAAAATTGAGTCCCCCGATATGTATTCAGCGGTGGCATCTGCCGAAACACATTATTGTTATAATCGATTTTTCTATTTTTATCCTCTTAACTCACCGATTGGATCGATCCAGACGCCTATGTCTTGGTAGTCTAAATCGTCTGGTAACTCTGGAATTTCCCCAACTGTCTCTATGTAGTTTACCTCTTCATGCACTTCCTCCGCTAAGACTTCAGCAGCAGTCCTCTTTCCATCGAGTACCTTCTCCAAGCAATCAGCTGTACACTCGACTGTCTCGCCAATCTCGACAGAGACTGTTTCACCCAAGGTGTTGGTAAATGTCGAGGATTCCTCACCTTTAATATGTTCCTGGATTTCTGGAAACTGGAAAAAGAATTAAGCAGAGGATTGCAGGAAAACGTAATATTACTCACCTCATTGCCGATGTCATGTCGAACAGTTTCTTGAATAAGAACATCTGCTAGTGTCTTAAAATCATAGATAAATCTGGGGTTAGCTTCATCTGGGGATTTCTCTTGCACTAACAGCGCCAGAAGTTGCTCATTCGCTCGGCAAACTCTTGCGATGTTAGCTGCCTTTTCGGAAACATTAATAAGACTTCGCAGTAAGTTCCTAGACATGTCGCTTGCAGGTGAAACACGAATATAAAAAAATTGGACACAGCACAAGGTACTTTCTATGCTGGCCGGTGGTATGCTTATTAGATTGAAGCAGGAAAAATAACTTCAAATCCAATTAGGAGCTGCAGGCGGGGTGAAGTACAAAATACGATAGTGCGCCGGGACGGATAGTGCTCGGGTCGGGGAATTGGTTATGAACTGCAAAATCAAAAAAACTTTTTTTATTCGATTAGGGGTGGTTTTGTTTGTGGGCTTTGTGGAAATAGGCATATTTTCTGGGTTGAGTGTGGGACGTAGGTTCACCTGTGGAAGCTTTTTTAAAAAAAAGACGGGCATTTTAGGCAAGAAATGACAGCTGATATATGCAAAGGAGTGCAAAAAGGGCACCGATTTAGAGTGTGTTCAGTGGAAGAATTGTTTTGTTTAATTGCTGCCTAACCGTTTATTTTCTTTTTTTTTTCCCTATGGATCATGCTGGACACACACGTGTTTGCATTTTCATTCGTCGACGAAATAAAGCAAAAAACCGATTGACACAGCAAAACAAAATTTGAAGCCACAGCGAAATTTTTAGAATGAATGAACAACAAGATTAATAGCGACTACAACGTTGCTCCAGATTGCAATCTTCGTTCTCATGTTATACATCAATCTGTCAAAAAAATCTCGAGTTATGTGAAAACATATAGAAATGGCCAAACTCGACGGCTTCGTGGCTGACACAACGCTCAGGACGTTTCAATGTTGGTTCATGCTGGGAGTAATTTCGACGCTTACGACGGACACGACGCAGACGGATTGAAATCCCAACGACATTAAGCATGCGATGTTGAATGCAATCTCGATGGCCACGACGCACACGACACTAATATTATCTAAATTTCCTTTCACTTACCTGCTACTAAGGCTTTATTAGGTAATTCAATAAGTTTTTTTGTCCTGTTTTGCACTTACTTTGGGTAACGGTGAAACATCAAATGCCGGACCGGATCTAAGCATTTGCGATGACCCAAACGGAATATCACGTATTGTGTGTACAACCAAACAATAATAATACTCGTACATTAAAGAAGGTGGAGTGTCTGTTTTTTATAAACATATCCTTAATTTCTTTCTTGTGGGTTCCCAATTTAATTTACTCTACAAACTCTTCCGTTGTTCAAACAGTTCTGCAAAATACTTTAAGAAGTTATTTGCGCCAATTCTACCAACGAAGAATTGAATAGCAAAGGTCGACCTTTCCGATCCGATCCGTTCATTGTGTGCAACTTTCCGGCAAGTAATACAAAATATATGGGATGTCAAATGTTCAACTTTACGGAAGCATCGAAACGAATCGGATTTAAAGCATTCTGTTAGGTGCTTAAGATGACGGAATGGATCTGCAGCGAAAAAACTGACCCTCGATATGGTGGCAATATTTAGCCCATATGAGCGGTGGAAAACCGATAGACGATCAGAATCGAGATCCATTTTTTTTTACAGTTTTCCTACAGCAAGGTATAACAAATCATCCAAAAGCTGTTTCTCGGATATAACTTAAACAATTCGCTGGTTGATCACTAAAAGGTATTATATTCAAAAACTACAGTTTTGAGAAAATCGAGCGCTAAGTTGTACAGAGGGGACTTTTGTTTTAAATGTCAAAATGAGTTTAAAACGTTGGCTAATAATAAAACGATGTCTATTACAATATTAATCAATTAATCATTATTTCCTTTTTCTGCCAATAAAAATTACTTCACAAGCATTTCAAGTTTTAACATAGAACGTCTGCTTTTACACGTAGACTCTTGAGGCTGGACTCACATAAGTGCAAAAGAGAAAGAAATTCGAAAAGTTGGGAAGAAAAATATTTTGCCCTGTGAGTAGAGGGTAAAGTTTTCATCGACTCATTTTGACGTTTTTCTTTTCTTCATTTTATCATTGTGTTGTTTCACATGTTTTCGTTGCTTGTAGAGTCGGTTTTGCTACGTATTTTTGTTCGGTTGCTGGTGTTTTTTTTTCTTTTTAATTCGAAATGTCTCGAAGTGATTTGGAGTACGGACCTTGCTTGGGAGCTCATAAATGTTTTTGAAACGCATCCTCGGAAACTTCTTTGGCGATGTTTACAAGTTCCAGTGCAACTTCTTCATCTCCACTGCTTTCGCTATCCATGCATTCGATAGCCATTTTTGCGCAATCTGATATATTTGATAACAAATTGTAGCTCATTTTTAAAACTGAAAAATAACTACAAAATTGAATTGCTTCGTATCAAAAATAAAAAAATACCCACCTAGTCAACTGCAAAATAAAAGAGGAATGTCAAATTTAAGACAAGAAAAATAGTCCCAAGTGAAAAAGCGCGAGACTCACGAAAGGAAATAACAAAGAGAACTTCGAAAAGAGTCCAGCCTCAATAGTCTACGAGTAAAAGCAGACAACCTCTAGATTACGTTGACATCAAAATAATTATATACGTTATATATAACCAATATACGAGTTCTGTTAACTATATTTAAAAAAAAATGTTTGTTGACGTTAAGCTTAAGAATTCCCACGATGTTCGAAAAGTATTTTATTCTCATTTCATTTTTCATTTTTAATACATTTTTATTTTTTAAATTCATTGTAACTTAATTGCTAGACATAAACGCTTAAAACTAGCTTAACTAACTTAACTATCTTATTCTAACTTACTGGCCCTAAGCGGGCGCTCTAAGTTAAACCTAACACTTAAAACTATGTCTTTCGACGTACCGTACTTGAACATTTTTTTATTTATTTCATTTACTTAATTTTAACTGTAACTAAGAAAATTATATAAAAACTTAGTGACTGAACTTTTTTGTATTCTTATATACATATATAAAACTTATAAACTACCTTAAAATAAATCTTAAAACTATCTTATTCTAAATTAACCTATCTTATTCTACCTTACGTATTTTCTACGTAAATTTATTTTTTTTTGTTTTTAAATGTTTTTTTTTTTTTTTTTTTGGTTGTTTTATCGAGTGCTGTTTTTTTTATTTTTATTTTTTTTTTTGCATTTTTTGTGTTTTTTGTGCTTTTTTTTAAATTTTTCATCCAAGTGCTGTGGATATAATTTTTTTTTTTTTATTTTTTAATTTTTTATATATTACAAGCTAAACTACCTAAACCTAAACTATGTAAGTCGGCCATGGAATAGAACAGCCAACCTCAAACATCCAACAGGCTACCCTGGATTAGGAGGAAACGACGAAGGAGTTTCCTCTCTTTCGGCTAGCCAACAGAAATGACCGTACTGACGTTGTACGTCATAAATATCGCGACCCGATACCGCCCTACTAAACCGGAGACGCTCCACACTGCCGTGTGCAACGTCTCTGTCGTAGTTGAGTAGCCTATCCACAGCTGTCCGAGCAAAGTGGAAGATTAGCGGTACCGCCAATCTGTCCTGGAGCAGACCTTTCTTATCAAAATAGAGGAACGCCTCTGGGGGAACAAAGCCGTTAAGGCGCACTCTCTCATGATACTCGTAATTGGGGTAATAAGCCCCGGAGATCAGGTTGTTCGTCGAGCTCATTGCTCTTGCAATGTGCCTTCGAATCAGCTTGATAACGAAATTATCCACTCTTATTAGGTTAGCCCTGTTGTATAGGACCTCATTGGGATAGAATTTTATGTACTGGGACTCTGGTGTTCTGTACAAATGAAGGCAAGCCCTCTCAAACACCCGAATCTTTTCCAACAAGCTTGCTCCCACGTTGAACAACACGGGGCATCCATATACGAGCATGGGCCGGATGAGAGCCATGTAGCAGATTACTTTTACCCTTGCATCGAGTTGCTTGCTATAAAAAAGTCTCTTTGTAAGGGCAAAAGCACCTTTGGCTCTGGCCAGAGCAGCATCTATATGTTTGTTAAAATATAGATATTGGTCTAACCAGAGCCCCAGGTATCTGACTACACTTCGACTCGCAAGTGGTTGTCCGTGCGGTCCAACTATTGAGAACTTTCTCCAATTCTTTCTGGTATCCCTAGAGGCCCCAGACAACGGCGTCCTAAAAAGAATGGTTTCCGATTTCTGGAAGTTGATCTTCAACTTCCAGTCATCGCAATATCGCTGAATCTTATCGAAGTCACGTTGCAAGATAATTGCAATGACCTCGATTTTTGGTCCTGATCTGTACGCGATCAAGTCGTCTGCGTACGCTATGGCATGGTGAAGTGATCCTATCAGATCGCTCTTGTAAATGTTGAAAAGGATCGGTGAATTAACCGCACCTTGTTGCAGACCGTTTTTAATTAGAAATGTTCCAGCAGAAGTCACCTTGCCATTTTTGACAATGAACTGTCTACTGGTGAGCATGTTATGAAGTATGTACAGCAGTGGTTTGCTTATGCCCAGCCTGCTTAGCTTGTAGAAGAGTCCCTCTATCCATACGGTGTCGAAGGCCTTCTCCAAGTCAATCAGGCAGGAACCCGTGCACTGTTTCTTGCTTTTGTTCCATTGGATATCCGATACCAGTTTAGACGCGGCATGTATTGTATCATGCCCCGCCTTAAAACCGAATTGGTTATCCGGAATTATATTACTGTTCTCAGTCCACTTTAGCAGGGCTCTATTGATCACTTTCTCGAATACCTTGCTGATGTTCGGAAGGAGACTTATCGACCGGAGATTTGCCGGATTGGAAGTGTCCTTACCCCGTTTGGGGATGGGTTGTATCACTGCTGTTTTCCAATGCACTGGATAATGTGCATTATTCAGTGCATTGTTAAACAGAGTGGTGTAAATGTCCACCGCTTCTAGAGGGAGATGTCGAAGCACAATGTTCGACACTCCATCGATTCCTACAGATTTCTTCCTCCTCAATGAGTCGAAGATCGCTTGGAGCTCCACCTTCGATATGTACGGGGGATGTACCCTTTCATCGGCGATGACATTATTTGCCATGTTATCGTCATTGAACTCGGTAAAACCTATGTTCTCGGATCGCCAGTGCTCTATATCATTTCGAAGGTAGAAGTTGTGCACAAGGACGCGATTTTCCAGGTCGTGGTTCGGGCAAATGGTATCATTCACCTTGTACACTTCCTGGAAAGTCGCTCCTATAGCCTCTACCTTCTCCTGCGGATCTTCGATCACAAAGAAGTTGTCATCCTCTACTGCGTTATCTGGATCTATACCTGCTGTTATAAGTATTCGTCCATTGTTCGTCGTTCGGGGGATCTTAAGACACGGAAGGTCGTTTTGATTATTCCTCCGAAATATTTTATTTATTTGCGGGAACATACTCGGGTTGTTGGATTTTACAGCCCGAATTTTGTTGTTCCAATGCAAATTTACAGAAAGTCTGTAATTTTCTCTAATTGATTTTTGGATGTTTTTAATCAACGACTTCAGCGTCCTAACCTCCGTGTTTTGTCTGTCAGTAAACTGTCTATACAAGGTTTTTAGTCTCGACAGCAGTCTACTTTTGTGTTGGTGTAGTGCGTCAATTGTTGCTTTACGGAATATGTCTGCGTTGTCAGTATGTTGATACCGAGGTATCGTATTGTCCATAGTTCGTTTAATTGTCTCGTCCATTTGTTTTAGGTACCAGTCAATCTCCTCGTTTGACAGATTCCTATTGGACGGTGGGTAGAGCGAATTCGAGGAGAGTGCTCTTGTCAAAGTTCTTGAGAAGCGAGTCCAACGCGTCCTACTATAATTGTAGGAGTACGTTTGGACAAACTCCTCCAACTCCGTAATTTCGTTGGGAATCGTTATTACGGCACTGAGTCCGCAATGGTCACTGTCATACACAAATGTGTGCAGGCAGTATATAGTTTGTCGGTCCATGTCGGTCAGTTGTAACCGTACGTCGAACAGCATAAGATCCAGATAGGAGCCGCTTCTAGGAAACGACGGACTATCTCTAGCTTTCAAATCGAGTTTATACTCGACACTGTGCCGACCCCACCAATTGAATAGTAGGTTCCCTCTAGGATTTGGTGTGTTATTTCCCCAAACTCTATGTTTGGCGTTAAGATCTCCGGCCATGATGAAATAATTCTCCTCCAACTCCAGCCTTAGGAATCGAAAAAGTGTCTCGAGCTCTGAAATAAATAAAGTAAATTGAGTAGCTTCAGGTGCACTACGGAGAGGGATGCACACAATACATGCTTTCAGCTCCTGGAACCTTCGCACTTCACCGCTGTACATAACTTTAAATTGCAGTTGTTTGCGTATGAAGATCGCAACACCTCCTCCTTGTGTGGAGTTGGGTCGGTCTCTTCTGACAATATTGTATTTATTGTGCCCCAATTTGTGCTTCTGGGATAGCTTTGTTTCGCTAACCATAAGCACATCATGGGTTTGGTCTTCTAGCAACCTAAACAATACGGCTCTTCGCTCGATCCTAATCAGTGAATTCACATTCACCGCAAGGATCTTTAAGGGTTGCTCCTCCATGTTCGTACCCATTACGACTGAAGGTGCGTTAGGCCCGGCAGAAGTGCGTAGATCTTGTCCACCCGCTTCGCCTGCTCCTGTACCTGACGTTGAAGCTGTTCCATCTGCCCTTGGATAGAGAGCAAGATGGCCAGCAGGTCAGTTTGAGCCTCCGGTGCTCTAGGCGCTGGGGCCTGAGAAGCAACCTTCGGTCTTATCTGTTTCGCGTTTCCCCGACCTACCGCCATTTGGGCGTAGGTCACTTGGGGAATCACGGATTGTGTTTGAATTGGAGCAGGTGGACGTTTCACTACGACCTTCTCCTGACGAACCAGATTTACTTTCTTAATATACTGGAACTTAGGACAACCCCGATAGTTTGCGGTGTGTCCCGAGTTCCTGCATAAAGCACACAAGAGCTGGCTCTTATCTACCACTCCATCCTTACCCAGAGTGCATTCCTCTGCTTTGTGGTTCTTCCACACTTGACACATCGAGGCTGCATTTCGCAGTTCGACGCGGCGTGACCGAACCTTTGGCAGCGAACACATTGCAAAATGTTTTCACTCCTTTTTAATTTTTCCCATGCGACAACCTGGTAGTCTAGGATTTTAATACTCCTTAGACCATCCAGTTTGCTATTGGGTGAAAGCTGAACTAGGAAGAACGGCAGTTTCCTCTTCTCCCTTTTTGCTTTAGCTGTTGTGAATGGCTTGACCCCTACAAATTCGAGCTCGTTGCACTCTTTTTCTTTAAGCAGCGCAAGGAGCGTCTCCGGATCAGTGGACGGGTCTATCCCCCTCAGCAGCATTGTTTGCCGCTTTTCCCCCTTCGGGGTGAAGGAGAAGAACTCCGTCGTCGTGTCCTTTAACAAATCCTTAATTTGTTTATACTGTTCCACTGTATTACAGTGGATAGAATGCCTGTCTACATTTAAACGTTTAATAAAAAAAATTATTTCCTATGGCCGACTTACATAGTTCGATGGTTAACTTCAACTATTTTAGTATTTTATTCTCATTCCGTGCGTTTAGTGGCTCTGCATCATGTTGGATCCAAACGTGGCTGTATTTTCTTTCAAAGACCGAATATAGCACCATTTTTCGGCTGAAGAATCTTTGAAATATTTTCAGCACACACAGAGAAATACAAAACATATGAAAACATATGCGCCCGCATAGGGCCAGTAAGTTAGAATAAGATAGTTAAGTTAGTTAAGCTAGTTTTAAGCGTTTTTGTCTAGCATGTAAGTATAAATGAATTAAATTAAAAAAAACTAAAAAAAAAAAAAAAAAAAACATGAAATTCATTTCTTATTTCAATACTTATGTATTTCTTGATGGAGGGAGACTCAAGTTCTGAAAAAGTCCAAATAAATTCTGACAAACAAACTGTCAATGGTAACGAGAAGCTAGACCAGGCCCTGTATGGACTATTAGCGCTAAAATATTCAAATTTATTTATTTATGTAGGCATTTCTTAGATTTTTATTTCCGTAAAACGGTGGATACCATTTTTTTACGGAGTTAGAATCTTTTTGCCTAGGAGAGTGCTCGCATTTGATTAGTGTTTTCGGCAAATTTGCAGAGTGATTGTATATTTTTTACTCCTCTGGTATCCACATTTTCCAAGTGCCGATACTGTTGCTGTCTTTTCACTCGATATTCGCTGTTGTTATTAAGGTTGCTGTCGAAGTAGCTGTTGCTGCGTTACTGCCAGAACATAATGGTGAAGCTGAAACGGAAGCGTGAAGCGGCCTCTGAAACTGAAGTACGAACTGACAAGCGTGTAGGGCGCTGCTGTCGTGGAAAACGTTCACAATGGTGTAGTACAATTTGGTAAAACAAAAAAAATGCACTTTTTCTGACACGTTTTGGATAGAAAAACATGTTTTTATTAAAAAAAAAAAAAAAAAAAACAATGAACAGAATATTTAGGGAATCAACATTTTTTTACACCTCAGCATTTTGTTTATACATTTTTGTACATGAATTAGTTAAATTTAAAATAATTTCACTTCCTTTATACTATGAAAGTAGATGTTGACTGAACTTGTACTTCAGTTCCCGCTTTGGGAACACCACTTGCTTGATCAATGTGTTCGCATCTATGAGTTTCTATATATTTCAACAGCTCATACTATAGGTTGCCCTTCAGTCTCACCATTCTGTTCTGGCAGTTAATCTGTTTATATCATAAAGCACCAAACATAATGCTTTTGATCCAGTCCGATCGGTTTGTTAGGATTGGGTTAAAACGATATAAGTAAAACAAGTTAAACATCGACACTTTTGTATCGATACCAAGTACTTTTGGCATCAACATTTTTCACCGATACTTACTCGGAATCGAAAATAAAAATTATTTTCATGTTTGACCGTCTCTTTTTAAGGATAGCAGTTTGTCAGTTGAACTCGCCACGTTTTTCCACATTACCAATTTTTAAAAGTCTCATAACTTTTAATGGGTTTCGGTTTCCCCATTTCAACTTTTCATGATTAAGGTGTCAAGGCATATACCAACTGCCCCAAGCAGTGGAAATCAGAAGGTATAAGGCTAAGGTAAAAGAATATATCCCCTCTTCTATGAGATCCGTAATTGCCAGCTACTTGGTCACACGACTACAAACAGTTCAGTAATCAAAAAACTACAAAACCCAACAATAATGAAACAAAAACTGTCCAATCCACTTCAACAAATTAAATAGCACAATCCAGCGCACATATGCGTTCTCTTTCTTTTACAAATAAACATAACCAACTTAATCAAACAACACAATCACACAACATCAACACAAATTTACCAGCCCCACCACCCCTCTCACACCGTAAAATGTTTCTGAACCAAACACAAATACACAACCACCGCTTTCTTCGGCCATCCATTCTTTAATCCACAAAAAAAAAAACAACTATTGCGTTAACCAATTAATCACAACTCTAATCAGGTACCGGTAATTCCATGTCAATGCTTTTCCGGGCCGGATCATTGATGTCCATTCGCTCTATTCTGTATGTAAAGATTCGAGCTGCTTGTTTCCACGATGCGGTGCATCGCAGAAATACATAAATATCCTGTTTTTCTTTCATTTTCATTGTTCACCTAAAATATACATATTTAAATAAATTTTGAATTTAATGAAAATAATGGAATTCTCCTATCACCTACATAATATAATGAGAGCGTTGATTGTGGATATTTACTGACTAGATCGAAAACATATTTTATTTCAAAAGATTTCTTAAAAAAGCAGAGAATTCAGTAAAACATAAAGAATCTGCTTTTATCGCATTCAAAGTAGTAGCGTTGGTATGTTTCAAACTCACCCTGTTCCGGTGTGCCAAGGTTAAATTGCTAAGAGAGATTAAGGTTAAGCGGAATCGACAGTTAATCACGATACGTTTTGAACGACGTTATCGCTTTCTATCTGAAAGCAAATTGTAGATAGAACCAAGACTATCTTTCTATCAATACGCCGTCTGCTCGCTCTTTATATATGTGCACATCCATTATCAATCAATTTAATTTATTTATTTTACTCCCGGTAAAGGTCTACGTATCAAATATGGAATATATGATATAAGTGAATAGAAAAAATCACCATTTACCTTTGAATGTTTGTTAGAGGTGGGACCGTGAGAAACCTTTTTTTTTTTTTTTTTGAACCTCCCGCTCAGTGATCGCTCACTTAACCGCTGAGCCATGGCGCCCGTACTTGTTCATTTAACCCTAGAATACTAATATGATTTTTTTTATCCCTTAATACTAATGCTGGCCTGTGAGCTAATTTTTTTTATAAAAAAAAAAAGAAAACTTCTTTGTTAAACATTTTCTTTTATTAAACAAAAACTTTATAAAACATACATTTAAAAAATATAAAAATTAAAATTGCATTCTTAGTTTAAATAAAAATAATAGACTTCAAAGGGAACATATTTTTCGTCCTTTTGGGGAAAACCCGAATACGTTGCGCCTCACAGGCGAGCATTAGTACTCTAGCGTTAAATCGAATGAAATATAACTATTTCGGCGAAATGTGCTAATTGTTAAGCTAAACACCTTTGCTCTGCATTTCATACGTAAACAAATTTGTAAAGTTACTTTTGCTTGCAGTTCCGCCTTTATTCTAAACACCTCTTTCACGAGCAGGTGGCACCACCCTCACTTTAGTTTGCCAGTTTGTCTGAATTTTTGTAATTTTTTCTTATGTTTTGTTTCATCGACCAAACAAAACAGATTTTCTAATTTATTTAAATATTTTTTTTTTTTTTTTTTCATAATGTGGAATCAAAAATCTGAAATGTGCGTTGCGAAAGCCCAACTCCAAAAAAGTGCTGCGAACAGCCGATTCATTCAAAGGGTGAGCGAAGAAGTTCGCCGTAACGAAATTCTAGAGGATACCTTTATGCAAAGCTCCGAAGAGAATCCTTACTTCCAAACAGTCCGCTCGAACATTGGGCTTTGCAGTGAGATCAAGGAAGAGGCGAGACAGCGATTTCTGGAGGAGAAACGACGTCAGCAACTTCGAGAAAACAACCAGGAGCTGAAACTGTTGGAGACGCAACTTCGAGCAGCGTACGTAAGCAAAACGATAAAGGCCCAGATTTTTGAAAAAGAAGCCAATCGAAATGAGACATTAGCTAAAAAACAGTACTCTGAGGAAACATTTGATCAGGCTCGATTGAGATCTGATGAAGCAGCTAAAAAGGATGATGAAGAAGATCATGCAAAGAAAGAAGCTCTTAAGAAGATTCTCTTGGAACAAATGGCAGCACTGAAGGCAAAAAAACTGAAAGAATACGAACATATGTTGCAGGATAAAGAAAGGATGACCGAGGTCGCCAGAAAGTACAGAGAAGATAAAGAAAAAGAAGTCCTTGAAGCAGAAGAGAAAAAGAAGAAAGTGAAAGCTGAGATGGACGAGTTTCTGCGAGATCAAGAGGAATGGAAGATCTCCCAAAATCTAGCTACCAAGGAAGAAGATGACAAAGTAGAAGAATTGTTTAGGCTACGTGAGCTGGAAGTAGAGCGCATCAAAAAAGAGAAAAGGGAACAGAAACTGCGCAAAGAACAAATCAGTGAGGAAATTGGAAACCGAATCCACGCGATCGCGGTAAGTTGTGGGGTTTCATATTTCTAGAATTGTGGGCAATTTATCATCCTTTTAGATGGAAAAAGCCAAGGCCCGAGATACTCTTGCAGAGCTCCTGGTTGATGAACGTCAAGCCAAAGAAGAAATGCATGAACGTAAGGAGCTGGAGAGGCAGATGAGAGATCGTATCGCCACTCGCCGTGAGCTTAAACATGAAATTGAGGAGAAACAACGACGTAAGCTAGAGCAACAGAAGGTAGACGAAGAAATCTTTCAGGATCGGATGCGTTTTCTTGCTGAATATGATAAACTGGATCAGATGTCAAATGAGAAGCGACGAAGGAAACAAATTGAACATCGACGAGCGTTGCTGAATGATTTAGATGAAAAGAAAAGGCACAAAGCTGAGAGTATCATGAATCATTTGCGTAGCAGAGAGAAGCTGCTTAGTGACAACAAGAGGAGGTATGTGCGCTTGATGAGTTTCTGCGGAAAGTGTTTTTATTTTATTGAATTTGTTTCCAGCCAACAACTAGTTGAAGAGGAGCGTATTCGAATGCTCAAGGAGCATGGTTCCCAACTGCTGGCGTACTTGCCGCCAGGAGTTATAAGGGAATCGGACAGAAAATTCTTGTCAATTCCATAGAAACAAAATTGATAATAAGCTCTAAAATTTTAAATAAAAAAAATTTTTTACTTGGCATTTGTTGTGACTGGAAGAAGATGGAAATATTGAGGAAGATAAGCTATTCCACGTTTGAGTTGTATAACGAAAAAAGCTTGCTTTAAATTTAACTGTCCGAGTGAAAACATGCAGTCTATGACGCCTGGCAGACTTGTGTGATTTATTGGTTTGAATCATTCAACGGTCTATGATTACTGAAGCAATCAGGCTCTGTTAGGGTTGGCCTTGTTGATATTTCAATACTTAAAATTTCTCTCTGACTCGGTACTCAAATAACATCAACTCGTTTCCAGTCTTTTGCATACTTGTACGGCCAATAATTGAATACTGTTGTATTGCATGAACTCCTATACTTAATACATATAGCAAGAGAGTTAAAAGAGTGCATACAAACAGACCACGGAATCTTATTGCTCTCGGTAGCATATCCATACACAATTCATGCAGAACAATAAGCCAAACACAATGCCGCTGCCATTTTTGAAGAAAAAAAACCCACTTTGGAGGTGGCTTCGGTACAAGAAAAAATCTTTTGTAAAAATTAGAGGTTACAATTTAAACTTGAAATGAGCACATTAGTTATGTTCTCGTACTTTACCGAATTGTTAATTTCTACGAAATTTAATGAAAATTGGTCAAATTCACAGGAATCACCGCCTACGGGAATAGGATTTGACAAATTTTCGTCAAATTTCGTAGAAATTTGAAAGTACTGGAACAGGCCTATTGGTTTTTTTATAAACTGCTGATATTATTATGCCAATATAATGTTATAATTTATATTGCCAAATGGGCGCCACGGTTCACGTAGGTCAAAAATGCGTATCTAGCCGGACATAATCAAGTTTTATTGTTGCTAAAAAAATAAGAAAAAAGTAACTTATATGTTCAAAAATAGTCAATATATAATCCAGAAAAATATTTAGGACACCCTCTAAAAATAACCGTATTAGGCAAGCCCAAAGTACAAGCTTCTAATGCCATGAGCGCAAATAATGTAAACAAAATTAAACTGTCAAAGTACATGTGCTAAGTTTTCTGGAGTGATTAAAGTTATACTAAATTATGGAATTTATTATTGAAGGTAAGTATAATCTAAAACCGTATTAAAATAAGATATATTAATTATTAAACAATTATTGTGAAATATTTTGTTTAACACTGTAATATTTGATGAGCACGAGCAAAAACTTAAATTTGTTTAAGCTTACAGTGTTATCGTCCAACATCGTCCAGCCAAATTTTATATTTTTCGTAAGCCTAACTAATAAACTAATCTTACATACTTAAGGTGACGCTACAGTCCGGGGTGGACCTGGGCCTCAACCAACGAGCGTCTCCAGCCAGCTCGATCTTTAGCTAGCTGCCTCCAGTTTCGCACGCTAAGTTGGTTGAGGTCCCCTTTCACTTGCGTGCGCCACCTGAGACGCGGTCTTCCTCTACTGCGCCGTCCGTCGGGAATGTATTTGAAGATTTTCCGGGCCGCACCACTGGTATCCATGCGCTCTACATGACCCAGCCACCTAAGTTGTTGGACCTTCACTCTCCTGGCTAAGTCGGTGTCGATGTACAGCCGGTACAGTTTGTCGATGTATCTCCTCCTCCACTCACCATCTATGCAGACGGGACGAAAAATCACCCTAAGAATTTTCCTCTCAAAACAGTGAAACCTCGTCCACTTTTGATGGGTTTTATCGAGAGAGAGCTTTGCTATTCAATTTCCTTCCTAGCTTAAAGAAGAAGCGTGTCTGAATCCTTTTTTTGACATCAAAGGTTTCGGTGAGGTCTTTACCGACTTTGATGGAGCAGCGTGCATTCTCCATCGTCATCCTGCACAAACGGACGAGTATGCCAAATCTAGACGTTGCTCTAAAAGATGGTGAGTATCGATTTGAAGCCGCTGGGTTTTTTCCGAGATCTTCCGTAGTGTGAATATTTGGTCGATGGTGGACTTTTCTGCCCTAAATGATATAGACCGATCAGGTTGTTGACGAACAGCTTCAGGCGTTCACATAACATTTATTTATTTTTTTTTGTCGGGGGTGGTACACCCTACTGGAGCACTCAGACTCAAAAACAGGTCCATTGTACAACCAGGTAGAGAACCCCATTTTAATGTGTTTTTTCGTCTTTTGTAAAAAGACGAGTAGACGATTCAGTGATGAAGAGCTTAGGTCATCAGCACTTACCACATCATCTCCGAAGATCTGCCACCTGATCCGAGCAAAGGCAGGACAATCACATAGGAAGTGTTCCGCAGTGTCATCGTTCTCTCCACAGACAGGAGTAGCGCTCAAACCTAGCACATGTAGGTGCTTGGCAAAGGCGTAGTGGCCTGTAAGAACGCCAGTAAGTTGTCTGCAGTCTTTTGTGGTAAGAGATAGCAAGAAAGCCGAGGATTTTTTACAGACGACGGGGACCATTCGTTTAGTCTGCCTGCATGCGGAGAGTCATGCCACCTTCGATTGTGTTCACTGAAAAAGCTGTCGTCAATAGAAGCCCAGAGAAATCATGAAGGCGTCTAGAACAGAGCCAAGCGTACTGAGGAAAGCTCCCAAGCAGCCGAGACAGACCGTTCTTTGGAGTTTGGCGAAAGCAGCAGTAACGTATTTACGTGAGAGATTTTTCCACCAAACAACTGACGCATATGAGAGGTAGGGTCTTATCATTGCCATGTAGATCCAAAGGACTTTGCTTGGCGACAAGCCCAATGTCTTGCCGAAAACACCTTTGCATTCCCGAAAGACTGACAGAGCTTTGGAAGTTTTCAGCCCGACATGTTTCGTCCAAAGAATCTTGCTATCTACGATTACTCCTAAATCTTTGGCTTCCTTGGAGAGTTCGATAGTGACGCCTTTTAGCACTGGCTTAAAAAAGAGAACCACCTCGGTTTTGAGAGGATTAACTGAAAGCCCATTCCTAGCGCACCAATCGTCGATTGAGTCTAGGGCCATCTGCATCTTAGAAGAAACAGTCGAGCGTAGACGTTAGAATTATTGAGTGTGTTCAACAGGGAGTCAACCAGCATGTACCAAAGCAGGAGACAGAACACCGCCTCATGGGCAGCCCCTATTTACACCTGCCATAACACACCGGCCACAATCTGCAACTACAGTCAATGTTCTGTTCACCAGCATTGGTTTGATCCACAACACTAGCGACATGCTGTCAAAAGTCGCATTGTCAAAGGCACCCTCAATGTCTATGAAAACGCCTATCGCGTATTCTTTCCTGCTGACCAGATTTTGAAGCGCAGTCTCGCAGGATTTTCCGCGTTGATGTTGCAGCTCTGACAGAGTATGTACCTTCAAAGTAACTTTGCGCACATGTAGCTTAACCAGTCTTTCCATGATTTTCAGCAGGAAGGACGTCAGACTAATAGGTCTGAAGCTCTTGGCGAGAGAGTAGTCATCTCTGCCGATTTTCGGTATGAAAGCTACTCTGACTGTTCGCCAGGGGGTTGGATATATGCCAGTGCCAAGCCAGCAGTGAAAATTCTCTTCAGAGTTGGCAGCAACTGACTAATACCTTGTTTCAGCATAGCTGGGTATTTTCTGTCAGTGCAAGGTGACTTGAAGCTGTCAGAAGATGCGACAGCATATTTGATAGCTTCATGCGTCGCCACGCCCGATGCAGTATACCAGCTGCGCCGAGTTGTTCGGTTCAGCCCGCTAACAGCTTCACTAGTTGAACTTGGTTGCGAACCGAGGGTGACCTGATTTCCTGGGAAGAGAGTCTCCAGTAGAAAACTGAAAGCATCCGCTTTCGACTCAGTAAAAGTACCATCAGGTTTCCTGGGTGATTCCGACTTGATTCGGCACCGACATGCTAATCCTTTCAGAGGTTTGCTGTGAAGAGCACTTCACCATAAGGGTTCCGCTCTTTAACTCACAACCCTCCACCTGAATGAAAGCATTTGTTGCTTGGGCCAGCTCTAACAGATGAACTTCGCAGTGTTTGCACTCCGCGTCGGTCATGCTGTTGTCGTTGCCAGCCTTCCCGATTCGGATAGTTAAAGAGGAGATAACAGCTTTCTTGGAAGAAACCTGCACACAATATGGCAAATACTCGTAAGATCTTATAAGCGATGTTAATGAAACTGATGCCCCTGAAGTTGGCGCAGTTTGGAAGGTCTCACCGCCGGCCTCTTTGAATAGTTCGGCAGCCAGGCTATCAGCTCCAGCAGCTTTGTTGGACTTAAGTTTAGATATGGCTATCTTCACTTCGTGTAGATCGGGTGGACGGAATGATTGATGTATGTACATCGTCCAGGTTGAACGGTTCAATGGTTCTTCCATATCCTCAGCATTGACTGCATTTCTACTACGATGTTCCCTTGATCGTCCTTGCAGGCATTAATTCGGGCCTTGTAGCCTTGACAAGTTCTCTTTACCTTAAACTAAACTTCCGAACCCCATTCCTACAGTAGCATCTCGCTATTTCCTCGATCGCGCGCTTCTCATGCTCCTTCTTTTTCCTCCTGAGAACCCGGTGTCTGTCTCTCCTCAATGAATCGCTATTCTACTTTTACTATTCGAAAAAAAAAAAAATTAAAAATACATTTATTTTAACTTACAAATGCAAACCAACGATTTGGTACAATAAAATAATTCAGTCCAGCTAGTTTGGCATTTTTTACCACCGTCATGCATTTTTACCACTGTGCTGCTGAAGCGTCTTGCTTCATATAACCCCAAAGAAGGAAATCCAACGGTGTGATGTCGCACGATTTGAACATCGCGTGACTAAATAAAAAACTAAATTGTTGCCTGCCACTCGAATGTGATGTTGTGTTTAAGACTTTGTAAATATAGGAAAATTTTAATAAAAACGTGCAGATATGAGATGCAAACATTCATAAAATATAATAACGAAAATATAAAGCTGGGTGTGTGAATATCGAATAAACCTACGAATACATTTCAGAACTGGTTTATGTCATTCTGATGTTTTTCTTTTCAAAATTGTACAAAATTTAATTGCAAACAATAATCATGGATTTTAATGGATGTATTGACAACAATATTATATTTGGTTAAATAAATTTTTGAATTCCTGTTAAATTTAAAATAAAATCAAAGTTACTTTGTAACAGGAACCTGCACAGCTGATGCAGATGTCAAACATGATAAAGCCTTTGTTCCATTGGGTCCGAAAGATCTATGGCTTCCGACTTAATTTTCCGCAGTCGGGTTACGGACCCATTAATAATAAAATTAACGGTTAAACGGTTGTAAGTGCTAAAAAATTTACATTCTGAAAAAGTTTTATACAAACATACCTACTATTGACAGTAAAATTGTATTAACTATTAGCTAAAAGTGGTACGAAAATGAACAGTGAAAAACGCTTCTCGGGAAAAAAAAGTGATCTGACGCTGTTCATTACAACAGTTGATAACCACATTTCGAAACTAACAGTGGAGCATAAATCGAAAGTATATAAGGTTATAAACATATATATACATATATCCAAGAAAGTAGAGGAAAGCGAAGAACCTTGTTTACCTGACGCAGCCAACAACGTGGGAACAAACCCAAAGTATATTGATCCAGTTTAGACTCATTACCAACTTCAGCGGAATTGTAACCCAAATTAATTTCATGAAGGTAATACAATTTTAGAGTTAACTGATAGAATAAAACCAACAGCTTATGAGATTAACAAAGACCTGTAAACTAATTCATTGTATTAGACGTTGATAATTAAAATTAAAGAAATAACAATAGGACAGTTATCAATGGAGATTAGGCAGGGATATGACATACATATACATATACGAGCATTAGACACCGAAGGAAATTCAAAGAGATCTATGAACAACCAATCACAAAATAGTCTCAATAGGCAATCAAATACAAATCTGAGTCAATTTGTAAATAACCAGGAACCTAGGCAAAACGTATTCAACCCATTAGGGCAGTATAGAAATAATTTCCAAAATCCTCAACCTTTGGAAATTAATAATATATGTAAGAACAAATCAACAACAAGGAGTAGTTGATAATGAAATAACTTAAGAAATTAATATCTTAGAACCGACGGATTTTATCAATTGAGCCCCGGAAATACAATTTATTTAAATTTTTTACCATTGATAAAACAATTAGTCTCATAAATTCATCATTTAAAGAAGACATTTCTCTAGATACTATAAATAGTGTGACAAGAGAACGAGTTCAAATCGTTATTACTGACTCTTGTAAATAATTTCGAATGGGCACTCAAAGTTAAATTGAGTGTTATAAGATTTCATTAATAAATAAACCTTACGACTTACTCATTGCCGTGGAATTTATTAGCGAAAATGTGACTGAACTAGATATTAGTAAACGTTTTATGAAACTTAATATACCGTCAAATTAAAATTATATTCTGAAGACAACGAAAAGATAGAATGCTATGTGCTTAACGAAATAAAGAAATAGACACTACTCATTTGAATAATTTGCATTTGATCGAATTTGAGCAAATCCCTTTCACATTCTCTCTGAAAGAAACACAATAATATTGTAATATGCGAGCTACGGCTCGAGTAGATAACACAATATTCTGTGAAATTATTTCTTTATTTTTTAGCCTATAGAACAATTCAGGTTCACACTATACTATTCTTCGCAATTCTTTTCTTACAAGGTCTCTGTCCTCTCAAATCACTTTATCTCCTTTCAATTACTTAATTCACAAATCCAAACTAATTACTTCTTCTTGTTAAATCTCAACTTTCAATTTATCACAAAATTACAACTTCGCCCATTATCACTTTTCTAATCTCTTCGCCACAGTTTAAAAACTACTGCTCCCTTTTGATCGCCATCTGTCCTTATATAGCAGAAGTTTCTAATAGCCAGAAACTTCTAGCAAATTCTTCGACCACTGGAACAAGAGAAATTCAAAGATGGCAATCATTCTTGCAGTTATAATTCCCTCTCATCCGTGATATTATCCGTCTCTTTCGTAGACATGAACTGTGGAAACCGCAGACACGAACCTCGAATGAAAGGACACTTCGAACCAAAATTCTGCCAGAATGAAAAGACACTTCGGAATTTGTTGCATCATACTTTTAGGGAGCGTAGTTATTATTATGCTACACTGCCCCCCTCTTAGACGTGTTCGTCCTGAACAAGTGCATCCTCATTTCGGCCATTGTATCGACTCAGTCGGTCCACATGAACCACTTTCATTTTGGCCCTTGGTCCTCGCTGGATGCGGTAGAACACATCGTTGATGCGGGTTACTATTCTGTAGGGACCTTCTCAGTTCCGCTGCACTTTAGGTGATTTCCCCTTTTGGCGATGGGGATTATACAGCCACACCAGATCTCCTTCCTGGAATCCTGACGTTGTTGCCTTGGCATCATACCTGGTCTTCATGCGGTCGCTCGTCATCTTAATCTGGCTTCTGGTCCTTTGGTGTATGTCCCTAAGCCTTTCCCTAAGGTCCGCCACGTATTCTTCTTCATTTCTGGGCTCATTGGTAGGAGATCCAAATTTCACCTCACTGGGTAAACGAGCTATTACACCAAATAAGATTTCGAACGGCGTATGTCGAGTAGTGCTATGCACGGCACTTCTATAGGCCATCAAAAACAAAGGAATCTGCCGGTCCCAATCCCGTTGGTAGTCACCTACGACCTTCGAGAGATGTTCGTCCAAAGTCCTATTGAAACGCTCCACCATACCGTCCGACTGTGGATGAAGCGGGGTTGTCCTTGTCTTTTTGATTCCGAGTAGTTGACACATCTCTTGGAAGATTCTTGGCTCGAAGTTCCGCCCTTGGTCAGAATACAATTCCAAGGGCACACCGAATCTGCTAACCCAATTGTAGACGATCTGCTCCGCCACGGTTCTGGCTTCCTGGTTAGGGATCGGAAACGCTTCCGGCCACTTACTGAAGTAGTCCATCACTACGAGTATATACCGATTACCATTGTAGGTTTCCGGAAAGGGCCCTGCGATGTCAATGGCGATTCGTTCGAAAGGTGCTCCCACGTTGTATTGGTGCATCTTACCTCGAGTTTTGATTCTCGGACCCTTGCTAGCTGCACACACGTCGCATTTTCTGCACCAGTCTTCGATATCTTCCTTCGCATTTAACCAATAAAAACGTTCTCGCACCTTTTCTAGCGTCTTATTCACTCCCAAGTGGCCTCCGGACGCCCCGCCATGCATTTCCTGTAACACCTCCTTGACCCTCGTCCGCGGTACGACAAGCTGCATTACAAACGACTTTCCGTCGGAGGATTCCCATTTTCTTCTCAGAACACCTTCTTGGACATGGAGGGAGTCCCACTGCGCAAAATATGCCTTTAAGGTCTGGCTTCTGTGAGAGATGTCCTGATGATCCGGTTTCTCCATGTTCTCCTTCCAGGCCAGAATTGGCTCGATATCCGGGTCTTCCTTCTGAGCGTTCCGGATCTCATCTACGCTCCAGCCGGCGATAGGTTCGGCTCTCATTCTTTGGATGGAAACCAGCTGCCGTTCTTCCTGACGCGCACAATGTTTACAATCCGTTCTGCATGGTCTCCGGGACAGTGCATCCGCATTAGAGTGGAGTTTTCCTTTATGATGCTATATTTCGTAGTCGTAGATTTGCAGCCTTTCGATCCATCTTGCGCCCTGACCCTCAGGACTCTTGAACTGTAATAGCCATTTTAAGGCTGCATGGTCTGTGCGAAGAACGAACTTCCTCCCATAGAGGTATTTGTGAAAATGCTTCGTAGCCAAGATCAAAGCTAGAAGTTCCCGCCTTGTCACGCAGTAGTTCCTTTCTGGCTTAGAGAGCACCTTGCTGAAGTACGCAACCACATTCTCTTGGCCATCATGCACCTGGGAGAGTACGGCTCCTACCCCGACATTACTAGCATCTGTATCCACAATGAATGTTTCCCCTGGAGTGGGGTAAGCTAGTATCGGGGCATCGCATAGCCGTTGTTTAAGTGCCTTGAAGCTCTTCTCGCACTCAATTGTCCATTTGAATTGTTTTCCCTTTTCCGTCAACTGGTGCAGGTTCTTTGCGATCCCGGCAAAATCCTTCACGAACCGTCTGTAGTAGGTAGCTAGGCCCAGGAAGCTCCTTAGTTGGTGTTTGTCTTTGGGGACTGGCCAGTTTTTTACCGCTTCGACCTTCTCTGGATCGGTTCTCACTCCTTTCGCTGAAATTATGTGTCCCAGGTACTTGACTTCCGCTCTAAACAGGGCGCACTTCTTGGGGTTGAGCTTCAGGTGGGCACTTCGAAGCTTTTGAAACACATCCCTTAGATTGTCTCGGTGTTGCGCAAACGTTTTTCCTACGACGGTGACATCATCCAAGTATACCAAACAGGTTTTCCATGTTAATCCTTGCAGCACACATTCCATCAATCGCTCAAAAGTCGCCGGAGCATTGCACAGCCTGAATGGCATTACCGTGAATTGCCATAGCCCATTTCCTGCGGTGAAGGCGGTTTTCTCCCGGTCTTCTGGATGGATCTGTACCTGCCAGTAGCCACTCTTCAAGTCGAGAGTGGAAAACCATCGGGCTCCTGATAGTGTGTCTAGCGTGTCGTCAATCCGTGGCAGAGGATAGCTGTCTTTCTTGGTGACGTAATTGAGCTGCCGATAGTCCACGCAGAACCGTGTGCTGCCATCTTTCTTCTTAACCAGTACAACCGGTGATGCCCACGGACTTTTGGAACTTTCAATCAGACCTTCTTTCTCCATTGCCGACACCATCTCTGCAACTTCTGTCTTCTTTGCCAATGGAAGGCGCCTAGCAGGCTGACGAATTGGTCTAGTATCACCAGTGTCTATTCGATGTTGTACCAGGTGTGTTCGGCCGTATTCTCCGTCCTGTGAGGCAAATACATCAGCGTACTCATTGATAAGATTCTCTGCCATAGTTCGCTGCTCCTGATTCAGCTCACTGGACTGGAGAATCGTCTCTCTCGTTTCCGCTGTCCAAGGTGATGGGAGAGGTCTTGGAGCATCACGTTCAGATATTGTTGCGTCGGCGGTAATCGGCGTGCATTTTCCAGTCACCTCCCCTCGCCTTAGTTTGACAGTGTGTGGTCATGCGTTCAAAACTCTCACTGGAACCATGGTGTTCTTTGGTTCGACTAACGTCTTTCCCACGATGTAGTCTTGAGAATTCTTCTCTGGGTCTGGTTCTACTATATAGAATTGGTGGCTCCCAAGATCACCTTCCAGCTTCGTCCAAATGATTGTCTCTGAAGACGGCGGCAAAACTTTGTCTTTGCTGATGACTGTCCTGAGAGTTACGGCATTCTCGTTTCCGTACACCATCGGAATCTCCACATTTCGATACCTCAGTACTTGCATTCCGATGTCCAAGATTACTTCATTTGCTTTCATGAAGTCTATTCCGATGATGCACTCGTCGCATATATCTGCCACCAGAAACGCATGGCAGAACGTTAGTCCCACCAGAGTGATCGTAAGACGAACTTCTCCAAACACCTTCGCCATTTCCCCTGTTGCAGTCTTCAGGCAGTAGCTGTTGGTGTTGTGCAGCCATGAGCTTCTGACGATATCTCTTCTTACAATGGAGGCGGTGGCACCTGTGTCGATGGTGGCTACGCACTTCTTCTTGTTGATTAGTGCCTCCACTGTCAGGCTCTTGTTACCCCGTTTGGTTTGCGAAACTTGAATGGTGGTCCTGGGGGCCTCGATTCCAGTAACCAACTTCTGCCCCGCGAAGTTGGTCCTTAAGCATTTCCCGACTGCTGGTTTTGGGAAGTCTGACTGACAGGATGGATGTTATCACCGCCAGATGCTTCCTCTCTGCTTCTCCTACTTCCGCAATGTGGACAATTTCCTCGTCTAGGTGCACTTCTGCACTGCCGTTGTAGGTGTCCGGTTTGGTTGCAATTCCAGCAACGGATTTGACTTCCGCGAGCTCTGTCTTCATCCATGACGGCTGTTCTCTGGCATGAGCATTCCACGACGGACATTTCCCTGACACGGTGTATTCCCTGGTATGCTTGGTCCGCAGCCTTCATTGACAAAGCGAATGCCAATGCATCGGGGAGTGTTCGCTTTTCAGCCATCCTTACAGCCATTTGCAGTTGTCTGTCCTCTATGGCCTGAATAAAAGCTTCCACCGCCATTTCGTTGATAAGCTCGTCACCGGCTTTAGGGTATGAAAGATGGGCTAGTCGCTCTATATCCGCCTGCAACTGTTGGAGCGTTTCCCCCCTTTTCTGGACTCGACTACGCAGCTGAACCCTGTACACCTGCTGCATGTGTTCATCCCCAAACCGCATCTCGATAGCCTGAACCAGAGAGTCGTAATTCTGCTGTTTATCTTCCGGGATGGTCTGCAAGAGCTCCGCAGCTGGACCCCTCAGTGCAAGTGTGAGTGCAATGGACTTCTCTTCATCGTCCCAGCTATTGGTCATTGCGGCCGCTTCGAATTGCCTTTTATAAATTGGCCATGATGTTTGACCATCGAAGATAGGGGGCTGCATCTCCTTTCTTCTCAGACCGTCAGTGGAATATTCCCGTGCTTTCTGTCTCTTCACGTTGCTGAGTTCCTTAGCAAGATTTTCGACTTGCTTTCCTACTCTCTCGAATTGCGTATCCACTTTTTCAAACTGAGTCTCTATTTTCCCGAACTGAGTTTCATGTTTCTCAAAATTTTCATCGAATGTAATATGCGAGCTACGGCTCGAGTAGATAAAACAATATTCTGTGAAATAATTTCTTTATTTTTTAGTCTATAGAACAATTCAGGTTCACACTATACTATTCTTCGCAATTCTTTTCTTACAAGGTCTCTGTCCTCTCAAATCACTTTATCTCCTTTCAATTACTTAATTCACAAATCCAAACTAATTACTTCTTCTTGTTAACTCTCAACTTTCAATTTATCACAAAATTACAACTTCGCCCATTATCACTTTTCTAATCTCTTCGCCACAGTTTAAAAACTACTGCCCCTTCTCAATCGCCATCTGTCCTTATATAGCAGAAGTTTCTGATAGCCAGAAACTTCTAGCAAATTCTTCGACCACTGGAACAAGAGAAATTCTGATGTAATAATTCTTGCAGTTATAATTCCCTCTTATCCGTGATATTATCCGTCTCTTTCGTTGACATGAGCTGTGGAGACTTCATCGCAGACACGAACCTCGAATGAAAGGACAGTTCGGACCAAAATTCTGCCAGAATGAAAAGACACTTCAGAATTTGTTGCATCATACTTTTAGGGAGCGTAGTTATTATTATGCTACAATATCTTGCAGGCCACCAAAATCATTCCAATACCCCTATGACTTAGTCAATATTTACCAACAAACATTTACTGTTTTGGCATTCAACTTTCGTATTTAACCAAAAAAGTAAGTCAATATTTAGGTATCAATAAAAGTTGTTGTGTGCCGGTTTCATTGCGACTGGAACTGATAACATCGTGGTAGCTATTTAAATGTATAGAATGTAAATACACAGCGCATACACCTCCTGAGTAAACCAACTTGAACTTAGCTACCTTAATATTGGGCGGTATCGCGTACACATTTCCAGAGTCATGGTCATAACGGTTTTATCAATACAGTAGATCATATGTAGTAGATTTGTCTGACAGCAGATGACGTCACGGTTCATCCAAAAATCCAAAAACTAATTACACTGACTGCACCTTACTAATAACCAATTTTAGTTGCAAGTTAAAATTTAACAATCGCATTTTACACGAAATCGGCACCAATAACAATTAAGTTGTCAGTTTTTCGCTAATCAGAAGACACAATTTGAATGTTCGGAAAGACATGTTTAAAATTTCATAGTTTGGCTTTAACTATACGGTGCCGCAAATTTAGTAATAATATGGCACTACGAATTTTAAGTGGAAAAGTTTTAGTACTAAGTAAATTTATTATTACAATACAATTAGCGCTAAGTGCGCTGTTTTGATACCCCAAAAACTCGTGTACCCTGTTTATTTACAAGTGTTATTGGAGATAGAAGGAGACAATTAAACCCGTGGAGTTCAGAAACAGGATTAGTTCTTTTTTTTTTTTTTTGTTATTTTGGAGGTGCCTCCAATACATGTGACATATCACTGAAAAGATGTTTTTGAGTAGAAACGAAAAAGATTTTTAATTTGCGCCCACATTCCTTATGCGAAAAATGAGTCTCAACCCCTCACGTTTCCAAAGTATGAGACCTGAAGACTTGTAAAAAAATCACAGTAACAGACCAAGAATAATAGAATACAAGATTACGCATTGCGCATGGCCGCTTTTTTTTTTCTTACAGCTGTGTGACGTCACAGGGGAACTGCCAACTTTTATTCTTGTATTTTTCTGTAATATTATCTACAACAAAAACAAACAGCTGTCAAATCTGAATGTACAGCAAACAATTTTTTTATACCTAACTGCGCAATCTTGTATTCTATCATTCTTGGTAACAGACAATTTCCTGCTCAATAGCGACAAATAAGTCTGATTTCGAAACTCTTATTAATTTTCGAGATATCACATTTCCCACGTAAGTAACAGATAGTTTATTTCATTTTACTTTCACATGCGTCAAAAACGAACGAATCAATTATTTTTTTTTTAAAGCAAAACGGCTACTAATTATATCACACTCCCTTACCTACAGTAACCTAACCGCTCATAGAACATTTTATTGCCTGTCCACCACCGCACGGCTGTCATCTGTTAGCTGTCAAATATTTGTATGTGGCTTCCGCACGTGTTGTTTTACTTCAGTTCCGCCGATTTCGAAGCCTTTAATATTTGTGTTAAATATCCCAAATAATAGTCAAGATGCCGCCAGTTGCAAAGAAAAATAAAAGACCCGCAAAATATGCTACGGCTCCGGCAGCAAAACCAACTGATGCACCAGAACAAAAGCTTGTAATCTCTGGGCAAGTAAGTTCCAATAGCACCGTTCTGTAACTGTTGATCTCTTATCGTTCGTTTTGTTCCAGTTGGATAAAAAAATAAAAAAATCTCAAGCTCGCATCGATAAAGAACGTGGAGTAGTGGTCATCAGACATTTGCCTCATGGATTTTTTGAAGAGCAACTTAAGAACTATTTCCAACAGTTTGGTAAGGTAACAAGACTACGTTTGGCACGTTCAAAGCGTACAGGTGGCAGTAAGGGGTTCGCTTTTGTTGAGTTTGAGTTCCCTGAAGTTGCCAAAGTAGCAGCCGAAACAATGGACAACTATTTGATGTTTCAGCGAGTGGTTAAAGCAGCTTACATACCTCCAGAGAATCAGCAGTACAACTATTTCAAGTCGTCGATTAGGAAAGTGGCCAACAAGGTAAGTCTTCAATTGGGAAGATCAGCAATGAGTTTGAAAATAAGTCACAGATATTCATTGGGTTTATATTAGGTTAGGTTGGCGGATGTGCATTTCAAAAAGTCCCCCTAATGGGCTGGTTTGGATTCCTACTCCTGATGAATCGCTTTTTCTTTTTGTTAGCCCTTTCCTCATTGTACGAACTTGGCATAATGAGTTGTCCATTTTTACTGCATTGCTGCTGCTCGTCTACATGCCGCTCAATCATGGATCGTGTCGTAACTGAGGTTAAGGCGTTGTTCTTTTATCATTTGTGCAACCCAAGAGTTGTTTTTCCAGACTCTTAATATTCGTTGGGCCATAAACTGATAATGCTTTTCTAACCGGGTTTGCATGTGGTCGCCTTTGCACGTGGCAATACCAGCTTGGTGCATTTCAATGGTAGAAGCCTACTTCGAATACGGGTAGATCTGATACGATCGCGACCGTAATTTTACTCTTGCATAAGTATACCTCCTATATTGTACAACATTGCGTACCGAACGTTAAAGTGGGCCGGACAACTGCAGTGTAAAGTTTCCCTTTTAAATTGAGCAGCATTTTTCTGTCGCAAAGAATTCCTGACTTTTGCCATTCCATCCATCCTACGCTTACTCTTGTTACAGTTTGCTTCTTGTTTAAAATTGGACCTCAAATATTTAAAATTTCAGCGCTTAGGTAATACTATCCAATTAGGAGAAAATTCCCAAAAGAATATCTGGTTCAGGCCTTAGTAGGTCGGAGAACACTTACGTGTTCTGTCTTTGAACGACTAATTCTGAATACTTGGTCTTCTAGGACAACTTTCCATTTATTAAGCGCATACTGTAAATCTACCGCATCTCCGCTTGCGATAACTGCATCATCCGCAAATAATATCGAGGTTACGTTTGGTTCGTCGACATTAACATTTAAAATGTAATTCAAAACCACTTTAAAGAGGAATGGGCTTGGGACGTTACCCTGGTGCACGCCGACATTAATCAGAAATTCCTTGATTATTCCTGTCGCATAAGTCGGGTGGTTCTCGAATTCTCATACATGTTTCGGATTAATCTAGCAACCCTATCAAACGCTTTCTCGAGATCGATGAAAACCATGTGCACGTCTTTTGGAGCATCCCAGTATTTCTCCATCAGGATCCTTAGACATTGGATTGCGTCGGCGGTCGATTTGGAATTAACAAATCGGTGTTCTTTGACCAACTATTTGACGAAGTCGGGTGTTTAACACTCTTTTGGCGATCTTAATTGTATGGAACATTAGTTTGATCGAGCGGTAGATATTGCTTTTGCGAGTGACGCCTTTGTGTAATAGAATAAGGAAGCTACTTCTCCACTGATCCGGCATTGGTGGACCTCTCATAATTTTATTGCGCAATTTTGTGAGCCACTCACACCTGAATCGCATAAAGCCCATCATTAAAATTGACAGACTCCTACCAATGGAGAGAACAATACACTAGTCTTGGCGGTCATGCCGATATCTTCCCAGAGTCCATCTGCCTTCCGAATTAGATTTGAACTCGGCCTAAACGCACTCAATACTCTATCGTACTCTGCTCCACACTGATTTTGCTGTCAATATTTACAGATGGGTCGAAAACCATTTCCCCAGCAAGTTTGAGATTAAAGACAGCCATAGGTATGGTTTGCCTCTCCGACGAGGCGGTTAAAGTCCATCCAGAGGAAGTAATCTTAATAATGCCTTACAGGGCCGCCTGAAAGGCGAAACTGAACGTAAAATTCAAGTGCATCTGTCACACAATATGCGGCACACTGGTCAGCGTCTGACCCTAGAGAGGCGGCTAGTACACACATCTTGCTATAGGCTCTGTGAAGTAGTCATGATTACGTTTTTTTGTTTAGCCATAGGTAAGCATGAGTTTAATGATCGTTGTGTACATCCTGTAGATATGATAATATGTGGTGGCATTCTCCAGGGTTAACAGACGGTTTTATTTCACGCGTAGAATACACATAGTGTCCTATTTCATACATTCCCCTGTGTTCCGCTTCAAAGTAAGCTTCACATCGAGAAAGGTTTCAAGGTACTTAGCTTCGGTGGAGAGTTTGAGAGGTTAAGTTTTGAGCGATTGGAATTACCATATTGTCTTCTGCTGAATATGACCAGTTCGGTCTGCTCTGGGTTAGCCTAGTCCATTTCATCCGCTCATAATGAGAGATTTAGATTAGTTTCTATAATGTCGCTGGCGGTTGGTTAGTGTTTACCATTTACCAGGATTGCTACGAAGATCCTTTGATCTTCAGAGTCGTTCGAATTTTTTTAAGATTCTACAGGTGCGGTGAAATGACTCCTACTTGTGGAGTTCCCCCTTAATTTTATGAGGCCTTGCTCAGTAAAGTGAGTGTTGTTTGGGTCAGGTCCCAAATGATGAACTTACTAGAAAAGATTCGGAGGAAGACTTCTCCTGAACCTGCTTCCATTGACGGTTGGCTTTCCTATGAACATAATCGTGGGAAACATGACTCTCCAGGTTGAAGACAGACTAAACGAATGCTCACAAACTTCACAAACTTCAGACAACTTACACTGTTGTTTAGTTCAGGTGGTTATTGCTTTAGACAGCTGAGCATGCAGACAAACTTGGGTACAGGATCGAAACGCAGCTAACTCGCCACCAACCCCACCCACTACGTTGGTTCGATTATGTCAATGTCGTCAGTGTAGACGAGATGATTTTCCTTTTTCCACATCAAAACCCGCAAGGATAATTCTATCAAAATTGTGCACAGATTGAGCAAAACTAAGAATTGCCTTGTTTAGCTCATGGGCAAATAATGTCTACCCAGTGCTGCTTCATGTCTATGAACCGGAATACTAACGTGGTCAAACTCAGAATGGATGGAGTTGACGATGTGGAATCTAATGGTTTGTCAACGCTTGGCACAGGCCAGCTGTTTGATTGAACCATCGGATTACTGATGCTGCAAACGGTGGTGCTAGATGTTTAGAATTCCTCAAAAGTTGTACACGATTTTTCACTCCAGTGGAATTGGCCACGATCTATGAAGTTTGCTTTCGTCTAAAACTTGAATGTAACTAACATGTTTGAGCGGGAGCTATATTCACATGGTTGAAATAACTTGAACGTGTTTAGCTTGTTCGGTCAAAATCGCTGGAATCTTGGGTACTTATCGCTCCTGTATCGGTATTTCCACCACGAATGTTCGTATTGTGTCCCGCCTGAGTGCCTGCAGCCTATTCTGCACTTTAGAGCATGTTTTGGCGCGCACCAATCACCGTGAGAGATCGCCTTTAAGCCTCTCATCACGAATGTGGAATGACTTACCTTCCTCAGTATATTCTGAGCACTGTAATTTGCAATGATATAAAATTAACACGACTAAAAAATCGATGCCTCATTTTCAAAGCCAGTTGGAATGTCAATATTTGTCGATGATGGACTTTCCTTTCCTAAGAGCACTGACGTTGTTGAGAAATGCTGAGGAAATATTTAAAGCGTTTACATAATTGTGCTCCCACCGTCGGCGCCGCTTACAGGTTATCTTTTTTTGAGGATAGGAAAGGCAAACGTTGTTCTTTCATCGGCTTTATGTTTCATACCATCTCCCGATACTTTAAATAGTTCAGCAAATATGCCATCAGATCAAGCAGCCCTATTGGTTTTCAGCTTGAATGTTGTCATCATATGGGTTGAATCTGCAGAAGTTTTTTTTTTTAAATTCTCAGCATTGACTATGACTACTAGTATGATTCCTTCTTTTTCGCTGCTTCTTTATCGGGCTCTGCAGCCTTAGCAAACTTGTTTTTACCTACTGATAAAAGTTTCGAATATCATTCCTGATATAACACATCTCTATTGTTTTGGTCGTGCGCTATTTGTGAGAAGTCTTGCCTTCCGGAAAGGTTTCGTTAGGAGTTCTGAGACGCATACTTCAGCTGATCAGGCTAACAACGTGCTTTACAAGAAATATTCCACTGACTTCGAAGCACCAAAAAGTCAGTCTGTATCGTATTTGGAGAGCTATATGTATATGTTTGTTTGCCGATAAACTAATCAGATAACGCCCACGGTTGAAGTCCTGCTGTTTCATGAACTCATTGCGATGGTAGAATATCAACAAGCTAGTGTCAGTTTAAAGAAAGGTCCCCTGAATAATAGAAGGAAGGCTATATTTTCCATATTTTTGGTTTATGTATTTAGAATCGATCCACATTTCAGACGCCTTAGGTTCGTCATTCGTCCTTAACTTCGATATATGGTCTTCTTTAAGTTGTTATGCTAGTAATATTCATACAATAATTTACGTTCGTTATCTATTCTTATCACAGGTAGGTAAGCCAATCTATATCTCCGGCCGAACAGCATCTATACAACGGAAAGCTATTGAATACAATAACTGGACTGAAGAGGCGTACCAAAAGCGAATCGCTTCAAACGTCCGCAAACTGAACAAATTGAAAGCAAATTACGCACATTTGGGTATTGATTTCGATAATTTCACAGTTAAGCCGAATATTCAAACAGTTGCTGAAAAGGAAGAAAAAGACAAGCAGAAGAAAGCAGAGGAAAAACCAGCAACTGATGACAAGCCGGGTAGTCTCCTTTTAGTTAAGAAACGTAAGCAATCCTCTGAGAAGGTAGAAAAGAGTATAAAGAAAACTAAAACAGAAAAACCAGTAAAAATAGAGAAGACGATCGAATTGAAAGACCTCTTGGAAAAAACTTTAAAAGATGAGGAATCCTCAGACGATGAGGAATTCATTCCAATGCCCGAAGATGATGAAGATGATGATATTGAAACCTCTGATGAGGACAGCTATGGTATTCTTAAAGATGTCGATTCTGATAAGGATAAGGAAGAAGAAGACGAAAGTGACGAAGAAGAAGAGGCAAAATCACCTCAACCCATAAGGAAAGCAAAATCCTTTCAGAATTCAAAAAAAGTCGATCGTATGGCAGAACTTGTTAAGCGAAAGCCACATCTCGGTGGTGTCCAAAAGTTTAGCAAGAAGAACCTGAAGGATAAAATAAAGCCTACAAAGCTCAACAGCGTAAAGGATACGTTAAAACTCGCAGCGGTCAGGGAAATTAAACAGCAGGGAAAAATAAAACAACTGAAGAAGGCTGACTTGAAGAAGACAAATAAAAAGCAAAGAGTGCATTAGATTTGTTTTTATTAGTTTTTTTTTTTTATTAGGTTTATAAATAATAAATACATTTTCTTTATATCTGTGTAAATTGGCCCATTGTCGCACCTAATATGCGTCTACCTAAAAACTGTATGATTCCTGTTTTAATCTGTATTTTTTTTTTAAATAAAAAACGAAAGTCAAATTAAATAATGTGTTCTCTTTCACTGCGTATTGGATTTGCGGGTGGATTTTGATGTTCGTGTGATGCCAGTTTGTTCCTCTAATACAAGACGTTTCCATTTCATTCGACGGTTCTGGAACCAAACTTTGACCTGAAAATTAGAAATGAAGAGAAAAATATATTAAAAACATTTGACATATGATTCCCGCATGGGGATGTAGCTCAGATGGTAGAGCGCTCGCTTAGCATGTGAGAGGTACGGGGATCGATGCCCCGCATCTCCAACTTCTTTTTTTTTTTTTTTCAGAATTTGTAATTTTGTTTTTTATAAACTACAATAATGCAACTATTATTTAAATTTTTGGAAAAAGCAAATACATTATGTGACCAATAATACCTTATGTGACCAGGTTATGTGGCCTGGTTACTAGCGTGGCCACTATTGCCATTATGGTCTATATAAATGTACTAATCTTGAAAAGAACTGAACAGTTTTGGATACATACATACACCCCGCGCAACAAAAAAAGCCGCATACGGGTTTTCCATTTTTTTTTGCGCTAATTACCTTTAAGGGATTCGCCGAATTATATTTTATTGCTTCCGGGTTAGGTAATGCACATTTTGGAATGTTTCGGAATTCATTCTGGCAGTATTTAACAGTGCGTGCAGTTGTATTTCTTAAATAAAAGTGAAAAGAGTATATCGCGATGTCTAAAAGGGTACAATTGCGTAAAGAAAATAAGGCAGTTATCGTCGCCTTATCCAAACAGAATCAGTCATTTCGTGAAATTGCTCGACAAATTGGATGCAATGAGAGTTCTGTAAGAAGATTCTATAACAAATATCGTCAGGATCACAATCTGAACAGAAAGATTGGCACAGGATTGAAGAGATGTACCACTGTTCGGGAGGACCGGGAACCGAAGAGGCTAAGCTTGAGAAACAGGTTTAAAAATGCATCGGAGTTAAGAGCTGACCTGCGAGAAGCTACTGGGGCTGAAGTTAGCGTCAGAACTATCCAGAATCGTCTCAACGAGATGGGTTTGCTAGCAAGGAGACCAGCGAAAAACCACTTCTGACCAGCAAAATGAAGAAAACGCGCCTTAGCTGGGCTAATGAAAGGCAAAACTGGAGTGTACAAGATTGGTCAAATGTGGTATTCTCTGATGAGTCCAAGTTTAACCTAATCGGACTGGATGGGAAGCAGATAGTTCGTCGTAGAAAAGGGGAACGCTACAGCGACGAATGCATAGCTCACACCGTAAAACATTCTCCTTATGTTATGGTGTGGGGATGAGTTAACAACAAAAAAATACAATTAATAGCTCTGCAGGAATTTATTCATTAGGTGACTTTTGAATTTTTTGGCCGGAAGTAATTTTACCTCTTGTGTTGGGCCGTTATATAATTTAATCGATCTGTACAGATGATGATGTTTCATACCTAGATGTTTTCGGCCGTGCATGATGTATATCATTTCTGTTGCGTGTGTTGTAGGTGTGGAATTCGCTTCTATGATTTAGTTATAGTGCTGAGTAGGATGCTGTTGCCATTATATTGTGGAAGTTGCATAGTAGGTGCAATGGAATCCCAAGTTGTTTGTGCATTCCGCGAGTTCTTGTGTACCATTTGTAACGGAATAGATTTTTTAATGCCCGGTTTTGCACAAACTGCAGGTCATTTATAAATCCCATACAGCTACCGCCCCATGCATTTATTCCATAGATGAGATGACTGTGGAAGAACGAAAAATATAATGCTTTTTTAGTCTCATAAGGAAGGCAGTGCCCTATTCTTTTGAAGACTCCAGAAATGGACAATTTTGTTGTTGTTTTATTTATGTGCCCTTCAAAACTAAGTACTCGATCAAACTAGACGCCTAGATATTTAAATTCATCAACTCTTTGGACAGTTTACAGCTCATACGTAATACCTAAGTCAATATTGATTTTGCTTAATACCATGTACTTTGTTTTTTTAATGTTCATGGACAGCTTATGAGAATTCATCCAGTTTCCTAAGTTCCTGATGTCCTCGTTCATGTTTATTTGTAGCGCGTTTGTGTTGTTCTCGCTGAAAGCGATGCAGATGTCATCGGCAAACATGAATAATTTACCTCTGGTGGCAAGTTTACTTATGTCGCTTACATATGTGAAGAAAAGTGTTAGTCCCAGCACACTGCCTTGCGGTACTCCATATTCCACGAATGAGTGAGTGCTTTTTATGCCATTAACTTCAGTAAATTGTGTTCGGTTTGTCACATATGAATTAAACCACCTGAAGCTATTCCCTCGTACTCCCATAGACATCAGTTTTTGTAACAAAATTCGGTGGTCTACTGTATCAAAGGCTTTCGACAAATCCACAAAGAGTAAGGCTACTACCTTTTTTGAAACTTTTTGCTCTTGAATGTAGGACACTATGTCTACTAGAGCAGAGTTTGTACTTGACTTTTGTCGAAAACCATATTGCCTTTCAAATGTCAGTTTATGTTTTACTAAGTGTTCTAAGAGCTGTCTATTCACTATTTTTTCTAGTATTTTTGAGATCACAGGAAGAATCGATTTACGACGGTAGTTGTTAAGATCACTTGCTTCTCCTCCTTTGAAGATTGGTATTATTCTTCCAATTTTGAGCGGTTCAGGAATATATACTTCGACAAGCGATTGGTTTATAATCTGGGTAATTGGCATTTTTTTTGATGAGGTGAGATGATAATCCATCTTTATCTTTCGATTTCGAAGGCTTGAGATTTTTTATAATAATTTTTATCTCCAGAGGTTGTGCTGGGAGAAATTTGAAGTTTTCTACACCTGTTTGCTCAGCATGGAAAATGTTTATGTTTATACATGTGGTCGCAATATTTTTCCCACTATTTGAAAAATGAATATTTATTTCGGTTATTTTATTAATTTTTTCTGTATCCGAACAGTTTCTCAGTAGGGCTCAATTATCAAAGTTTTTGGTTTTGTTATACAAAATTTTATTGATGCATTCTCAAGTTTTACTGGTGTTGTGTAAGTTTTCTGCAAATTGTTTATGAAAGTAGTTTTGTTTTTTATTTCTTTTTAACTTTATAAAATAATATCGATAGTATTTGTATTGGCTTATAAGTAGTTCGTTATGGGGATGCTTGCGAAGCTTTGTATACCAGAAGTTTTTGGTGTGTCCAACTTGTTTAAGGTTGTCGTCCAACCAGGGGGTCGACGGTGTGTGGTCTTTATGCTTAATCCTTTTGATCGCTTTATTTATCTTGCTCGTGAGATTGGCAATGAAAAAGTAATACATGTTTTTGCAGGAGGTAGTTGTATTTAGTTTAATTGGCTCCTGATTTATAATTCTATTTAGTTTGGCGTAGTTCAGAGTTCTGATTTTATTTCCTTGTTGCTTTTTTGGGACATTTAACAATTCTGGTTCCTTAATCTCAGATATAATCACATTGTGATCGAAGTAGTCAATCTTAAAGAAATGGGAATGGATTTTAAGTAGAGGGTTGTTTGTGAAAAAGTGATCGATGTTGCTATCTAATCTGCTTGAAATTGTTTTGTTACATAGATAAAAATCAGAAAAAAACTTCTCAAATAAAATTACAAAAGCATTTCCATATGGTGGTTCACTGTCCTCTATTGTAGTCTCTTCCATGTAGTTTTCTTCATCATCATTGTTATTATTGTTCCACGCTGATTCTTCTCTTTTCACTTCAAGATTATGCAAAATGCAGCGGGCTAAAACGATTTTATCTGCAATAGTGGGCTGCAGACGGAGATAATTTAAATAAGGAAACTTTTCCTTCAATATTTCTAAAAAAATTAAATGTTTGACAATGCAAGAAACTAGTACACGTCACATACCAGAACTATTTTCAATGATTCGTCGTCTTTTTGTGAGCCCGGTTAAATCGCTGTTCCACTGGATCGTGCGGATTTGTCTTTAGTGGTGTTATTAACAATTCACTTAAAGAATAAGCGCTGTCTTCCAAAAGTACTGCATTTAGAACTGGTAGATATCCTGCATTGAAATTTGATGACAAAGAGAAATTCCTTAATACTCTTGCATCATGCACACTACCTGGCCAGCTTATGTTAACAGCATAGAAAGATCGGTCCGGGCCACGAACTATCATTGCATTCAACGCATGCTGTCCATGTCTATGGACAAACTGCTCTTCATTTTCCTTGGGTCAACGCATCCAGCTACACAAGGGAATCCTTCTTGAGCAAAAAATTGGGTAGTTATTTCCGAAGAATTCTGGCCAACAAATGGTGTTTGCAACAAATTCATTTATTGCGTCCGAAACTCGGTGAACTACTCTGCAGGCTGTAGCTTTACTTATTCCATGAATAGTTGCGACTCCATGGTATTGACGTAGTTGTTACAAGGGACTTAAACAATTATTTATTTGCCTGTTAAACTTCGGCTCATGTCCAATTTTTGACAAAACACATTCAATATTAGTCCTTGTTAAACGGAAGCTCCCCAGAGTTGAAGAATTATTTCCAAATTCAAAATTCGTTCTTAATTTTACAACTCTTTGTACACTATTAGTATCCTCTTCGTTTTCAAAACGTGCTTCGAAATGGTTCATTTTATTTTTTTAATTATTTCTACCAACTTTTCACAACAAATTCTCAACTGCAATTGAAATTTATTTATTTGGTGAAACGAAATGAAAGAATACTTTGCAAACTGATAAAACTTTGCACTTTGTAAAAACATACTTGTCACTTTGCAAATTTGTGTTTGGTGAAACAAATTTTGTAAGGAGGTTACATTCTCAACTTTGCAAAAGAATAATTTCCTTTTTTGCAAATTTACGTTTGTTGAAACGAAATATGCAAAGATAAATTGAAAAGTTGCAAAGTGCAAAGTGAAATAGGGTTGGTGAAATAGGGAATAGGTTTCTTGATTCTACGATTGGTTTGAGACGCTTAAAAGTCAAGGGAAGTAGAGATATTGGCCTATATGAGCATACCTCGTGAGGGTTCTTACTTGGTTTAGGGATCATAATCACATCAGCTACTTTCCAAACACTTGGTATATACTCAAGGCTTATTGTTTTATTCAACAACCGTAAGTGTTTAACTAACCCTTTGTTTGGTAGTTTCTTAAGGACTTCCTCAGTGATCAAGTCAAAACCTGTAGCTTTTTTGTCTTTTACGCGCCTTATCTCATACTTTAGCTCGCACGTCGTGATCGGGGGAATTATAGAACTGTAACATTCATTGAGATTTAGAAACTTATCACAGACACATCATTAGGCTTAAAGGTATTCGCCAGATGGTCCGCAAAAACAGTAACTTTTTCGCATCTAATTGGTGGAATATGATTTGTTGGTCGCTTAAGATATATATTTATTGCAGATAGTTTTGAGAAATATTTCTTCATTGTCTCATTCCGGATTAGCTTTATCTCGAATTTAAGTTCTTATGTGGCCTTGTTTGGTCTCGCTTTATCGGAGGGAGACCGAGTTTGTTGCCACCTACGCCGAAGTTTTCTTTTATTTATAATTGCTACCCATCGTTTTTCACTTTGATGGTGGAGTACAGCTCCAAGCCGCATATTGGATTAGTTGAATGAAATCATATGCTTAGTTTTCCACCTGGTCGGTAGTCTCAATAGGGGTGCTAATATTGGCTTTATCTTGTAGGATCTGTTAAAAACTAAACCAATCTATGAATTTGCTTGAAAGGTATGAATATAATAGTTTCACTAAGTGTCAGGTATATTGGCGAGTGGTCCAAGTTGAGGTCCAAACCTTCTTGTACCTGTACAAAGTTCCTTGATAATCTGTTCATCACAAAAAAGTGAATCAGATCAGGAATTTTACTAACATCTGTCGGCCAGAATGTAGGCTTACCAGTAGATGCAAATTCGCACTCTTTTTTTTTGAGCTGCCTCGTAAACTTCACGACCTTTTGTTGTAAAGAGTCTTCATCCCTAGTATGTATGTTTAGCATTGAAACCTGCCATTATAAACTTAGACTTGTGTATTTTAATGACCTGTTTGTGTTATCCTAAATGTTCCTTATTTCTTGATCTTGAAACAGGGTTAGGTATAGGTAAAATAGTCTTTCATACATACTCACTTTAGTTTTAATTCGTAAATATATTTAGATGTTAGTGGGGGAAGCAAAAGTGTAAAAGGTGGTAGTGTTAAAGTTGAGAAGAGGTTATGCACTACCGTGCATCAAGTAGGGGAGATTAGAGAAACACAAGCATCCCAGGATAAATGTAGGAGAAGCTATTTCTTAAATTTTTGGCGTAGAAATATGTCTGATGCAGTTTAAAGCATTTTGTGTTATGGGTTAATTGTTGCCAAAAAAAAGTTTACCCTCATACTAAGGTTGAAAAACTGATTTTTTCACTAAAAATAAGATGTACTGAAGTGGGTAAAAAATTGGTTTATCAATAGTAAGACCGTTATTTGTGTTAGATATTTATTAGTAAAAAATCAACAAAAAGGAATAGGAAACAAATGGTGTAAAAATTAAAATTAACTTCTCAGAATGCAAGTCGTTTCTTTTCTGTATTCTATTGTAATTGCCTCAAAAAATGTCATTCGAGCGCGTATGTGTAATGTATCTTGTCAGTTCTGTTTGTTTGTTGCTTTCAGTCGGCTTCTCTTGACTATTGTAAGCCCTATAGCAACTGGATGCGCCTATTAATCCTTTGCCGATACGTTTTCTTCATCGAATCAAAGGAACTCCGTCTCACTCTTTCCGTCCTCCGATAAAGTTGATTATTCAGGGTTCAATGCGTTGTAATTCTTCATCTTATCGACTGTAATTACCCCTTCAAATGCTTTTGGGATACTCGATGGCCTGGAACATCTGCCACTACGAGTACATAGCGGTCGTTGGGAAGTATTTATTGTAAGTATATTGCAGGAAATTCACACCTCAGAAGCGCCAGGTCACCAGTATAAGATTTGCTGACGCATCTCTTTGAATTGTACCGGAGTCGTTGATTCACTTAATCTTCTCTGATGCGTCCTAAATTTAGAACCCAATCTGTACTTTCCGGATCAGTCGACATTAGAGCAATTGACGGGGTTAGCTTCCTGTTGATCCTTTCGACCTGTTCATTGGTACGCGGAGTTCCAGTTGCATATTTGATGTGCGTTATGTTCTTCGACTTCTCGAAGAAACTTTGTAGCGGCTTCTGCTGTATTTCGTACAGCTTTCAGTAGAACAAACTTCGTAAAGTCATCCACGGCTACAATCACGCTCGAGTTAGATTTCTTCGACTTTATAAACGGTCCGTAAGCCGTCCATATGATAGTATGAAATATAATTTATATTTTGTCGATCGAACTCAGCATACCTGGTTTTCTTTCAGCTGGGAACGCATGGTATTGCCATTGAGGGCAAGAGTTTACATAGCTTTTCACTTATTTCCGCATCCTTTTGAACCAAAACTCGACTCCTGACTTTTTTTGAAACTACCCACTTCAACCGCTCATCATGTCTTCTAAAAAACCTCCTGTCCTGAAGAATGAACTCCTTACGAATGCACTTGTCATCGGCACTGCATTCCTTGACATTTTTCCTGAGTACGTATAAAATATTTTGTAGTTTCGGGTTTTGTTATTGTAGCAGAACGGTACCGTATCCATGTGAAGTTGCATCAGTATGAATCTCGATGGGCTTATCTGGATCATAAATCTGAAGAGCAGGTTTGTTAACTAACAACGACTTTAATTAGGTAAACGTCTTGATTTGTGAAGTTCCCATTTCAAACCGAACATCTCATCATCCTCAGCAAATCAGATAACGGCGCTGTGACTAATACAAAACGTTGGATGAATCTCCTAAAATAGCTGAAAAGTTCGAGAAACGACTGAAGACGCTTTTTATTTGTAGGAACTGGAAAATCATAAATGGCCATTGTTTTCATGTTGTTAGTACCGATATTTCCATTTTTGAAAAATATTCCACGGTGTCCAACAAAAAATTGTAGTCTGTATCTTGTCCAAGCAAAATTATAGTCTGTATGTTTTCATGCGCTTTAATACCTCCTTCAAAATGTCCATGTTTTCTTCAACAGTTCTCGGCACTATAAGTATGTCGTCTATATATATTTCAACTTTTCTGGATCTACAAATTTCGTTGAAAAACAGCAGAACTATTTGTTATACCAAAGGGCATCTTAACGTACTCGTACTGGCCATCAGGAACGACAGTGCATTTTATGGACTCTTCATCGTCATCAACGTGGTGGATGACCCCCCATCGGGTAGGGGATAGATTATACCCGAGGTAGGCATGCCTGTCGTAAGAGGCGACTAAAATCCAATCTCCGTATACCGAGCGTATAGTGTATACAAAATATGCAATGAACAAAACAAAAAGATATATTACCCCAGGTGGCAGTCCAGCTTTACTGGAAAATCCACCCTCTTCGGAGGTCGGCTCTACGGATTCTGGGGAGAGCCGCTTATTGCAATCCAATGACCCTTTTTCAAAAAGTTCAAGGGTATCTCGATCTCCTCCACCAAGATCGAATAACTCCGGGAAAAGAAGTCCACCGGAAGCGCCAGCGCACGAAATTCAGGACTCAGCGAAATGTAACAGCTTTGAGGAAGAAATAAAATACTCCGAAGGAAGCTTAACGAAATGGATCTACTCTATTAAGAGCTCAAGAAAGAAATAGACTTATTAAAAGAAGAAAATAAGGTCCTAAAGAGTTCACGTATAGAGGAAGAACGCAAATGTACTCCAGCACGCTTAGCTAGTCGGGAATATCACACCGACGAAGAAGAGCTAGCACGCGAAACGTGTTGGGTCACAAAGAAGAGACCTAGTAAGAAACGGAGAGCCGGCTCTTCGCCCGAAGTCGAGTCCCTAAAAGAAAAAGAGAAAGAAGAGCACAAAGAACAGCAAGAAAAGCAACCTCGAGCGCAATCTCGTCCACCCCCACCAATTAACATCGTCGGGTTAACGGAATTTAATAAGTTGCAAAGCCTTCTTAAAGGAACTTTAACATCGAAATATAAGGTCACGTCTTTGAGGGACAATGCGTGGAAAATTAACGTCGATGAATACGACGACTACCAAGCAGTGTCTAAAAAGTTAAATACCGAAAAAATTGAGTGGTATACTTTCGAAATCAAGTCAGAAAGGCCAGATCGTGTTGTTGCAAGGGGACTCCACCCCTCATGCACCAAAGAAGATATTATGACTGACCTTCAAGACAAAGGCTTTAAAATTCTTGATGCCGTTAATATCATCAAAAAGGAGTGCTCTACGGTCTAAAAAGTTAAATACCGAAAAAATTGAGTGGTATACTTTCGAAATCAAGTCAGAAAGGCCAGATCGTGTTGTTGCAAGGGGACTCCACCCTTATGCACCAAAGAAGATATTATGACTGACCTTCAAGACAAAGGCTTTAAAATTCTTGATGCCGTTAATATCATCAAAAAGGAGAAGCAACAAACGGAAATAGATAAAGACATCTTGGTAAGGCGTGGACTTCCGCTCTTTATGCTTACCTTCGATAAGTCCGACAATATCGACGATATCTACCGAATTAGGACCATACTAAATATCGTAGTCAAAATTGAGCCAATGCGAAGAAATATAAGAATGATTCCGCAGTGCAAACGTTGCCAAGGATTCAATCATACGCAAATGTACTGCAAAAAAGAACCGCGATGTGTGAAATGCGCTGGAAATCACCTCTCCCAAGTTTGTGGAGTAAACAAACAAACCTCCGCAACCTGTGCTAATTGTAAGGGAAAGCACCCGGCAAATTATAGAGGCTGTGAAGTAGCTAAAGAGTTACAAAAACGAAGAGATGCGCTCCTTAAGCCCCTAAATGCAAAATCAAAACCCCAAACTAAGCCAAAGCGTAAGGTCGCGGAGGAGAAAGAGTGCAAATCAAAACTACCGGGTTCAGAGCGCAAAAAGGTGAGGGAAAGAATGACGAAAGAAAAGCCCTCGACCTCTGTTCCTAAAAGAAACGGTACAGAAAAGTTACAATTGGAAAAGCGACCGGGTAATGATCTTCGAACATCAGGAGTGCAGACTTACGCTCAGGCTGCTGCATCAGAAATACCAAAAAATATTGAAATTTCGAAGAACCCTGTTTCTCATGTTTTTTCAGTTATTCTAGAGAAACTTGAAGAACAAAGCAAAATAAATAAAATTATTCTCGATAGGCTGGTTAAGCTCGAAAGTAATTTAGGGAAAACGCGTACTCCAACTAGATTATGAATGAAAAACGAATGTTAAAAATATGTGCTTGGAATGCAAACGGACTTTTGCAAAAACTTGACGAATTGGAATTATTCTTGCGTGAAAAAGATATCGATATTTGCTTGATTTCTGACACCCATGTAAAAAACGAATCGCATTTAAAAATAAAAGGCTATAATGATTACCACGCTTGTCACCCTTCGGGAAAAGCGAGAGGCGGATCATCATTGTTTATTAAAGACTGCATCGAATAATCCGAAGACCTAAAGATCGAGCTTGAAACTTTGCAACTGTGCACGATTCGAGTAAAAAATAGTCAGCGTACTCTTAAAATCTCATCTATCTACTGCCTACCGCGTTCCGCGCTTGAAAAAAGTGATTTTACTAGCTTGTTTAAATTGCTGAAACCTAATTTCATTATTGGCGGCGATTTTAATGCGAAACATACATTCTGGGGCTCAAGACACAGCTCGCAAAAAGGCAGAATGCTCTATGAGACAGGTATGGAGTACAGTTGTGATTTCCATTCGACGGGTAAACCGACCTACTGGCCAACTGATACTTCGAAAATACCTGACCTGATCGACTTTTTCGTCGTGAAAGGAATTTCTACCAACCACATTAATGTTGAAGAGAGCTTTGATCTGTCGTCTGACCATTCCCCAGTTGTTTTAACATTGAGCGAAAAACTAGTATATACCCTAGAGCCTGCGAGAACAACTAACTGGGAAGGTTTTAGGAACGAAATTGAAGATAATGTTGAACTGAGCGTTCCACTTACGATACCCTATCAACTTGAGGTTGAAGTTGATTGCTTCGTTGAGATCGTACAGCTCGCCTCTTGGAATAATACTCCCAATCCAAGGAAAACTCCGGACAAATACGGTCTACGATATCCTACGGAAATAAAAGAATTGGTCAAGGAAAAAAGAAAAGCGCATAAGAAATGGCAACAGAGTCGTGCTCCGCAACATAAAACTCACTTGAATCATCTGTGCAATTCGTTGAAGAAGACTATAAAGGATTTTAAGAATCGTGCAATAGGCTCTTACCTTGAAAGTTTAACAGCGAAAAAAGATTCCAATTATTCACTTTGGAAAGCTGTAAAAGGCACCAAAAGGCCCAAGGTCCCCGCGCCGCCTATTAAATTAAATCACAATGAATGGGCAAGGGAAGATAAAGAAAAAGCGGACGTTTTTGCGGCCCACCTGGAAGATACATTTAAACCGTACGATGGACAAGTGTTTTACGACAATATCAATAGGCCGGGCTTACCATCTGACGATTTAGCACTTACAAGTGCAACGCTGAGGGAACTCAAACATGAGATCGGGAATCTAAAACCTAAGAAAGCTCCTGGTTATGACTTGATCACCGGAGAAATTCTTAAAGCTTTACCTAGAAAAGCACTGATTAAGCTTCTTTATATTGTAAATGCTGCGCTCAGATTAAAACACGTGCCTAACCAATGGAAAGTTGCGGAAGTTATAATGATTTTAAAACCAGGAAAGCCGCCAAATGAGGTAAAATCTTATAGACCAATTTCGCTACTTCCAGTCATATCCAAAATTTTCGAGAGGATATTGCTAAGGCGCATCCAACCGGTTATAGAAGAAAATAATCTTATCCCTGACCACCAGTTTGGGTTCAGAAGTAAGCATTCGACGATTGACCAGGTGCATAGAATTACTGATGTAATCGAGAAAGCACTTGAAGAGAAAAAGATTTGCTCAAGCGTATTTCTTGACGTCTCGCAAGCCTTTGATAAGGTGTGGCATGATGGCTTGAATTGTAAATTACGACAAGTTCTCCCTGTATGCCTATACGACATTCTGGAATCATATCTCGGGAATAGACTCTTCCGTGTTAGATATGGAAATGAATACTCGGAGCTAAAAGAAATTTCGGCCGGTGTACCGCAAGGAAGCGTTCTTGGGCCACTTCTCTATCTGTTATATACTCGAGATATACCGAAAGAAGATGGCACTATCCTGGCTACGTTTGCCGATGACACCGCTATCCTAGCCGTAGGTAGAACAATCGAAGAAACGACTGCAAAACTGCAAAACGCACTGAATAAAGTAAATGAATGGACGAGGGACTGGCGGATTGTCCTCAATGAATCTAAATCTGTTCACGTGAATTTCACTTATAAGAAAGCTAATGTTTTGCCAATTTTCCTAAACTTGGCCCGAATACCTTTTGCAAACGAGGCCAAATACCTTGGAATGACACTCGACGCAAAACTGAAATGGAATTCTCACGTGAAAATGAAACGTAAAGAACTCGAAATCAAATATAGAGAAATGAACTGGTTGCTCGGAAAACACTCCCAGCTCAGTACTGAGAACAAACTGCTTTTATACAAGCAAGTGCTAAAGCCGGTGTGGACTTACGGTATACAACTTTGGGGCTGTACCAAGAAAACAAACGCCAATATTTTACAAACTTTTCAAAATAAAGTGCTAAGAGAAATTGTCCACGCACCGTGGTATACTAGAAACGATGATATCCACAGGGATCTCGGAATTCCGACAATCGAAGCTGAAATTAGAAGCTTCGCGAGAAAGCATAGAAACCGACTAATCGGACATGTCAACAATACAATCCTACAAATTCTGGATGAAAGCGCCGACTACAAAGGACGAAACCTTTCGACTTGGCGAGATAGGAATCAACCGCGCCGAGATTGCGGAACATGCAGGATCTTTCAGTGGAAGGTAACCTGCTAAACGTGTTATTTTTTCATGATAGAAAAATTGCTTGATAAGGTCGTTCTTAGTTGCAATATATAACAATTTAAATCGCAGGGTGGTTTTTTTTTTAGTCGGTAAGAATCTGACACTACTATGAGCACGCCCTTGCTATCCTCATAGTGTCTATGGAAGATTTTTTCACCAACCCTCGGGGGGAAAAAAAAACCTGGTGGAATCCATTACGGTCCAAATAGATAAAAATTGTATAGCCATGAAGGTTCGCAATAAGATCATCTATGAACGGCAAGGGAAGATGATCGCGAACTCTTTTGGCATTCAACCCTCTACAGTCGACGCAAACTTTGATTTCTCCGGTCTTCTTTCGGACAATCACTACTGATTGACTAGGCCGTATAAATCCTCTCTGCCGTAGATCGTCGATGGCTTTCCGTCTTGGTGATGATGAAATTGGTATATCGTCTCTTAAGTTGATCTTCATCTTGTGTGGTAGATCCAGAGCCTCGTTCAAATTATTAGTTAAATATTAGTCTCGTACAAACTGATCTGGTTCAACATTCGAATTAATCCTGATTCCCATGTCACTCGGCTCAACTTCAATCCACATCGACTACGGCTCAGATGTTTCGTTAGACTGTTCACAGTTCTTGAAGATAATTGCAATTTGTACTCATTTCCATCGACTTGAATTTTAGTGTCGAACCCTGAATCACACACCACCTTGGTTTGGTTTATGCCTACCAATGAACAAGAAATCTTTTTGATGTTGACGACGTCTCCTACTAAACCTACTCGAATTCGATTTTTTACAACTTCCTCATATATTAAAGCACTTGCAGCTCTGCCATCGATAACGACCATCTTCTTGTAGAAGGAACAGTCAAAGAAGAACTATTATTCTGCTGAGTAACCAGTACAATGTTTCGACGGTACTTGGCAAAATTTGAAGTATAATGGTTGTCCATCCTTGTTGCAATCTGGAAGTCGTTGGTTTTGTACTGGTCCAGCTTTCTGGGGTATCAGTTTCACTTCATCTGCTCGTGGTGCACTTTTATTCCTCGCCGAAGGGTCACCATCTCGCCACAAGCTGGAACTGTTGTACTGACACTTTCCTTTTCTTGACGTTGATCGCTACAAGTAACTCTGAAGTAACATCTTAGGTCTACCAAATTATCTTCCAACAACTCAAGAATTTCCTCAGGGTCTTCACTGGTTATCGACATGACGCGCATTGATTCAAAAGCTGGGCCGAAGAGTGCTTTTCGTATCCTTTCAATGTTGAATTGTCATCGCTTAACTCCAGCTCCAAAAGTTTCTTCTTAAGTTCCAGCTTAAACTTTTTCTTGGGAAAGTGGTTAGAGCTCGCTGATTTATTATTCTTATGCGCTACTGCTGACTTGAATACATCCGGCTTCGACATGGTGCTTATTGATGTTACTAATTTATTTTTTATCTGCTCGATATCGTCATCATCATTTTGGAACAATCTTTCAAATTACTGCAGTTCGTTGTCTGAGAATTCGTTTAAAATTTGTATTCCAAATCGTTCCAGCCTGAAAACTTTATAATTTCTATAATAGTTTTTTTCTTCAAATGCTCTTCTCAGATTTTATTTCTACACAGCACAATTAATTATACATAGTTCACTTTCGCCAGATTGGCATCCCACTTCTGAATTTCGTTAGATATTTACAATATTATTCAGAATAAAGGGAATACAAAACAAATTAGTCTAAGAGCTGGTGAACGATTTTCAAACGCCATTTGAACAAGGAAAACTTATATAATTTCTTGTTATTCTTAGGCCAATCAATGATCACAAAAATCAACGTCTGGCAGTTTTCTATTGGTTTTTCTGGGGAGGGGGAAGCCCTAAAGTCGTCAAAAAAATTTATGCGATCACATCATTTGACCAAAGCTGAATTTTTTTCTATGAATAGTCGATTTTATTATTAAGTGCGCAACTAAATTCTCGCTTTTTTTTTTGAAGAAAATGCAACTTTATTGTGAAAAAATGGTTACAAATGAATCATTCAAAGTATTGCCCATCTCTAGCTAAAACTTTTTCCCATCTTTCTGGCAGAGCTCGAATATCGTTACAGTAAAAGTGTTCATCTTTTGAGGCTATCCACGAATCAAGCCATTTTTTGATGTCTTCATATGAGCGGAACTGCTGATCAGCCAGACAATGTGCCATCGACCGGAACAAGTAATAATCGGATGGCGCAATATCTGGGGAATATGGCGGGTGGGGTAGGACTTCCCATTTGAGCGTTTCCAGGTAGGTTTTAAAGGGTTTGGCAACGTGAGGCCGAGCGTTGTCATGCTGTAGAATCACTTTTTCGTGCATCTGCTCGTATTGTGGCCGTTTTTCGCGCAGTGCTCGGCTCAATCGCATCAATTGAAGTCGATAATGTTCCCTAGTGATGGTTTCGTTGGGTTTCAACAGTTCATAATAAATGACACCGACCTGGTCCCACCAAATATACAGCATAATCTTCGCAGCGTGAATATTCGGCCGAGCCGATCCCCATGACTTTATTTTCTTTGGGTTGCTGTAATGAATCCATTTTTCATCACCCGTCATGATGCGATGAAGAAACCCTTCCTTTTTTGCCGCTGAAGCAGTTGTTCACAGGCGAAAAAACGACGCTTAACGTCCCTTGGCTTCAAATCATAAGGAACCCAAGTTCCTTGTTTTTTAATCATTCCAAATGCATGCAATCGCTTGGAAATAGCTTGACGGGTAACTCCTAATGCTGAAGCAAGCTGTTCTTACGTTTGGCACGGATCCTCATCGAGTAATGCCTCCAATTCAGCGTCTTTGAAGAATTTTGGCCTTCCTTCACTCGGACGGTAGTCAACATCGAAATCACCGTCTTTGAAGCGACGGAACCAATCACGGCACGTTGTTTCACTTAGAGCAGCATCTCCGTAAACTTTTTGGAGCTCTCGATGCGCTTCAGCCACCGTTTTCTTCGAATGAAAGAAGAAAATCAATACTTCCCGCAAATGACGATTATTTGGCACAAAATCAGACATTTTCACACAACCAAAAGTATATGACGCCAAAACAAAATCACTAAGACACATATGTCTAAGCTCGGTTCATGACGTTTTGAATATGTCAAAATCGACCAGCACTTACTGCTTGAACCATCTATTGATAAACAGCGAAATCTTAGTTGCGCACCTAATATATGTTATAATTTATCAATGCTAGACGGTTTAGTCGGGTCCGAAAGGCTGCCAGACGGGCTCAAACCCGCACAAAAATGAGAGTCGGCAACGTCATAATTTTTTTTTTTTAATCCTTAATTAAGACCTCCCTGAGTAATTATATACAACTGCCAGACGAAAATCCCGGGTCTAACACTCTGCCAGACGCAAGAGAAGATTTAATATCGCTGCTAAAATCATGTGCTCCTTTTTTCATCAAAACTATCAAAGAAATTGAACTCTAACTAAGTTCGTCTTATAGGAAATTTAATTTTGAATACAAAATCTGCACGGCGAGAGCGTACGAAAAGAAGAAGAGCATGCGATGCAATAATTCCTGAATTAGAACCATAGTCCAAAAAACTAAAAATTGTGGAACTTTTACAACCTGTTCATGAATGTTCGCGCTTTATAATACCAAATAACTTGAAGTCAATACAGCAATTAGATTTCGCTTTAATGCTTTCTCACTCTCATTTCATATCTAACTCTTATAAACTTGTCTTCGAAAAATTATAGAAACCATGATTCAAAGTCAAAAAAATGCAATGTAAGCAAAAGTAAAGCCAAGATTCATCGACCTTTTTATTCATCTAGGCAGCTTCCACATCATGATGGATTATTTCAAAGCCATTGGAAAGTTTTTAGATGAATATGGATTGGATTATGTAATGGTAGATAGCGAACTTTTGGCAAATGGTTCGGTAGCTGGATTTACAGCTGGAAAGCATTTTAATCAAGAGACTGCATCCTTTAATGACTTTGGACTTCCAGATCTAATATTTTGAAACTTTTCTACAGAAGGAGAAAATAGAAATTGGGGATGATATAATCAATTATCTTAATAGCTTTCAAAGTACGCAGACATCAACTCCCACTATTGACGACCCTGACCTTCTAAAATTGTTGACAAAATATAGTGAGTATCAAGAAGCAATGGTTAACAGACAATTTGGCAAAACCCCTCAATTCTCCATGATTTATGTAAATCTTGTTAATTACTATCTAATCTACATAATTTTAATACGAAGCATTCGTACTGCAGATTTCGAATTGTTTAAATACATTTTGAACAGAAATCGCAAATTTATTTTTTTTATAAATAAGTACCATGATAAATTGGTTGGTGAAGTACCATGATAATTTATTAAAAACCGATGAAACTCATCCAGAACTAAGAGAATTAGAATTATTTTAGAAAGGGTCCTTTGGTGTAAAAAAAACCCAAAAATCATTCTCTAGATAACCAATAGATTTGACGTTGGAACAGACAATAAATGCAGATGCTGCGAGAAGATTGACTGAAATTACACATTTCACCAATTCGATGGTTCGATCGATAGTTTTTTCATGCTGCATCTATTAAAGGAAGTTCGAAGAACATTTGACAACATCCCACAAACAATTTTAACAATTTTACATATGGCTACTAGGTATTCTGCGCCCAGAATCGATGTCATTTTCGATTGTTATTTTTCATCATCTATCAAAGATAGCGAGCATCTCCTGAGAGATAACTTCGACAATTACTACTACATAATATCAGGGCCTGATCAAGAACAAAGGCTGTATACCTAAATTGTGACTTATCTTACTGCTTTAAAACTGACAAAGGAAAAGTGATTAAAACTGTCGAAGACAATTTATCTTGCGAAAGACATGAAGGAGCTGATACTAAAATCGTCTACCATGTTTGCAACATCGATCAAGATACCAATGTTCTAATAAAATGCTCAGATACTGACGTTATTGTTATCATGTTAGGTAACATTTGGATGGAGGTTGGCGTTGAAAATTCGCAACGATTTGTAGATGTATCGAAATTATTTAATGCTCTAGAAAAGTCTTTGTGTATTTCTTTAACAGGCTCTCATCCAACAAGCGGTTGCGATTACAATGCTACTTACTTACTTAGGTCATGTATCCCCTTATGGGTCCTAGGGCCTCTACAATGCCTACGCGCCATCGTGTGCGATTTCTGGAAATGTGCCTCAGCTCTACCCAACTCTTTCCCAGTTGTCGTGCTTCCTTCTCAACTGTTCTGCGCCATATACTCCTAGGACCGCCGCGTATCCTGCCATCCTGGGTAAGCGGGTTCCATTGCATCGCTTGGTTAGCTATGGACCTGTCACCCTTTCGGAGAGTGTGACCTATTCACTGCCCCTTTCGTCGTCGTATGGTTGTGCCTATAGGTTCATGGCCCATTCTCTGATAAAGCTGTTCGTAAGAGATACGGTTTGGATAGAATATCCTTAAGATGTAGCGTAGACACCTATTGACAAACATTTGCAGCTTCCTCGTGATAGTGACGGTCACTCTCCAGGTACCACATCCATATAGTAGCACGGATTCAACGTTGGAATGGAACAGTCGTAACTTGGTGTTTAAGCTAATTGCATTATTTCGCCAAACTATGGATAGCATCCCAAACGCAGATTTTGCTTTACCTATTAGGCTGGCTATATCCAGTTCGGTTCCGCCATCGGTTGAGACAATACTCCCAAGGTATTGGAAACTCTCTATTCTCTCAACCGTTTGTCCAGCAATGTATATATGAGTTGATGAGTTTGGTTCTAGGCTGATCATTTTTGTTTTTGCCGAGTTAATTTTCAGCCCAACGACGTCTGCTTCTCTCTCCACATTTGCTGTCATTTGGTGAAGGTCCATTATTCTATGAGGTGTTTGAGTTCAGGTGTGAGAGTCCATCGAATTCCTCTATTTCCTGTTGTCAAGTCCTACCGCCTTATTTGTTTTTAGTGCTTTGATTGCGGTAATAATCTCCTCCTTACGGGGGGTTGTGGTGCGAATTCGGGAATTTCTTTCTACGGACACTTCAGTCTGACTTGGGTGCATATTGCTGGCGAATACACGGTTTAGAACCAAAGCAAAATGCACCTTCCATCTCTTCAGTTGAGCCTCATCCGATATTAGCAACGAACCGTCTAAGCCTTTCACTGGGTATTGAGTAGAGCTTCAGCCACCTATAAGCTCTTTAGTGATTCTATGTCTGATTCTTGTCACGCCTCACGCTACGCTGTAATTCTCTCATCTTCATTCGATACAGAGACTCAAGCTCGATCCTCCCTGCTGCTGGAGTTGCTGCAATTTGAGCTCTTAGCTGTTTTCGTTCGTTGATCCTTTTCCAGGTATCCTCGGAAAGCCACGCCCTATGGTTCCCTGCGACAATCCTTTCAGCACCTGATGTGAAAACAGTTTTCACAGCGCACCAATGGTCTTGGATGGTGGCGGGCAGTGAGCTGCTGATTGTTTCCACTCCACGTGAGAGATGGTCCCTTAATTTTTGGCGCACTGAGGGAACTCTCAGTTGTTCTACGTTGAACCTAGGTATTGTTGTGCCGTTAGATCTACGAACGGCAGCAGTGCGTAATCGGAGAGTAGCTATCATAAGATGGTGATCTCGTTCCAACCCCATGTCGGCACCTCGTCTGTTTCGGACGTCTAGGAGACTACTTCTGAAACGGCGACTGATGGCAAGATGGTCAATTTGGTTGGAGGTTGCTTGCCTGTCAGTTGACACCCAACTGGTTTTTTGGCAGGCTTTGTGCTCAAACATGGTGCCACCTATGACAAGACGATTTGCGTTACAAAAGTCAACAAATCTTTCGCCGTTGTCATTGCGATTGCCTAGTCCGTGCCGTTCCATAACATGTTTGAGCCCTTCGTTGTCGCAGCCTACCTTGGCATTGAGGTCCCCCATCACAATGACAATGTCGCCGTTGGGTGTTGCATTATGAACAGCTCCCAACTGGTTGTAGAAGGTCTCCTTTTCTTCCTCAGAGGAACCATCCGTGAGGGCGTAACACTGTATGATGGTGACGCGGCGTACTCTTGTCCGGAAGAAGTTCTGCCTTTTACAGAAAGGGAAAGCGAAGACCTTTCAAGCAACTACAGCAGTCCCAAAAGTATTAGAAAACATATACTGAACTTGGTACTTTGGACGCATAAGGGTCGAGCCAAAAAGTTTTTGAAATAGTGGAGGAGTTTTTATACCATTTGTACAATATCCGCGTTATAAATGATGTTAATATTATACTATATTTTTCATAATTTAGGATATTATTGGCAAGGACTCTACTAAGCATGCTATCAACCAAATTTGAACATTCTGTCCCATTTTGTTCATACCGTATACTTCAGGCCCTCCAAAGATGTTAAAATATGTATGTCTCCTTATTTGTTTTCAAAACTGAGCACAAGTGCTCAATCGGATTGCAATTTGTAGCCCGATCCTGCAACTCATAGTGAGAAATATTTCAGTATGGCTCAGTGGTTAAGTGCGTGATCACTGAGCGAGAGGTTCAAGGTTCGAATCCAAGAAAACACGTGCCACCTCTCGCGAACATCTGACAAACATCTGGGAGTAAAACTGTAATGAAGAGCTTCTCTCAATCGAACAAATTGTCCTTCGGAAATGGTATAAAACTGTAGGTCCTAAACATTCGTGAGGGGGCTCAGCCGAGTGTCTGCGAGAAGCTAGGCCAGGCCCTGCATTGGGCTTGTAGCGCCAAATTATTATTATTATTATTACTTCGAATGAACCTCAAGATATTTTCCTTTGTTACATAACCCTAAGTCATTGCCACGTTGGGAAAATATCTTGAGTTTCATTCGAAGTGAGAAGTGATTTATGTATTTCCACTTCAAGCTACAGAACCGGGTTAATAGCGGTTGATCTTTTACTCGAATATTCAGCAAACCAGCCCATTCTAGTTTGGAACTTATGAAAGCTTCTTACATCCTCTAGTGCGCAATTTCCGCTTCCCATCTTATTCTTTGTCTTCCCCGATCTCTCCGTCCAGTTCTTGGCCACCACATGGTACCGTTTTTTTTTGTCCATTTCTCACCAGCTGTTGAATTCATCCTTCGCTCGCCGCGAATAACTCACAAGAAAGTATCGTAGGTAATAATAACATACCTATGTATGTATGTAAATTAAACCTGTTGCCTACTAGTAATAGTGGAAGCCGCAAACGCCAAAAAATATTTCATCCATTAGATCTTGCTAGGTCAAAAAGTCATGTAGACATTCACAAATATCGGATATACATAAATATGGCACAGATCAAAAGTTACACTTGGCTATAGCTACACATAGTACACAGCAGGAACTCAAATTAAAATGCGAAGATAACTGCGCGCACTACGCCGATCCGGGTCACATCGCATTGGCGAATGTTTGCAAAAGTGAACGAAAACTTAACGAATCGAAGCAAAAAGTTATTATAGTCACACAATATAAATCCTTTGTATATGCACTGTTTCGGAAGTGGTCGTAGGAAACCATTCTTCTATTATAGTTCCGCCTTAAGGCTGAACTATAATAGTCGGAAGCAATCGAAAGCTAATGTCATAATTCTACGTTAAGTTTCCTTCAGTTACTGCCAATCGCTCAAGTAGCCCATAATAGTTCTCGTCCGATCACCAAAATCAAGTATCAATCGTGCGCGGTTAGTAGTTAGATGGGGGACCGCTTGTCAAATTTTTGTAAGTGAGCAAAAGTGAACGAAAACTTAACGAATCGAAGCAAAAAGCTATTATAGTCACACAATACAAATCCTTTGTATATGCACTGTTTCGGAAGTGGTCGTACGAATCCATTCTTCTATTATAGTTCCGCCTTAAGGCTGAACTATAATAATCGGAAGCAATCGAAAGCTAATGTCATAATTCTACGTTAAGTTTCCTTCAGTTACTGTCAATTGCTCAAGTAGCCCATAATAGTTCTCGTCCGATCACTAAAATCAAGTACCAATCGTGCGCGGTTAGTGGTTAGATGGGGGACCGCTTGTCAAATTTTCGTAAGTGAGCAAAAGTGACCGAAAACTTAACAAATCGAAGCAAAAAGCTATTATGGTCACACAATACAAATCCTTTGTATTCGCACTATTTCGGAAGTGGTCGTACGAAACCATTCTTCTATTATAGTTCAGTCTTAAAGCTTTACTTTCTTTCGAGCTTTCGGTAAAAATTCGCTATTCGATCCGTTTCCACGTGCCCGCAGACCAGTGATGCCAACAATATTTTTGACGTTGCTTTAGTAAAAATGTGGGCTAGATTGGATTTAAAATGGCTAGAAACTCAAATTACTAGCAATGTGCTCTTTCATGTGGCTAACTTAACCACCACTGAACAAATTTTCAAAAAATGTTGCCTGTGGTTTCTAAAAATCATCAAAATCGAATTGTGTGTGGTAAGATGGTTGGATTTGGTTTCAAAATAATCGTCTAATCGAAGAGCTACTGAACGAAATTAAATTAAACTTAGTTTTTAAGATTGCTCTGTCAGTCTATATTTAAAAATTTGAACACGAAGAAGCGCTGTCCCATTAGCAGACGATTTGAAAAATGAGCTATTTCTTGAATAGGACTCGGAAATCTATAAGTATTTGTAATGTTTGATATATGCAAGGATACAGGCAAGAAATTCTAGGAAAAATGTAAAAAGAAGGTTTTTAACTTGTTTGTTTTAATAAGTGTATTTTTTTATATTTTTAATCTAAACAATTTTGTATTTTTGTACCTGCGACCTACAGGCACTCCATTTCCATCATGATTGCATACATCATATATGAGTATGATATATTACATATATTGCTGATAGATTCAGCTACTCTTGTATTTACGCAATTTCGTGTCTGAGTATCATAACAATAGGTCTGTACTCGTATTTGAACAGAGTTGCAAATTTCTATGAAATTTGGTGAAAATTTTTCAAATCTCGTTCAAAATTTCGTAGAAATTTGTAACTCAGTTAATTACGGGAACAAATTTAATATACGTCATATATGTATTTCAGTCTATGTACTGAGTTTTGGACCTCTACGGCCATTATTCAATGATTTGTAAAGGGTGATTCAATTGGAGGTTCCAATTAACATCATAAAACTCATTGATTTTTGATAAACTGCTGATATTTTTATGTCAATATAATGTTAAGATATTGACATTAAACATGAAAAATTATTCCGTCCTTTTGATGAAATCTCCCATTACTTTTCGGCATAAATTCTGCGATAGTTCATAAACAACGTGTTGAATCGCGTCTCTTAGATTTGGAATCGTTTGGAGTCATTGGTATACAACTTCTACTTCACATAACCAATTAGATCTTGCAGGCATGCAGATGCAGATCTTTTGTTCAAATGTGCTGCGTGGAGCTGTTTAATTGCTGTTTGACTGGCACGAACACTGTCACTCACTGCGGTGATATTTCCCGGTGACTGGCCACTACAAGGACGCATTGGTCTTTGCACATTCAACAACTGATCCAGTTTGATCGAATTTTTTAATTAAATTGTTATACCGACATTATTCCGCATTGTGCGAATTGTATTGGTTAAATTTTCCCCATTTCGGAGATGGGCTTTAACTATTATTATTGGTGAGCGCACTAGAGAGGCTTGGTGTGTGGTTCCGCATTAATGAGCGGGTGCTGCACTAAAATTGCACAGAATTTTGCAGCACTGCGCTGGAAGTGTGCACTGGGTGCGCACTGGACTCACAATAGATATTTTTTCGGGGCAAAAAAAAGAGCTATCAAAAAATAAAATTGTCTGTTTTCATTCGGTGGTGATGTAACTTGTGACACCAAATACTTTGCATTCTGATGCAAGTATTAATATAAATGTGTAATTATGATATGCAAGCTTTTAAAAAATGTAATCTTCAAAAATATAAAATGGAATCGATTTATTATATTATTTAATATATATGTAGATACTAGCATGGCAGATGTTCCGAAGACCTCAATAGAATGATCCCTAGAAATACGATATTTTAATGTTCTACTAGGAAAACCATCAGCGCCCATTACTTCTATGTTCACCTATGTTCAGAATCAACAGGTATTTACAAACATTTCGGGGAAGAAAATTACAAAACAAAAAACATTGAAAAATTATCGCTTGATATATAATATATCTCGTTTGTATCACACATAACTGTGGAAGCCTTTAGTTGTTCATCAAACTCAAAAGGGTGAAGATGTCGAGAATTTGTAATGCACACATTTATTGGAAAGGACAAAGTCGGTCGGTCGGTTAATTCTAATATAAATTACATTTAACATATAAATTATACTCACTTGTCTCTCTGATAAATCCAATGCCACAGCTATCTCATATCTTCTCAACCTTGTCAAATAGTTTGAATGCAGGAATTCTGCTTCTAGTTCTGTGATTTGATCCTTTGTGAATGTAGTTCGTTCTTTCCGGTTTGCAGACGTTGAACTTCTATTTTCCTTCTTTAGTGCCAATGTGTCTGGTGTAGTGGTTATGGTGGCTGACAAACAAAACAAAAACAAAGATATGTCCATAAGTTTTAAATTTATGACCACACAAAATATGAATGCAATGAGTTCTAATTATGATGCACCCCTCCACTTGAAAATATGGCTACGCTATTCATTGACAATAAGGTGTCATACTTCCTGTTGTGTGCGTGGAAGTGTCCTTAAGAGATATTCTTCAAGGATATAATTTATGAGTTATGACAGAAGAAGTGTCAATAGAAGCCTTTTATTTAATGACATTTGAAAATAAGAGATTTTTTTTTTGTTGTAATAAAAAAACGTGTGAGTACATATGTACGAGTAAATACATATTTTAATCAGTATTTGGAAGTTGTGGGCACAGTGGCTCAGTCCAAGAAAACACAAAAATAAAAAATAAGTTTTCTCACGGTCCCACCTCTCGCGAACGTCTGACAAACATCCGAGGGTAAAACTGTCATGAGAAGTTTCTCTCAAGTGAAAACTTGCCCTTTGGAAACGGCTTAAAACTGTAGGTCCCAACTATTCTTGAGGCGCACAGCACGAGTGGCTGCGAGAAGCTAGGCCAGGCCCTGCATTGGGCTGTTAGCGCCAAGATATTATTATTATTATTATTTGGAAGTTAACCGACAGATTTTAAATACAGTAATGATTAATCCATTCTTGGGACAGCATTTTGATATAAGGAAAAGGGTGCACATTATGGAAGGGCACACATAGATGCCCTTAGCCCGGTCAATACTATGCATTTTTAGGGGATGGAAAAATTGGGCGGGTATAAATGGTCAGATTTAAAACAATGTGTTGTGCTCTGCATCCCTCAAAAACGCATAAGTAGTAATTTGCAAGTAAATGGAATGGCACATTTTGCTATGTTTCTATTTCGGGTAAGAATCAGTTAAGATTTTTATTTTATTTTGAAAACGTATTTTGAACGTAATACCTTAAAAATTTATTGGTCATTTAGCGAAGCTGTGACCGAGCTAACTTTCCGAATAGTATTCCCTGTATCATAAAGAGTACAGAATGGTAGCATTCCTAGACATAGAAGGCGCTTTTAACAATTCATCTGCGATCACAAATGCAGTGTCAAATCTAAAGGTGGATAGCTCACTTGGAGTTGATCAATTTACTGCTTAGTAGTCGGATTATCAACTCGAATCTGGGCGGGACATATGTTAGAAGATTTATCAGTAGAAGTACCCTACAAGGTGATGTCCTAGCTCCACTTCCTTGGAATTTGATGGTTAATGAACTATTGATAATCCTGGAAGCGAGGTTATCGCCTATACGGAAGTCGTTGCTATAGCAGCCTCTGGTAAATACCTCATTACCTTAAAAGACCTCTAACAAATCGTTTTAAATAAGCTATCTACTTGGACAGTTTGGCGTGGTCTAGAGGTGAATCCCCACAAATGTGTACCAGTACTCTTCTCAAGGAAATATAAAATTGCAGTCACTGACCCTCTATCTCTTAGAATAAGCATAACCTTCTTCAACGAAGCAAAATATCTGAGTCTTATTTTGGATAGAAAACTAAGCTGGAAACGCAATTTTTAAATGACGCCAAATAAGTGTCATTAAGCACTGACGGATGGTCTTCTAGGGCACATGATACGTACATAACTTTTAACGCTCACATAATAGATCCCGAATGGATCGACCACACTTTTACCCTGTCGACGGCTGCACTGGACGATAGGGAAACTGCTTTCAACATTGAAATGCGTTTGGAAGAAGTAGCTGCTTCCTGGAAAATCAAAAATGAATTTGTACCAGTTGTAACTGACAATGCTACTAATATGAAAGCACCGGTGCTTAAATGTATTTTTTTAGAATTTACTTCAGGTTTGACATGCGCGGCGTACACATTTCATCTATGCGTAACTCAATCTTTACAACAACAGGGAAAATAACTGAATTAACCAAAAAAATAAGTAGGCTTGTTTCGCATTTTCAACACTCAAATCTTGCCACCAAAGAACTGAACAAAAAACTAAAATCTCTGGACATAAAGGAACAACAGTTAATTCAGGGCTGCCCGACTAGGAGGAACTCAATGTATATGATACTGAAATCAATCCAGCAAAGTAAACTTGCTATACAGGTGTTGAGGGATTGAAAAGTCACATCATTCAACATTGATACTCATCTCTCTCTCTAACAGATGCTGACTGGAAAACAATAGATGAGCTCATACCCCTGTTAGAGAAATTGCATCCAGCCACCATATTTTCTGGAACCAATGCCCCGATATCCTTAGTACAAAGACGTTTTTCTTTCCATGCTTGTTATTTTGCCCTAGAATAATTTGATTTGGTTCGAAAATCCGGACCCAGAAAAGGCAGCAAAACTACTATAGTCCTTTGCTATTTATTGCAGTCCTTAATTATCTGTTTGAAGGAAAAGTGACGGATTGCAAAGTGCATCAGTTATTCTTTGCTGACGATGGAGCTATCATAAGTGAAGATCAAACGTCCCCGCAACGAGCACTTGATGTATGGGTGGATGTTTTGGGGGGATATGGGTACCGTATTAGTTCGAAAAAGACAGAATTGATGACATCAACCATCGCGTAAGCGTAGGGTGGAGGAAGTGGAGGGAAAACACCGCAATCTTCTGTGACCGAAAAATGTCACCGCAGTTGTGACAGTTGTGAGTCCGGCGCTCACATACGGTTCAGAATGCTGGATAATGTACAAAAAATTTGTTGGCAAATTAAGGCAGTTGAGACGAAGATGCTTCGCATGACAGCATGAGTAGCAAAGCTTGATAGAATAAGAAGTGCAAAGATTCGAGGAAGCCTTCAGTTGGTATTGTCATGTTCAAAGGAGAGGTCATTCGAACCCCGTCAAAAAGGCAATATCAATCAACGTTCCTACACAATCGCGCAAAAAAAAGGAGACCAAAAAAACAACTGGATCACACAAATGAAAAATATCAGAATTTGATTGGCCTCAGTGACGAAGTGATCCGAAACCGGGAAGACTGTCGGTATTTCTTGAGGATGCAGTAAAGTGGGAAGGTTGTGATCCTTCTACTCCAGATCATAACCTCGCCATAAGGAAAAGAAGAAGAAATCCCATTGATACCGGACGATCTCTTATTGTTCAAACTAGAAAAAATTAAGTAAATTTTTTCTTGGGATACAAAAGCTGCAAAGGGATGGCTGAAAATCCTTAAATTTGATACATTGAGATCTGAGCATACATTATGGCTTTATTTTGTAAGGCTTTCTCGAGTTGTCGAGAGGAATCGTTCTGTACATACATCTGTACACTTAGAAGTGATATAAGTAAAGAGTTCAGAGAAAAAAAAGAGTTTAAAACTGGCTAAATCTAAGGTTAAAAGAGTGAGAAACTGGGTTTAACGTAATATAAGAAGAATGTCGGTTAGATGGGTGGATGTTAAATAAGTTCGATGATACCATGAAAAAATCTATATATCTAGGAAACTTCGGGAGAAGTGATTTCTATAGATAAATATGGTCCACTTTGAAGTCAAGAAAAGGTTTGTAATCCGCTCACATTTCTTCTTGAATCACTCCAAAGCTGGTGTCTTGCATTGAAGTCATCTCCAACGATAAAATAATCAAATGACCTTATCGAATCAAAAAAATCATTTAGAGCTTGCTCCAATCGCGTGCCAAGATTGCAAGGAATATAGATGAAACACACTACATTTTTTCCTAACTTGACCTTTGTAGTTTCTATAGGGAATGAAAACTAAAATTGTATTGTAGATATCAAGGAATTATTAAAAGAAAAATGTTCAAATTTTAGATTATCCTTAATTAAAAGAGCAGACCTCTCCCTGTATCGTTACAGATCATTTTAAAGTTTTTAAAGAAATGGTTTTTTGTTTCTTTTTAAACGGGTTTCCAAAAAATACCACTGGTTCGATATCTCTTACATAACCCACGAATTTACGTGATATAAAAGAAAGTTGTGATTTGTGGTTGAAATAATAGGACAACAAAGTCGATAATATAGTCGATAGGGAAATATATTTCGACCAGAGTGCTCGAACTTTGCCTAAGAAAATCGTCAAAGGAACCCCAAACAAACGGTCTGACTCTCCTATAAAATCGGCAAATGAAGAGCCTCGAGAAAGTCCAGTCGAGGTCTTCTGTGACTGCCTAGTAACACCTCTTGTTACCTAAGCAAAGAACAAACTAAGATTATTTATGGATTCACTAACTGCAGGATGTCTTACACTATGGATTTTCTTTATTTGAACGTTTTCATCCTCTCTTCGTTTAATATAAGCGAGCCTCTTTGGGAGTCCTCTTCACACACACCGCAGTTGAATCGTGTGACTTTTCATATTTTCCCGACACGTGCAGTTTGGTGCATTTCCCACAACAAGCAGTGAATGCACAATAAGTACTTGTGTGACCATACCGTTGGCACCCAAAACACTGTCCCACTTGATCTTATACTGAAACATAAATCTAAGACTACGAATTTCAGAGAGTTCTTCCTTGTCTTCTACGAGTAGTACCACCAAAATCATATCTGAGGCAATGTCATTTTTTCTAGACCACTTTGTATTGAACGGTGCAATTTCAAATCAAAATCCTCAAAAATGTTCGTAATAACATACAACCGAGTGTACAAATCCGAAATTTTTGATAAATGAACTCAAACAAGGATTTGGAGTGGACACCCTTAATGAAAATTGGTGGACACCAATCAGAATTAGAAACAAAACTTTCCTTTGTAGCTTTAGTTTTCGAAGTTCCAGATAAAATCTTTTTGTATTCAGCTCCGCAAACATGTTAATATTTTCAATTGGCTGTCAAAGTATGGTGGAGGGCCACCATTTGCTACCTTTCTTCCGATGAGAATCTGCTCCGAGGAGTCTCTTCAAATCGTTAGGTTATCGTTGACAAATCTACCATTGGTGTAGGAGGTGTGTTATTCATAACCGACAAATCGAAGGAAATGATGGCATCTCCAATTTTCGAAGGGTGGACAGATGTTAATAGAATTATTTGTCGAGACATTCTAATCCTCGGTTAATTTCAATATATTATGTACTTTTATTCTCTTTAATTGGGCGAATATTGAAAATGGACGATGACTGGGGTTATTGACATCATATGCCCCACGAGGCTTGACAGGATCTAAGTAGTGTTAAAATATATTTTTGGAAACTTCGAGTGGGGTATCCAGTTAGATAACCTGTCGACAAATTGAAGGCTCTGTACTTATGTAGAGTACACCTTGCTGACTTCCACGCCACGTAAGGAATATTGGAAAACTTAGGAAATTACGAAATTTTTAATTGAAAGCTTAAATACTTGAGAGTCTTGAACGATTGAATTATGTTATTTTTCCTTATACAAACCTTTCAGGGGACTATTTTGTTTAACCGGATCAACTCCATTCCAAGTTATTTTTTCACGTTCGGATAGACTTCGGAAATTGGTCTCAGTTCCATTGTTGTCAGCACTTAAAAACTCCCAATCCCCCCCAGATAAACGGCAATTCAGGTCAACATCATCCAATTGTGGTGCACTCTCGTTACAATCTTTTGGATTATCCTCACTGCCAATTGTACTGTCGTCACTGCCATGCTTCAAAGGGCAATTTTTATTTTGGAATAAATCCAAATAGTTTCTTAAAGTGGAGCTATCCGTGTAGACATAATTCTGATTCAAATTAAAGTGCGTTTGTTGTTCGCCAGAATATCCGCATTGATTTGAAAACGTCACCGGTTGGTAACTAGGATATTCATTTGTACTGGCGTAGAAATTGTTTTGGCACTTTCGCTGTTGTTGAAAACCATTGTCAAAGTTGTTTTGAACGAATTTTTGATTGGCGCGCAGGTAATAGTCGAAGGTTTCAAATTTAAAATTATGATGACTTGTGGCGGTCGAGTACATTTTCGCGTACTTAAAATTTAATCACTTTTTCTCGCACAATCTTTAATTTCCGAATGTACATTCACTTATTCGTAAGATACAATGGGAACTGCAAGATCACACAGAATTGTGTCTTTGGATGGTGTGGCCGACGAGATGGTTCTGTGTATCTGTTCCTTTGGTTTGTTTTCTTGTTCTTGTTTCATTTTAATGTACACCCTCTCAGCCAATTGCTGAGATCTATCTTGTGCGGTAGGTAGTTTATTTTCATTAGAATGAGTGCTGATTGGTCCGCATGGTATTTCGATCAGTGGCTTAGGGTTGGAAGATGATGTTGTCGTTTGTCAATGTTCTCGATATTTATGATCTAGAGAAAGATATCAAAATTGGGAGTGTTTACTTATGGTCATGGAGTTTGGGTGAATGAAATGAATTTTTTTATTTTTCCAAGCAAAATAAATTGCTAAAAGAAAATAAGAATTATTTGTTTATTGTTGAATTTATAGTCTTAAGCAGTTAAGCATAGAGAAAATGTTGAAACGGAAATAGTGAGTGTTGTTGAGACAAGGTCACATGAAGACCATCATCATCTTCTACTACAGCTACTAGGTTAAGAAGCAATATTTCAATAGCTTTTCTTTCAAAGAGTAAGTATTGGCTCTATAAATCAGAACAATTCTCATACATATTCGTAGGCAAAACATGAAAATAAAGCTTGTATTCCGTACCGTAATTTTCTCATATTCCTTATTCTGTTTTCTCTCTAATACTTGTTGAGGAGGTTTTGAGGGCCAATTAATACTACCACCTAAGAGATTTTTCAGTTTTCCCGTTATAAAATTTACCGAAGATCCAGGTGATCCAGGAACCTGAGGATAGTTCTTGCAGTTTAATCTGAAAATTTTAATCTTTAATCTGAAGCACTTTTGCCTAACTTTTGCGTCAGATAAATACTTCTGTCAACTTTCGTGTCGAGCTGCCATCCAGTGAACCAGCTACTTGTAAATCAGACGGCCATTGGAACACCTCTAGTAAGAAGCCATCGAAAGATCACTGAGCATCAAGGAGTACACATGGAGTAAGCTTTCAACAATGTCAGATCAGAAGCAACTACTAAAGTACATGGAAGTCTGAACTTCGAGGCTTCGCTCAGAGTGCTAATCAATCAACAGAAAACTAGGAGGAGCTTCGACTCGAATACTTGTAATCTGCATCACACTTCAAGGTCGCGTATTGCTTCCTCTTCTTTGGAATTTGGTGGTTAATAAGCTACTGGTAGACCTGGGAAGCATGAGTTTCAAAGTTATAGCCTATGCAGATTATGTTGCTCTTGTTATCTCGGGAAAGCACCCAGATAATCTAAGACCACTTATTCACCACGCTCTTTTTGGAGTAAATCGCAATAAGATCGAATTAGTTCTCATCACTCGGAAATATAAAGTTCCTCTCGTAGACCCCACAAGTCTCACCTTCACTAACAAAGCAAAATACTTGAGTCTTATTTTTGATAGAAAAATGAAATAAACTGAAAACCAATTTATTAGAACGCGTTAAAGTTAGTGTAGCTACTCCTACTACTCTTTTAAAAAAGACCATTGGTAGGAGCTGGGGTTTGGAACCCCTTACCATCCTATGGCTGAAAGAATCACTACCTCGGTTGCATTAGACGTAATGTTTCATCTGTTGTCCGTAGACATTTTCGGTAAACGGATGGCCGCTAGTGCAGCCGTTAACGATGGAGTTTTAGTTCACTTCAATTCAGATAATTCCAAAATTTGTAATGCGATGGAGGTGTTTCTTCCTAAGAGCTCAATTTGAGCATCTGCTTTCTCCTAGATCAACGTATTTCAGGCGGAGGTAATGGTGATGAAGGAACTCCTGTCCTGGTTAACATTAGCATTTTCATTTTCACGGACAGCTGAGCGGCAGTAAATTCTAAGGTATCATTCTGACTTACTTCAAAGGCTTCTTCAAGATTCACCTATGATACCGGAACTTTCTGGGAAGCTGCAAGACTGCCTCAACAAACAATAAGGTCTTTAGTTCTGCCGATGACAGCACCAATATCATCTTGTCCAAACAAAATACAGGTGAATGCAAATACATCACATCGTCAAAGATTCAATCTCAATTCAACGTCTTTTCCATAAAAACCGCGTCTGCTATATCAGCTTCATATGGACTACCAAATTATTCAATCCAAGCAAACCATACATCTTCTTGACGTTAAAGTCAACTCTAGTGTAACATGAAAGTTTTACCTACTAGATAAATTTTTAGGGTCAAATTCAGTTCACTTTTTCCAGCAATGCTTCAACCTCTTTAACCCTTCCAAATAGTTGTTGGTGTCTTGCTGCGCAAAACAGCCGTTTACGAATGCGATAACCTCCTCGTTCGATGAAAATGTCTGTCCTCCTAAGAAACAGAAAAAAATGGTAGGGGTTAAGAGCTTTCAGTGCTACCCGTGAATTCTGGCCATGGCCATGAGAATGCATTGTTTGTCCAAAGTGAGCAAGCTGGGCACCCAATGCGCAGGCAGCTTTCTAATGCTTAATTCTTTATGTAAAATATGATGAATGCTTTCCTTCGACATGCGCACAGCCTCTGTTGTGTTATGGGAGATGGTCGCAGTTCTTAGCCGTCCCGAATGATAATCCTCAAACAAGCTGGTACGACTACCTTTAAATTCAGCTGCGTCTAACTGAGCATTAATTTGAGCAAAATCCCTTTTAAATGCAAAATTTAAACGGCACCATATTCGATTCTTTCCATTTTTACAAAAACACTGACATATACTGATACAAACGACTGTCAAGCAACAACTGAGTGTCCAAAATGGCTGAAATTTTAAGAGATGCCTTCCAAAGCATGTACAATCGTAGAACTATTATGGAATATTTTTGGCGAGCAATGCCCTCTTCAGGTTGAGGCCCAGCACTTTTCGAACGATATGTGTATTTTACAGGACGACAGATCCTTCTTCTGTAGAAGGTTGGACCGCGGCTTGAGTATTGTTCTCATGTATAAGAAAACAAAATTGAATGGCTAACAAACTCGCTGATACTTTCTTCATAGGACCGACACCACTCTACAACGTTACATTATCTGCTGCCTATGAAGGAATATCTATTTACCAAGAGATTTAAGTAATCTGTGCTCTGAGCATTTATTTCTGGCAGCTAGATAACTAAGCTACATAAGTACTGAAACTCCTCTGGCACTGACATCAGCAGTAGTTTTCCCTCTTCTTCGCACGCTTATGCCTATGTGTCTGGGAGTGTTCTGAAGGTAGTTGTTTGTTTTTGTGTCTTTTTTTGTTGGATCTACCAGCATACACGATTCGATGCCAGGAGTGCGCCTACGTACTATTTCAAACTCTGCACACTTCTACCACTCTCATCTTCTTCTGGAAGGGCAAGCTATTGCCACCAAATCTGTGTAGACATTTTCGATAGCCGCCGTACCCGGTAGTGCTCTCCCCGCGTGCTCTCTTTGTCCAGACTTCGATGGTGGGGATAAGTTTGTGGGTCCACCTGCCATTTGCCGTGTTATCTAGGTGGCTTGCCGCAGTGCCACAGATTTCTTCTCGTATGTAGACGAGAGATTCCTTCTTGTTTCCTTCATTGTGATTGCCGCGCCCAGACCGGGAAGTTGTATAGAATAGGATTGAGCTTACCATTCTGGATAGCAGAATCCTCCTGGCGTACCTAGGCCTACTGATGTTTGGCAGCGTACAGGAAAGCGCTGCCTGTGTCTGTGATGCCTTTTTTCTTGAATACTCGACGAAAGTTTTGAACCATATTTGGGATGACATCGTGTCCAGGCTTTTGCTTTGTTGTCGGCTATCTTCACCCATGTTTCGTGCACTACATTCGGCGTGATTGTCGGGATGTGGTCCGTGCTGGTCTCCTTCGTGATGGTACACAGAGTAGGAGGTCTATGGGGGAATAGATACTCCACTATTGTCCTCAACAGTGTTGGGCAGGATATAATATATATTATAATATATATATTATAGGTCCCCCTACTGCCCTCCAGCTTCTTCTTTACCATCCTATATGCCATCTTCCAGGAGTCTAGATCTGCTTCGCCACAGAGTTGTTTGAAGCATCTTGCACTGCTCTCTTTGATGGCATTTGTAACATCGCGTTTCGCCAGCCTAAAGGTAACTGAACATTCTTGAAACTGTGGTGTTCCCCTAGAACTCTGGGACATATTGCCTGAGAGTTTTGACTTCGTCGTTCTCGTTCCACCAGTATGTTGCAGCAGGTCCGCACAATGGTTAAGGTTGATCTGCACGACCTTCATCATGATTTACTGGTGAGGGCTTTATTGAATACAGGACATTTGGTACGACTACGTGCCCAGCGTTCATTGACTTGTCCGTTTTGCAGGAAAAGGCGAATGGATTTTAGATGAAAGCGACTGTTGTCTTGCGGATTATGATGAGGATGAGGCTGTGTGCTGGACCAACTGTTTCATGCGATTGGTCTGTTGGCGTGTAACCTTATCGTGTGTTGAGTGATTTCTAAATTTCGGCAACCCAATCGGCCTATCTTAAGTTTGGGACCCCTGCTTCGCATACTCCGTTCAATTTGAACTGAGATTTGACCGCTTCGCAAATATTCCCCTTGGTGGTGACCTTGTAATCAGCACCGAGGGTTTCCCCTGAAAAAGTTAAGATGGTTCTCATATCGTCAAGAAGTTCAGCAAAACTCTTGTCAAAACACTGCTCCTTGCAATACTACTAGATAGGAATAGCTCACGTAAACTCACAGTATCTTTCAATAGTACTGTACGATATGTTTATAACATCCGTAGGTATGAACATATTTCGGAATATGCGCGTGAATTTCTTGGGATAGAGTTCAAAAAATATCTCGATTTCAATGTTCTAACTTTCCTTTTTAATCTTATAGAATCAAAAGCTCCGTCATATCTTTTCATATTCTTCAAATTGCCTCATCCGCGAGAAGTAAATCATTTATTATTCCATTCAAGTAAATGTCTGGAATACGCCGGTGTGGATCAGAGAGCGGGCAGCACAGATACTCTGTCCTTTTCGAACTACCCATTTCCCTCCATAGATCAAGTGCTCGTTTCAGGGCCATTTGATCTTCGCTTATGATAGCACCATCGTCAGCAAAGAATAACTGACGCACTTTGGGGTCCGTCACTTTTTCTTCAAGCAGATAATCAAGGACTGCAATAAATAGCAAAGGACTAAGGACGCTTCCCTGGTGTACACCGACTTTGATTGGAAACTCTTCGGTGACTCCTGCGGGACATCTTACTCTTGTCCTTGCTCCCTCATACATGTCCATGATCATTCGCACGTATTTTTCTGGAACTCATTTTTGTCTTAGCGCCACCCATAAGAGATCTCTTGGTTGTCTATCAAAGGATTTTTCAAAATCAACCAACACCATATGCAAGTCCTTTAAGGAAACACGATGTTTTTCCATTATGATCCTTATACTTTGGATTGCATCTGTTATTGATTTACCCGAGACAAACCCGCACTGGTCATCAGATAGCCGTATTATTTTCCGCAGTCGGCCAACCAATACCTGCTCAACGATCTTCATGGTGTGTGACATCAGCTTGACAGAACGGTAGTTATCGCAGTTTCGCGTATCGCCCTTCCCTTTGTGCAAAGAAAGAAGATAACTTACCCTCCACTGATTAGGCATTGGATCACCGCTCATAAGTTTGGAGATAAGAATCATGAGCCATCTGGACCCGATGTCTCCCATCTTTTTCCAGAACTCAGAGGGTATCTCGTCTGGCCCAACCGCTTTTCTTTTGTTGGAGTATGTGGCGGCATTCCTAAGTTCTTCGACAGCGGCTCTTGGAAAGTGTACTCGGGGAAACTGTTCGTTCAGAAGTCTTTCACAATACTGTCGCCATCTGTGGAGAATTTTGTCGTCTTCCACAAGAAACTGGCCTTGAGCATTGTTAATGAACTTTGGGGAACGAATCTCCTGAGCATTTCTTCTTCTCTGGGCGGCTATTTTGAAGATAGTTACTCCCTTTTGTCGAAGCTTCTGGATAGCCTGGTTTCTATCAGACGCCGAAGATGATATTTCCTCCAACTCCCGATAGAGGCCTTCCATACTTTTTGCTTGAAATTGGGCGCACTTCTTCTACGCGAGACCTTTGTAACATCTCTATTAGTAGAAAGCACTTTGACCAACCCTTGAAAGCCGTTTTCTTTTCCCGTGTCACTACTTTAGCTTCATCTGTGCACCACCATGTTTCTTTGGCGTGTTCCAAGCAGTGATCTGGCTCTCTCCAAGCAAGATCGTTGTAGGGAATCCCACATATCTTGTGCTCTGCACTCCTCATCACCGACCTCATCGATGATGGTAAAGAGGTAATTTGTCATGTTGGTAATAAAAACTTCGCCTTTTCCTTTGTCCAACTTGTACCAATTGATTTTCTCAGCCACCTTTGTTTGCTTATTTGTTTTCTTCCCCATTCTGTCAGGAGGAGACGGTGTTGCTGGGCGATCGCCTCTCCCAGTATCACTTTGCAATCTTTAACCCGGGGCTTCATGAAACTGGCTACCAAATAGTAGTCAATCTGGGTTTCATTTCCACCACTGCTGTAGGTGATCAGGTGCCGGCTTTGTTTGACGAATATGGTATTTAGCACGATAAGACCGTATGAGTTGCACATGCTTAGGATGTCTTCACCTGGGGAATTCCTGGTGCCGTACCCCAGTCCCTTTTTCTCTATGTTCGCATTCGACTTAGTTTAGTTTAGTTTAGTTTAGTTTATTATTATTATTACTGACAACCACAATAAGAATATAATCCTTATAGATAGTGTTGCATACAATTAGGAGTTTAAAAAATAAAATTAAAAATATGCATGTATAAATATAAACATAAATTAGGAAGATAACAAAAATCTAAAATCAAAAGTTTTAATTTTTAAGTTAAGATAAATTGCTATAAATAAATATTCTCTTTTTCTTTTCCTCATTTCCTCTATTCCCTTTTTCTTTCACTCATTTACAAACCAGTGTGCAAATATTCAAAAAGTAAATCCCGAAAGTTTCTCATTTCATAGCTATTCTTCACATACATAGGTAAATGGTTCCAATATTTCACAGTGTGATGAAAGAATTGATTTTGTGATGAGACCGACATTGATCTCGGCAATATGAAACCCAGAATCCGAGATAAATTAGTCAGCCGTAACTTGGAGTATAAGTATGAGGGTTCCTTTAACCTGATAAGCTTATGAAGGAACATAATTGATCTAAAGGCTAAGTAGCTGTCGAGAGAGCAACCGAGTATTTTACACCGATATGCAGACACATGATCATATCGCCTTAGACCATAGACGTAACGAGTCGCATTATTAAATGCAACGTTTAACTTCCGATTAGAAACACAGTCCCGTTTAGGAAAGAGTTCGCATCCATAAGTTATTAATGGAACAATGAGGGTTTTAACCAGCATAGCTCTAGTGGATACAGGTGTGTATGATTGCGAGTGATACAACATGCGAAGAGATGCGTAAATTCGGGAGCAGATTTTGTTTATATGCCCATCCCACTTTAACGTCCGATCAAATACAATGCCAAGGTTTACTGCTTTATCAACGTAATTTAATGGAGTCGAGGCAAGCTTAACAGATGGAAATGATGAGGTGTCAATCATATTTTTATAGATAACCATACACTGTGACTTTTTAGGGTTCAAGCTTAAGCCATTATTAGCAGCCCACATCGATATTTGCTGAAGATCATAATTTAAGTGATCAACAGCAAAGCTAATTTCACCAATAGGAGACGCAAGATATAATTGTACGTCATCAGCAAACATATGAAGGTTGCTATATTTAACAACACTTGGGAGATCATTGACCTAAAGGGAAAATAATATAGGGCCCAGAATGGATCCTTGTGGAAGTCCTCGAGTGATTGGTAGTGCTGCTGATATTTTATCATTTGCGAAGACTCTCTGATCCCTGTTAATTAAATATGGATTTATTAGCCCTGCTACTGATTCGGAGAAGCGAAAGAAGTTTTTAATTTTGTAGGTTAAGCAGTCGTGGTTAACGGTATCGAAAGCTTTTGAAAAATCTAAAAGTGTTAAGAACGAGATATTCTTGCCGTTCATTGAAGTCTTAATATCATCTGTCACTTTAAGTAAAGCAGTGATACAGCTATGTTTTTCTCTAAACCCGGACTGTAGCGGACACAAGAGTTTATTCTGCTTTAGGAATACAGAGATTTGCCAGAAAGCTAGCCTTTCAAAAACTTTTGAAAGATATGGGAGGATCGCTATGGGTCTATATTCCATTGCAGTTGATGGAGATGAACGCTTCTTTGCAATGGGTATGATTTTTGCATGTTTCCATTGAGGAGGAAAATTAGATGTAATGAAAATCGTATTATATATATGAGTTAGAAAAGGAAGAATTTTAGGTAGGATCATTTTTATGAATAGAGGATGTATTGAGTCATACCCCATAGCGTTCGACTTTATGTTAAGAATCGCTTCAACCACATCAGTTTCAGCACATCTGCAGAAATATAGATAAGGATGTTGCATATCTGAACTTACAGCTGTAGATGTTGTGTTTGAAGCAGAGGATACTGATGATACATCAGAGAACAATTTGTTCAGCTCATCAACATCTATACATTCTGGCACACTATTTTGGTTTTTTCCCGTGGACTATTCTTTTATATTTCTCCATAGCTGTTTTGTTGGTAACTCATGGTTCAATTTCTTAGATAAAAATTTATGCTTTTCTTTTTTGATTAAATTTGTTACAGAGTTTCTTAGGTTCTTAAAGTCCTCGTAAAAAGCAGGAACTCGGAAACGTTTCCACCGCTTGAAAGCACAATCTCTTGACTTAATCAAACGTACTATTCTTTATGTGACTTTGGCTTTGATCTATACGGAACACACTCATTAAAAATACGAGTTACGTTAGATTGCAAGAATTCGACCTGCTCTTTGCTAGAATACATTTGATATATTTGATGCCAATGTACATCATCTAGTTTAGCTGAGAGGTTACTGCAGTCAATGCCTTTGAAATCCCAAAAAGATATAGTCTGCGGGTAGAATTATATCGAATGTTAAGAAAATTATATCGTGCTTGGAGAAGGCTGGAGCAGATAATTGATCAAAAAAGACAACTTTATCAAGTTGATTAACTAAAAATAGATCAAGCAACGTTTGAGATAGGGACCAAAAATGAGTTGGGACACTGCAATTAACGGGAATCAAATTATATCCTGTTATTTCATTGATAAATGGCTGTGATAAATGCGAATTCAACAGATCACAATTAAAGTCACCAGCTATAACGATATTATCATAATTGCAAGAAATCTCTTCTAGTGCAGAATAGAATGACTGAAGGGTGATATACTTGTTGGGTCTATAGACACATCCTATTAAAAATTTTTCTGTCTGACTTGGGGAGCATATGCGCTTACGATATTCCACACCTCACCCTGTATCACCAATTTGAGAGACATCAAACCGTCACTGGATTTTGAAATGATCAAGATGTTGCCAAGTAGCTCTGCCGCGAGGATGATAGCAATTCCGTTTTTACCTTGTTCCGATCCATAGTAGAACATCTTGTAAGCTTTTGTCTTAACGTCCAAGAAACGCGCCCGATTCCCGGTGTTTCGCTATTTTGTTTCTTTTACACACAAGATGTCCCTCGCCTTCTAATCATCATTTCTTCAAGCTCGTAGCTGCGACCTTTCATACTTCCAAGGTTCCAACTCGCGACTCTTAGGTTACGCCAAAGCCGTTGCATTATTTTACTATGCCCCGGAAACCGAATAGCTTTGACCCGAGCATTTCTGCTCGTCCCAGGATCACAGCCATGCGTAGCATTGGTAGTGCCTGGCGGGGTAGTGCTTTTCTTTTTAGCGTGCTTTTCCTTAATGCTAGGGTTTAAGCGTTTTTTTGGTTTTGACACGTGTATGCTCCTGATTTTTTGATTTATGTTTGATCTTACTTTTACAACACCGGTGATCTCCACTCGTGTCAACCCACGGATTCGCATGCACACTTGCGGGACAGTTTTAAGATGATATATGTGTCGCTAGGCTCCCTGGATATTTTAAAAATTGACTAGATGTGATTTTCCCCTCAGCCGCCTTCTACGACAAGCGCTATGTATTTGTGGGGGGCGCTGCAGTGATATTCTTAACCCGTCCCTCCACGGGGAATTAATATTAATTAATTAATTATTATTATTAATATTAATTAATATTAATATTATATTTTTCTATAATATAATATTAATATTTCTTTATTTTTTTTTAAATAATCATTATTAACCATTTAAAGTAGCTTCACGGCTTAAAAGATTTGTGTCTTACGTGTAAGCCTTATAGTTTTAAATAAATAATAATAAAAATAATAATAATAATAATAAAACTGCTGTTGCTTTTAATGCACGATCAACAAACAGGTTCAGTAGATGAGTAAGATAAGATATTCTTCGTCCTTGTTCTAAGAACCATCTCATCGCAGTAATCACATTTGTAAACTTAAAGATCCTTGCTGTGAATGTTAATTCACTGATCAGAATCGAGAGAAGAACCAGCATTTCAGACCTGCTAGGAACCGAAAACCCGGATGTGCTTTTGGTTAGCGAAACTAAGCTAAACCAGAAACACAAATTGGGATATAAGAACTATCATGTAGTTAGAAGAGACCGGCCTCACTCCACACAAGGAGGTGGGGTTGGAATCTTGATTCGTAAAGGCCTGCGCCATAAGGTTATATATAGCGGTGACGTGCGTAGGTTCCGGTTGGTGGAAGCATGCATTATATGCATTCCTCTCCATAGTAGGAGGCGAATGTATGTGGTGTCGCTTTACGCACCTGAAGCACCTCCACCCTCTCAATTTATAGCAGAGCTCGAGACACTTTTTCGTAGCCTTCAGCTCCATTCAGATGAAAATTATTACTTCTTGGCCGGAGATCTTAATGCCAAACATGCGGCATGGGGAAATATTTCTGCAAACACTAGGGGCAACCAGTTGCATGACTGGTGGCGCATCAATATGATTGAGTAAAAACTTGAGTTGTACGCGACGGATATCCCTTCTTTTCCGAGAAGTGGCTCTTTTCTGGACTTGGCCCTAACGGACGCAAGACTAGAACTGACGAACACAGATCGACTCACGCGGAACTGTTTGCGTGCGTTCGAGTACGATAGTGACCACTACGGACTCGCCGCCACAATAAGGATCCCGAACGAGCAAACGCTGCTGGATGACTTCGATGCGGTGTGTTCCTTCGATTACCGAAGGGCATACTGGTCGAGCTTCTCCAGATTGTTAAAGCGGGATATACGTTCGAGTGGGATCAATCCCCCAACAAATAGGAATATGACAAATGATGACATCGATCACTATTTGTTGCAAATGAACGATGCCATCAAACGAACAATGGAACGAACTATTCCTCGGGTGGGACGTTCTGATGACGACCAGACAGAAAAGTACAGAAACCCTACAATCGACGCACTGTACCGACAGAAAAGTAGACTGCTCTCGAGGCTTAAACAGCTGCACAGACAATTTACTGACCGAAACGAACCTGAGATAAGGACGCTGAATTCAGAGATCCGAAACCTGAAGCAGCTTATTAAAGAAAATTACAGAAAATCTGTAAATCGGTATTGGGGCAACAAAATTCGGGCTATTAAAGCCTGTAGTCCGAATATGTTCCCACAGGTAAATAAGTTGTTCAGGAGGAAGGATCACAATAATATTCCATGTGTCCGAATCTCCCAGACAACAGAGAACAGACAGACATTACTGACCGTGTATACGGTGAATAAATCTGTTCACCGTAACCACGACATTGAAAATAGAGTCCTGGTGAATCACATTTATCTACGCACCGAACTTAAGAATTGGCGATCTGAGAATAACGGCTTCACCGTATTCAGTGATGAAAACCATGCGAACGTCGTCATCGCCGATAGACGAGACACATCTCACTTGTTCGTGTCGAAAGATGATCTTCTTTGCATCTTCGATTCACTTAAGAATAAAAAGTCGGCGGGAGTGGATGGTATTCCAAACGTCGTATTGAGACATCTACCTCTAGAGGCTGTAGATATTTTTGCCACGCTGTTTAACAATGCTCTGAATAATGAATATTATCCGGCGCATTGGAAAATAGCAGTGGTACACCCTATCGCAAAAAGGGGTAAAGATAGGACGAACCCTGCTAATCTTCGGTCAATTAGTTTGCTTCCGAATGTTAGCAAGGTCTTTGAAAAAGTTGTCAATAGAGCCCTGTTGAAGTGGGTCGAGAACAATAACGTTTTTCCGGACAACCAGTTTGGTTTCAGGGCGGGCATGACACTATTCATGCCGCGTCGAAACTGGTATGCAAGAAGCAGTGCATGGGTGCTTGCCTAGTTGACTTTGAAAAGGCCTTCGACACTGTATGGTTAGAGGGTCTTTTCTATAAGCTGACTATACTGGGTATGCAAAAACCCTTTGCTATATATAATTTATAATTTGCTTATGGGAAAGAAGGTCATTGTCAAATGTGGCAACGTGATTTCGAGCAGAGTCTTCGACAATAAAAACGGTTTACAACAGGGGGTGATGAATTCACCGATACTGTTTAACATATACACGAGTGGTTTGGTGTGTTCACTCAAACACGCTATAGCGTATGTTGACGATTTAGTGGCATACAGATCAGGTCCTAAAATCGAGGTTATCAACATCCTTTTGCAGCATGACTTCGATAAAATTAAGGGATATTGCGACCACTGGAAGCTGAAAATCAACTTTCAGAAGTCGGAAACAATCCTGTTCAGAACTCCATTGTCTGGTGCCTCTAGGGATACCAGAAAAAACTGGAAAAAATTGGCCATTATAGGACAAAACGGACAGCCATTGGCGGTGAGAAGCGTAGTTGGATATCTCGGTATGATTCGAAGACACGTTGCAAGGGCGATGGCCAGCGACAATAGTCTGATCTTTGGGGCTTATTACCCCAATGAAACATACCTCGAGAGTACGCTCGGGTCTGGCTTCATACCGCCGGAGGCATTTATCCATATCGATGCAAAAGGGCTGGTACAGACGAGGGATGGTATCCCGGTATTATACCACCGCCACCGCAGAGCGAGAGACAAACGGCTTAACCACGGAGGGAACGCCGCCGATGTTCCTGAGCTCCTCCGTTTTAGTTCCGCAATTGCGGAGAGGGACAAAACGGATATTGCAAAACAGTACACCACGTTCTAGTGGCTGTTCGAAGGGGAAAGTGTCAACACGCCTTCCCAGGACTGTGCGTTACTTTCGGTAACATCCTCTTAGTTTTAAGATAGTTTAAGTTAGCGAGGTTAGTTAGGGGGTTTCTGGGAGAGGCCGGGCTCATCAACATGAATTGGTGCTTCCGAGAGTTGACTGACGCCTCTTGGTCTCGGTCAGCTCCCGGCGGCACATGTGCACCATGTTGGTGACTGCCAGGCGCCCGGATAGCAATTGGGATGGTGACCACTCGGTGCGTGAGGCAACGAGTGCTCACCACCCTGATTATAGTTATTGTAGGTTAAGTAGCTTAGGTAGGTTAAGTAGTGTAGGTAGCCTGTAAGAGTTTTATTTAAAACAAAATAAAGATACCAAGTTTTTATTCTATTTTATATTTTCTTGGTAAATAACAATATGTAAGATTAGTTCGTAGAATAGTTTTTAGGCCGAAAGGCAATATGATATACGTTATAGTTAAGTTTAGAGCGCCCGCATAAGGACCAGTAAGCTAGAATAAAAAACCTGTTAATTTTTAAGTTAGATTTAGTCATTTTTGTCTAGTATGTAAGTTTAATAAAGATAATAAAAAAAAGTGAAATTAAAAAAAAAAAAAATCACATTTGTACCACGCAGTATTAGTTAAAATTTGATCTTTTCCAATTTCAAATTCTGACATTAAATTCCAAGAATGTGTTGATGAGGCTGAATTTTTTTTTAAAGTAGTTTCTTGTGATGGTTTGTAATAAACATTTAAGCATAAAATTCAAAGGATGAATGAATAAGGTTTTTTTTTACAGTGATTTACTTAAAAATTTAATTTTTTTATTTGAAATATCGGCTCGAAACATTATGTATATATATTTTGTGTGCATCTTTAGATTACCTTAAGTACTCTCTTGTTCTTACATCAATTCGGTTGAAAAATTCCTAGTCATTGATTAAATCGTTATGGATACCAGTTTCGATCTATTGAAACATTGATTGAGCCACTTGCTCAATTGACTCTCTATTCATTACAATTCTTACAGGATAGGAATATTATTAATTTATAAAACTCTAAATAATAAAACCTTCTCGAATAGAATGCAAATGAATCTTCTGAAAACATGTCAGTATTCTTAGGTGTGTCCAAAACCAAAAATAAATAAATTAGAAACGAAAATTTATATTACAATTTGTTAACAAGAGATTTCTAAATAAAAGCAGCATGCATCATTGCTCGCCCTTTGTTTATGTAGACGCATCGAGAAGTACGACTACGATTAAGCAAAAATAAAATCTCTTCTGTCAGTCAAACTCGCGACAAACTTTGACACTTGCAGTGCTCTCTATTTGATGAATGTACAGTCTCTACTTAGCGCCAAAATAAATATCACGCGGCCGGCAAGATGATACACATCCGATTAAGAAAACAAATTGCAAAGATGAATGAATTGTCTTGTCCAAAGTCAGATACTTCTCTATAACATATCCCATCTGGCACGAATGCCGAGTGAGGTGGTGCCAGTGCCCTTATTGCACTCGAATGTGGAACAAAAGGGCGTTGAGTTGGTTTCCTCCGGTGGATATTCACATAAGTTTGCTGCTTTCATGAAACAACAAATCGCACATGGAGATCTAAACCTACTTTACAGAAGGCGAATGGTAGTAGCGACAGCAATGACTACAATAGATGCCGCCGCGACTACTATAACCGTCCCACAGTGGACATACTGTCTGGTCTGGAAGGATTTGTTTCTTCCGACTTTTGCTGGTTGAATTATTGTTTACAGTTCTTTTATTGCATTGGTGCTGGGAAGTTTCTTCGGTCCAGCTGCAGCGGAAATATGCTAGAGGAGAGGAAGTGAAAGAGATTTCGGAAAAGGGAAGTGGAAATGAACCGAATGGGACACAACTTTTATTTTAACCATCTATGGAGATCTGATGCAACTGAGTAGAAGAACAGCTGTAATACGTCTGACGAACCCATTCGAATGGAATTGTAAAGAATTTGTTGTCGGAAGTAACTCACTCAAAGTACTGAGTGGAAAATTCAAATGCCGTCACTACCTTTGCCCCTGGAAGTATGTGATAATAATTGGAAACATTTTGTCACACTTTCTGATGAAACAATAGTGATATATTCTAAGGCGTCAAATTGACAACCCTATGTGTATAATGCAACTTTGACAATCATTTTCCATATGCCCGGCTAGCTCAGTCGGTAGAGCATGAGACTCTTAATCTCAGGGTCGTGGGTTCGAGCCCCACGTTGGGCGAGTTTTTTTTTTATTTTTTGCTGGAGCTCGAAACCTCTCCGCTCAGGTCACAAGCATATACATTACTCGCTACTCCATGGGCAATCTAATAGCTTGGAATTTTGATGAAGATAACAAAACTTGTACCGGCGTGCTTTACGACTTAAGAAAATGGTCTCTACACAGTGAGATGGAGCGTAAAATTCTAGATTTAGAAGACGTTCTGCAGATACAAAATAGGAACATACGGAAATAACTAGAGTTGTGTGGGTTTTGCTAAGTTCGAGTTAAATCGTTAAATCTGATTTCAAATAATCTGATTTCAAGGAAGATCGCTACTTCCTTTCTTACTAAAATGTTTCTCCACTCCTTTTACAACCAGAGATTCTCTGCGTAAGAAATGTAACCACTGATCGACTCATTCGTATCAAAATAAGTATATCTGGGTGCAACATCTACATCTTCTGCTGCTATATGCGCCTTCCCAGCCCACCAAATCCTATCAGCTTGCCACAGACATGATTGATTCTCTATTCTAATGTTGTAGACATTTTAATTTTCCCGATATTCAATGGGCTCTGCCTGATGACGAGTCCCACTTTGTCGCTAGAAAACACTCTTCAGACAAAGAGGTCCTTTCATTGACTGTCTCTCTGATTCTGGCTTTTATCAGTTTTTTTTTTATATTGAAGGTGAAAATCTCGAAAGACACTGTAGGGTTAGAAATCCAGAGTAGTGTGGGACTGGTTCTTATAATTGTCAGATTATAAGTTCGTGAGGTTTAGTTCTTCTTAATCTACGAATATTATATCGTACATTTAAGACGTCTGCTATCACAGGATTAATATGCATCCCTAGACGATATTTGCGACGAATTGCTTTTTTTTTAATTACTACTGAAATGAGATCAATCTGCATATTACGATGTGGATGTACATAAGTCATTATTTCTAATGTACCATGGAGCATTTACTATTCCTCGAAGGACTTTGTTTTGAAATGTTTGTATTATTTGTACATTCGATTTCTTTGTAAAACCCCATAATTCGATACCCAATCTGATTATATAATAAGATTTTATTTTTCAATGAGCATATCTGAATTAAATCCTAAAAACCAATAAAGCTTTCTATATCAAATATTTAGCTATTCTACTTTATCTTCCAGATTCATCTTCAGATACTTAGCTGTGTTAGAAAAAGGAAGTACTTGATTATTAGTAACTACAAGAACCTTCTTAATTTTTTTTATTTGTAAAATTGAAATCGTTGCGTCCAATCACATATCCCAATAACTGGATTTTGTAGCTTTTCTGTTGCCTTAGCCATGCATCCATCAGTTAATAGAAGAGCAGTATCGTCTGCAAATGCGGCCATCATCATATCATTTGCATGTTGTATATCACTAGTATGTAATAAATATAGGGTGGGTCCTAGAACACTTCCCTGCGGAACACCTGCTTGTATTTCTTTAAGTTCGCTGTACCATAGCGAACTCTAAAGAATCTATTTGCTATATAAGATTTAAGTATCTCATAGTACTGTCTATGAAGTTTATACTCTAAATCCTTATACCAAACTTTATCAAAAGTTTCTTCGAAATAATGAAGAACAAACTTGATTTTATTCTAGCGCTTTCTACGTTATACGATTCCCTTGGTCTATTGCCGAGTGCTAATTTCTTAACCCGAATTGATGGGTGGTAATAAGCCTTCTTTGCTCTATGATTCTCTCTAGTCTTTTAAGAAGCAGCTTCTCGAAAAGTTTTGATAATACCAGTAAAGGTGTAATTGGTCTATATGAGGTAACTTCTGATAGATTTAGTTATAACAATAATTTCTGCTATCTTCCAGTGGTACGGAATATATCTTTCTTTAAAACAAGCATTTATTATAAGCTTGTGTCTTAATAATGCAATGAAGAGCAACTCTTTCAGAATTTGGGCAGTTATAAGATCATAACCTGGTGATTTTATATTAGATAATTTATGAAACATAAACGATTACGTCTTCATCTACTCTATCAGGGAATTCGAGAGTTTTGTTTGCCTCGCTAGGTGGAATAGGTTTAAATACATTTTTAAGGTGCTTCGAAAAAATGTTGTCCTTTTCTTTTGGGTCACCGATCCATTTGCCATCAGATGTTTTTAACGGGGGATCTTGCGCTTGAGGTCTCTTTAAATGTTTGGCTACCTAAAGGAATAGTCTGCGACTTTGTCAGCAGTTAAGTTACAAAGATATTTAGTTAGAGATCTATTTTTAAATTCACCGATATTTTCTTTAAGTCTGTTATTTAATCTATTAAATATAGTTTTATCGCCGGGATATCATGTCATTTGCCATTTCCTGCGAGCTCTTCTCTTTTATAGTATTAGTTCCCTAATTTCGGCGAAAGCCCCCATATATTTGGCTCATTACAAGCTACAACTAACTTACGACTAAAACTTAAAACTAAAACTTAAAACTAAGACTTAAAGCTAAGGAGAATGGTGTAGGGATTCGGCATTGAGGCAGGGAGTGCTGAGGTTGAAATCAACATGTGTGAGGTTTGAGTTAACTTTTTCTTTTCATCATTTGGATCATTAGATCCATATGAAGTGCGGTGGGACGATAGATAGAAAAGACGAGTGCATCGTAAATTTCGTGTGTTAGTATCGAAGAAAATTGAGTTTTAAAGAGATGCGCAATCAACAGAGCCTGAAAGAAGTCGATGAATGAAAAGCATGTCTGCAACGTCTCTGCGTTTCTCTAGAGTACTCAGGTTGATGAGGTTACGGCGGTCTTGATAGGGAGGCAAGATAAATGGATCGTTCCAAGGAAGACCTCGAAGGGCAAATAGAAGAAGTCGACGTTGAATATTCTCAATTCTGGTCACATGAACTTGCTGAAAGACCATGCTTGACTGGCGTATTCGAGGAGGGGGCGAACAAAGGTAATGTAGAGGTATCTGGTCACGTAAGTGTCGGCAAATTCTTTGGACCATCGTTTGACAAAGCCAAGTTATGAGTTAGCTTTACGAATTATCTCATAAATATGTGAACGGAAATTCAGTTCCCTATCCTATAATATAATATGAATATAGGTTGACCATGGAGAAGGTGAAGGCGGGCGGAGGACACATGGTGCTTACGTGATAAGGTAATGGATTGGCATTTGGCGATATTAAGCTCTAAGCGATTTTTGTAGGCACCAGTTCGTAAAATTATCAAGGTCTTGTTGAAGGAGACAGTAGTCATGTGGCGAAGAGATGGCTTCGAAAAATTTGGTATCATCAGCGTACAGAGAGAGGGAAGAGTAATTTAATAACCCTTTAATAACCCTCTCAACATCGTTTATGGTAAGAATTAAGGGAATGGGACCTAGATGGCTGCCTTGCGGAACACCAGAGGTGGCCAAGAAAGGAGTCGATAGCACGGGTCTGAAGCAAACTCTGTAAGAACGGTTTTCCAGGTAAGAAGATATCCATTTTAACAATATGGGTTCGAAATCGAGGGCAGACAATTTGAAGAGGATAAAGTTATATGTTCTATTGACATGCCGTTGATCGCTAGGATGACAGGTGTATGATTCGATGACAGATAATCACTGCTTTTAACTTTTACTTTTCTATTAATTCCTTTCGTTATGAAGAAGTCTATTTGATCTTTTATTTTTGCTGGATCAGATGACCCATTAGTAGGCGATCCAGTCGAAATAAAATCGCAGTTAAAATTTCGCCCTGCTTTGTTAAGCTTCCTGCCTTTTTTAGTTATTAATCTTGAGCCCCAGCTGGTGTGTGTTGCATTGAAATCACCTCCAATGATAAAGTTGTTGCCTAGAAGAAAAAGGTCATTAAGATCTTCCTCTATAGGCGAATGCTTGGGTGAGCAGTATGTGGCAGCTATTTTAAATTGCTTACATCGTTGCTATTTTCTAAAATATTTTTTACAATTACAGCACTACCTCCCCTGGCACTTTCAGCTGGATGGGGAGAGTGGTAACAGAGGTAACCAGTAATTCTAATCTTTGCTCCCTGTTTGAAGTGGGTTTCAGAGATCAGGCAAACATCAATTTCTTCATTGCATAGAAATTCAGAGATGAATTGGAGTAAACTATTTGCATTTGCTTAAAAGCTTAATTATTTTATCTTTTTTTTCCACTCTTTGAATAATAGCAAAAAGCATTTCTTTTACCGGTATTACTTCTTCTTTACGTGTATTTTTTATAATTTGGGATTACGATTTGCTATTTACAATTGGCGTGTTTGTTTTAGCAGGAATTGGTATTCTGTCTACTTTATTGTTTTCAACATTTACTTGTTGCTTATTTTTAATTGAGTTTTGTTGGTGATTGCTAGAAACTTCCTTTTTCCTTTCTTGATATTCTTTTGCAACCGGATAACCCTTGTAATTAGCTGGGTGATTACCATGACAGTTTACATGTTTCGCTTTCTCTTCCTTCTTTAGAAGACAGCCATTTGTTGGATGTTTTCCTTCACATTTAATGCACGCAAAATCTCTGTTGCAAAATGTTTGGGTATGTCCAAAATCTTGGCATCGTTTGAATTACGGTAAGGACTTCGACTTTTTTCGAAGTGGTTCAATCTTAACAACAATATCCATTATTGTTTTAATGGAGCAAATCTTTTCGAGATCTTCTTGATTGTGAATTATTTCAGCAAAAATAATGAGAATTTATACAGATTTTGTTATGTTTTTTTAATTAACGACCATTATCGAATCTGCTGAGAAGCACCAGAAGAATCCAAGAAACATCACTAAAATTTTTCATGGAAATCTTCCGATGCCGTTTTACAAAGTGGATCAAAGCTCACGTCTGCTTAGTGAATTGTAAGCCGTCTTCTGAAAGGGACACTAGACGGCATATCATATCTTTAGTTTGACCAATATTACAGAGCTGTACAGATTACTTAGGTAAAGTGCGAAACGGATGTAATATTCCGCACTTTAACTAGCCAAACCAGGTAATCTGCAGAATACCGAGTTAATCTGCAGATCACAGGCATTTCTCACTTTATCGGTAACATATTTAGTATATCATATCACTGTATGTAAATTGTGTGGTAGCGAACCTTTGCAACTTTAAAAGGAAATAAATATCTGAAATCTAAATCTAAATCTTAACGCATACAAAATCTCTTTTGCAACAGCTTTGCGTATGCCCGTAGGCTTGGCATAGTTTGCATTGAGGTATTGAGTTGGAACTTCTTTGAAGTGGCTTAATCTTAACAACAATACTCATTATTGATTTTATAGCATATAGCTTTTCGATATCTTCTTGATTGTGAAAGGAGAGCATAAAAAGATGTAATTTACTATTTCTTGTCGTTGGTTCCCCATCATTATCTTCTATTCTTTCTCTTTTAATTAAGTTTTTGGCTTCCAAAATTTTTTATTTTTTATTGGCCAAGTCGTCAACAATATCGTGTTCATCACACCCTATAAGGCCTACTAGCTTTATTTTCATATGAGTGCCATTGCAACTTCATTTTCGTCAGCTCATCACTGATTTCTCTATAAGTGTCACTGTTATCGATATTTATTTTCCAATTATTGTTGCTATATGATGTGAACTGCATATTTTCTTCGTGTTTTGTTAAATTATTCTTTTTAACTCACCAATTCTGTCTATTCCAAAGATCATTATTGATGGTGGTAATGGTTGTCTTTTCAACCTTTTGTCATTCGTTTTAGCTTGTAAATTTGCGTTTTTTCGTAGGCCTTTTTTTTTTTTTTTTTTCAGATATTCATCTATTTCTAGTGCAAGCTCTCTTCATCTGTGATATATTCTTCTTTTCCATTTTGCTGGATTGGTTAGACAGGATTTTTAATTAGTACAGTCCAGCAGGGTTACTTTTATTTCGAGGTCTTTTATCTGGTTTTTCCTTGCTTTAAGTTCAGCTTGCCATTCGTTATAATAGCTGTTTGTTTTTGATTTCAACTATATTGGTTTCAATTCCAGATTTTTCTTTTGTATTTTTGGAACACTTACAATTATACGCTATCTTTGGCCGTAAGGTTTTTTGGCGCAATCGTTTTTGGTGGAGCTCGGCGTGAGTCAGCTCCTTCTGGAGCCTTGTTGAAGAAGCGATAAATGGTCGTCGTGAGGTTGGTCGTCATCATGGCTTCAGTACGCAGGCAATTCGTCGCATTGTGGAAAAGATTGAGCGTGAGTACACTCTTTTAGACCTTAAGCCACCAACCAGACAGAGATCGGTGCGAAGTGAAGAAAACATAGCCGCCGTAGCGGCCAGTATCCAAGAAGACCCAGAAATGTCGATTAGGCGCCGATCAGCTGAATTGGGTATTACCAGAGAGTCAACCAGGCTTATTTTGCGGTTGGATTTGGGCCTACATCTGTATAAGATTGTGCTGACTCATGAATTGAAGCCGGACGACCATAGACAACACCGTGAGTTCGCTAATTGGGCGCTGGAAATGTTGGCCGGAAATCCGGATTTTGGCCAAAAAATCATCTTCTCGGACGAGGCCCATTTTTGGCTTAGCGGCTATGTCAACAAGCAAAATTTCCGTTATTGGAGCGACCACAATCCACAAGTGTTCGATCAAGCATAAATGCATCCACAATGATTGACCGTTTGGTTCGGTTTATGTCACGGCGGCATCATCGGACCTTATTTCTTTCGAAATGAGGATGGAGACACTGTTACCGTCAATGGTCCTCGGTATAGAGCGAAGTCAATCGACTTTTTGTGGCCAGAGCTCGACAACATCGATATATCAGTGCAGTGGTACCAACAAGACGGCGCTACATGCCATACAAGCGACGCAACGCTCGAAGTGGTGAAGGAGAAATTTGGTGAATGGGTCATCTCACGGCGAGCGTACATCAATTGGCCGCTGCGATCATGCGACTTGACACCACTCGATTATTTTCTCCAGGGCTACGTCAAGTCCTTAGTCTACGCAAACAAGTCAACTACCTTAGACGAGCTCGAGGCCAACATTGAAGACGCTATTGCCGGAATAACGCCGCATATATTGGACCGAGTCATCAAAAATTGGACCGACCGCTTGAAGCACTGCCAGCGAAGCCGAGGTGGTCATTTTAATGATGTGCTATTCCATACATAATGGCAAGAATGTAGCTTCAAAATAAAGAAAAAATCAATTTCATATCTGACACCGTTGTTTATTTTATTTAAATTTCTTTTCCTACCGTTCTTATCTGGTCGCCCTTTATATAAAACTCTATGTACTGATGTTTGTATGCATGCTATGAGCTCCGAAACCACCGAACCGATTGAGCACAAATTTTCAGGCAATCTTCGGACTTGACCTGAGAGTGTATGTGAAGTTTTGTCAAAATCGGTCCAGCAGTTTGCCAACAACTACGCAGCAACGCACGCTGAGTACCCGCAAGTATTAGATATAACTGAATTAGTTTTACTAGGTAGTTCAGTAGATTCTACACACAAACCCCCTCCCAGGAGGACCGGGTCGTTTGTTTTACTTTTTGTCATTTCTGCGCCTCTTACGACAGGAATGCTTACCTCGAGTATATTGTAATATGCAATCTACGGCTCGAGTAGATAAAACAATATTCTGTGAAATTTATTTCTTTATTTTCTAGTTTATAGAACAATTCAAGTTCACACTATACTATTCTTCGCAAATTCTTTTCTTACAATGGTCTCTTTCCTCTCAAATCACTTTATCTCCTTTCAATTACTTAATTCACAAATCCAAACTAATTACTTTTTCTTGTCCACTCTCAACTTTCAATTTATCAAAAAATTACAACTTCGCCCATTATCACTTTTCCAATCTCTTCGCCACGGTTCTAAACCAACTGCACCCTTTCGATTGCCATCTGTCCTTATATAGCAAAAGTTTCTGATAGCCAGAAACTTCTAGCAAATTCTTCGACCACTGGAACAAGAAAAATTCTGATGTAATAATTCCATTTCTTGCAGTTATAATTCTTTCTTATCCGTGATGTTATCCGTCTCTTTCATGAACTGTGGAGACTTAACCGCAGACACGAGCCTCGAATGAAAAGACACTTTGGAACGGGCTGGAGGAGCGTAGTTATTATTCTACATTATTGTAACATCGTTTTAGGTGATGTTACACTGCCCCCCTCTTAGACTTGTTCGTCCCGAACAAGTGCGTCCTCACTTCGACCATTGTATCGACTCAGTCGGTCCACATGAACCACTTTCATTTTGGCCCGCCACGTACTCTTCTTCATTTCTGGTCTCATTGGTAGGAGATCCAAATTTCACCTCACTGGGTAAACGAGCTATTCCACCAAATAAGATTTCGAACGGCGTATGTCGAGTAGTGCTATGCACGGCACTTCTATAGGCCATCAAAAACAAGGGAATCTGCCGGTCCCAATCCCGTTGGTAGTCACCTACGACCTTCGAGAGATGTTCGTCCAAAGTCCTATTGAAACGCTCCACCATACCGTCCGACTGTGGATGAAGCGGGTTGTCCTTGTCTTTTTGATTCCGAGTAGTTGACACGAAGTTCCGCCCTTGGTCAGAATGCAATTCCAAGGGCACACCGAATCTGCTAACCCAATTGTAGACGATCTGCTCCGCCACGGTTCTGGCTTCCTGGTTAGGGATCGGAAACGCTTCCGGCCACTTACTGAAGTAGTCCATCACTACGAGTATATACCGATTACCATTGTCGGTTTCCGGAAAGGGCCCTGCGATGTCAATGGCGATTCGTTCGAAAGGTGCTCCCACGTTGTATTGGTGCATCTTACCTCGAGTTTTGATTCTCGGACCCTTGCTAGCTGCACACACGTCGCATTTTCTGCACCAGTCTTCGATATCTTCCTTCGCTTTAACCAATAAAAACGTTCTCGTACCTTTTCTAGCGTCTTATTCACTCCCAAGTGGCCTCCGGTCGCCCCGCCATGCATTTCCTGTAACACCTCCTTGACCCTCGTCCGCGGTACGACAAGCTGCATTACAAACGACTTTCCGTCGGAGGATTCCCATTTTCTTCTCAGAACACCTTCTTGGACATGGAGGGAGTCCCACTGCGCAAAATATGCCTTTAAGGTCGGGCTTCTGTGAGAGATGTCCTGATGATCCGGTTTCTCCATGTTCTCCTTCCAGGCCAGAATCGGCTCGATATCCGGGTCGTCCTTCTGAGCGTTCCGGATCTCATCTACGCTCCAGCCGGCAATAGGTTCGGCTCTCATTCTTTGGATGGAAACCAGTCCCCGTTCTTCCTGACGCGCACAATGTTTACAATCCGTTCTGCATGGTCTCCGGGACAGTGCATCCGCATTAGAGTGGAGTTTTCCTTTACGATGCTGTATTTCGTAGTCGTAGATTTGCAGCCTTTCGATCCATCTTGCGACCTGACCCTCAGGACTCTTGAACTGTAATAGCCATTTTAAGGCTACATGGTCTGTGCGAAGAACGAACTTCCTCCCGTAGAGGTATTTGTGAAAATGCTTCGTAGCCAAGATCAAAGCTAGAAGTTCCCGCCTTGTCACGCAGTAGTTCCTTTCTGGCTTAGAGAGCACCTTGCTGAAGTACGCAACCACCTTCTCTTGGCCGTCATGCACCTGGGAGAGTACGGCTCCTACCCCGACATTACTAGCATCTGCATCCACAATGAACGTTTCCCCGGGAGTGGGGTAAGCTAGTATCGGGGCATCGCATAGCCGTTGTTTAAGTGCCTTGAAGCTTTTCTCGCACTCAATTGACCATTTGAATTCTTTCCCCTTTTCCGTCAACTGGTGCAGGCTCTTTGCGATCCCGGCAAAATCCTTCACGAACTGTCTGTAGTAGGTGGCTAGGCCCAGGAAGCTCCTTGTGTTTGTCTTTGGGGACTGGCCAGTTTTTCACCGCTTCGACCTTCTCTGGATCAGTTCTCACTCCTTTCGCTGAAATTATGTGTCCCAGGTACTTGACTTCCGCTCTAAACAAGGCGCACTTCTTGGGGTTGAGCTTCAGGTGGGCACTTCGAAGCCTTTGAAACACATCCCTTAGATTGTCTCGGTGTTGCGCAAACGTTTTTCCTACGACGATGACATCATCCAAGTATACCAAACAGGTTTTCCATGTTAACCCTTGCAGGACACATTCCATCAATCTCTCGAAAGTCGCCGGAGCATTGCACAGCCCGAATGGCATTACCGTGAATTGCCATAGCCCATTTCCTGCGGTGAAGGCGGTTTTCTCCCGGTCTTCTGGATGGATCTGTACCTGCCAGTAGCCACTCTTCAAGTAGAGAGTGGAAAACCATCGGGCTCCTGGTAGTGTGTCTAGCGTGTCGTCAATCCGTGGCAGAGGGTAGCTGTCTTTCTTGGTGACGTAATTGAGCTGCCGATAGTCCACGCAGAACCGCGTGCTGCCATCTTTCTTCTTAACCAGTACAACCGGTGATGCCCACGGACTTTTGGAACTTTCAATCAGACCTTCTTTCTCCATTGCCGACACCATCTCTGCAACTTCTGTCTGCTTTGCCAATGGAAGGCGCCTAGCAGGCTGACGAATTGGTCTAGTATCACCAGTGTCTATTCGATGTTGTACCAGGTGTGTTCGGCCGTATTCTCCGTCCTGTGAGGCAAATACATCAGCGTACTCATTGATAAGATTCTCTGCCATAGTTCGCTGCTCCTGATTCAGCTCACTGGACTGGAGAATCGTCTCTCTCGTTTCCGCTGTCCAAGGTGATGGGAGAGGTTTTGGAGCATCACGTTCAGATATTGTTGCGACGGCGGTAATCGGCGTGCATTTTCCAGTCACCTCCCCTCGCCTTAGTTTGACAGTGTGTGGTCTCGCGTTCAAAACTCTTACTGGAACCATGGTGTTCTTTGGTTCGACTAACGTCTTTCCCACGATGTAGTCTTGAGAATTCTTCTCTGGGTCTGGTTCTACTATGTAGAATCGGTGGCTCCCAAGATCACCTTCCAGCTTCGTCCAAATGATTGCCTCTGAAGACGGTGGCAAAACTTCGTCTTTGCTGATGACTGTCCTGAGAGTTACGGCATTCTCGTTTCCGTACACCATCGGAATCTCCACATTTCGATACCTCAGTACTTGCATCCCGATGTCCAAGATTACTTCATTTGCTTTCATGAAAGCAACCAACTTCTGCCCCGCCGAAGTTGGTCCTTACGCATTTCCCGACTGCTGGTTTTGGGAAGTTATCACCGCCAGATGCTTCCTCTCTGCTTCTCCTACTTCCGCAATGTGGACAATTTTCTCGTCTAGGTGTACTTCTGCACTGCCGTTGTAGGTGTCCGGTTTGGTTGCAATTCCAGCAACGGATTTGACTTCCGCGAGCTTTGTCTTCATCCATGACGGCTGATCTCTGGCATGAGCATTCCACGACGGACATTTCCCTGACACGGTGTATTCCCTGGTATGCTTGGTCCGCAGCCTTCATTGACAAAGCGAATGCCAATGCCTCGGGGAGCTTTCGCTTTTCAGCCATCCTTACAGCCATTTGCAGTTGTCTGTCCTCTATGGCCTGAATAAAAGCTTCCACCGCCATTTCGTTGATAAGCTCTTCACCGGCTTTAGGGTATGAAAGATGGGCTAGTCGCTCTATATCCGCTTGCAACTGTTGGAGCGTTTCCCCCCTTTTCTGGACTCGACTACGCAGCTGAACCCTGTACACCTGCTGCATGTGTTCATCCCCAAACCGCATCTCGATAGCCTGAACCAGAGAGTCGTAGTTCTGCTGTTTATCTTCCGGGATGGGGTTAGAATATACCCGATGTAGGCATGCCCGTCGTAAGAGGCGACTAAAATCCACCCTCCGTATACCGAGTATGGCGTATACAAAAACATGCAATGAACAAAACGAAAGATATTAATACCCCAGGTGGCAGTCCAGGTACACTGGAAAATCCACCCTCTTCGGAGGTCGGCTCTACGGATTCTGGGGAGAGCCATTTATTGCGTTCATCTGACCCTTTTAAAAAGAGGTACTAGGGTAGTTAGATCTCCAACATCAAAATCTACGCGGAACTAGAAGTCCGGCGACATCGATAGTGTCGGCGCACGAACAACGGACTTCAGCGAAAATTCAAAGCCTAACGGTCGAAAATATGGAACTCCGGACCAGGCTAAGTAAAATGGAACTTCTCTGCGAAGAACTAAGAAAGGAATTAAATGTACTTAAAGCAGAAAATAAAGCATTTAATGATACATCGAAACCTCGTAATGAGTCTGCTGCGAGTTCAATCGTCCCCGATAACACGCGAGGCAAGAAAACACGCAAAATAAACGAGAAGGTAAAGAACAGCCTGACAAAATAATCACGCGTGCCGAAGAAAATCCACGAAATAAGGTACGACCACCGCCACCAATATACGTGATCGGAATTGCAGACTATAATAAACTGTATTCTTTTCTCAAACCTTTGTTGCTCTCCGATTTTGAAGTAACATCGCTCAACAACAACAAATGGAAAGTAAACGTAAAGGACTCAGACAGTTACCGCTCAGTATCTAATAAACTGAATACTGAAAAAATCCAGTGGTATGAAAATAAAACGTATGAAAATAAATCTGAAAGACCGATACGAGTCGTAGCTAGAGGACTTCATGCCTCATGCCGAAAGGAAGACGTTGTTCACGATTTGAAGAACAAAAACTTTAAAATCGTCGATGCGGTAAACTTAATTAAACTGGAAAAGCAAAAATTGGAAGGCGAGGAAACGATGGTTAAGCGCGAGCTTCCTCTTTTTATGCTAACCTTTGATAAGGCTGAGAGTTTAGAAAAGATTTACGAAATAAGAACAATTCTGGATGTCGTAGTCAAAATCGAACCCATGCGCAAGAATACAAGGTTGATACCTCAGTGCAAACGATGTCAAGGGTTCAACCATACGCAAACATATTGCCGAAAAGAACCGCGATGTGTCAAATGCGCCGGTAAACATCTTAGTCAAGAGTGTGGTGTAAACAAAAAAACCCCTGCAGCGTGTATTAACTGCAATGGTAAGCATCCGGCTAATTACAGAGGCTGTGAAGTAGCCAAAGAATTACAAAAAAGAAGAGATCGACTTATGAAGCCGGAAAACCCACCCTCAAAACCGGTAAATAAGGAAAAGTCGAAAACTGCTGCAAGAAAGGTGAGTAGAGACAACCGAGCCGACCCTGGCGCGCTTACGTACGCTCAAGCTGCGACATCAAACACCGATCAAATTCCACACCGGGTTAAGGTAAAAGCGCCTAAAGAAAAGCCATCAGATGCGTGCTCAAGCATCAACATCAACAAAAACGAACACTGATAATTCGGAAAACCCCGTATCTCACGTCTTTTCCATTATCCTTGCGAGGCTTGAGGAGCAAACAAAAACAAACACGCTAATTGTCGAAAGGTAGGAGAAGCTTGAATATAAGCTTAACAATAGGAGCATTTCAAAACGAACATGACGAAACTACTTAAAATTGTTGCATGGAACGCCAACGGTCTCATACAAAGACTAGAAGAGCTAGAAATATTTCTACGGGAAAATGACATTGACATATGTTTGATCTGTGAAACTCACCTGACGAAACTATCGCGTGTAAACATTACTGGATACAGTACCTATCACGCTTATCACCCGTCGAAAAGAGCCAGAGGCGGATCGTCTTTAATCATAAAAGATTGCATCGAACACTCTGAAGATATTATGATAGAGCTTGAAACAATGCGAGTGAGAACTGTACGCGTGAAAAATGGACATTACTCTTTCAATGTCTCGTCTACTTATTGTCCACTGCGTTGCAGGCTTGAAAAAAATGATTTTACAAATATTTTCAACTCTCTTGGACCGAATTTTATTATTGGCTGTGTTTTTAATGCAAAACACACGTTCTGGGGTTCAAGATGTGTCTCACAAAAAGGCAGAGCACTTTACAACGCCTGCATGCAACACAGATGCGACTTTCACTCGACTGGTAAACCAACATATTGGCCGACTGATAACAACAAAATACCCGATCTGATCGATTTCTTTGTTGTAAAAGGAATACCAGACAAATGTATTAAAATTGATGAAAGTTTTGATCTCTCTTCCGATCATTCCCCTATCATTCTAACGATGAGCGAACGCCTAATTAAAAAAGATGTACCTGCTAGACTAACTAGCAGAAAAACTGATTGGGAAGGCTTTAAAAAAGACGTTGAAGAACATATCGAACTGAGAGTATCACTTAGGACGTCTTCTGAACTCGAAATCGAAATTGATCGTAAACATACTCCCTATCAAAGGAAAACGCCAATCAAACATGCCCAAAAATATCCACCGGAAATAAAAGAAATGGTAAGGGAGAAGAGAAAAGCGCGTAAAAAATGGCAACAAACTCGTGCTCCGCAACATAAATCGCATTTGAATCGCTTGTGTAACTTGCTAAAAAAGGCCATTATTGATTTTAAAAACCGGACAATACAAACCAGCATTGAAAGCTTAACAGCGGACAAAGATTCCAATTATTCGCTCTGGAAAGCTATAAAAGGCATTAAAAAACCGAAAATACAAGCGGCCCCAATCAAGAAAAATGACAACGAATGGGCCAAGAATGATAAAGACAAAGCAGAAGTCTTTGCCGCCCATTTAGAAGAAACATTTAAACCATTTGATGGGCAAGCGCTTGCTGAAAATGATAATGCGTCGGATATAGCATTTCACAATTACACAGTAAGAAATGCAAGGCTGACCGAACTTCAACAAGAAATAAAGAAACTGAAACCGAATAAAGCTCCTGGATACGACCTAATCACAAAGAAAAAAAGATTTGCTCGAGCGTATTCCTTGATGTTTCTCAAGCTTTTGACAAGGTCTGGCATGAAGGCTTGAAATATAAATTACGACAAGTTCTTCCGGAACACTTATATAATATTCTAGAAAAATACTTGACGAATCGACTTTTCCGAGTCAAGCACGGAAACGAATATTCGGAATTTAAAGAAATAAGGGCTGGGGTGCCGCACGGAAGTGTCCTTGGACCGCTTTTGTACCTATTATGTACTCGCGACATACCGCAAGAAGAAGGCACCGTATTAGCTACATTTGCCGACGACACTGCCATCCTGGCAAAGGGTAAAACGATCGCAGAATCGACTGAAAAATTGCAAGAAGCATTGAATAATGTAAATGAATGGACAAAGATTTGGCGACTAGCTTTAAACGAAAACAAATCAATTTTACTTATAAGAAAAGAAATAATTTACCCATCTTTTCAAACTCGGTTCAAATTCCGTTTGCAAACGAGGCTAAGTATCTTGGAATGACACTTGATGCTAAGCTGAAGTGGAAATCGCACGTGAAGAAAAAACGTAAAGAACTCGAAACCAAATACAGAAAAATGTACTGGTTACTTGGAAAACATTCCAAGCTTAATATAGAGAACAAACTGATTTTATACAAGCAAGTGCTAAAGCCGATATGGACATATGGAATACAACTTTGGGGTTGTACCAAAATAAGTAATGTCAATATTTTACAAACTTTTGAAAATAAAGTGCTAAGATCAATAGCTAATGCACCGTGGTTTATTAGAAATAGCGATATCCATAGAGATTTAGGAATTGCGACAGTCGAATATGAAATCAAAAACTTCGCGCGTAAGCATAAAGACAGATTACAAGGACACGTTAACAATGAAGTCCTTCGAATTCTAGATGAGAGGAATCTACTGCGTCGTCTACAAAGGACTAAACCTTTCGACTTAACGCGATAGCAAGAAACCGCGCCTAATTTGCGGAACAAGCAGGAACTTTCAATGGAAAGGGACCTGCCAAACGATCTCAATACGTGAAAGAAAAACTGCTGGATAAGTCAAAACTTAGTTGTAGTATGTAATCAAAGAAATTTATCACGAAGGGAGGTTTTTTTAGTGAGTAAAAATCTCACACTACTATGAGCACGCGCTATCGATCCTCATAGTGTCTTCATGAAGATTTTTTACCTACCCTCGGAAAAAAAAAAAAAAAAAAAAAATGTTTTCCTTTGTTCGTCTATGACTGACTTAAGTTGCAGGAGCAGACTTGTTATATCTGGGTCGGCTACTGTACTTGCTGGTTCCTCTCCCACGTCAAACTCTACGTCATGCGGATTTTCACCTTCCTGCGTTACTGCTTCTTCCAAACGAATCATTAGGGCATCATTTCCACCAGTTGTGTCGAGGTTCCGCTTACTGAGTTCTGCCTTTAGTTGAGTTATAGTTAGTTTTCCCAATTTGCGACCCATTTTGCGCAACTAATTAACTCAACACAGAAATCGTTTTTTTATTTTTTTTGATTGTGCAATTTCACACCACGGAAATAGTTATTCACAGAATAAGTTTTATCCCGCTTCTGACACCAATGTAATATGCAAGCTACGGCTCGAGTAGATAAAACAATATTCTGTGAAATTTATTTCTTTATTTTCTAGTCTATAGAACAATTCAAGTTCACACTATACTATTCTTCGCAAATTCTTTTCTTACAATGGTCGCTTTCCTCTCAAATCACTTTATCTCCTTTCAATTACTTAATTCACAAATCCAAACTAATTACTTTTTCTTGTTCACTCTCAACTTTCAATTTATCACAAAATTACAACTTCGCCAATTATCACTTTTCCAATCTCTTCGCCACGGTTCTAAACCAACTGCACCCTTTCGATCGCCATCTGTCCTTATATAGCAGAAGTTTCTGATAGCCAGAAACTTCTAGCAAAATCTTCGACCACTGGAACAAGAAAAATTCTGATGTAATAATTCCATTTCTTTTAGTTATAATTCTTTCTTATCCGTGATGTTATCCGTCTCTTTCATGAACTGTGGAGACTTAACAGCAGACACGAACCTCGAATGAAAAGACACTTTGGAATGGGCTGGAGGAGCGTAGTTATTATTCTACATTATTGTAGCATCGTTTTAGGTGATGTTACAATATTCTAACTCCTACCCGAAGGGGGTAATCCTTTAAAATTGTGGATATAGGGAGTGTGAAACGGAATACTCCTTGGCAAGATCTTTATTTTACTCTCTAGCGTCCAATCTATAAATGATACCTGCTTTCTCTTCAACTGTAAAAATTGTTCACTTTTGAGACCTCAACTGTATGCAATTGACAAAAATTAATCTTCTACGACCACTCACCACACAGGAAACTTTTCACTAAATAATTTCCCGCCTACTGTCGAACAAACTCGAAAACAATAATAAACAATAATAAAAAGTCAACAAACGAAGCTGTAACATATCCGAAATTCAATGTACATAGATACATAGCATCTATAGACAAACAGTGTACTATTGCGTCGATTTTAGTCGTTGTAAGTAATATTTTATTTCAAAAAAGGGAAAAATCGGTCATTGTAAACAATGTATTACGAGGGCAAGGTGAAAAGTTCTCGGCCGGACGCAGAGATGGCGTTCCAATCACCAAAAATTCATATTTCCTGCCTGGGTGCACTTCTCATTAGTTCGTATGACAAGTTTCAACTTGTTCTCTCAAGTAGTTTCTTTACACGAATTTTTGCAGTAGACGTGTTTTTCGTTAAAATGGATAAACTTGAATATCGTGCGGTGATAAAATTCTTCGTTTTGGATGGGTTAACCCCTAAGGAAATTCATCCAAAGTTGACAAAAGTTTACGGGGACTCTGCTCATTCTATGTCAACCGTTAAAAAGTGGGCAGCTGAATTTAAACGTGGTCGCACGTCCCTCGAAGGTGACCCACGTGAAGGACGGCCAAAAACCGCAACCACACCCGAAACCATCGAAAAAGTGTACGATATCGTGTTGGACGATAGGCGAGTCAAGGTGAGTGAGATAGCTGAGCTGTGTATATATCGGAAGAGAGGGTGCGAAACACCTTGCACAAAAACTTAGGGATGCGAAAGCTCTGCGCAAGATGGGTGCTGCATTTGCTGAATGCCGATCAAAAGCAAATGTGCAAACGATTTTTGCGACAATCTTTGGACCGATTCAATAGGGATTCGACCGATTTTGTGCTGCGATTTGTCAAAATGGATGAGACATGGGTCCACCATGGGTCTACCATGGGTGGAAGCCGGTGGTTCAGCGCCAAAGAAAGCGAAGTCGATCGTATCTGCCGAAATGGTCATAGCCAGTGTGTTTTGGGATGCGAAAGGGATCCTGTTAATTGATTACCTTGAGAAAGGCAGAACAATTACTGGCGAATATTACTCCAACCTTCTTAGCAGCTGGATGCCAAAATTCGCGAGAAGAGGCCTGGCTTGAAGAAGAAAAAAATCATCTTTCACCAGGACAATGCACCTGTACGCAAGTGTGCGTTGGCGGTGGGAAACCTGCGGGATTTGGGGTACGATTTGCTCGGCCATCCCCCATATTCACCTGATTTGGCACCCTCAGACTTCCATCTGCTTTCAAACTTGAAGAAATTTGTTTCTGGGAAGCGCTTCGCATCCAATGCAGAAGTTGAGAGGGCCGTAGATGAATATTTTCACAGCCTTCCAGACTCTCACTTCCGAGAAGGAATACTGATGTTGGAGAAACGCTGGACCAAGTGTGTTGAAGTCAAGGGAGGTTATGTAGAAAAATAAAATCATTTTTAACTGAAAATAGCAGTCTTTCATTGTCAGGCCGAGAACTTTTCACCTTGCCCTCGTATTCAATGGGATTGTAATGAAACTCAGCCGGGACCTAAGAAATTGGTCGATGTAACCGAAGTCATTGTAAGCGATTTTGAGCGTATTTACATACTTGGAAAAACAAATAGCTGGTGGTGCTGCAAATTTGTTCAGTGCAGCTACGTTGGTTAAGGTTGGTGCATTAGTAACTTTCACAAGCTCTGAACTAATCTGTGGCGTTAACCACAGTTACTAAAAATCACCAGGGTAAGTCTGCTATGGACATATGTTTTACCAAAATTCTCACAGATGAAATATAAACTCTTCGCAGATAGGATGATAATACCAGCCAGAGTTCTGGCTGACCAATGTGTCCAAAATAAAAAAATATCCGTACCGCATAAATATTTCAACAGATTATTTTGTAAGCTTTGCCACGAGTGTTAGGAAAACTTCTCGATATGGTGTTCGAATGCCCGGGTCGCCTGAAAGTAGCTACTATTTGGCAGCGACATTATTCCGCAGACATAAATTGCTATATGTATATCCAGGAAATATCATTGACTACCTGACATCCTCTGGGGTAATCGAAACAACCCTAATCTAGTCAACCCAGTGTCAAGAAAGGTGAATAAAACTTGCTTCGATCCATCTAAAATGAACCCTTGTTCCATCGCAATATGAATTCCCAATGAATATACGTACGTCTGCTTATGCACCCAATTATTAAAGTGTTCCAAACAACATAATATAAGTACCTACTTACTTTCTACAGCCACTTACAAAAGTCTGTGTTATACACCCACCCATTTATATTCCCACTTGTAGTTCTTCCCCTCGTTTGGCATTAGTATAACTATTGATTAGCTCACAATAACAACACAACTTCATTCCAAAGGACTAACCACTTGTGTGTAGGAATTCTTTCTGCGAAATTCCATTACTCCATGGGATACTGACTGGCGCGCTGACGGTATCACACAAGTATGACCTAAATACACCGTGTGACAAATTGTCAGTCAGAATTTCCTCTCCGCACGAAAGAGGAAACACTACTTGGATTACAGCCATCAAGTAATTGCATTATCCTGAATTCAGGACTTCACTGACCTAGTTTCCTCGTATATTTTCAACAACAACTTTATTTCTATCCCCAAAATTCTGGAAAACTTTTCTTCGTCGAAAATCCAACGACCCCAGTTTGGAGTTGTCTACAACTACACGCGTGGCGCCGAATTGACTGTGTTCATGTTCGAGCGACTTTAACCCCATTTTATGACCTCTTCAGTTGAATTTATGGTGGCGAAAGAGATACTGAAATGGTGGTGGTAGTAGTTTTCTTATCCGATTTATTCAAATTACGTCGACTTACAAATTCGTTCGAGTGATAATGAACTGATTGAATTGAAATACAAGATGATGACCACCATAAAAATGACAAATTACTGGAACAACCGATTAGTGCGTCTGGTATTAGACAAACCAGTAGACAATGTAATCGAATCTTTATCGTTTTATCTGTTTACTCATTGATTGCCGACAATTTAGTCAATTTAATAAGAATTCCCGGAGGTGCATTCCAATTAGAATAGCATTGTGAAAAGTTTTCAAATTGATTTTCGATTTGATTTGATTGCAAAAGTTTTTCGTTTTGAATTTTACAATGACAGACAGCTAGATTCTTAAAGGCTGGAGAAGTATTCAATGTCATATCGAGACCGATGGGCTCAAATAAGTGTTAGACCGATATGAGAGAGAAATTGATTATAAAAAGTTCAGATGTCACTTTGAAGGCTATCAATATATTGTTGAATCTTGATGCCGAACTATTTGATGTGACGAAATACTATTGAAGTTTCAGTAGTCAAAATTGGAAACTTCCAAATGGAGGATCAACATCTTTGATAGAATTCTATGAAATGACATACTTCTAGAGTTCGATGCACTGGAACTCTGTCGAAAGCGTCTAAATAAAATTCGATAAGGGTTTGCTCTGTTGTTGGGTTGATAAGTGCGATGCACTTCGTGTGCATATAGAAATATGATTCAGTTCTATGAAATTCAACCAATTTTTAATATTTAATCACATTCCGGTTCCTTCTCTAAGAAAATATTGTTGAACATTTTTTGAAATCAATAATCTAGATATACTTAACGGATTCTAGACAAGAGAAAAGGTCTGATGATAGCATGCCCGATCATTTGCCCGATGGTCAAGAAGGTAGACCCTCTGAACTGCTCTAACAACAGACGCGTCAGTCCCCTCAACATTGCGTATAAGACCCAATCTGCCATATTATGTGTTAACACTGCAGCAGATCTTGGAAAAAATTCAGGAGCTCTAAATCGATACTCACCGCCTTTTCATAAATTGAAAAGACGCCTATTGTAGCGTTTATAGAGATGAGCTATACAGAGTCGTATTTAATGTAGTTTATAAAATCACGCCTTGTCCCGTTATAGACGATTCAAGATGAAACAATCGGATTAATAATACTGTTACTACTGAACGACTACAAGTAAAAGAATCATCAGATACATTTTAAAAAGATGATTTAAAAGGATTTCAACATACCGACAAAATATTATAGCCTCTCAGACTCAAAAAAAAGTTCTGATAACTTAAGCTCAACTATATTGAAAAGTTAATTTTTGAATTTTTGAATAAAGGGGCCTAAATTAATGTACTGCCAGAAAAACAAAATATTTTTGTACCCCATTATGTCACATATTTTTCTTTTTTTTTTGAGCCTGGAGGTGCAGGAATCTTCAAAAGATACCAATGTCCCGTACTATTGGTTATGCCCGATTCATATATCTGACCTGATGATTCATAAGTGTTGGCCAGTATATGCCTACGGGCTAAACCTCACCCCCCAGAGAGGCACTATGAGAACCGGCCGCTCGTGCTCATAGTAGTAGGAAATTCGTTCCTCTCATTTTTTCGTTTTGTGGTGACTACGACTAAGTTACCTTAACAAGTAGTTTACGCTTCTGTAGTGTTAATCGCGTTAGCTTTCCAGCGAAGGCACCTACTAATACCGTCATTACATGCGGTTTTCCCTTACTGCGCCAGATCGTACGGTCTTGTTCTTTGTAGTCGGCGCTCGAGGTTTGTCACGTCCAGAGTACGGATTATTTCATTATTGCAATGATCATGAAGACGAGTACGAAGTTTGTGAGCAAAGTTTGTTACTTCATCCCTCACGGTAGCAATTCCTAGATCTCTGTGAATATCACTATTCCTTGTATACCATTCACAATTGCTCTTAGTGTTTTGTTTTGGAATGTTTGCAGAACAGTCATATTGCTTGGCTTGGTACAACCCCAAAGTTGTATACTGTATGACCAAAATGGTTTTAGTACTTGCTTATACAGAAGCAGTTTGTTGTATACGCTTAACTTCGAGTATCTCCCGAGTAGCCAGTACATTTCTTTAAGTCTGATTTCGAGCTCGTCGAGTTTCTTTTTTAGCATGTGGCTTCCGCTTAAGTTTTGCGTCTAGTGTCATTCCTAGATATTTTGCCTCGTTTGCGTACGGTATTTGTACCGAGTTAATGGAAATAGGTAAGTTGTTTATCTTTTTCTTCTTCTCTTCTTCTTCTTACGGCGAAGTTATGATCCGGAGTAGAAGGATCACAACCTTCCCACTTTACTGCATCCCTACTGGTCCGCTTGTGGGGTTTGCCGGTTTGACCTCAGAAAGTACCGGCAGGCTTTCCGGTTTCGGATCACTTCGTCACTGAGGCCAATCAAATGTTGGTGTTTTTGCATTTGTGTGATCCAGTTGTTTTTTGGTCTCCTTTTTTTGCGCGATTGTGTAGGAACGTTGATTGATATTGCCTTTTTGACGGGGTTCGAAGCATCTCTCCTTTGAACATGACAATACCAACTGAGCCGGTCGTGCTCTATCTTGCTTGTGATGAGTTCTTTTACATGAAGGCTTCCTCGAATCATTGAACTTCTTATTCTATCAATCTTCGTTACTCCTGCTGTCATGCGAAGCATCTTCATCTCAGCTGCCGTTAATTTGCCCTCATACTTTTTGTACATTGTCCAGCATTGTGAACCGTATGTGAGCGCCGGACGTACAACTGCAGTGTAGAGTCTTCCTTTAAGCTTAGGGGGCATTTTTTGATCACAGAAGATAGCGGAGTTTTCCCGCCACTTCATCCACCCTACGCTTACGCGATGGTTGATGTCATCATCACAAGTTGCTCCGCTATTGATCATAGATCCCAGATATTTGAACTTTTCACACTTGGGAAGTACTTTTCCATTCAAGTAAATGTCTGGAATAGGCCGGTGTGGATCAGAGAACGGGCAGCATAGATACTCTGTCTTTTTCGAACTAATACGGTACCCATTTCCCTCCAAAACATCCACCCATACATCAAGTGCTCGTTGCAAGTTGTTTATTTTTTTGTACGTAAAATTGACATGCGTTGACTTGGTCTCGTTAAGGACGATTCTCCAGGACTTTGTCCACTCGCATACTTTGTTTAAAGCTCGTTGGAGTTTTCCAGTTGATGATTCGACTGACTCATCTGTTGCGAGGATAGCCGTGTCGTTTGCGAACGTTGCTACGACAGTCCCTTCATCTTGTGGTATATCTCTTGTGTAGAGCAGGAACAGGATTGGCCGAGAACGCTTCCTTGCGGAACACCGGCATGGATTTCTTTGAATTCCAAATATTTTGCCCCATGTTTAACACGAAAGAGTCTGTTATTAAGGTAAGATTCCAATATTCTGTAGAATTTATCTGGTAAGATTACCCTTAGCTTATATCTCAGGCCTTCGTGCCATACCTTGTCGAACGCTTGCGATACGTCGAGAAAAGCGGTAGAGCATATCTTTTTCCCTTCTAGAGCTTTTTCAATTTCATTTGTTATTCGATACACCTGATCGATTGTGGAATGTTTAACCCGAAACCCGAATTGATTGGTGCAATCTTTTTAGCAGAAGTTTCTCAAAGACCTTAGATATTATCGACAGAATCGAAATGGGGCTATATGATTCCTTTTCGTTTGCACATTTCCCCGGTTTCGGAACCATTATTACTTCGGCGACTTTCCATTGCCTTGGAACATATAGAAGCCTCAATGAAGCATTTATAATGTAGAGTAACTTAACTAACGCTTTTTTCGGTAGCTCCTTCAAAACTTCACCAGTGATTAAATCATATCCTGGAGCCTTGTTATTTTTCAATTTTCTTATTGTCATTCGAAGTTCGGACAGGGATACAGTTTTTAATTTAAAGTTATCGGGTGCCGTATTTGCATTCGGATCTTCGATCAATAGTTGTCCATCGAATGGCTTGAACGTTTCCTCTAAATGTTCGGCAAATAATTCCGCTTTCTCTTTGTCTCCTTTTGCCCATTCGCCGTTAGCTTTCCTTATTGGTGGCGAGTGCATTACGGGTTTCCTTATGGACTTCAAGGCTTTCCATAGAGAGTAGTTTGAACACTTATCAGCGGTCAAGCTCTCGAGGTAAGTAGAAGTCTCGCGATTTCTTAAGTCCTGCAGCACATTTTTTAGCTTGTTGCAAAGGTGATTAAGATAAGTTTTATGCGATGGCGCGCGGGATTGTTGCCATCTCTTGCGCGCTCTTCTCTTTTCTCATATGAGGTCTTCGATATCAGTCTGGTATTTGACTTTGCTGTTCCGTGTTGCTGTTTTTCGAAAATGAGTATTTTCCATGCTGCGCACTGAATGGCTTCCACGAGCTTGTCAATTTCGTCTTCTATTTCAAGTGGTGTCTTTAGCGGCACATTTAGAGCAATATTTTCCTTGCAGTCTTTTCTGAAAACGTCCCAGTTTGTTTTGTTACTAGTTAACTTAGGCATTCCTTCTTTTTTTGCTAGACTTCCACCGATTTTCAGAGTGACTGCTGAGCAGTGTGTCTGAGCATAAATCATAACATTCTTCTACTTCCGTTATATTTTTAGTTAGCGCTTTTGCGATAAAGAAGTCGACGAGGTCAGGGATTTTATTATTGTCAGTTGGCCAATACGTTGGCTTTCCCGTCGAAAAAAATTCCAAACCACGATTCATACTGGCTTTGTACAATAAACTGCCTTTTGTTGAATTACATCGTGAACCCCAGAAAGTGTGTTTCGCGTTAAAGTCACCACCGATGATAAAATTAGGCCCGAGTGAGTCAAAGAGGCGAACGAGGTCGTCGTCCACCAGCCTATATCCCGGAGGGAAGTAACACGATCCGATCTGGTAGTCTAAATGATTTATTTTTACGGAAACTGAGCTTATTTGCATAGAATCCAGTTCTACTTTTATGTTTTCGGAGTGCTTAATGTATTCTTTAATGTACATAGAGGAACCGCCTCTCGCATTTTCCGAAGGATGATGCTCGTGATAATCAATGTAGCCTTTTATTCTGGGTCCAGGTCCTTTTTTTAAATGGGTTTCCGATATCAAGAATATATCAATACTGTTTTTTCGTAAAAAGATTTCTAATTCGTCTATTTTTGCTAGAATGCCGTTTGCATTCCACGTTAGTATCTTTAGCAGCTATTAAATATTCATGTTTTGTTGTTTGTCTTGCGAGGTTTGAACTCGAGCTTGCTCAATTTGTCGAAAATAACTTGATTAACCTTGGTTTGCTCCTCAAGTTTTTCCAATATCATAGCTAGTATTCTTCACCATCATCACCATCTGTTCCTCCATACGGTTTTACCAATTTTCAGAAAAACGTACGTACACTCAAGACCAAATTTTTATCAAAATTAGTTATGTGGTTCATGAGTTAAGCGTATGAGAAAGATGATTAGCATATGTTGTAAGCCTTTCCCCATACCCTAGAACTTCATTCCACTTCAATTATTTTCAACTGGCTCCTTAACGCCGTTCAACTCATATCCCACTCCAACTTGATCCGATTTTGAAAGTTTTAAAATAATTGACATACGTGTCAGGACATATAGGTCTTTAGTGGTTCTTGAGAGATCCTTATGAAAACAAATGCAAACATGGAGCAAAAAGTGTTTAGCAAGCTTTCTCTTTTGCCAAAAATTAACTTGAATGCAGGATTAAGAGAGAGTTAAAATAACGGTACGAAACACAATTGTGAATCAGATGTAATAGTAGATACGAGGGTAGATAGAAAAGTTGTTGGCCTACCAAAGAATTATTTTGAATTCTAAATTATATTTGGTGGCATTAGGGGAATCTGCTCCATCGAAAACATCAGTTAAAAAGTGGGTAACTGAATTGAAAACGTGAACGAGAGAGCATTGAAGACGACCCACGCTGTGAAAGACCATCAAATTTAAATACAGAGAATGTGATATGATCATTCGAGACCGCATATTGAAGATAAGAGAGACATAAGATGGGTTCCGAAAATTCTTTTAGTTGAACAAAAACGCAATCTACTGACGATGTCTCGCGAGTGTTTGGAGCAGTTTCAAACAGATTCAGAGGATTTTTGGATCCCAGGACAGATGAGACCTACCTCCGAAGAATGCTAAAGTTAAATTACCGGCTGATAAGGAAATGGCATCGGTATTTTTGCACTCAAAGGGAATCGTCATGGTTGATTTCGTTCTCGGTCTCTTGCGTCAGCTGCAAAAGGAAATAAAAAAAAGTGTCCAGGAATGTTGAGGAAACAAGTTTTGTTTCATCAGGACAATGCACAATAACACACGTAGCGTCAATCCATGACTGAAATCTATAACTGTGGGTTTGAATCACTGCCACATCCTCCCTATTCGCCTGCTCTGGGTCCATGTGACTTTCATCTGTTCCCCAACCTAAAAAAAATTTAGGAGCACAAACATTTTTAGCGAATTAAGAGGTCAGTAAGCTCATTTTTTGAAGGAATTGAGGAAAACATTTTCAAAAGTGGTTTAATGGCTTTAGAGCCCAGATGGCAAAAGTTTATTGAGCTTAACGGAGGTTATGGATACTTTGGAAAATAAAAGTAATTTGTTTGTTTTCTTGGTCAGGCCGCTAACATCCATTCTCGAATATTAGACGAATTAATAATTTACGAATGGGAATAAGGAAAATCTATTTCGTTATCCTGAAAAGAGCGTTATTTCGTAATTGCGTTTTTTATGATACGAGTACCCTTACCCCATCTTTTAACTCATCCCTAATAAAGCGAGTGTGGCCTTCCGAAATTTGTAAAACAGTTGGAATAATATCCTTCTATTTCCGCGATTTTTAATAAATTTTATTACAAATCTGTTGTTACAACTTTTTCTTACCAGAAAGTGGGCGTGGTTGCTAAAACTCGTAACCGAAATTCACGAATATTCACAACAGGACCATCACCGTAAATAGCTTTGAAAAATCAATCTACGTTTTTTTTTTTAAGAAACCGCCCCAAAAAAGTGGGTGTGGCCATATATACATACATACGACGATGTGCAAAGAAAGTTAACTTCTACATATTTAAGCTAACATACATGTGAAACTTGTGTTAATTATGTCATCAATGAATGGAGGAGAGAAATAGATAACAGAAATAGTGTAATAGCAGCCTTTGTAGACCTTAAACACGCATTTGAAACAGTTGACCACAAAATAAAAAAGTACGGTGCTCGAAATAAAGAACTTAACTGGTTTGAAACATTTATTACCGGGCGAACACAACGAACAATAGTAAAAAATAAAACATCTAGTGTAATAAGAGTTAAGAAAGGTGTTCCTCAAGGAACAATATTAGGTGTTCTATTATCTATTATCTACATAAACGACATGGAAAAAGTTTTTTTTTTATGTTTCAGGCGTTCACACAATATGGCAGATAAGTTCTTATACAGTTTTCCATGTTTTGAACACCAATTGTGACTCTAATATAAGGTTTCCTTCTTCGTCTATACAGTTCCCTGTTCGGTTTCGGTTCTTTTTATCTTTCGGTAAAACTTCCGAACATTGTTTCTGGAGTAGCACCACCTCGTATTTCCTCGATCGCGTGTTTCTCATGTTCTTTCTTTTTCCTCCGAAGAAGTCGATGTTCTTCCCTCCTCTTTTGCTCATAGAGCTCACGAGACGCTCTCGTCCTTCTGTGCAGCGCCGCTTCGTAGGCGAGTTGCTTTGCTGCATGTGCTTGCCGACACTCTTCATCAAACGAGGGGTTTCGTGGGGTTAGTTGGGTGAAACCCAGCACATCAGTCGAGGCGTTTCTGATAGCTTCTTAGCATCGATGCCACTGGTCTTCGGCACTTGATGCTGGATGCATAAGAGTTCTCGAGCGGTTGAGGGATACGCGATCGGCAAATGTCCTGGCGGTTTGTTGTGATTGCAGCCGTCCAAAGTTAAATCTTCTTACAGTATTTCTCCGTTGTTCTGGTATATGTGATAGCCGTAGCCATACCTTGGCTACAACTACATAGATAGTAGTCCGAGTTTATGTTGGCCAATTGGAATGTTGGAACATCTAGAATACTGGAGGAGTGCCTTTCGTTGATCGCAACGTGATCAATTTGATTGACGGTTTGATGATCTGGTGACCGTTATGCTCCTTTATGAATATTGCGGTGAGGAAACCTCAAAACGAGTTTCCAGATGTGCTGCCGTGTAGGCTATTCTTTCCGATTGTACTACCAAAGAGGTCTTCCTTTCCTATTTTGCCATTAAAATTATCTAGTACGATTTTAACGTCATACTTAGGACATTGCACATGTGTCTTGTCGAGGAGCTCGTATAAACACTCTTTGATAGCATCGACTTTTTCTTCTGTGGGGGCGTGTTCGCATATCAGGCTAATGTTAGCAAATTTAACCTTGATGCAGATTGTTATAAAGCGTTCACTCACGTGTTGATAGATTAAGACTTCTTGCCTAAGTCTACCGCTTATTACAAATCCGCAGCCAAATAGACGCTGCTTCTGTTCTCTGTAGCAATAAAAGTCCACAGTTTTTCATCCTTTTGCCCGAACCATCCCACCGCACTTTCTGGATGGCAGTATTATCTGCTTTATAGCAATCTAGGGCTCTGATAATTGTTCGGATGCACGCGGTCTGTTCAGCGTCGGAACATTCTACATACAGATCCTAACGTCGTTGTCCTTTTTTCGTTTTGCAGGATCGTCAACAGTGAATTGTTCCTTATCCGAGGCTTTTGGTTGATTCGCAACAGTATGATTTGCCGTGATTGGGTAGTTAACCCCACGCACAACTCCTGACCTTTTTGGGACCCTTAGACGAAAATAGCCGATTATTCTGGAGTTAGTCACCCTCTTCGGGGATATAAGAGCTGCCGTTGACCCCATTAAGGACTCTTCCGCCACCATCTCTATTTCAACACCCTCAATAGTGTTGAAAATCCTTAATGACCTCAGCTCCAAATACGTCGAAGTAGCTCATATAAAGTATCTGCTATAATGACTGTTGACGCCACCATTGATTTAATCACGTGAATTCATCAGCCGTACAACCTCGTTCTGAGGGGCTCATGTTTGAATACTGAGGCTCGTACAGTCAGTCATTTCCGACACAGCATTATAGTGTTGCTATTTTCTTCTTAATCAACACTCGCGCTTATAAGTTTAGCAAGTCAAGCCCAGATGGATGAGACCAGTACCCTGTGAGGTAAAATAAGCACTATTTATGTGTAGTAACAGTTACAGTACTGGGTATTGCCAATCAATTCTTATAACTCCCAACCACCAGGTCAATGATAGAAAAAGAAAATTAAAATAATTTTTATTGGAACCAACATGGTACGTAATCTTGAGAGTATTTAGAAATTGAAAAAGTACATTTTTTAACTTTTTTTTTTCCAGTTAATATTTACATCTGTCCGAGGACATTAAGTAACTTCTTTTACAATATGTTTGGATTTCATCTATGTCTTTGGGCCAATACAAGATTGTTTTTGTGCAAGAGTTATATGAATACACACATACTCGTATATCAACTCCAGCTCCCCATATTTGCGCCCCATAGGTCCATATTGGCTTAAAATATATAGTATATAGTAAAAGTTTATTGCCAATAGATAGCTTGGATCGTTTTCCTATGAGCCAATAGAGTTGTGTTTTTTAACTTTGAATTAAATATTACTCATTTTTACTTGTAAATTAGTTTTGAGTTTCAAACCATTATTTTAAATCTATAGGTAACAAAAATTCATTTTGATGATTGAGCATTTACAATTAAAGAATCTTATGAATAATCTCCTGTAGATATACCATGTGGCTCCGCAGGTTAACAAATTCTAACGTTTAATAAATGCTTTATCATATCTTTTTTTTCTGACAATAAGACATATTGTTTGATATCTTTTCCATGAAAATCGGCACAGCCCTTTAGACTACCTATGTACGAGTATATACTCTCTGGAACAAAATGATAAGACACCCAAAAATAAATGTGCGTAATATTTGCTAAATCTGATTTAATCATTAGGTGTCAGTGTGTATTTACTTAGACCGCACTGCCATAATACAATTTCTGGAAAAGCTCTTAATTTTCTTGTTTTTGGGAAAAAACCGAAAACTGGGTGGAACAAAAAGATAGAACAAGTTGTGTCTATACTTGGTGAAAATAGTTGTGTTCTTATTTTATTATCATTTGGTGTTTAATTTGATACTTTTTTAAAAAAAAAGATAATATGGGACGGTGAAGCACAAACAATTTTGAAATTTATGAGCAAAGGCATTGCAAACATATCGAACGGTCCTCCCGGTGTACCCCATTATGACAGTGCGGTCTAAATGTAGTATATTCTGTTACCTAATGATTCAATTGGATTTGACACATTTGTCCCCATATAACATTTTATACACACTTTTTTTTCTAAAGAATTTTGGGGGTGTCTTATCATTTTATCCCGGAGTGTATAAGGTAAGAAGTGGTCACGAACATTTAAAATTATAAGAACAATATAAGCTTCGTCGTAGTTCATGAACAAAATAAAAAAAAATACAAAAAGAAAGTACAGCGATTAGCCACTTGGTGAGCAGAATAGTAAAGTAGCAATAACAAAAACCAGTTTATCATTATTTGTTTGATATCTAGTAATATATGTATTATAATAGGTCCGGTCATGCTTGACCGTCTTTATTACTTGTTCCTAAGGGGTAAGTATTGCTTTCATGAACATTTTCGATCTCGACTGGATCTTTATTTTACGAGACGTGGTGCCAAATTAACTGGATAACACTCCTACAAAGTATGTATGTTAGTACTGTTTAATATAACTATCGTCAAGTTTGTTTTATACTCTACATGGGGTCTGTGGAATAATTTGAATTTTTATTCTAGTCTTAAAATTAATGGTACTTCACTTAACCGTCTACTACACAACTATTTATAAAATAAAGTATTTTTTTTTCCCTGAGAAGTGAGGGTCCATTTTACCAATGTGATGGTTTCTTTCTACCGGCTTAACCCAATTTTGGAAAATAAACTTTTATAATGAAATATACAGTGTGCGTTAAATGATTTAATTATGATAATTTCTTTTGAGAAAAAGAGTTTCAAGATTAAAAACTATTACAAGTTTAATTATGAAATCAGTAAAATCAGTTACGACCGGTTACAAAGCACAAATAACATTGGCATTTACTACACTTCACCTTTGTTATTTGTTGACAATAACCACATCGCCCAGTTTTTGTTTGGTATCGGGGCCAATGGTCGATCTTATCCGTTGTGCAATCAACTTACGGACTCCTACTTTACTATTCTAAGCTAAAAGCCTTGGAATGTTGCAACCTGCTCAATAAATAATCCCCTTCCTTTCTTCTTTAGCACTTTATCAGAAGGCAAACGATTGTCAGGGATGCTATTTGTACGGAAAGTACCTAAGCTGTAAATTCGTCCTTTTTAGCCAGTTCAATTTGCAGTTCAGGGCTGCAAAATCAATTATCGGCAAAATAGAAGGAAATTGCATTCACTGCTATGCGTTGAGCAAATCTCCTAACAACATTTCCATCGACACCTATATCTGGCAAGTTACAATAGTTGGATAGTTCATAGCCCCGTAATATACCCCAAAATCATATATTGTACAATATATTCCTCTTATCCCAGCTAAGCATACAAGTTTTTTTTAGCCCGCTTCTTCCTTTATATGGTACAATTTGTTCGCATACTGAGAAATTCAGCTCCATGGGTATCTTTTTCATGTTTTCTCTAATTGGGTCGATAATGTTTCTAATTTTGAATAAGCGGTCTGGTGGATCTATCGGCAATGCAGAATTGTCTGCAAAACGGAAAGATTTTTTTATTTTTCCCATCTGCGAAGAGATATTACATCGGCAACTTGAGGTATTTTTTGTATTCTTGCTCCAATACCTTCTCGTGCCAGATATCGATATCAGAAACATGTTGAAGCAGGTGCATATAAATTGTTCTATCTTTTCAGATCTGATCAAAAACTGCAATTTTGAGCTGCGTATAAATTCCTTTGGTCTGTAATATACTGTACAAAAGGCTCATCTACTAACTTACGGAAATAATGTATCGGCGTTCATCTGAAATCAAAATTGATATTTTAGTTATTTATGATATATTTAAGGGTGTGCATTCAAATTTTTGACATATGCACAATAAGTTTTTTAACTTTTTAACGCATCTGAAGAAAAAGCCCATTCTGTTGTTTCTTACCGATTTTCTTAAACTTGGAATCTAAACAATTTGCAAACGAACAGCGCATATGAAGCACGTACGTGAGACCCAGTCGTGACCTCTGTCCATAGTAACAGTATGTGATTTTATTGTGGTACAATAAAAGAATTCACATACAGATTCACAAGATATAGCTTTGGCATTTGCTGTCAGCCAGGTAAGAGAGATTTAAAATCTACAGGGTGGTCCAGAAGTTACGAACTGGTTTGTTTACCCTAACATTTCTAAAATATTTATGAAAACACAAAAATGATGATTGGACTTTTTTATTTATTCAATAAATTTTTTGTATGACAAAATTGGGCTCTACGGTATTCAATCCTCGCACTCCAATTGAATTTTGTTTGGAAAAAAGCTTAAAAATTCTTTGCAGTGATGTTCTGGACAAGCCAAACTGTAATGAACGTCGTGGCTCCAATTTGAATTGTTCGCGATCGTCCGCTTTGGGGCAAGTATGTATATATTCGTAATTGATCCTTGTGCTCGAAAACGTTGAATAATTCGCATTATAGCCTATCGCGATGGACAGTAGGCAGTAATAAAATGACGTCAATATGCACGCTGAGTTCCAACAATTGACTGTTGATTTGCAAAGAATAATTCGCCCGCGAAATTTCTTTCAAAAGGTAGAGGAAATGTAGTCTTAATGTTTAAGGGTGGTAGGCCGGTTTCCATGTGGAGCATGTAGTTTTGATGACCTCGTGATAATTATACTCCTTCACATTCTCTAGTTCTTCATTTTTCCAGGTTCATTTTTCATCCATTTCGTAGCGACCGAACTCATTTTTGAATACCACTATTTTCTATTTGGCTGTGTGAACTTTAGGGTTCCACAAATTACAGTATTGCTCTAATTTATTGATCACGATTTGCATCATTGTTAGCGTTTCGGACAGGATGACAATGTCATTAGCGTATAAGAGTAGTTTTATTTTAAGCCTCGATTCCTCCCGGCGAAAACGTTGGCAGATCGTCCAAAAACAGCGAAAAAAGAATAGGACTCATGAGGCAGCCCTGCCGACACCTATTCTTGACTCAAACCAGCCTGACATATTTACTCCTTTCTAAACAGCATTTATATTTTCCTCCTAAAGGCTTTTCATAACTCTGAGCACCTATGTCGACACTCCCAGATTACAGGAGAGTGCCTTTCTGACTATGGAGTTAAACGCCGCCTTGAAATTCACGAAAAACGCATACAGCTTTTGCTCTTGTCCAGGTAGGGCCTTGTCAATGTAATTTTGTTGATTCTTACTAAATGTTGACGAAATATTTGTGTGGATATAGTAGAATGAGTCAACAATCTGTCGCCAATATTGACTCATTCTACTCGTATAACCAAAAAGTGCACAGGGCCATTTTTTTAGACGCATAAGCCGGAATTTGTCAAAGATTTCACTCGATGACCACTTGAATTAAAGTCAAAAATAAACATGATTAGCAGCGAAATTTGTAGTTGAATTAGAATTTGTCATTCAAAGCAATATGCCCTTGACTCATTAATGTAAATTACTTAATCAAAATCCGTCAAAATGTGACAACACTTCTCATTCTTATTCAATGGATTACTCATAGAATTATGGTATCATAATACTTTCTTGTGATTTTATGGATTTAAATTCATCCCAAAGTGAATGACCATAAAACGTTCGTCTTAAGTCACCACAAGTTAATTTAACAGTGAACAATTCAAAGAAACGAAACTAGGAAGGCTTACATCATGAAGTTGTAAATGAATCACACGATAGTGGAACGACATCTAGTGTTGCATTCAAGGACAGTATTGTCGATTAATTCATAATTGCACGGCTACAATATGTATTAGAATACACGAGTATATATCTATTAAGAGTCATCCCAGTGAACATACGAATACGTATACCCGTACTTGTCATCTTTAATGGGAAAAGCTTGCATTTGCAATGAGGTCATCTTGCGTCGAGTTGATAAGATTCTGTGAGGTGTTTACTGTCTGCAAATAAACTTTTTGCAGGAAAATATACTGGTAGGAAAGCAAACAACTGGATTTGTTTACATTTGAAAGGTTTGCAAGTAAATATTATCTGTTTGGATATAGATTAGAACCGCTGCACTGGGAATGATCTAATATTCCTCCTAGTGTATATTCCAACAACGTAGAACAGTGTTCAGAAATACAGCAGATAATTTAAATGATCTAGGATCGTGATCTGTGCTTAGGAAAGTTTTGTTATCAACGCAGAGCCATCAAATTTTCGCCTGACACCTGCCATAAACTAAGAAAAGGTTTTTCGTTAATCATTTTGGTCGCTTTATATTCGCGATTCTAAGTGTGGAACCTTCAGGTTCTGGGATATACAAGTGTGTGGATGCTTCTTCTTATTTTCCTTTTTGTTAACCATTCCCTCATTATACGAACTAATATGCAACGAATTTCCCATTTTTGCTGCATTGCTACTGCTCCACTTACAGGGTTGCCTTTATCGCAGACCTTAGAATTCGTCTGCATGCCGCTCGGCCCTGGATGGTATCGTAACTGAGGCCAAGGCACTTCCTTTTTCTGCCTCTTCTTTTAATATTCGTTGGGACTTCAACTGATAATGCCTTTCTTAGCGGGTTTGCATGTGATCACCTTTGCACGTGAAAATATCAATTGATATTGTCTGCTTGAAGCTTTTCAACGACAGGCATTTTAACGCTAAGACTTCGTCGAATATAGACAGATCTGGTATAATCGCATTTTGTTTCTCCTGCTGTAAGATTTTCATTTCCAAAGCCGTAATTTTTCTCTTACAAAGCGTTCCAAAGTTTCCATTTTACTTTGAGCGGCATTTTTTCATCGCAGAATTCCCTAATTTTCTCGTTATTTCATCCATCCTACTCACTCACTCTATGAACGACTGATTCAGAATCCGTTTTTGTCCGCAACTCTCGCATTTTGTAAATATACTGCGTCTTCTGTTTCGATAACTGGATCGTCTGCGTTACATTTGGTTCGTTGACATTATTTTTCAAAACCATTTTAAAGAGGAAAGGGCTGAGAACGCTACCCTAGTGTAGGTCGACATTGACGGGAAATTCTTTGGTTATTCTTGCCGCACACCTAACTGTGGTTCTCGTCTTCTCTTACATATTTTGGATTAATCTGATATACGCCTCTCTTCATATGAGCCCTATCAAACGCTTTCTCGAGGTCGATGAAAACCGTGTGCAGATCTTTTTGGGGCATCTCGGCATTTCTCCATCAGGATCCCTAGACTTTGAATTGCGTTGACGGTCGATTTGACTTTAACATATCCGCATTGGTTGTCGTACAGCCCAATTATTTGATGAAGTCGGGCATTTAACATTCTTTCGGCGATATTCATTGTATGTAACATTAGTTTGATCGAGCGATTGTTATTGCATTCGCGAGTGTCGCCCTTGCCTTTGTGCAACGGAATAAGGAAGCTGCTTCTCCACTGATCCGACATTGGTCGACTTCTCATAATTTTATTGAGCAGTTTTGTGAGCCATTTATATTCGAAGGCATCCATTTTCACTTAAAATTCTGAATCATATTATTCTGAAAATGTTGATATTTGCTTGACCCTGTTAAATTAAAAAAAAAATATTGCTTATGACGCTCCGTGCGCTTGTTTTTTTTCCAATCTCCGAAAGCCTAGGGTTGACCTAGAAAGTTATAACATTGCGTTCATTGCTTCAGTAAGGACCACAGAAAAACTTGATGTAGTCGAATTTCTGATTTTCTACATACGGAGTATTAAAGTGAACATTTCTCTTCTGAGAATATACAATATCGTTATGCATATGCGTGTTTACGCACACCTCCAGAAGACCCCAGATATACTTTGCACTACATGTGTTCACAATCTACTTTTGTGGCTAGAGGCAATCAAAGTTACGGAGTGCTCAAGATATTTCTCTTCTCTTTAAATTGGATAGACGAGTATTTATAGGATACACTTGCTTCTTTGGTCCCAAGAGTGCTCCGAAGAAAGAGATCCATATCACCAGAAACAATACTTTTATACCGGGGTAAAGTTTAACATATGACATACTTTGCCTAAGCATCTGAAATCAGGTAAATATATCGAACCAATAATTAAATACAATGAAGTTAATGAATATTGGGGAGTAGAGTAATAGCCTGGTATTTCCAGACATTAGTTAATCATTATATCCAGACCAATTACCCCAGGAATTTTATTCCTTTAATTTCACATGTGCGCATCATGATGACCTGAGAGCTAAATCTCATATTTTTAAGTACAGAGTGTTAGACAGATCATTTAACTTCATGGTTGTATACGATTTTCCTATTTGTATGCGTCTTCCCATAGTTCTCTAGAAGTTCTCGGTGACCTAAATCTGAAAGTTAGCAGACTTAATTTATGAATGATGTTACAGAACATTATTATTATTATTTGTGTAGGGTTATCTTGCACTGCGACTGGTCTATTGTGCCCCCAGTTCGCCCTAGAGCACCCTCTCTAATCTAGTTTCTCTTAGGAATCTAAGAATGAGAATTGGATCCATGGTTGGCATATCCTCATCTGATAGTTGGTACTTGCTCAAGTATTTCAATCTTTTGTGGTTTAGTGCACTGAGTCTCACTGGATTCAATATAGATACGTAGGTTATTCTTGTTAAGGCAGATACATACTTCGATTTTATCCGGTTGCAGTGTCCCAGAAGTTTCTTAGCTTGCCTCAGATCTGGGGTAGTAATCCAGGTTCTCGCCATGTCTTCTTTCTCCATCTTCGTAAATTTTTCGCATATGGTATGATTTTCTATTCCGCAGAACGGTTCAAATCCAATGAAAGATACTGCAGTTTTTTGTTTTGCCAAGGAGTCTGCTTCTTCGTTGACCTCTATTCCAACGAAGTTACTACTACCCAATTCATTAAGTTTTGTATAGGAATTCCCACACAAGTTTTGATTTAATGACATGGGAGTCAAGTGCTTTGATAGCTGCTTGACTGTCTGACAATATTGCTATGTCGCAGTTTTTGTATCTTCTGACGAGTTTGAATTGAACACATCTATTATATTTCGGCTTGCAAGATGCTGGTACTTTGCCTATAGGTTCTGAGTACTTTGTTCGTGTCCCAAATACACCTGCCCCTGTACCTTCTTCAGTTCTCGAGCCGTCTATATACCACATTATTGTGTGGTTACACAATCCGTATATTACGGATTCATTGATTCAAGCCTTCTTGTTACTTAACGCCGTACGGATTTTTTTTATCAAAGTTAAATTTCCTGATAATATCGTCCCTAGCAATTTCTAGAAAGGGGAGTTTCTTGAAAAGTACATCATATTCTTTCGAACTGATGCATTGCTCCCTCCTGATACCCTCTTTTGCCATCCTTAGGATTGTCCGCTTTGCATTTTGCTCAACTACAATGTGAAGCGTAGTTAGTTCCAGGAATATGTATTTCCACGGCTACAGTTGGAAATGTTCTCATGGCCCCAGTAATTCAGAGGCAGGCAAGTCTTTAGTGAGTGTCTCCCTCGTTGTGGCTAGATCAGTTAGTTTGGCTAACGCTATCGTTCCATATGTGATCATTGGTCCCACAATAGCGATATACATCCATCTTACAATATTCGGGCTAAGTCCTCAAGACTTACCCGCTTAACTTAGGTGTAATCCTAGATAATTCACTTCTTTTATTGGTGTCAGTTTCATGCCGACAGCCGGATTGGCTTCAGCTCAAGCTTCTTTTTTCTCGTAAATGGTACTATTGTACGAGTAGATTATAGAACATGAATTAGTACATTTTAATATTCTAGGAGTTATGTGTCGATTTACCTAAAAAGCAGAAACTTAGCAGACTTATGGCGCAAATCCCGCTAAAGAATAATCTTACAAAATATCTGATCTTGAAGTACGGGACCGTTGCGATTTATGTACAATTTTTCTGTTCAAACGCGTTTCCCGAACTCCTTCAGAAGCTACCGCATGACGTTAAAACTGATACTTTGCAAGACTTATAACAAGTGCCATGAAAAATTAGAAAATAAGCCAATAGTTTTGATTTTCGAAAAACAGGGTGTTACACTGAACAATCCAGAAGCTTCTGGATGCCTTACGGAGCTCTAACTTTACCCACTTATAGCTTTGATTTCAAAAAAGATTTGAATGAAGTTAAATATTTGAATTTCGAAATACAAGATGTTTAAAAAATGTTCTCTGTCTTCAAACTTATGAACAATTTTAAAAAGTGCGCACGTGTTCCAACACTGATCATAGGGCAGAATGGTCATATTTTCGATTTTTTTTTAGCATTCTAAGTTGCAGGTGCTAGAAATATTTTTTTTTCTTGTTTATATAAAGCTAATTTATAAACCACTCCACGAGTAATTAAACTTTAACAAAATAATGATTTTCGCTGTTTTTTGCTGAAAAACCATGACTCTTAGTACGCTATTCAGTGCATTTAACTATGGCATATTTCGAAATTACCTGCCATACCCTAGAGACCAACACTGTTATTGTGCAGGACTACATCAACAAGGTTGATCATGGCTCCTAAAAAGGCAAAGTTGTCAAGACCACAGCAATTTTATTGTCAACAAAACAAGAAGAATTACTCTTTAAAGAACGCCAGCTAAACCGATATAGGCAGAGTTCACCTTCAGGTCGAACCTGCAGATAGGGTTCCCACAGCGGAAACACAGTATTGGACTGATAGGATAGAAGAAAATCCGGGTTATCAGCAATTGTGCTCTGTTCCTACCTTGTTCATTAGGAGATATTATGCAACCAAATGCGAATACCATTTTATAGCATACTCTTACTTTATTGGACTGCTAGGAGTAGTGACGCAATTCCTGGCGTGGAGCTCAATCTCATCCCGGATAAGGACAGCCGCAGGTGTCCAATCAAAAAATTAGAAATTTAAGAAAATACTAGTTCATAAGTTTACTCCTTTTAGTGAATACCCTTCTTACAGGTATTTTTATATACTAGTATTACCAGTATATGCTACGAGTATATGCTACGTTATTTCATATATTTACGTGTATGCTCTCATATGATCAACACACTGCTTTAAGTTTACTGCGAAATTATGTCTCAAAATTCATTTACTCGTACTTGCATCACGTTGCGCAATTCGGAGTAACTATGATGCTATCCAATTATGAAAAATTTTCTAAATAAAAATGTAAAAAGTGTTTCATGAGTGAGAGAAATACTTTCTATTTATGAGTCAAGATCTTATTTATGTGACAAATTTAATTTAGCTGAGATTCTAGAGCAATGTTTTATTTTTAGACTACTTACGATTAACAGCCCCAAAGTGTGACTTACCTAAAAATAAATTCTAACTGATAAATGACGATTGTTTTATTTGTGTTTTGAGTGTAGATTTTGAAATAAAAATTCTTCTACGAATATGAAGAATGGGTGTTGCCACAATGAATATTATTTGAATATATATATTTTTTTTGTATTTATTGTTTCATTAATTTAATTAAATCACAGGATATTTAATTGATTATTTAATTGTTTAGATTAGATAATTTTGGATATTGGACAATACTTTCTTGAAACGTGAGTAAAATATCTACATGCGTACAAAATTATATCGAAATATTTTGAGCCGTTTCTAAGATACATCGGAAAGGATACCCGATCTTTTGATTGAAAAAAAAAAAAATTGGTCGAAAACAGTTCATCGAATGGATAAAGTTAACCACGCACTGCGGCTTTTTAGCAACGCGAGCAGAGTATAAAATTGGTGCGCGTATTGCTGCTATTTAGCCGCAGAATCCCAGTGATTCTGATAGCTTTGTGGCTTCGATTAGGTAAACGGGTTTGACGAAGTGTAGGCGAATCTTCTCTACATCGCACATAAGTCAATATAAATTCATTGTGATGCTTATTTCGGGCAAGGTATCCCTCGCTCGCGAAATAATCTCGCCCAAAAAGTAGTCTCTTATCGTCGTAGTGTTTCAAACCACCCCGAAGCTTTGATGAATCCAAAAATGTTGTTCACTGGTTTACCGGATAGTTCTTGAAACTTTTTAGAAATTTCTTCCGAGGAATATATGTCTCAGGTGGTAGAAGGCATGGACAGGGATATAGAAAGTGGGATGTGTCTTTGCGTTAATTATCAACACACTTTCTACAGAGGTCGTAGGGATCTGATATTTGCCTCTGTGAGAGCCTTATTCCATGCTTCATCTTTAAGCTTGCACGTAGAGACTGTCACTGTCTGATCAGCTTGCCTAAAGTCCGCAGTACCAGTTTCCGCTGGTACATCAACCTTCTCATTTTCTGGTATGTCCTCATGGCCAGGGACCCATCAGAGCTTTACCTTGTGCTCTGTACAAAGAACCCTAAACTTTTAGCGACAGCACCAAGCTTCGATTTCACTTCTATAGGATAAACTACTTTTATTATGCCTGGCTGTCAATGACAAAAAGTGACATCATTGCAGTATAGTTATGAACGGCGTACTTAGTACTAAGCATTCATCTCTGCTCGGATACACACTGGAGAAGGGCTGTGTGAAGTCACTGGTAGCTCCAATGAATGCCAGTTGTTGTATTTTCGTGATGGCCTTGAGATTGGTGGTTTTGCATGCGGCCTGCCACCACACCAGGCTGCCATAGGTGAGTATAGGTCTCACGATTGCCATGTACATCCATAAGACGAGTTTGGGACTTGGTCCCTATATTTTTCAGAAAATTCTACTCCACGATTAGAAAGCTATCGTGACTTTCATAACTCTTCCGCTAATATTCAGTTTTTACTACAACTTTTCGTCAAGCACAAGTCCAAAATATTTTGCACTGTCATAAATTGTGAAGGGGATACCCCCAACAGGTGGTGTTTTAAATTGCTGTGTTTTCTTCTTTACTGTGAACGGTACCAACTCAGTTTTCTGGGAGTTGATCTGCAGTCCATATTTCCTTGTTCATGTATCTAAAATCTTTAAGGCACGTTCAAATTATTCGCTAAGAAATGAAAGTAATTTATTAAACATTATCCGCGTATACTGCAGCTTTAATATCGATGTTCCTACATTTCATTCAGAACAAGAACGCATGGCGGAGGGGAAATGACCCTACCCTTTGGTATGCGTTTTGAGACGTAAACCTTTAATTGAGTTTCTCCTAATTCTGTGTGAATATGCCTTTTCTTTTATATTTTCAAAATCCAATTGATAAGGGCGTGGTTGACGTTGAGGTTTACTAAAACTCTTCGCAGTGCATCTGTTTTAACATTGTTGAATGCCCTTCAGTATCTAAATATGTGGTTAGAGTTAGGTATCTTTTTCGAGAGAAGCTTCTTATGACAGTTTTACTCTCGGATGTTTGTCAGACGTTCGCAATTGGTGGCAGAAAGAAAACTTTTGTATTATTTATTTTTTATTTTTGTGCATTCTTGTATTCGAACATTGAACCTCTCGCTCAGTGATCGCGCACTTAACCACTGAGCCACGTTAAGTTTATATAATCAGCTGTATTAAGTGAGATTTTTGATCTCAAATTAATAGTGCGGTATTTGCAGCTCGTTTCTGTAAACAAATAATTAATGTTTATTCAAGAACATTTAGAAAAATTAACAACACGAAGTGGATAATAAAAATGATAGCTAGACCTATTCAGTTAGTCATTAAGCTTACGAGTAGTGCTTTAACGATGCGATTCATCGTAATGCTTAAGTCAACACAACCGACTCATTATTGCGATTATTTCATCGCGTTGCTAAAGTGTCGCAGTGCGCTCCTAGCCTTATTCATGAAAAGACAATTGATTCAAAGAGAATTTTCATCGAAAAGACAATTATTCGAAAACACTTAGGGATTGTTTAACTGCGAATACCATTAAAGCATTGATGCTAATGCTCATAATTGAAATTTTAGGTTCTGAAAAAAAAAAAAAACATAAATAAAAAGTTAATTGAAAAATCAAAGCTAAAATTTTCAAAATGTTCAGGAGTGCTTCTAAAAATGTCTTGTTTTTGTCCACACAGCTTCATTAAACTTTTAGAAAGGAAATTTGTTTAATTTTTTCCACACCATGTAATATAACTTACACTATTTTAAATTATGCAAAATCCTTGGCCTCGGTTCTATATCTAAAATTTTGACGTAATTTCGAAGAATTGAACAATTAGTATTCGAGCTACTATCCCCAGCGAATTGTTTTTTTTTTCAATGCTTTTATCATTTTTTATTTTTACAAATATGTGAAAAAATTAAATTTAAAAATTAAGGAAGATTCAATGAAAAGGTACCTCAGAGGGTTAACAGCTGAATACGTAACTAATTACTCTCTATGGAAAGCAACAAAAGGATTAAAACAGCCTACTGTGCAAATACCTCCAATCAAAGCAACTGATGAAAACTGGGAAAGAAGCGATGAGGACAAAACCATTCTCTTCGCAGACTACCTAGAAAACATATTTAAACCACCAGTTGAAAATGGAAGTATACAACCTACGTTAATAGGTCCTTCAGAAGAAGAAAGCGAAGAAATTCTGCTCACAACTCCTAATGAAATTTACAACTTAATTAAGCATGAAATAAATGCAAAGAAAAGTCCTGGATATGACCTTATATCTGGTGTCGTACTAAAGAACTTACCAAGGAAGGCAATAATAAAAATAACAAATTTAATAAATGCCACATTTAAGCTTAAATATGTGCCTAGTTTGTGGAAGGTTGCTGATGTCCTAATGATTCCCAAACCTGGTAAACCGCCAAATGAAGTGTCATCTTACAGACCTATCTCGTTATTGCCAATGATATCAAAAGTGTTTGAGAAAGTATAAAAGTATATATATATAAAATAATTGAAAGGAAAAAGCTGATTCCGAAACATCAATTTGGTTTTCGAAGGCAGCACTCTAGGATACAACAGGTACACAGAATTACGAATAAAATCAAAGAAGCACTAGAAAAAAGGAAAGTTTGCTCGGCTGTATTCTTAGATGTGGCGCAGGCCTTTGATAAAGTATGGCACGAAGGACTTATCTATAAACTGAAATGTATGTTGCCAAATCAATATGCTTCTATTCTGAAATCGTATCTAGATGGAAGACATTTCAGAATAAAACAACAGAGTACTTATTCAAATCTAAGAGAAATAAAGGCCGGCGTACCGCAAGGTAGTGTACTGGGCCCAATATTATACTTATTATATACTAGTGATATTCCTAAATTAGAAAACCACACTATGGCAACGCAGATGATACTGCAATACTAGCAGTATTAAGAACCAATGAAGAATCCACAGAAAAACTACAAATTGGCATAAGCAAAATCTGTGAATGGACTAATAAGTGGAGAATCAAATTAAACGAGTCTAAGTCAGTCCATGTTGACTTTACTAATAAAAAAATTGAATATATACCAATTATTATAAACCAAAAAATAGTTCCATGCGCTAATACAGCGAAATATTTAGGTATGACTCTAGATGCAAAGTTGAGATGGAAAGAGCACGTAAAAAAGAAAAAAGAAGAGTTAGAAATATAGAAAACTGCACTGGCTGATAGGAAAAAACTCATCCGTATCAATTGGAAATAAAGTGCTTTTATATAATCAAATTCTGAAACCAACATGGACATATGGAATCCAACTATGGGGTTGTGCCAAAAAGACAAACATAGACAAAATACAACGTTTCCAAAATAAGGTGCTTAGAAATATAGTAAATGCACCTTGGTACATAAGAAATACTGACCTTCATCGAGACCTGAAGGTAGAAAGTGTATCTGCAGAAATTCTAAAACATGCAAAAAAACACAAAGAAAAGCTAGAAGAGCATATAAACATAGATGCAAGAAAACTAATGCATAATGAAAATCAATTACGAAGGCTTAAAAGAACAAAAACTTAATATAAGAAAAATAAAAATGTATATACTTGCTTATAAATACATACACACTCGAAATAAAGGGTCACCAGGGGGTGTAACTCATACAAAGACTAAGATGTCAGAAAAAAATTGCTTATTAGTCCAAGTGACTAGATCGCAATTATGTGGGAGGTGGTTTTAGTCGGTAAAAATCCGGCATGCTGATTACTCGGATCATCAGTATCTTTTGAAGATCTCCCCTTCCTCTAAAAAAAAAGAAAAAAAAAAAAGAAAAAAAAACAAATATGTGATAAAGAATTATTTTTCTACGAGTCGTACCTTGAAAGAAATTCATTTTGCAATTTGTTCAACCAACTTTCCTTTCGAGCAATTTTCTATGTGCCGGCAAAATGTTGATGAATGAAATTCTTAGGGCAAAAATAACTTTAAAAATGGAGTACATTTAGATCTTTGCATACAGATTATTACCAGTTCTTTGAGTTGTCTTTCGATCAACTGATTTAAAAAAACTGGGTTCGACCAATTGGCAGAAAACTGTCCGAAAAAACAAGACTAAATTTGTATTCCTCCAGTTAGGCTTTATTGAAATTGGTAGAACAAATTTAGATTTGAAAATCTGACAGTAACAATAATATTTAACATGATTTTCTGATTCACAACAATGGAATCTTTATTACCGCAGATTAATTTCAATTGTTTTGGACACGGACTAAACGTAGGTATAATCTACGACGCACCGTTACCAATTTAGACAAAAGTTGCATAATTCAATTTTCGGGTGTGTCTATAATGCAAAACTTTTTGAAGCTTTTCGATTTCGACATTGACTGCATTAATAATCTCCTCATTAGATGTAAAGGATTATCCCCTTAAATATTTTTTTTATTTTCGGAAACAGCCAAAAGTCACACGGTGCTAGATCCGGAGAATAAAGTGTTGTGCGAATTTCAATGATGCCCGAGAGCGCAAGAAAGTTGTTGGTTTTTTCAGCAGAGTGCGCAGGCGCATTGTCGTAATGCAAGAAGTAGCGGCGCAGCTCCACTTTTTGTCGGTGACTTAGTAAATTTTGGAAAACTTGTGGTAAGCAAGTTTCAGTATACCAATTAGCAATGACTGTCTGGCCAGTGGTGAAGTACATAGAGATCATAACTTCTGTCGCTGACTTTTGTTGTTTGGCCTTTACTGGAGGATTTGCACATTCTGGGCTCAATACTATGGACTGCTGTTTGGTTTCCGGGTCGTACTTGTAAAACCAAGATTCATCACTTGTAACGATCTTATTGAAGCAGCTTGACTCTCCATATTCAAACTTATCCAGGAAATATTGAGCAATAATGAACACGAGCCTCTTTTTGCTCTCAATTCAAAATTTTTGGAACCCGAGCTGAATTCTTCGAATATTTCAGGTGATAATTTAAAATTCGTGACACAGCCGTGGCATTCAAGCCCAGTTCATCCGCTATCATCTCCTGTGTTATTCTGGCACCTTCGTCAATTTTAGCCTTCACTTCGGCCACATTTGTGTCGTCGGTCGAGGATTTGGACCTACCTTCACGAGATTCGTCCTCCACAGAAAAATGGCTAGTCTGGAATCTTCGAAACAACTTTGAAATAGTAACAAGAGATGGTGAATTTATTCCGTAGGCATTTTGGCATTCGTGAAGAATTTTGACTGGCGTGAGTTGACGTCGAAATCTGAAGAGAATGGCAAAACGAATTTCTTCCTGTGTTGGCGGTGGAACTTCAACCGAGCTTACGTCACTAATTTTTATCTTTCTCGTCTCCATTTTTACCTATTGTTCTGAAATTCGGAAATAAATATTGTTAGATTATAAGCTACAGAAATGCATCTTTTTTTTCAAAAACTACTAAATTGACAAGAACTAAGCGAACTTTTGTTAGTCCCTACGTAAATTCACTGGATTAACAAATGTTTGGAGCTCTAGTAATCGAAAAAAAATATTTCGTTTGGATCAATGGTTTTGCTTGCAGAGCCAGTCAAAGTAGAGGAATTTTTCAGGTCACCTAAAAAAATTTATTTTTACTAGGCAAAGCGTTTCAAAAAAAAAAAAATATTTTTTTGCTTAATATACATGGTCCGGCGGATAAGTTCGCGGCCTGAGATACTCAGCAAAGAGTCATCTTCTCATTAATGATAGCACTAACTGCGGCACTCTGTAGTAGTATAAGTATCACATCGTTTCAATAATAATCACCATGTCAGACGAAATCGAAAATTCTCGCAATTTTGAGCACCACGCCGTAATAAAGTGCCCCGTGAAAAAAGTAAAATCGCCAAAAGAAATTTTCGAAAACATGTCATCGATTTTTCAGTATTTTGAGCCTTCCATGTTTAATTAAAGCTGTTGAGTCAGTCATTAGTCTTGGCTACACAATAAACTGAAATGTGTCTTGGTCGTATCTAGGGATGTCTTCGCAAATTGTGGATCGGTGCTTATTTTACTCCACAGGAAACACGACGGAAGCTGGTATTGACCTTTGTGTTACCTCTCATAACATATGCTGAGGTGGTCTACACCATCCTTGACTCGTTATCCCAGCGTAAACTGCAAGTTGTCTTTAACGACGCAGTGCATCATACTATATTTACGGTATTCGTATTATAGATACGACCATATTTTTGTGTTCGCCAGAGATTTAATTGGTTGTACTTTGCATGAATATATCAACGCCAGGAATTATATATTTTTACATAAAATTATGAATATTCAATGTCCGTCTTACTACTATAATACTATAACAGACTTAATTTCACTCGCTCCTCAAGAACCATCAACCTTATTCCCTCTCGTTGTAATTACCTACCTTCACGCGCTTATGTTGCATCCATACTGCTAGACTCTGGAACTCTTTACCCTCTCAAATCAAAAAATATTTCAGATCCTTCCAATTTTAAATGTGCAATCCTTCAACATTTTTCCAACTTATCCCTTCATTATCATATTTGATTATTTTTCTCAACTCAGTTTCTCCGCCCAACTTTCACCTCTTAGATTAAGACACATGATACATTTATTCAATTTTCTGGTATCAAAATACTAAGTACTATAAAAGATCATACTTTAATGTACAAATCTGTTAAATGAAATGAAATGAAAAAATATTTCAACGAGGGCGAGAGATCTGTGAAGACGACCCCCGCCCAGGGCGTCTTGTGTCAGTGGTCACTGAAGAAAACGTCGGAAAAGTTGAAAAAATTGTTCTGGCCGACCGAAGAATAAAAATGTGGCAGATAGCGGACGAGTTATACATCAGCAAAGAATGGATTGGAGAAACTTTGCACGTGCATTTCAACATGACATAGAATTGTGCGTGGCAAGGACGACTCGAGTGCTGCAAAGATATTTTGGAGTTAGCCGGGGACAATCTTGACGAAATTTGCACCCGAATCGTAACTGTAGATGAGACTTGGGTTAGCCAGTACGATCCGAAGTCCAAATAAGAGTCTATGCAGTGGACTGGAAAAGGAGAGCTGCCGCCGAAGAAATTCAAGGTGGAAATACGGCCGTAGAAAGTCTAAGTAGAAGGTAGGCCGTAGAAATTCTAAGTATAAATATATGAAACGTTTTGTTTAAATGAACAGCTAAAGGTGAATCAATAATACAACAAGTCCGATGAAAATTGTCGCCATATCTATGCTAAAAGTAAAGAAGGAGCTTGTGATATACCAACTATGTACATTAAAGTCATCAAGAGGAAGGCAAAGGAAGTCAATAACTGAGTGCTCGACGTTCACCAAAAATCAAAAACTAATAAATGCTACCGAACACATAACCACTGAAAATCTTTCTAATGCCATAGTAATAAAATATAGGGTGACCAGATAAGAACAATAGGCAACAAAATTTAAATAAAACAACAACGGTGTAAGATATCAAATTGATTCTAACTTTATTTTGAAGCTAGATTCATGCCATTATGTATGGAATAGCACATCATTTAAATGGCCATCTCGGCTTCGCTGGCAGTGCTTCAATCGGTCGGTCCAATTTTTGATGACTCTCGTTATTCTGGCACTAGCGTCTCGAATGTTGGCCTCGAACTCGTCCGTTGGCTTATTAGCGTAGACTAAGGACTTGACTTAGCTCCAGAGAAAATAACCGAGGGATGTGAAGTCGCATGATCGCTGCGGCCAATTGATGAACGCTCGCCGTGAGATGACCCATTCGCCAAATTTCTCCTCCACCACTTCGAGCGTTGCGTCGCTTGTATGGCATTTAGCGCCATCTTGTAGGAAGCATAGCTCGGATATATCGATATTGTCGAGCTCTGGTCACAGAAAGTCGGTTAGCATCGCTCTATACAGAGGACCATTGACGGTAACGGTGTCTCCTTCCTCATTTCGAAAGAAATAAGGTCCGATAAGGCCGCCGTGCCTTAACCCGCAACAAACAGTCAATCTTTGTGGATGCATTGATGCTTGGTCGAATACTTGTGGATTATGGTCGCTCCAATAACTGCAATTTTGCTTGTTGACATAGCTGCTGAACCTAAAATGGGCCTCGTCCAAGAAGATGAATTTTTGGCCAAAATCCGGATCTCCGGCCAACATTTCCAGCGTCCGTATTCACTTCGCGCCGATCTCTGTATGCTTGGTGGCTTAAGGTCCAAAAGAGTGTACTCACGCTCAAACTTTTCCACGGTGCGACAAATTGCCTGCGCACTGAAACCATGATGACGACCGTCCTCACGACGAAATTCATGATGCGTATTTACAACTGAGCCGGAATTTCGATAATATTTTGAATGATGAATCATACTGCAAGCCGGCTTTTAGAAACCAAAAGTGAGGAGGAATTAATTGAACTTCTAAGAATTCTTACATTACAAAGTATGATAAGTGGGGCTGCGATGGATCATCTGGGCAAGACGCCTACAAGCAAAAAGATGGAGAAATAGATGAAAACATATTTATGGCCTCAGTTCTTCCACCTCGTCCATTAACAGTATGCAAGGGAAGCTGGAGAACTCACACAGTCAATGATATCAAAAGTCAAATTGCTGACCTACTGATTATAAAGTTAATGACGAAATAGGGATAATTGTCGATCACGATTCCTTTTTAACTATGATTGTCGGAAAAGTTTTGAATAAAAAACAGATACAAAGTCAATGACTATGAATATGGAATCTCTACATTACATGCAAGAATGAGGTACATGAAATTAATTTTAAAACTTGCACATATATACACTTCGACAAGAGGGAAAGGATATTGATAAATCTATTGAAATAAAGGAGGCAGAAAAAAGAAGAAACCAAGAGACCCAAAAGCATTTTCGTGATGCGCTTGGGCTCGATGTGGCAAACCAAATCAAAGATTTAGAAATAACAATGATGGAAACACTTCGAGGAGATTTTTTTAAGAATCAGAGAAAACAGCTCGTATAACTGAGGTCAATAGAGAGGTAATAACGAGGCTTAAAGTAATACTTAATGTTTTCAATTGCTGGAAAAGGGTTAACACTGTCAAGTTTGGGGAGTAAGCCAAAAAATCAACAGAGTTATTAAAGCAAAAACATCACGAAAAACAACTCACACTTACTCTTTATAAAATGTTGGCTCATAGTCAAAGTATAATCGAGTATCAATCGTTAGCACTTGGGGAATTGTCAGAAGAAGCTTAGGAATTCGAAAATAAAGACAACAAGATATATAGATATCAAAATACGTACAAGGTTTCAAAGATGCGGCAGAATGAAGACCTTTTCAACATGCTTGCAGCCTAATCGGACCCACTCGTTTCTTCATTAAGGCATGTCAGAATCCAAAAAAGATCTTAAAGCACAATACTCTCCAGAAATGATAAGTTTATTAGACATTACCCCGGATGTTGACACATAAATGTGTGCGTATGTGTTTTACCACAACTTCATTAAATATTGATGTTAGAATAATCTATAAGTGAAGTCAAACTAAAAAAAAACAAAATTCATCAAAATTCATCAAGTGGTTCTTGAGCTATTCTTATAACAGCGATTTAATTGACAATAACAACTTTTGAGAACTTTTGGCAATCAACCCACTTTGGCCGGTCTAGTAAGTATCATCTGCATTCTAGAGTGGATCTACAGACCAGATTGCAATGAAATCCGCGTTTGGTAGTTCGTGAATTAGGCATGATGCATAAGGGAGACCAAAAGAACAGAGAGATAGACGGACTGACACGGAACAATAAGTGTTTTTTTTTTCGACTTGGGATGAAAGTAAGAACCTAGTGTGCCGAAGTTTATTCAACGTGATGCTATGGCTGACCCGTGTTTAACAATAAAATACAATACTACTTCGTTATTTCAAACTAATAGAGACTGACCCTAATTCCAATCACGGAGGGACTCGAATTACTGGATACATTTCTCGGAGTAAATTCATTATCCCAAAAGAGCTGTTAAGCCTTTTACAGTAGTCAGTCCTATAATTAAAAAAAAACACATTTTTATTAATAATGCTAAGTAACATATCATGATAAGTTGAAGCCGTAGTTACTGCTGTGAATATTTCTTATAAGGGGGGAAACAAATAAATGTAATCTCATACTTGAAATTTTTAACTAAATCCCATCATTCCCTTGAGGATTAAATTAGGAGTATGCTTTGGTGAACAGCGTTGTCTTAAATTGTGAAGGCTCCCCAAAGATCGGATAGTGAAATCAGTATTAACAGACAAAATTGTCTACTGGGAGAAATTTGTCTGTTACGTTGAAACCATCTCCGGTTAAAATTTTTTGAATCTGGTCAATAATACTTGGCCATAGGAGCTGCAAAAGAACGCCGCTCTGAGGCCTATCTGATCTTCCTCTACCTAAACACAAACCCAATACACTAGCAGATATCGAGGTTGAGCTGAATCCTGTGCAGACTACTATCTATACATATCTGAATTTATTGTAAGCGCAATGAATATCGAGGACGGCTTGTATGGAGAATCCCTTGTGCTGTAGCCACCTTTCTACTCTTACTCGTAATAGCTGCTTTAAGAGTTTTAGCTGGTGGTTATGCTTCATCAATAGCGACGTGGGCGCCGCTGCTGATATGACCACTGACACTACCCTCTTAGATATGAACATCCAAGACCATTCTGCATATTCTAGGCAGGGTACAGAATCGCGCGTTAAAACTTATAGGTGATGGAGACATTGTGAACTCCATAAATTCACTTGAATATTGTAGAAATACTATGTATATCTCGCGTGTTTCAATATTTAATCGCTTTTTGTTTTATAAAAAATGCTCTAGCGAAATAGCCAGTTGTATTCCTCTTCAAAATTTCACCCACAATACGCGTCATGCTTTGCACATTCACCCTTGAGCCCAACTTTGGTGGTACTGTCAAATAAGGGATTCGTTTATAACCCGCACGACAAGAATGTGTATTCACCAGGCTCTGTATTTCCGCATAACTACAACCTTCAAAAATTAAAAGCCAACGTGCACGGCAAGAGTTCGGTACCACCATCTTCAGAGGCCATACTTCCTAGATATAGAAAGCAGCTTATTTTCTCGACTTGCTGTCCGGCAATGTTGAGTTGAACGGCACTGGTGTTATGTTGAGAAGTTGACGCCTTTGTTTTTGCTGTATTTATATTGAGCCTCTGAACCCAAATTATGGGTCATCTGATGCAGGTCCAATATCCTGTGTGAGAGCAGGCAAACGTCATCAGCGTAGTCAAGATGTTTGATATATGATGTTATAGTCCATCTCAGCCCCATATTTTCTCCAAACAGAACTGCCTGGGTCACACCACAGATTACTACAAGGAATAGCAGTGGCGAAAGAATGCAACCTCCACAGCGGATTATGACACCGATGTGGACCTCAGATTCCGTTGTAAGCGAAAATAAAACTGCTGGATAAACGTCGGCTTAGTTGTAGTATTAATCTTGGAGAGTGGTGTTTTAGTGAGTAAAAATCTCACACTACCATAAGCACGCGCTGTCGGGCCCTATGGTGTCTTTAGAAGGTTTTCACTCTCTCGGCAAAAAAAAAAAAAAAATCTTACTGTTGTTTACCGCCATAATAGGCTGTCTTTATGCGCAAGGATCGCCATATAGCATCTCATTCAAGCTTTCGCAGGCCTTCTCGAAATCAATGAACCGCAAATGTAAATCGAAAGCCTGCCTGTTCATTGTTAAGCGTTGAATCGAGATGTTCTCTCACTCGATCTAGAATTATTATAGCTATTAGTTTGGCCTCAGTCGGAAGAACGCATATTCCTCTCCAGTTTCCACATTCCGTCAGATTTCCCTTCTTCAAATGGTGCTTGTTGGTTTCCCAGAATAGACCAGGAAGCTTTAGCCAGTTTCGGAGGGTTCGATGTCGTGTTCCCACCATCTAATTTCGATTCCTCGGATGTCCAGTTTGTACCGCATGAATTCCCGCTCAAGTTTGGGGAATCTGGAATTTTGGGGACCCTTTTATCGGTTGTCAAGAAGGGTCTTAACGTTTCAGAATAAGATCGTTGTCCGTGGTCGATAGCCAATGGTTGTTAACAAAGTATCCTGCCGTATCCGAAGAGCGTGCTGTCTTTCCGGAACAATGAAATGTTTTATGTTTCCGGCTCGCTTGGCTATAGACCAACCAATACTTGTGCACCATTCGCCTTTTTCCAACTTCGTATTTTCCGAAGAAACTGCCAGGAGGCGCCACTAGGAGGCGTTGAAGTAGGACTTACTAGTAGTACTGTAGATGTTTGTCTGCAAAGGCGCTATCTTGTTTTTTAGAGAACCAGCATCCATTGGCCCATGCTGCTTCAACGCGGCCCATTACTAGTTGTTTTCCATCCCAAGATAAGTAGTTTTGTCAAATAATATCTTTGACATACAGTATCTACCAATGCTTTAGAATCCTCAATAGACTAGCTTTCCGGCCTTTCAGAGTGGAAATGACATGCAACTCTTTCAATTCTTTAGAATCATCCTTTGCTCACCTTAATATAGGATTAGCCACACCAACTTCCGCTCTTGCAATATCACCCGTTGTATTTCGAGCAATATCTCATTGTCGACGATTGTAGAATTTACACAAATCCACGTCGTAGGATTTGCTTTACTCTGGCAGTACAGATAGGTACGTCTTTGCAGCAAGAATGCCTCGCATTTTCTCGTGCAAGATGTCATCGTGCATCGTGAAACTGCGAAAATTGTCAAAGAAAATACCGTAATTTCAACAGATTATGAACTAACAATCTATAGAGAGAGTGACGATTTGAAAAGTATCGGTTGCGACGAGTACTCAGCATGGTATCATTTAAAACACACTAATTTCCTTTTAATTTTTTAATTTCCTTCGTAAGTGTCCAAACTGCAATAATATAATAATTAATTAGAATTAACTGCAATATGTTTTAATTAATATTTTAGGGCTTACTACAGGTTTCTGTACGGTCGACTACCCAACTTTTGCGGCGTATTTTTGATATTAATTTACCATTTATAAGGAAGTTTATGGTTTTTGTTATGATTTCTTATGATTTAAAAGTGATGTTTATTTGAAAATTAATTTTAATTGTTTTATGCAGTTGTTTTATAGAAAACACATTCTTCCACTCATCATTAAATATGATCTTCTCTATTTTACTCTGGCAGTACTGTATCACATCCGACTCAAAAATAATTCACTCAACACATCCGCACTCATTTTCAACCCTTCGGACAGTGAGAATCATTGAACTCACTCGTAAAAAGGTAAACAAACCGCCCGCATTCATCAAAATTCCACCAACAATATGACTCAACCCGGTCTCTTGCACACATTCACACATCGAACCAACTCAAATGTCAGACATAGCGCAACCAACCACAACAATACCATCCAACTAGCGACTTCGATTCACTCGAACAAGTCCAATTCAGTCTGCAGCCAGACTTTGCGTTCGCCGGTTGTGTGTTTGTCGTTGGGTGTATCTTTTACTCCTACAACTTGTATCCATCAGATTAATCGGTTTGTTATTTTGATTCGCGTCAAACTTGAAAAACCTCTTCGTGCAGAAAGTTCAACCAATTGATATCGTGCTGTCATCTGTCGTCCGTTGGTGCAAGTGTCCTTAAAGTAGTGCTTCCATCAAGAGTCCTTGTAATAACGTCCTTAACAGTTTTATTCTTCTAAGGAGAGAAATATTTTTTGCATAACAAAACAAGTGCTTCTGTGTGTCTGTGAAAATTTGTGAAAATTCTTTCATAACAGTGAATGTGGTTTAATCCGGCCAATTAAGGGCGTTCAGGTTGGTTACTTTCCCATTTTTGAAAAAAAAAGTTAATTGCTTATGTAAAGCTTTGAAAAAACTGTATTTTTTGTATCTGTGTGTTGCATCTTTTCGTGATTTTATTTCATGGTCATTTCCGATTGTTTTTTATGGGACTGCTACTACACAGGTGAGGTAATTATTATGATTATACCTATATAACGGGAAGCAATAAAGTGGGGTGCGTGTGTCATGAGGTAATAAAGTTCTATAAAATAAATTTCAAACGCGTGCACCTCTAAACCGGTGCGGTGTTCTAGAGTTCACCCCTGAAACGGAAAATTGGAAAATTCAATAAACCATAAAAGTACTTTAAAAGTGGAGTATTTATCGATTTGGAAAAGGGATAAGGACATACGAGTAGGGAGCTGCTGCAGTGGCAGCAAATGACGTACGCCTTCCTTCAGTCATACCCAGTGACTTGTTGTTGTTTTACGTAAACAACCGCCACAAGTCCTCTGCGGTGTAGGTTTTTTTTTTTTTAGTTTTCGCATCCTTCCTGTTTGGTTATTCGTAAGTTCTGTGAGTGTTGCCAATGTGTAGTATAAACTGCGATGTATAAAAGTCCCTGGAGGAAAAAAATAATGTATTCTGCATTTTGGAATGCAAAATTGTATTTCTTAGCATTCATTTTGGAATAAAGAACTGCACTTAGTATTGAAGATTTGGATCTATATAATCAGTATTTCTGGACGAGGAAAGGAAAACTTCATCCAAAAATCATTCCCTACAGGTAGAACGTTTTAAACCAGCCTGGACTTGACTTTAATTTTTGCATAGCTATGAAGCTGGAGGTCCGCTGTACCTTTTATTTATTTACAGAATCTTTTACATTGGACTTATAAGTTAAAGTCTATAACATTAAATGTTTTCGGCTTTGCTACTTATAAATTAAAATAAACTATGCATGTTAACACTGGAGAAATTGGTGTTCGAAAAGTAAATGAAATTGTATAAAAAGAAGAAGAAAAAAAAAAAAAAAAAATTAAAAGATAAACTCTTGTTACAAAATTCATAAATTTATCTGAGCACCTCCAGTCAAATATTTAAATAAAGTTTTATGAAATGACTTAGTTCCACGAAGCTTTCTGGTGTCCATGGGTAGGGCATTCCATTCTCTGACAACATTAACAAGATATTGGTGCTCAGAGTTTCTGTATGTAAACCTTGGTTGCATAAAAACTAGAGAACGAGAGGAAGTTGGGAACTGAAGTTTTTCATACAGATGAGGCTCTTTGCAAATCAAGATACATATTGTTTAGTGTTTTAAGAGCGCAGAAATTGAAATAGATGTGCAGGTCATAACTCAGAATCCTGTTAGTGTATCCAGAAACATGATCAAATCATATAAGCTTGTAAATATATCGCGTAATGTTGTTAAAGGCCACTGTAAGATTTCTTCGCGTTTCTGAGTTATGAAAACAAAAAAATTTACATCCGTAGGTGGCTGAGGTATTAAGTGCTTTTTCGAAGTTGTGGCCCAAGAATTGATCCCTGTGGTACTCCTTACATTAGCTGCAAGTACTGGGAAGTGTTTTCACCAACCGATACGGCTTGACTTCCTTTACTGAAATATGAAAGAATCAAGTTAGCTGGGGAGTTATTAAAACGGAAATTTTGCTTCAGTTTTAAAAGAAAGTATTCCGCGATTGACAGTGTCAAATGCCTTTGAGAAGTCTAGGAGCACAAGAAAGGATATTAAGTCGTTATCCATCGCACTTGTCAGATCATCTACTATTTTTAAAAAAGTAGAGACACAACTACGGTTTTCCCTGAAACCTGACTGTCGGACATTCTTCATTCATAGTCTATTAGTTAATTATTTAACATTGTTCTGTTATCTTACATTCTCATATTTGTTTAAATAATCATGTGGTTTCTACTCAATTGTAGATTAATTTGCCCAACACAAATCTTGTAGCTCAGACAAATTTGCTCGACAAGTCCGACCATTACCAGCTATTTAAAAAAAGATTCTCAAATGAAAAATCCCTTTATTGATAATGATCAATGGTTGTTCTAGAGCTTCCACGGGTATTCAGAATACAACCAAATTGTCGTCAGGCAGGTCGAACCATCTTATTACAAAGACCAAAATTCTCGGGTTAAACCGTATACCGTTTACCGTATACCTCTCTTGCCTTAATGTCATCTTCAAAGGTTGTCTGGAGTTTGCAATCAATTCAGGGATGAGAATATAGGTTAATGTAATTTTTATACCTAAGCCAGAACGATTTCCGGTAAGGTAAATCCCAAAGATTTCGGACCAAAAAGCTCTCCATTTTTCCACAAACCTTAGAGAGGTTGGCAGGTATCTATTTTCGCTGCAGCATTGACCCGAACATGTTATCAGCATTCCGGAGATTATACTACGGATTGCATCCCATATTTAGGGAGCTTTGAACAATGTCGAACGTGGGGCTATCATACATGTACTCCCGATCAGTGTAGAGGTCCCGCTGGACGTATTACTGACACAAATTTGGGCGGCACCTCTACACATTTGCTTTTCAATAGTTGTCTCGGATAAACACTTCACTACGCTGAGGGAACATGGGCACTGCTCTTTTTAACCTCTCTATATGGGCTAACAAGTGTGAACTAGGTGTAACCCCCCAAAACAACTGAATTAGTTCTCTATACCTACCAGAAAATATAAGATTCTTCATTTTGATACTACCAAATTTGATAGTATCAGTACCATGCCTTGTTTTCACAAATAAAGCAAAATGTTTGAGCAAAACATTCAGTGTGATAAAATAGCGTATTTACGTATAGCGTGATTGCTGTTTGGTGGACACCCTTGACCAAAGCTGCACACCGTAATCGTCTAGGAAAAGTACAAATATCAACTCGCCTGTACATTAGTGGGGCTCTTAGGATCACCCACTCGGCTGCACTTGACATATTTTATCCATCTGTTACCCCTTAACATAACCGTCATGTTACTTATTCGCAAAAAAATCTAGGTTACTATCCCTCCGATGATTCAAATGCTAGCATCCCTTTCTGCCTCCCAGATCACTGATGAGTATTTCATGCTGCGATAATAATGACCAAAGAGGTCCTGCGTGGCTGAAATGGGGTGTAATATCTAGCTGTCTGATATACATAGGTCTCCTTTTATTCTAAAACCGCTCGAGATTGTCGTTAGTCTCTTAATGCAATGACTGAGCAATTCGACATTCACTTATGTATTCTGGGTGCCTGGGTACAGGAAAATTCCGTACACTGCTAGACACAGAGACCATGTCAAGATCGAAAAAAAGATGCAGAGACTTCAAACGTTCAACTTACCGAAGTTAGGAACGTAGACGTGAGTGAAATAACAATGACGAGATGGTTGTAGAAGGGAAAAACAACTATTTCGTTCAGTCTGTGCTCCAGAACTGCTCCTGGAGCACATAAGAGGCCGACTTGCTTACGCTCACGACCATGTTAGTTGAATGGCTTATCAGTGGTAGAAGGTTGTCATGAACATACTTACAAGGCGATGAACTCCAGATTGCTTGCAGGCGGTACAATAAGCCGTGTATTGCTTTGGGAACGATGGGTTACCATAGTAGGTACATATGGTTTAAAAACTGTCCTAGGTCCTTGGAGGAGATTCTACAAGAATATGTTATTCCATTCGCATTTAATTATTTACGTCGTAAAGAAAATTATGTTCGTAAGCCGCTGCACAAAATATTTTTATTCACGACATAAATATCCACCAATAAATTGCTAATGTAAACAACCCCTTATAGTTCACTTAAAAATATGTGTGGTAACACTTACTTGTTAAAAATACGATGGGCTGTTCATTTTGAATGTAAGTGAAAGTCTAGATTTATAATGCTTGATATTAACAAGAACCATTAAAAGTACTTTCGCCATAAGTTTGTGGCTTATGTGGAAAAGTGGGATCAATTCTCTGTGATTGCGATATAATCTAGGAGTCCTTAATGACATCCAATCAAATGACATCTTCTCATTGTATCTAAAAATAAATGGTTCTCACAACAATGGCAACATCGCACACTTTCTACTCGTAGTAACAACAATCGGAAGTAGTCTTGTATCCTTTTTTATTTGCACCTATAGCGCACGTATTGGTTTCATGAAAATAAAAAAATTTTATTGGCGGTAATAGCTCATATAGGGCCTGGAGAGCTTCTTGCAGCTGTAGGGCTGCACGAATGGTTGAGATATTAATTTTGATACAGAGTTTATAACAAAGAGAAATAATAACGATAGACGCCCAAAAGTATATATATTTCTGATTAGTATCGAAAGATAAGTCGATCTAGCCATATTTGTCCGTCCGTCTATATGTCCCCAGGTCTTTGGGCCTTAAATTTTGAGTTAGGAAGATGAGATTTTGTATATCTATAAGCTTTTAAGCAGTGCAAGTGTTACCATTTTTGAAATTCGCCCACAGACACGTTCACTTTTTAAAAAAATCCCCCTTTTTCAATATTTTTACTAGAAACTGAAAAATATCGCCTTATCAAGGCATGTAGACGTTTTTAGGGCTTTCCAAAAAAAACCTGATGTTGCTTAAAGCTAAATACTTAAAATGATGGATTTTCAAGATCTCATCAGATTCCATGTACTTCGGTACAGTGACGTCCACTTTTTATAAGAAGAAGCCACAAAATCAGTTTTTCTCACAAAATCTCTTAAAAGTCGCAGGAGTATACTTTGTCACGTCACGCCGACTTTGTTATGAAATATGAATGCTTTAAAAGATAAGGGATAGGTTATCGTACGATCAGTTTCAAACGGATTTTAACTTTCGTGTATATTTCTTTTTTTTGGATTGAGAGAAGCTTCCCGTGACAATTTTACTCTTGGATGCTTGTCTGACGTTCGTGAGGGGTGGCATTGTGAGGAAACTTTTTTTTGTATTTTCTGGGATTCGAACCTTGAATCTACCGCTCAGTGATCGCGTATTTAACCACGGAGGCATGGCACCCACATTACTAGAGGAGCTTGAAAACGTGAGTCTGCAAATTCTTGTGTCTCTCTTTAAAATCTGACCAATTTACAAGCGAAGAGCACATATGAAGCAAGTACGGGTGACTCAGCCGTGCCCTTTATTTATTCTTTGTGTTTTTCCTCTTTTCATCTCGACTGGTCGTGTGTACTATGCCAACATCCACACAGAATCCTTTTCAATTCTATTGTGTCTGGTGACGTTGGTGTGTGCGAGACTACTGCATTGACGCTGGGGACATGTGCCGCACTGTTAGCGATTTGTCGCAATATTTATGTGACATATCGGTGCGTGCGTATAAAATTTCAACGACTGTGGTGTTGTCTGCCAAAGGCGAATGACATTAACATTTGTCCATCATGATAGTGAAATGATAAACGTTTGCCTCTCAACTGTTTTTCCACCCTCGCTCGCATGTGTTGTGTTTATTCCTTTTTCCATTAGTTTTACAATCCCCTTGCAAGATGAGTAGGTAGAGGGTACCCAACGCACTTTTTGGAGGGTTTAATTAAATTTTCGACATAGTGTCCTTGGCTCCTGAGTGCGTGTCCAATGTTCTGGAAATTGGTTTAATTGGAGCGTTAATGGAAGTAATTCTATAAACGTTTCAAGAGATGTGGGAACTTTGTGCGAATTTTTCTGTCGACCTTGCTATTCTCAAGGACTCAACCGAGTCCAAGGGCCAAATGACATGACATCAATTTTACTTCAATAATGTCAAGGACTGTTATGATATGTACATATGTGATATATGTATATGTGATATATGTATATGTGGTATATGTATATGTTTTATAGGATTTTATAAAATTTTATATCAAAATTCAGAAAACTAATCTACAGACCATAAAGTTTAAACTGTATTAGCAATAAAACTACGCACTCGAAGGTGTGTAGAAAAAAAGAAAACAATTTTTTATTTTTTTTATTATTTTCTCAAAAACTACTAAACAATCGCCAAACAATTACTAAACCAAATGAAATGTAAATCTTCCATGCGTAATCTAAATTAAAAACATAAAACTCTCAAGGGCCTTTCAATAACCCTTTGAATGTTAATTGCAAAAAATAACAAAAGAGCTTATTTCAATTACACACTTAAAAAAACACTTATCTTTTGAAGTATATATAAATACTTCATCGGATATTACAGACGAGTGCCAAAAACAGTAATAAACATTCAGTTTTATTGCTCTTGTTACATTTATCTTCTTTTTTTTAATTTGTTTAAATGAAGGTGTTCTCTTTTTAATTAAATCATGCGAAAATTGACACACTGATGAGCTCATTCATTCGAAAAAATTTTGGAGTACTCAAACAATGAAATAAAGTACCTTCCTATGTAATTTTGTTAATAAGTTTGAATTTAAATGTGTAGGTACATGATTGATACGAAAATTCACTCAAATTAAGACATTCTAGAATTTGAACTAGACAAGTCAAATTTTATGTGTCTTGAACTGTTTGTTTACCAATACGTGCAATGACCTCATCTAGAGTACTCATGAATGATGTTCTAGAATGAAAAAAACAAAACTATTAGTTTTGTGTTCGATGAGGGTTGTGACCTGTAAGTTATTTTGCACATATCCGTACTACTAGTTTGCTTTAAGAATACGTGATATTCACAGAAAAAATAGTAGGGAGCATTATTCAAGTCCATGTATAATTTAACTTTTATGGTACAAAGCTTTGTTAATGAAGTATAATTGACATCTAATATGATTCAAATATTTTTATTATTTTCGTGTCCAGGATAATCCTTTTATAAGAAGAAATTTGGCGCAAGTCTTCCTCATGGTTGGGAGACTTGAACAACTATTTGGGTAGACATGAACATACTAGATTTTGTCGGGGAAACGACTAACCAAAATATTAAATAATTATAAATAATATTTCAAGCCAGCAGGTCACATATGGGGATGCAGAAAGAATTAATTGACAATCATTATATTTGACGACTTTTATTTGTATCTTGTCCCCACTCAGACCGATGATCGATTTTGATGAGATCTAGGTCTTCAAACTAGATTGCACTTAGAAACCAAACCTATGGGTAGTTCTAGAATTAGAAGCCAATGTATCAAGTCTCCCCACAGGTTCTTGTACGTAGAATATCTCCTGGTTTCTTTTTAAATTACATGTAATTTTGACACTGACAGCTCTTTAGCCCTCAAAAAATTGACAGAAGCAGTATCATATTTCCGCGACACGAAATGATTTGAACAAGGTTGGGAAATATTGAAAACTTATTTCCAAAGTCATTGCTGTGTTGCCGAAATAGTGCGAATTTTGAAAATAAATTTCGGTTGAAATAATGCACCAACCATGCCTGCTGTACGCAAGTTTGTGAAGAAAGTTCGTGAGATTGGCATGCAAATTGATAATACAAGATATCATCGTGTTTGTTCTGTACGCTCAGATGAGTATATTGCTGCTGTTGCCATACAAGCCGTGCGCGCCGTACAAGCCGTCAAGTACAATAATCGCGTAATCAGCCATTTTGGTGATGTAGCTTGGACTCCGCGGAGCTGCGATTTGATGCAGTTGGACTTTTTTTTTGTAGGTTGCTATTAAAGACCGCTGTTATGCTGATAATCCAAAAACGATTGAAGCACTTAAGTACAGTATTGACCTAGCTATTCGTGAAATAGAGCCCCGAACCATCGAAAATATAGTACAAAATTTTATTGATAGAATGTGCTACTGCCAAGCCAGCCGCGGTAGCCATTTAAATTAAATTATTTTCCCGTAATGGTCGGAAAGAACTCTTTCTTCAATAAAGCAAAACACTTTGAGAAACATTGAATTGATTTTTTTATCAGTTTTATAAAGAAACAAACAGATGGGCAACCTTTATAAGAACGTGCAAAAACAAGAATTTTTTGTTTTCAAATATTCGCACTCAAAATCAACTTAACATTCCTGTGGGCTATAGCGACCTGACGATCAAGACATCGTCTAATACCGTCATAGCGGGACACTGTCCTAACCTTATGCACCAACAATCGTCCACTTCGAGCGAAGAAGGAATGAAATATCTAGAATGGTTCAAGTCTCTGTTATGGTAAACTCTCTTGTATTCCCCCTACAATTTTTCGTATTATCAATATCTATATACTTCATATTTCAAAATATGAGTTAGACAAACATGATGAAAGAGTGGGAGCTGATATATAACCATGACAGTAAACTCAAATTCATTGTTGAAATTAAGTAGATATGTATGTATGAGTATATGGTATATACTTAAAAATTACACGATTCTAACTAAAAAAAAATAGTGAAAGATGGAGACCATGCTGGACTGCAATTTCCCCGAATCTTTTACCAGCACTATCTTGTCGGTGCAGCTATTTTGCTAGTAAATTAGTAAAGAATTGACTGAAAAAGTTGCAGATACTTTTTGAGATCCTTAGAGAATTTGAAATCAAACTAAATGTGCTGAGTGCTCGTTTTGCAAGACGAACAGATTAGTCAGTAAGTAGAGTTTGTATTCCAGAGTCAGCGCACAGAAGACGAAAGATAGCGTAAATGCTCCGACACTTTCATCGGCTTGTTTTTTTCAGGTAGTTCGAAAAAAAACTATTCACGTTGGGAAGCTTAGTTTTGTAAGTTAAAGATATTTTGAACAATCCTCTGGTGCTGCCATTGTATGATTCCGACTATGTACACGAGATGTCTACTGAGGCTTCTTTTGTAGGTTTTGCAATAAGCAGGTAGCATCTTATAATATTCTTCATCGCAATTAATTCTTAGGAATGATATATCCTACCAAATAGAGATACAAAGCAGGGCTGGGCAAAAATAACCGTTTATTTTAATCGACACTGATTAACTGGTTATTTTAGTTCCCAGTTATCTGAAAAACAGCTATTTATAAGAAAAATCACCGATTATTTTGGACACGCTCTTATAGGTTGATTCTCTGCAAAAAATGTCTTGTAATCTGTAGTAGCAGTACTGAATCGAAGATTTAAGAAAATGTGTACAGCCGAACCCCTTATTGTCACAAATTTAGTATAGGAACTAAAAAACTACTGCTATTTCCACGGTTTGACCTGTTTTTAAAACACATAGGCTTATTAACTGCCTCATATTGAGGAAGACATGATGTAGCTATTAAAAACAAACGAGCTACTAAGCAGGTCCAGTATGCAGGTCCTGCAATACTTTCTGTCGTAGTTGCAAGGCTGGAAATGAGAAAGAATCTCTGATTAATTTTCCTTGCACTAGGTAGACCCCTATTCGATTACCTCAAAGAGATATCTGAGGAAAGATTAGAAAACTAATCCGTTTCTTGAATTCCACCCTTTTCCAGTTCTGATTTAAATATATCAGTCTCTCCAACCAGCACAACAAACAATAATTACGTTAGTTGTGGTATTAATACGGCTAGTCTTAAGCACTAACAACTGTAGGTCATACTAAAAGTCATACGTCATAGTAAAAGTCATAAGTCATACTAAAAGTCATACGTCATACCAGTCATACTAAAAGTCATACGTTTAGCAGGGCTTGGTGGACCGCATTATCCTTTGTGGAATGAAGTTTGTATACGAGCTTTTTTAGAATCCGAAGCAGTACAGTGCACAATTTTATTTTAAATCCGTCCACAAACACGCCCAATAATTTTTTTTTTTTTTTTTTTCAATAATTTTACTAGAAACTGAAAAATATTTATTTCACAAAATATGTAGATGTTACTATTGTATACAATTCGTCCATACAATATATAGGGCCGCGTCAAATTTTGGGGGCGTTTTTAGAAAAAAAAAAAACAATTTTTGTCAATATTCCACCAGAATCCGTGACCTTTGGTTACAAATGGCAAAGCCACGCCGACTTTCCTCTATGGACAATTTTTTTGAAACAAATTATCTGGTAAAAGTTCATAAAAATTGCATTTGAATCAAAAAATTCACAACGTCACTTTCATTTTATTATGAATGGGTTAGATTAGAAGATGACAGATAGGGTATCATACGATCCGCTCGAGACGGAATAGGGGGCTTTTGGGAGCATAATTTACCCCAGTAACTTATCGAATTAAAACTGAATTTCGAAGAAGTCGAACAAATATTTTTTATTGGATAAAGTTTCTTGAATAAAAAAAACTCATAAATAAGGTTATTGGTGATCAGTATATATTCGTACACGAATACAAAATAAAATTCATAAAAATGCTTTTAGTAAGCGAAACGAGTGAGGACAAACATATGGGCAGACATCGAAAAACAAGTGTTTGCTTGACCTGACCCTCTCAAGTATGACCAGAGCTTTCTCTTTTTCTGCGAATTAACGAGAAAGAAAGATAAAGATATACTCGTATTTAAAATAATGGTATGGAAAACTAACCGCGGTAGCGTTCACCGCCAAAGCTAAACAAAATTCCATGGTGTCTTGTTATACACATTCAACTTCTGTTGATGTACCGTAAAGTTATTGTTTTAAGCAGTTTAGTCTAAACAAATCATGTGGATCTTATAAGTCTGTTTTTCAAACATGTATAAATTATAGAATTTAATTAAAAAAAAGTATTAAGTAAATATTGTAAACATTGTTGCTCCTGAGATTCCCTTGTACGAAAAACAATTTCAGTTTTATCGTAAGAGTCACTCTCCATTATCTCATGGGATCATGAGATCTAGATTTTTACATATCCTGAAGTTCGTTAACCTAAAATTGTTGTCGCTAACATCCAGTCAGTGGAAGTTAGTGGAAGTTCATTACTGATATGTGCTCATTTCCTGCATTAAATTTGCATAATTTACTTCTTTCCTCATATTCGCTAATTATGTCTGACAATAGCTTGCCAACACGTAACTGAACCACACCCGTGACTGATTACAACACAAGACATCATCAATCTAAGGCACCTGTCACATCAGTCACATCTCATTATGACTAACATTTCAATTGCACACGAAAGTGTCTTGCCGACAATGCTTACGACTACACAAAATCACATCATCGAATGCATTATCACATACTGTATAATGGAATGACACACAGAACCAATTCGAATATAATTAGGTGATAACTTTTTATGTTCACATGATAATAAGATCACCAATTATTTATAGATTACATAAACAAAATAACTTTTCGTCTTCTCAGCCACCCCAAATGTCAACAAAAATCACCTTCAGCCTTTGCAACCGACATTTTTTGATTATATTCTCTTTCTAATCGCATCTCGTTCGAGATCTTAGCTAACAACAACATTTCTTTCTCAAATTAATGCGTTTATTGTTTTAGAATTTTTATTGTTTTTCTTCCATGCGAAAAACACTAAAATAATAAACAATTTTGCGTAGTTTTCTCTCACCCATATTCAGAATACTCGCTGTTTCATCGTCTGACAACGCGCGAATTCAATTAAAAATTTCTCTTAAAACTGTTTCAATGCCATATTGAAGCATAAAAAAAGAACAAAAACATTTTGACATAACTATGGGAAGAAAAATAATAATACCTACTCCCGCTAGAGATGATATGACACATGTCAAATTGGTCATTTTGCTTTAAAGCAATCCACCTACACATACTTACACACGAAGTGGGGGCGAAAACTATCGTTGAATAGCAAAAACTGGGTCAATTCACCACTCTTGTGGTAAGCGAACGCGTTGCCACTGCGAGAATGTTGTTATAATTAGCACTATTCTATTCTCGGTAAGTTGATTCATTGTTTGAGAGTACATGGGATGCGAATTGTTTACGAAGCAACGTCAGTGTAAGACGTAGTATTTTCTTCCTCAAAAGCAGTGTTAAATACATAGTTTACATGAATGGTGCTTCTGACCAGAATGTCAACACATAATTTGTTTGACCAGATGGCCAAACCTCAAACCAACCGCAAAACAAATCGTCAACACACGTGACAAGGACACATTGGACACGGTTACACCAAGCGTGTGTATTTTGCTGTCAAAATAAATCCTTACCTTGTAAGGATTCTCAGAATAGCGGTGCTTAATGTTATAGTTACTATTGGTTTTATGGCAAATAAAAAAAAAACTTTTATTATTTTCCCATTGAGGACAAATAAAAAGGTTTTCACGCTCCGTTGACGTTTCTGATGACAGAAGGGTGCCGGTACGGTAGGGTATCGTTATAAATACGACTGGTACTGATTCGTTTTCATTCCACCTGGCCGATAATTTACTTGAAATTTAAAACTTCGACCGCAGCCGAAATTGTGCTCTTTTTTTTTTTAAATTAATGATAATGCGAATCGATATGATGTGCGATTGTAAGATTGGGGTGAACCTTGGGTTATATTTCGTTTTAGACTTTAGTTACCGGTAACGGATATACATATGTACATATAGAAGGAATCAAAATTTGTTTTCTTCTTTTGAAAACACGTACTGTAATAAATAATGCTAATGCGATTTGATTTCATGATTTGAGTGAACCGGGGGTTACCATGAAGGTGTGCCTACAGCTTTAAAGACGGATCATCTGATATAATGGAATATGAATGTTTTATAAACAATCTGATCTGAATATTAATATTTAATATTTTTTCTGTTATGTGTTTAAGGTGTTTAGGAATTTATTTGTGTCATACAATGTCTTGTAGAAAAATCTCATTATTTTTGACGTTAGAATGACAGATCACGTTCTATAACAAATATTGGGAGTGGTAGTCTAATGACGTCTTCCGTTTCAGTGTATTGCGGTTTTAAAAGATGCCACACAATTTAATTTTTCTTATCTTAAATTATTGTCTTCATGATGACTTTATGTATCTAATAAATCACTCCATCTACTCCGTGTATTTAGCAGGAACTGTCAAACTGTGGATGACAGCCATCTAGAGTTAATGCATAATAAAAATAATTTAAAATGGTGAAATGCATTGAGTTACATATGAGCATAGGGATGACTCTTTCTTGTTACCTCTTCCCTAATGTGCTATCATTTTTCTTCTTAGTAAGACTTCGATATTAACGTAATCAAAATAAATTCTCAACAAAATGTTGGCTTAAATTTCAAGTAACCATTATAATTTTAACTTTTCAAAATCAAAGTTACACTTATAATTTGTTTTTATTGTTTGAAATTTTTATACACAAATTACATCATCTGAAAATATGTCAATGAATGACAGTAAATAGTTACTTAAAGTCTAAGCGTAATAAGTACTTACGTAGAGGTAGACCAATTAATGCACTGGGATCTAGCAATTTGCTGATTTTTCTGTTCGGTCAATCACGTCTATATATTTTAAATCGGCGGTCTTAAATATATTACATAATGATGTCAGTTTGTTGCTTAGAGAAGTAAATTCCGAGACGGGTCCCAGAATGATCCCCAAGTCATTAATTTATAGGCTTAGCATAATTCTGTTTCTGCCTTCCCTTAGTACTAATAAATACGTCTATCTTATTTATTGCTTAGGAAGGAGTAAGGAGTCGCATTGATATGCTACGAACAGGTATTGCTCTTAACACTACAGTGGATAGCAACGGTGGTGACTCGTGGGTTGCGGTAACTTTTAGAATTCCTTTGGTCTGAGTTTGAATCCCAGTGGTGCATAAATACTTCGGTAAATAATATTGTATATACGTATTTTTTTGATTATTTGTTGCAAGTATAAAGCAATGAAATATTTGTTTCAGGCATGTGTTAATTTTTTTATTTTTTTTTTTTATAATTTGCTCGCGCCAAAGGGGATATGAATACCGTTATACCATTACAGGGCACGGGCGTTGTGTAGATAGACAGAGGGAGAGAAAGAAAGAAAGATTTAGTGTAGTGGTTTGAAACTAAGGTGGTATTAAGTAGAAATGACTTGGTGATTGAGTAAAGGAACAGCATTAGATTCTTTTTCAGTAATTCGGACATAAATTCGAGTGCTTCAGTGGCCTCAACGCTGATCTTCTTACTTTATAAACCCTCTAATTTTTTGACAATTGTCTTCGTTAATTTATGTGCTAAATGTTAATTTATTGTCAAAAAGAGTCCTATTCTATTCATGGCAATCAACAAGTTCTACCAACAAAATATTCAACATTTGAGAGGTTGGAGCGCATTAACTGCAACGGAGACACAATTTTGTGTACTGCAATTATATCCGCAATTCTTAGGCTGTGTGTAAACTTAATTTTTGGAAATAAATTTTCAAATATCAACTTACTTATTAATTTGTGAACGTTTCTATCTCGGTAAAATCAAATTTTCATTAACAACTGTTTATATTTCATTCGACATTTACGATACTGGTCTCTTCTTCCGTTATCGTCATCTCGAAAAATTGTTCTTTCTACAGTCAGCTTGAGAATATATTTATATATATGTATATATATATATTTATATAAATATGATTCGTTTATTTCCTTTGTTTCTTTATTAAAATTCAATCAACAGCCTCTTCCTATATTCATTATGTCAGATCTATCCATTTCAGTGATAAATCCAGCGTCCAATTTTGACAAATCGCAGATAGCCAGTAAACGCCAATGTTCGCCTTCATAGACTGAATTAATGTCAATCATTATATTTAAATTAGTCTGCTAATTTCAACTTCAAAGTATAAATATCAAATATCATTCACACTGTGATCGTTCACGTGACGCTTTAGCATCATTGCCCCACTGACTGACTGGCTGACTGACAGTAGCCAAATGATGATTGATGTAACGCATGATTATTCAGTCATTCGCATTCTACTATTCCATCATCTTCACTTAGTTTCTCTCGTGACGGATGATAGTGAGAGTGAGACGAACATTTCCGTCATTTAGAAGACAAATTCATTTAAAATAAAATTTCACAAAAAACAACGCCCTCGAGCTTTGACAAGTAACTGTCATAATTTGTTAGTCATGCTTGACCACCCGTTACACACTGTTTTTTCTTCAGTAGGTGTCTCTAAATCCATTTGTCCAAGTGACATCTGGTTCACATGCGGTCTATCAATAGTATAATAACGTTACAATAATGCTTTACGCGTATGTTTTGAAATGATGAATGGTGAAAATACTTTCACTGGCGAGTGTATGTAGGTACTCATGCGTATTAAGACACTCAGGAGGTGATAATCTAACGTTACAAAGGTGTTTGTTAAAATATAATGACATTCATAGGATTTGACTCATTTGTGGCTACATTGTGTCAAGTTGTTGACATGCTGAATGGAAAACTCGTTTTGAATGGCTGCGTTTTGGAGTGGACCTTTCTTTGGAATAAATTAAAAAAGCAACCGCCAGTCCATTAACCTCTGTAAAGTCGATCGAAAAATCATAAATTTTTTACACAGTTTCACTCTATTTGTGTAATAATGTGCTGTCTAGTCTACCAAATCGTGGTACATCTGACGTCATACTGTGCTGCCCACCTAACACGTTCCACATAATAAAATTCAATAATAAAACCCATCTCTACACACATAAATGGTGCGGTTATAAAATCTAAATAAATAGGTACACACATTCATGTATCAAATATCAGTCATTATAGTGCGGGAACAATATCCGCCTTATCGACGCGATCGCTGCGAGGTGATGTACAAGTTCAAAATACTTTTTAGCTAATGCGTCTATGGCGCTATTGTCAAATACTCCATATGGTTAAGTGTCCGTTATTATAGATTCTTTAATCGATTATGTGAACGTGAACGTAATTTAAAAGAATTTCATCGGTGCGGGTACTTAAAAATTCCCGCACGGTCTCTAAGCTTAGTCATTCGGCAAATAATTAGACGGACACATACACAAAAAAATCGCGACAATTGAAGATGGGTGAGTTGAAGGAATCTTTAAATCAGACGGTGACATAGATACTGTATTCCCACAGAAACGCACATCTGCTATGTTTAATGGTTGCAGTAGAGGAAGTAAACATTTTCGTTGGCAATTATTTTTATTTTTTGTTTGTCAAATGGAGCCGCGTCACGCAAGAGAAATAAACAAATAGAATCTAAGAAATTGGCGCCGTGTGTCATTCGATTACATGCTATGGCGTGTACTCGTATGACGAAAGTGTACCTAAATATGTATGTATAGGTATACCCAGATAATGTACATCTTTTGTGAGTACATACTCGTACATACATACGTTGCTAATTAAATGTCAATGTTTTCGCAAACTACATATTTTTTTTCTCGGCGCACAGGTCGAGGGAATTGTAAAAAATGAATTGCTTTGTTAAATGGGAAGAAGGTTAATGCACAGGGTGACAACTGGTGGGACAGAATGCTTTTTTAATTAATTTTCTTTGAGATTATATATCATACATTGGCTTATGGTCAATTTGAATTCAGAAATAGTTTTCAGAAATCTGCAAGTGATCTTAATCGACTCATAATAAAATGTCGTCTCTAAAAAAAACGTCTGCGTAGTGCGCCTTGGAAAAATAGGCTGAATTGAGGATTTTCATGAATAGCTAACTTTTTAAGAAAGGTCCTAATACAATTAATTGCAATATGAAGCGTTTAAAGAGCTAAAGAGCTGAATGGGATCTTCATCCCCTCTTCAATTTAATTTCAATTCAATGTGACCTTTAAAATTTCAAAGTTGTATCACCCAAAATGGGGTACACTATATAAAAAAAAGAACTTCTTTTTGCATTTGCAGTCATTAGCGTGTAACTTCTGGAATTCTCGTGGCTGTAACTCGAAAACACATCACATCACAAAATATTTAACGAAGACCTTTCTTATAGAGAATCTCATTCTGAATCATATAGCTAATAACACATTTTTCATAAAACTAACTTGTAACTTGTAAATTCGCGAAAATCATCACTTCAGGTTGTTTTGTCTAGGATGGCGCCCAACGCAGACCTTTATGAGGGCAAAAACTTAATATTTTCTCAACAAACGTTGATACATTGATTAAGATCAATTCCGAATTGGGTTATTTTTATTCCCCGACGCGTGGCCTAGTAGAATTTCCTTGTTTTTGTTTCTCACATTTGTTTTAGTAAACATGGTTCAGGAGATAATAAGTGACTGAGTTTTCGCAACGATTATTGTTCCTTGAGAGTCTCCTGACTGCATTTTGTGTTGCTCTTTATAATGAGAAAACCCCTTAAATATTCTAGCTTTTGAAAAAAACATGGTAACTGCTTATGGTAAAAAAGAATCAAATTAGTTATGAGAGGAACTTCAATACTCACATAAATAAATGCGGCCTTTCAATAAAACGAATCAAAAAGTCACGGCGCTGTTTTAAAACTAAAAATATACACGCAGTAGAAACAGACACAGACACAAGCTACTAAAGCTTATGTTCGTCTGAAACTTAAATATACGTCGAATGTCGCCAGAATATTGGATACTTAGCGCTAATGTATGCTCTAGAGCAAATGTTCGAATGAAATTCATAGATGTCCCACCTGTCCATCTGCTTAATTGCAATGCACGTAGCCTATTCTGGACAAGCTTGCACTTAAGACCCTTATTTCGCGTGCACCGGTGAACATATGAGGTAATTTTTTAGCCATTCAATACTTGCCTTCCTCAGTATTTCCAGAAAACTATAATATGCAAAGATCTAAAATTAACGCACATTGATATCTCATTATCTCCTTGACGGCCCACTCTTTAACTTTTCCTTGTACGTTTTCTTTTCACCCTTTCACTGGGTATTATAAACTTCAAAGAACACAGTTGTAAGTGGTGGACATAAAAAAAAAAACAAATAATATTGTCATGATTAAATTAGTTCTGACTAACTTCTAAAAACTAGTCGTTAATTATTGATTATGATTTTTTTTATGATTAAATTAGTTTAATTGTCTATGGGGAATTAATGATTTTTGTTGAGAAAACAGTGAGTTGCTGCCATCAAATAAGTTTAATCGTAACTGATGATTAACAACTACGAGTAACAACTAATTTTAATCTTATTTTCTAATTTTCTTTAAAGAATGAGTGTTTTCTATGAGTTGATACCAGTTAATCCATTTTTTCTACAACTATGGAATGTGGGCATATGATCATCACTATCACCAGATAGTATAGAGGAAAGTATCGCTATGTCCGTCTGTCTGCATGAATGCGCTAATTTCAACAATCGATAGATTTTTATCCGGTATTTAATATCCTATAACTTATTTCTTAACGAAGGTTTAAGTTTACTAAAAGGTACGCTGTGTTTTTAGCAGGCCATTTATGATATGTCAGCTTAATCTAAACGTTTTGCGAATCAATTCAAACATCTTTCAAGGGTCAGGAGTTTGTAAAAGGTTGTAATTGGTCCACAAAAAATTTAAATAGGTTTGCAAGGGCTAAATTTATTTGCTAAAAGAATAATTTGGTTCGGAAATTTTTGAATTGAGCTGAAAATGCTAATTTTCATTAGTTTCACAGTTCATATTGAGTATTGACTGACACACTATCAACTATTATATAAAATAAAGTGAAACTCGAACTGAACGTTTTCTCGCAAACAGATCGACTGACGAAGACCAAGTACGGACATGTATTGGCTTTCATCATTAAACAAATTATAAAAAAATAGTTAGCTACTTGTTAATTACATAAAATAAACAAATATTTGGCCGCCCCATATAGTGTCCGGCCCAGCTTCTCGCAGCCTCTTGTGCTGTGGCCGCACGAATGGTTACGACCTGTAGTTTTACACCGTAGTCTCATGACAATGACACACAATTGGTGCTACAATGATAAGTGGTGCTAAACGATAAGCAGGAAAGCAGGACAGACTTTTTGAACTTTTTCGAAAAAATCCTTCGCCATTGGTCGATGATGGTGAACGAGGGAGAAGATTCAACTCTATAAGGTGTATCAGAATGTGAACGAAGTCCAAAGACCTGAAAATGAATGCATTGGTTTGAACTTGCAATAGCGAATGCTAGGGAGCTTATCTTGTCATACTGTAAATACCGGAATAACGGGGTTGGATGGTTGAATTGGGAAGGCAGGAACTCAGCTCTCCCAGTGCAGCCCTTAACTATTTAGCTTAATAATTAACATTGAGCTGGAGTAAAATCGACACATCAATCATCAGCTTTTATTTATCCAAATTGGGTTAGTTTGTTCGAATCTGAAAGAAAGAGTAGGGAAGGAAGTTTTTTTTTTACAATTTGCACGTGTCAAAGGGGATATGAATACCCTTATACTAATTTTAGGACACGTGCGTTTTTGTTTTGCTGTTATTGTCGTTGCTTATGATTCACAGTATTTTTTTCCGTCCTCCTGATATCATCACCATCAAGTTTCATTTTAGCCATATGACCGCCCTACTGCCAGCTACTGCCAGTGGTATACCTTCAAAGTAGAATTGACATAAGCTTTCGCAATTGATCGACTTTTTTATTTATTTCATGCTAAACAAACAGATGATTCTTGACATCAGGATTTCAACCGTGAATCTGCAGTGTGATAAGCGATGATGTTACCACTACACCATGCCCACCCATAAAGTTTATTTCGGAATTATATCTCAATCGATGTAGCCTTCTTCTTAGAAGTAGACTACAAGGGCTGTCCTTTTAATTGTAGTAAGGCTTGGACATTCTCATAGAATGTGGACTGCACCTTATTCTCTATCCACATCGCTGCATTCAATGCAAATGTTCATTGTATAGGTACATAAGCTTCAAGTTTAGTTCCAGTAAGGCTTGGGCATTCGGAGGATATGTGGACTGTGTTCTATTCTCTATTCAAATCGCTGCATCCCCTGTAGATAAAAATCTTGCCTGTCGTGTTTTTAACTAAGATGTTCCAATTGATGCTACAATGGTTTACTTGTTTTCAGTTGAGTGCTGTGGAAGATACAGTTTTGATTGCTGTTCAGATGTTCACACCCTTTCGTGGGATTATTAATGCATATAGCTCTTGTACAAAATCAGCGGCTTGGAAAACACTGGCTGGTTTGGAAGTTTTATGGTCAGGGAAATGGTGACGTCATCTGAAGAAATTACGGATTCGAAACATTTGTTCATTTTTGAACCGTCCGTCGTCAGTGAAAACAGGTACATATATGTATGTATTTACTGGTCAATCATCATATGTACGTATTTACTGGTCAATCAGGGACGTGCTCTATTTATTTCAACTGAATACGAGGTGCTTCATTTTTGTATAGAATCCATTTTGTTATAGTGAATCCTAAACATTCCTTCGCAGTATATTTACGAGTATAATAAAGTCTTCGTAATCTTTACAAACTGACTAAGAAATTACAACGAGGGATTTAAACTTAAATTTGATTCTATTGACACAAATTCCAATCTAATTCAGTACCACAAAAGTTCTCCAATTAAAACCCCACAACACTTAAACTGGCCCCTAGTCTACAATGATTGATGACAATCCAATGTCAAACGGACAATTTATGTCCCATCAACAATGATTAAATGGGGTTTCACGCCCTATATATCTCACGCAAATCTTTATGTCATTATACACTTTATTTAAATTCCTGGCGACCAGATTATAGAAAAAAAAAAACTCTAGAGTGAATTTTACTCCACAATCATTCATCATTGGATTTTTATTCAGCAAAACCGTAGACGCGTCACACAGAAAGAGCAAGGTTAACTTAACCTCCAACGCATTTTTTGAGGTTAAATTGGAAATACACATCCAACTCGCTGACGTAATGGAATGTCAAAATAAATTTATTGTTTATAGAACGTTCCCCCCTTTTCAGATGGTGCGTATTGACACCATTGTGAATGGAGATATAGACCGTTCGCTTCTTTGTGGGGAGCCCTCACTCTCCAATGGTGGGGGCTTTTCCATCTAATCAAATGTCATGGAGAAGTTCGTTGCTGATTTTTGGGGAATCATAAGAATTTCTTTCTATATCATTCAATTAAATGCGTCCAATAGAAATTTGTCATCATGTGGTTTTAGTTAATAATATTATTTTTTTCGATGTTAATAGATAAATCGCATGCGAGGGGAATGAAGGCGCTCGCATGAGTTAGAACGCCCTCGTTGTTACATGTGTTATTGATTAGCACAAAATATGACTTCATCGGCTTTTGTTTTTCCCTCGATAAATTTATTGCCTTTGATAAAAATTATTTTCGCGAACTGCAGTGGGTGGATACCGCAGTTTAAATTAATATAACTTGGTCATCACCTTCGCTTAATCCCAAAGCAGGTGCCAAGGCTTCCTACACAATTTTCGGAGGAAGTTAAAGAAATATATATATATTTTTTTATAGTTTTGTTAAAAAAAAAAAAAAAAACTATGCGTGGCCTACATAAACAAAATGTCCCACCACTTGCCAATAAATCCGCAAACAAATAAATAACATTTTGAATCTACACACGATTCTCACCAGATTGCTCATCAACACGCGGCCACATGAACAGATGCTGAATAATAATGCAGGGTGATTCGAGATTGGTGAATGATATGCGTGGAATTTGCATTTAGAACATACGAGCCCGGCAAACTACTAAAAATTTATTTATTTATTTATTGCAAGCACTTAAATCTAACACTTAAAAACAAAACTCAAAGCTAGACTTAATAAAAATAACAGTGTTGAAATTTAAACTAGATTTTTAGCCAATCTTTGTAGGCGAAACAAATGAACCTACGCAGCATGGTTTCGATTCTCTGGGAATGGGCATAAACGAAAAGGGGCCTGACAAAGGTGACGTATGGGGATTTTGTAAGGTAAGGGTTAGAGGATTCTTTGGACAGCCGAACAACCGTATCCGTGAACGAATGACTCGTCACGTAATTTGTACTCTGTTGCTCCCAAATCTACCAGCAACACGAAGCAAATTACGTGACGAGTCATCAGTTCACGTATGAGGTAATAGGACCCCAGGTCGTTTTTTGTAAAGACAAAGATCAGTGGTCCTCGGTGACTCCATTGAGGAACTTCTGAAGAGCCGTTGATGAAATCAGACACTGCATAGCTGTACATATAAATATGACCTAATCGACGAAGGAAAAGATTGTGGAAAACCAAGGGGCCTAAGTAATCGTTGGCAATTACATCAACTTATTAACCAGTTAGATTTAGTTCGTTTTTTGTTACATAGACTATTTTATTAATTGCATACAATTGTTTGTTTATGTTTACAAATAAAATATACTTAGTCGTTTATAGTATGGCTTAAAGCCAGATTGACACTTTAGTTACTACATATTTACCTTATAATAGCATAAGGTAAATATGTAGTAAACTAATAGTGACTTTAAATATGGTTACTATTTGTGATCGAAAATCGTCTTCCAAAATACGGGCTCTGTAGCGGATTGCAATTGTAGCATAGTTATATAAAGCTTCCCACCCCTGACTACCATTTAATACGTTAATAACCTCATCAACGTTCAGTGGAATTACTCCGAAATACCTCACACGGAATTCTCTTAAATTGGGACATCATCTGATGAAATGGTAAATATGCTCCCCCTCTTTAAGGTTGCACAAGTCACATAATATTGGAAGATCGGGTCGATGTGGAGTAAAATAAAGATTTATTAGTTCTCCTATAAGTTTAGATACTCGTATAGGGCTCATTATATGAAGAGCATAGCGATTGAGGCAGTACGTGGCGTTTTCTATTAGGTTAAAATTCAGCTTACTATAGACAAGCGTATGTTGCGATGAATGTGCTTCGTCTCCAAATCTGTCACACATTGCATTGCTTGTTTAAAAAAAAATTGTAAACCTAGATTTAATCATTGAAAGTTGCATATCAGCTGTTCATGCCATAATTTACCACCAATTCCTCCTCTTGCCATTATTATATGCTTCAGTACAGTCTTCGGCTTTCTTCTTCCATCTCCACTACTTTTGCAATATAATCTGCATGCAGCTTTAAGGTATCTAAAAAAAGAGGTGGGACTCCAGTTTCTAGATGCAAGTTCGGTGTACATGCTAGAAATCGAAGGATTCGCTTTAGAAGTATCTAAGGAATTTTTCAACTTCTTAAAGAATCAATAACCCCAAATTTGTAACAGAACAAATTCTTCCGATACAAACTCTCCGTTCCATACGTACGGCACGTTGTTCTCATACAACCCTTTCAACATATTTATTGCTTTGCTTGACAGACCAATTTTGTACAGCTTATAAAAAAGGTCTTCACGAGATATGAAATCAAAAGCTGCGCGGAAGTGAACAAATATGGCATATAACTTACAGCTTTTTTAAAAAATCTCTGCAATGTAAGAGTAAAATGTGATCCAGTGTTGATGCTTCCTGAACCTTGCCTGGTATTCATTAAAAATCCTGTTGTCTGTTATCCATTGCATAAGACTATTAAAAATCATAGCATTTAATAGTTTTGCCGAAGTGTTCAAAAAAGAAATGCCTCTGTAGTTAGCTGGAGTATCCAGCTCGCCTTTTTTGAGCAATGGAAAAATGATCGCTCTTTTACAGCTTCCTGGGATACTGGCTGTTTCGAAAATTATATTAAATTCACTTGTAAGAGCAATGAGAACTGTTCTTGTAAAATCGAAAGGGATCCGATTGTCACCTGGAGCTTTCTTCCTTTTGGAAGAGTTAACTGCACGTTTCACTTCCAAAAGAGTAAATGGCGGTAACCGAGAGAAGTGAGGAGTGTTGAGTATTTTTTTTTTAAATACTCCGTCAGCGCTGACGCTTGTAAAGTCGACAAAATCAACTTCTTTACCATAATACCAGAATGCTTTCGAAGAGTTTGGGAATGCAATAAAGTTTATCATTAGGCCGGTAGTTTGAGATATCGTTTTTATAACCTTTTTTGTGGATAGTAAAAATATACGAGTCCTTCCATAATTTTGGGAAGATGGCGTGAAAGTTGTGATAGTTGAAAAAGTGCTGTAAGGTTCATATATTTCCTTAGGAGAATTGCGGGCAAGCCATCGGGACGGGGGTCATCCTTGAACCTGTTTATCTTTTCAGCTATTTATAAACTTCGGATCATCTGCTAAGCTCCGAAACGTAATTACGAGCCTATAGTAAGATGTGATAGTATCCCCTCGGGTGACAGATTGGTGGTTCCCCGTCTACTATCTGTGTAATAAAGTATGCGATGCTTCTTATGAAAAATAGAAGAGTGATTCTATATTCGGTCGAAGTCGATCATTACGGAGCCTTTTTTTCTTTGTTACATGTCCCATATTATCCGAGTTGTCATGTTATCAACTTATTCCCCCTTGTCAAATGATCTTCCCAAGATATGGCTGTAAACTTTCTGCAATTTTTTTTATCGATAGGCTTTATTCTAAAAGTGTCACAAATATGTCCGTTGTGTACTTTGTCATGGTGATAGCACGTGTCTATAAGCCTTGATTGGCCACCCTTTGATAGACCTCCTGCATTGCCAGTTGTCAAGACTGTCGTCTGCATGTTGAACAGAAGTGGACTTAAAGCCGAACCTTGGTCTACTCCCACTTCAATTTTGAACTCATCACTGGTAACAGCTGATTCTATAGCATGAGTTGAAACATTATCATACATATCCTTTACCACATTATTGTAGTACCTGTATACACTTTTCAAAGGTACACATACATGTTCTAGTTACTATTATAAGAATCCTGGTGCCATTATGGATCTTCCACGAGTTCTGACAAGTATTTCGCTAATGGATTGCAGGTTGTATTTATATATTTATTTCGGTTTTTAAGGCCAAGTGACTTCCAATTTCTGGAAGATCTATACCCCAGCTGCTGTGAGATGAGGATATAATACATCTGCACACCAGTCATCAGTTAGTAACCTGTTCTATTGGTCTATTTGGATTCTTCAAGCGCCGGAAGAAATTTCTTCAATCAGTTTCAAAGGTTAAGCTTTCTAATTTTCGGACCCTATTGGTTCTATATCGCTCCAGGCGTTAAGCGTGGACATTTTTCGAATCCATCCCAGTGGGACGGAACGGTAAAGGAAGACCTTACCTAAGGTGGCGCACACTAGTGAAAAGTGACTTCAACAAAGTTGGTGTACAAAGTTGGAGGCGGTTACAACATAGATCGAGTGGGCTGGCCACGCTTGTTGGTTGAGGCCCAGGTCCATTCCGGACTGTAACGCCAGTTAAAGTAAAGTCGCTGAGCGTGAGCGGTAAACTACTGCCAACTTTGATCACAGGTAGGCAATGTGTCCGGTGTCAGTTGATGCATTGGTGTGATGATAGCTTTTTCAAGACATATGTACGAGTACATATCTCCCATACATAGTTTTATTGTACTCGTATTGTCTACACTTTTGGCAGCAGCTTACGTTTTTCATGCATCGACAGCAAACTTTCTGGTAGTTTCTTCAGGTTTATAGCCATTGTTCAGCCTCTAAAGTCACAGTTGACTTGTTTGTGTAGTAATAGTGTGGGACAGGCAATAGTGTGGGACTTTAACCCGAGCTAAAAATACATCCCTTAGAGGGCAGATGTATAATCGCCCTCTTATAATTGCACCTAGTCGTTAGAGTAATCAGCAATTTGGCTTTGATAATTAAAGAATACATGTTCAATAACCGTCTGTTGATGATTAAGTTTTCTATAGAAAATTGTTTACATTCATGTTGTGAATTTGTACCAATATTTATATATATGTATATTATTTGTATTTTGTTAATTAATAAGTTCAAAAGGTCTCAGTCTTCTAACTAAATTGTTTCTATTCAGGAGTTGGAGAATTTCAGCATTGCCGTGGTGAAGCCTAGTTTCATGTTTCCTAGCAACTTGTTTGACTTCATCGTCTGGCATTTCAATTTGTAGATTTCTATGTAGATCAGCGTTACGTACATACCACGGAGCATTAACAATGCTACAAAGCACTTTGTTTTGAAATGATTGGATGATTTGCAGGTTAGTTCTGCTCGTGTATCCTCACAGTTGGAGCCCAAAAGTCCAAACTGGTGTCATCATTTGCTTGCTTTACATTCTAATTTGTGCAGTTAGTATGGACAGACTTTAGTTCATTAAGTTTTATTTGCCATTGTTTTGTCCATGTCGATATGGAAATAACTGTCCTTTGCAGTTTTTCTATTACTCCCTTCCCTGCATGGTTTCTCCCACGGCAAGTACAGCTTTATCATCTGCAAAAGTAGCTACGGTTGTTTCTTGGCTTTGTGGTAAGTCATTTATATATAGGATGAATAAGATAGGACCTAATACGCTTTCTTGAGGTACACCAGTCTTTATTTTTTTAAGTAATGAGTACTCGTCTTCTTGTTTTACTCTAAATAATCTTTGTTCAATGTAGGATTTTAATATTTGACTGAATTGTTTGGTAGGTATTTTTGCGACTTGTGTATGAGCCCTTTATGCCACACTTTGTCGAAGGCCTGCGAAACATCTAAGAAGATGGCTGAGCATATTTTCTTTTCCTCCAATGCATTTTCTATTAGATCTGTTATTCTATGTACCTTGTCCATAGTTGAGTGGCTATTCCTGAATCCGAATTGGTGATTTGGTATTAATACCGCTGCCTCTATAATCGGATGCAGTGGCTTTATCAACATTTTTTCAAAGCAGGGAAATAGGACGATATGTGGTTACTTCACTTGGCGCTTTACCTGTTTTTGACATAATTACATCAGCGACTCAGCGTGTCTTAATCGAAATGCAGCATTTATAATTTGACCTAGCTTTGCTAAACCTTTCTTCGGGAAGTACTTAAGGATTACTCCCGTGATTAAATCAAACCTTGGGGCTTTGGCTATTTCTTTAGAGGTTACCGGCGGAATGGGGCCTCGTCCTCATTTATTTCTTCCATCTATTGTATTTCTTTATCTCCAAATGGGCAGAAAACTTTCTCAAGATACTCAGTAAACAATGATGCTTTCTGTTTGGTTTTCGCCCAGTCTCCATTGCTTTTCTTTATTGGTGGAATATGTGTCACTGGTCTGTTCACTTTTTTTGTGGCTTTCTAGAATGAGTTGCAGCTCATGCCGATTTTTGTTCATTAGAGGTAAAAGTATAGCCTAGATCTTCTTTTGTGGGAGAATTGGAGGCAAAATTCAAAATTCTGCCTGAAGTAGTCCCAATCAGTTCTTCTATTCACCAGTCGCGGGTTGTTTTGTCTCTAGTGATTTTTTTCGCTGAGTCTTAAGAGTACTGGGGAGTGATCAGAGCTAAGATCAGGCTTTTTCCACTCTTGTAGTATTCGTGGATATACTCTTAAAAACAACTGGAATTTTATTCCTATCTGTGGGTGAGAAAGAAGGATTTCCTGTTGAGAGATTCTTAGCGTTATTTTCTATCATAGCTGATCCTCAGTACTGGTTTTTAGCGTTGATGTCGCCGATTATTATATATCGACTTCCAAATATTTGAATAAGATTTACAAAATCATTTTGCTTTAGCTTATATTTAGGAGCACAGTACACTGCTGCTATCGTTATTAAACCATTTTCGATTTTTACTTTTACAGAAGTAGCTGTATTTCACAACTGAAATAATTTGCTTCTTCATAGTGATTAATAGTTTAATAATAACAGCAGTTCCTCCTTTTGCTATATTATGAGGATGATGAGTATTTTATATCCTTACATGTTGATGGACGTATTACTTTTAAGGTGTGTCTCTGTGACAAGGCATATATCTACATTTTTAACGTCAAGAGTCACTTTAGTTCTTCTTTACGATTCTCAAGGCCATTGGCATTCCATTCTAAAATTTGTAAGTCTGATTATTATTGTTTTTTAGATACAGCCTTTTTGTTTCTTTTTTGTTTCTCAAGCAATGTTAATCTCTTCAGTATTACATTATTTGATTTGTCAATATCTTCCATTCTGGCTCAGTTTGAGGGACAGCTTTCTTTATCTGACTTTTTGCAATACCTACAACATTATCTGAAGTTGTCTGCGCACACATTTTACCTGCCTGCATACACCGTCCTGCTGGGAGGTGGAATATTTTGTTGAGTATTTTTGATTTCAGGGGCATCTTTAGTTAATTTTCGTACAACATTTTCACTGGCTTGCTGTAGCGCTTTCGCTACTGACCATCCTCTGTAATTAGCGGGATGATTTTCGCTACAGTTCGCACATTGAGGTGGCATCTTTTTTTCTTTATTGCAGTCTTTGGTATGGTGTCCACCTGCGCATTTGACGCATCTCGGATTTGAATTGCAGTATTTCTGCGTGACAATTTTTACATTGAGGGACAAGTTTTGTTTTGGTTGGATTTCTACTTTCATTCCTAATATATCTTTTTTTCGATAGATTCGTTTGATATCATCGTGGGCAAATGTAATCATAAATATCGGCAGCGGTTTTTTGTTTTTATATTTTAGTATGTTATTGGCTTCCAATACTTTATAGCTTTCTAGGTCTGAGACTATACTCTCGGGCGTGCACGAATAATGCAATTTTTTAGCATCACCTTTATTGGTCTCGTTTGTTTATTTTCATATGTATACCATTGTACTTGTATGATTCTTCGTTTTCTAGATTTAGGTTGAAAATGTTTGAAAAATGTTTCATAAATAATGTCTTATTTTATTATTATATACTATAATAAATATATGATAATTCATAGTTGGAATATTTTACAAAATTATATCCATACGTCTTTGTACTTTAGCCATCATATCTAAAACTTCTTCGTATTTCACGTCAATATCTCTATATATGTTAAGCCATTTAACAGCTCCTCACCAGTCTTGCTACGCAGATAAGTTTTCAATCTGCGAAGACAAGAAAAAGACCGTTCACTTGATGCCACAGATATGGGAAGTGTTGCACCGATCTGCATAAAGCGATGTATTGTTTAGTACAACGAATCGCGCCTATAAAATTTTTTTGGCCGTTTATCAATTGGAATATTTAAGCAATGTCTGCAACCATTGTTAATAACATTCAAACAAATATCAAAAAAATTAAAGAAAGACATTTTTACCTGCGCCACATCCTCATTTCCCTTATAAAATCATCAGCACATATTTTGATGTCATTTGGCCATTCTTTTGCAAATACGTTGATAGTGCTACGTATTTCTTCTCTTTCCAGCTTAGACACTTTTCCGGTAGAATATTTTGAATTTTAGAAAGGAGTTCTCGATGGTCAAGAAATCTTGTCTTTAGTTGCACCGATAGATGATCCAAAAAAGGAACAAAGATGGACCGACGGAAATATTCTTCATGACATCCTTCATAGTTGTCACGGTTCTTTTGTTTTACAACTTGCCGTGGGACTACTAACTGAATATCCATTTTGTGTGCCATTTCTTTAGCTCCAGCAAATATGTGACTTAATCTAACTTCGGAATTTTGACGCATTCCATTTACTTCCTCATGTAAATGGTGCGCATATTCTTTTTTTTTGTAAAAATTCACTTACATTTTTCATTAGGCTGAAAATTGGCTTAATCACTGTTAAAGATATTATAAATTGGAAAGTTTATATAGTAGCAAGTAGGACATGAGGTTTGACTCCTTCGGTTTTCAAATTTTGTCCATCCAGATATTCTAATGAGCAACAAGACATATTCATAGACATCATAGAACAAATTGAGTGAATTCAAATGTTCAATCCAACGCGTTTCGCAAAATTTTAAAAGACGCGTTTGTTTTGCTTTTGGGCAAGATGCCTGAATTTTATCTTTTAAAACTAGAGCTGCTTTATTAGATAATCGAAATAAATTAACAACCTCTTTAATGGTTCCTATGCAATTTCGTATGGACGATATGTTACAAGCGTGTGTAATGGCCAAATTCAAATTATGATTAGCACAGTGGACGTAAATGGCTTCTGGATACAATGCTCTAACTTTGGCAGCACAGCCGTTAAATATTACCAATCGGGCTAACTGATAGTTTTATTTACTTAGATAGTGTGAATTATTGACACTTACCTTGCCTTCTCATATTAGCCAAATTTATGCCAATATCCTTCATCGTGGTCAGTAACGTATTTGCGTTCACGCCTGCCAGTAGCGTTTCTTTTGCTGAGCGGGATTTTGAAGTTCTTTCTAATTTTGTATTCATTGTCATTTTTTTGTAACTGAATTTGTTTTAGTGAACAAGAGGACCAGGTCATTTGTTCTGCGAAGTTTTCGTCTTCGCTTTGAGGAGACGCCTCATATGACAGGCATGCTTTACCCCAAAGCTATTCTTTCCCTAACCCTGAAGTGGTTTGTGTACCTAGAACTTGGCTTAACAAAAATTAGTCTACCTGTCATAAAGTTTTGCAACTACTAATGAACCTCCACAAATGAGCTACACGCGCTGCAAAACACCGAAATACTAGCAAATAATTTTATTAAACGAATGACGTAATATCTAAAGTTGGATCCCAATAATTTATCAGATAATATGCATCTAGTGGACTGTTGATTCAAATAAGTTCCGCAATTTCTCCTCTTCCGTGTCCACAAGTTTCAGTATTAAAATAAACGATACATTTTATAAAAACCATAAATTTATAAAAAAAAAAAGCGCAACAAAATCTCACTCTCATAATTAACTTCAAAAGAACGACGAAATTGTTTATTATAAACAAAATTATATGTTGCATTAACTTTCCTCTTTATTTATACAACACACCTTGTGCAGAAAAAAAGAAGCACAAAAGAAATGTTTTATTTCGAGCATATGTACAAATACTAAATACTTTGATGTATCTGCTTAGAAAAATATAAAAACATTCATTTAGCTAATTTTTCTCTATGAACCAATTAAATATAAATTATTTGCAATTTTAAGTGAAAATTCCATCTTGTGTCATCATTGAATTGGTGTTGATTTCAGAAATAGTTTTTTTTTTTTTTATTAACTTAATAATGTCAATTGGCACAAAAATTGAAATTAAATTTCTGGAAGAGGAGGTGTTTTATTGACAACAACTATTACCAAATGGCAAATCAAAAACAAAATGAATCACATGATCAAAGCTTTACTTTTGAAAAATATAGTAAGCGATTATTGTTGTGATGTTTGATATTTATCTCACACGCTTCTCTTCATCGATTTTTTTTTATAAATTTTGTCCAATAAATTATAGCAATTGGAAGAGGATTTTCTTTATATAAAAATAAATTAATTTAAATAAATTATATCAGTTGAAAGAGTATGTCAAAGAAAAATGTTGGTTTATAAAAATAAATCAAAAAAACAAAAGAGATAATTTTAATTGTCTTTCGAGAGGGTGGTCCTTGCTAAATATTTTTATAAAATTACTAGTCCGGGATGGAACCGTGGGTGTCTGGAACTTTTTTTTTACAGAAATTCGCTAAAAGAAATAATAAAACTCTGCTGAAAAAATCGAACAGTATTCAATTGTTTTTGTTACGTTTTCTGGGTCGCTGTATTTGAATCCGAATTCAGAATTTTGAAAGAATGGCTGCTGTTGGTGACTTTGCTCCGCACGATTTGTTGGGCCACATCCCATTTTTTGTAGTCTGCCTAATCTAAAATAAGGATGCGTTAATATTGGATTTATACGTATTTTCAAAGTTATTTTTCGGTCATATCAGGAGTTACGAAGGGTTTGAATGATTTTTTTTAGATTCAATTGATTTTTATTTTTTCATCATCGTTCTTAAAATACAAATCAATTTGAGATGGCTTTTTTGGGTTTCTTATGAACATAATTTTGTGTGGCACGGTTCTTCAGGATTTGGGCAGACTAAACGAATGCTCTCTGACGTTTGTAAGAAATTTGTGACATTCTTGTTGCTCTTCAGCCGAAAAGACTGCAGACAACTTGTCGGCGTTGTGACGGGGTACTTTTCTTTTGTAAACTCTTCAGTGTGGTAGACTTAAGTGATACAATAGTCCGTGACGCCTGTGGAGAAGGTGACGACACTGCGAAACACTTCCTCTGTGATTGTCCTTCCTTTACTCGTATCAGGTGGCAGATGTGGTGACTACTGATACCTGATAACTGAAGTGTTTACCCGACTTTCTACGGAAGTTGAGGAAATTCCATTACAATGCGTAAAACAGGTTTTGCTTAGGCAAACCCCACAGGCGGACCAGTAGGGATGCAGTAAAGTGGGAGGGTTGGGATCCTTCTACTCCGGATCATAACCTCGTCGAAAGGAAAAGAAGAAGAACAAAACAGGTTTTGCTTCTTGGCAGTACAATGGACCAGTTGCTTTTGAGTGCTCCAGTGTAGTGTTCTCTGACCCGAAAAAAGCACGTCTACCGATTAACAATTTAAATACTTCAAATCCATTATTTTATATTATGCTTACGAGTAAAGACTATAGTTATTTTAAATTCAAAAATACTCGTCTATTATCCTCTCTCGATATGCCAGTGCAAATATGCAAAATTTATATAGTTTGGGTACATTGAACTCCTTTAGTAAATCGATGACTTGTTCCTCTGTTATACTGGTATAATCGGTTCCAAAGATATTTCGCCTGGTTTCTCGTAGGTTGGGGCCCTTTCCAACAAAGTGCAGGTTGCCTTCCCGTTATTCTAGATTACATAAACCACACACTATTGGAAGGTCTTCTATACACGGATTATAATTCAGTTTTAGCAATTCTTCCCTCAATTTGACCATTATAGATATTTAATCCCAAATCTTGACTTAACCACCTGTACACAGTTCTGTGCAATGATTCGAATGCCTCTTGTAAAAACGTTTGTGGCCATTTTAAGTCAACGTTCGCTATTACTCGTAGTTGATTCAGCACAGGCTTCAAGGACTCCTGATCCACCACGTGCAGGTTCAATCATTCAGCCTCGATTCCAGCTTCATCTGTTGAATACTATCCTTAGGGATACTTTTCTAGGGAGCTGTTCCTCTGTCATTCTCAGAATTTCTAGGCCGTACTTCATTTGGAGTTTATGAGTCTTTATAAATAGAGGAGTCAGCCCTATTTTTTTGTACAGTGAAAATCTTTGAAAGATACTGCAGAAGCAATCGATACAATAACATGTCGGATTTCTACCGGCTAAAAACAACTCTCCTCCATTATACCGGCATTTTTCATTGCCACAATTTCTAAAAATGACTCTGGATTTGTCCAGACTAATAACCAAGGCGATTGTAAGAACTGAAACGTTTCTGGGGATTGGGCAAGCAGCACTATGTAGTCCGTGAATAGAACGATCTTGATGTGCGTCCCGACATACTCGTACTCAATGCCTCCAGGCAAGTAGTCGACAATGTCATCGATAAACAAAGCAAACACAATGCACAACCTTGCCTCACACCAGACTTTTCTTGAAACCAGTTTGATCCATCTTCACCGCCTCGTATAAGCCTTGTAGAACTCTTCCAATTTTAAGTGACATTCCCATATAATAATACATTTCGGTTGACTGTATCAAAGGCTGCCTTAAAATCAACAAAGAAGGCATACAACTTCATGCCTTGCTGCAAAAAATGCTCAACTACACTTCTTAACACGAAAATGTAGTCTACGGTGTAATATCCTGATCTGAACCCAGCTTTAAATTCCTTCATATGATGCTCCGAAGCATCTGACAGGTCGTTTTTGAAGAATCGTGGTGAAAAGATTATATAAATATTACTCGCCAGCACATAGGGCGTTTTTAATCTCGTAAAATCTATTCTTCCCTTTCTAGTCTTTAATTTTCTTTCCTCTTATACATAGTCTTAAATGATGTATGTATATAATTTTTTAAATAAGTCTTGCTTTACATATTGTTGCTCAGGCGCAGATGTATATTCTGATCAGCTGAATCTGGGGACACGACTATAAGGAAAGACTAAAATTAGTATCGACTATTTGATACCAAATGCTTTATTAATTGCCTTTTTTTTAATTTAGTAGATGGTTTAGCTTGTGGGCCGTAGATTTTCATTAATTAAAATATAATCAAAATACGGAAAAATACATAATTGGACTGTCTTATTTAAAATTAAAATTGTCATAACTGACATACATTTCAAAATCGATCAACTCTTAAACTTGACTCTTTACAGTTTTCTTGTTTTTTTCATTAAAGACAATTGCTTGCAATCACTCGTAGTATATGCTCCACATATAAGGTACGCACTCGTAGAACTTTTTTACACTCACAGTGACACATAGAACAGGCTGTATATTAAGTTGTTTGCTTTTAATAATTCCCTACAATATGACTATGAGAGGCAACAAGCAGGTGGCATTGGCAAACGATCCTTTTACTCTCCAAATCACAATTAGTATCGTGGATTTCTACTTAACATTTTCAATTCAATATTCCCCTGCAAAAAGTTCGTCCTCACTACAATATGACACATGTTCGTAAGTACATACAAATTCCCAATCAACGCATTGGCTTCCAGCTTATTACGTGTCCACCGAAACCGAACTTAGGCGCAAGCAATATCATGAAAATCGTGCGATCGAGATAATAGAGACGTTTTTTCAGGAATGTTATGCAAAAGTTTTACTAGAAATTAGAAAGGACGTGTCTAGGATACCAAGCGCCTATTCATTCCTTCAGAGACAAGGCAGGAAAAGGAAACCTAATAATAGAGTGAGAGTCGGTGCTGAGAATCTGGGAAGAAGACTTTTGCAGAATATTAAACAGCGATTGGCTACCCACAATCTTTTCCACTCCACTTTTTTATGCGGGCAATTGCAAAAACCATGTGAAACAAGTTTAATTATATTTAACTCCTCCACAATAAAAAAAGAAAAAGCACCGAGAGCCAAAAGTAAAAGGCCCCCTTTGAAAATCGTCATATCTTCAAAAAGGGGCAAATTTAAAAATTGGGGATTTGCAGCCCCAAATCTTAATTCTGCCTCCGTCGTATTTTACAGTTGGTACTACGCATTCTGAGTTGTGCTGTTCGCCAACCTTTTGATTCACATAAGGGGTACCAAACCCCTGTGATTTAAAAAAAAAAAAAACTATTTAAAAAAAACTTAAAAAATTGCACATCGAAATTGGATAAAACTGTTAATGTTAATAGTTGAAGGGCCTCAAACATGACACTTACCTCAAAGTTTGCTTAATTTGTTGTGAAATGTTGGTATTTTTTTTTTTGCTCACTCCAAGCGCAGCTTTTTGTTTTTTTTTCGAGCTTCTACTGTTCGAATTTTAAAAAAGCTTGCACAAAATTTAATGCCCACAAAATATTGACATACGACAGAGTGATCGACAGACAGTCATACGGACATGGCTAGATTGACATAAACTTCGATGCTGATCAGAAATATACATACATATACATATATGTACTTTTGGGTTATTACTCGTATATCTCTATGTTACAATCTATTTCTTGAAATTAATGCAGCCTGTGGGGATAATGTAGGTATAAATAACCAGCTTTGAACTTTGCCACCTCAACGAGGCGGTAGCCTAAACTTCGTTTTGGAACTCAATGGGGTCGTCCAAAAAGATACTATACCTTTAATTTTTGGATCACCTGTGAGAATAGATACATGCTTCTTTGATTTATGACCCCGCCTTCCTCCCAATTTTCTCATTTGAGATTTTACTGGAAAATTTAGGTCAAAGTATAGGTACTCGTATGGCAAATAATCCGTTCTAGTTTCCATAGTTCCAAATTTAGCAATACTACAGTAACTTAGTTGGTTCCTCTTCTTATATACAAGTGGAGACATAAGGTACATTTTTTTCATGCGTATACCAACCAAAAAGAGTAAGTAGAATCGTCTCAAGGGCTGTGGCCAGTCCTTATGGTCCTTATGGTTGTTCTAATGAATGCCAGGTGCTGGATATTCTTCAGGCCTCATTCGTTAAAGGATTGTTTCAAAATTCGAAGGCACATGTTAGAGCGTGTTTAAGTAAGTTGGTATACTATACGGGTTCTGGGCCACTTTTTTCTGCACTCTCTGTGGATTGCAGTTATTGTTTCAGGAGAAATAAGTCAGATGAGGTTATGTTTTGGGGAGATGACAAAACTTGTTTAACTTTTCATCTTTTGTAGAAAATTAACTTACATAGATAGAATTCTCCAATATCTTCTGATATGAAAAGTCTATAGTGTTGGTGACTTAGATTTTGTTGTTAAATAACTCAGGACAAGTAGTCGAATCCATACTAAAGAAGAAAAAGCGTCTACTTAATTTGGTTACTAAAACGATCGTTGAAATCATGTCCGTTTGCGTTTGCGCAACTACTACTCGGCTTGTGTTATTTAAAGAAAATTCCAATTCACCAACTTATAGACACATCAGAGGTACTTGATCTTTCTATGTCTGTTAATATTCTACAAAACATTCCACATGTGTGTCATCTCCCCAAAACGAAATCACATCTGACTAATTTATCTTGAAACAATAATTGCAAGCCACTGAGAATGCAGCAGAATACTTTAAAATAGATGCACACATGCAATGAGGGGGGGGTCTCCTCTCTTGATCACCATTCGCCAATCGACCTTCTCATCCATACTCGTAAACTTGGAAACTATTAAGAGTACACATAACGTTGCCATAGTACACGGTACATAATGCAAATGTCAAGGCAGACCCAGACATATTTGCGGGGCCCGCTAAATGTACACACACAGAAAGTCATCGCAAAAGTTGAAAATCCTAAAAATAAGACGCGAGAAAAACTTTATTTCTATGGATGCCTCTGCACGGAAATGATAATGACAGCAAATTAATGTTCGCATTTAAAATCCGTTCGTTTCGAGATGAGACGAATGGCGTGTATACTCACTGCATCTATGGTGCATCTACAAATTTACAGATACGTCGATGTTCATGTGCTTTTTTTTTTCTCTCTTTACAGGTTCCATTACAATAGTGCAACCGCAAATACAACAGCATCTGCATGGAATAGATACATTTAAACCACAGGAATAGGGTCATATTATCTTGGAATCCACTTTACCTAGATAAAGTTGGGGAAGTATCATCATCAACATCATCATTACACGACGCATCGTTTTGTACATCGGTTAGAAAAAATGATGAAATTCGATGTGTGTCTGAATCGAAGGGATAACATTTTCCCGCGAATTTGATTACAGAGCTGGTCGGAGAAAATATCTAAAAAGAAAGATACACGTGTACCTGTTGCATTTGAAGCAAGAAATTGTGAAATTCATATTGAAGTGATTTTTTTTTTTTTTTTTGGAAAGTGTCTGTTGTTATTTTGAGTGTTTTTCTTTATTTTGGATACAATTACCCTAGTTAGATATTTTTAAATATTTTTTTTTTATCTGCTTGCCACTTTGGCTGTGCAACTGAATCCGGTAGGAGCTGTGTATATCTGTATTGGCATCGAGCAACAAGTCAAGCAGAAACAAGAATCATATTGTGTTACAAGAGGAAGCGCCCAGGGAGTGCATATACATAGAACACATTTACAAGAGGAGTAGAGAGTCATAGACACAATCACAATGGATGGAGGATATATAAACGAAGGTAAGAGAAGAATGTCGTTGACAATATTTATCGATGATGGAAATCTTGTAGAGGGCTTTTTTTTTTCCCAACTTTTGCTAGTTTTGCATGTAGTTATATATATATATTTTTTATGTTCGTATTCCATGAAATGATTTTATGCGGGATATACCCGCAGTGAAGAAGAATGGGAGGGCTTGTCGGATGTACGCTTAGGTAGGGTCAACAATCTTTATGTTGTAGTTAGCTATTTATCTCTTTAATAGGCATTTAGTGATCTAAGTACTTGATAATGTACTGTAAATAATTTCATCAGTAAACGTTCCTTACAATAAGGAAATATTTTCCATGACTATATTCGTCTCGTGCACTACACATTTTATTTGTTTTAGTTGCGCATAGAGCAGAATCTATACAATTTGATCCAAGATTATATTTTCATTCGTATATCGTATAATCTTAAGGATTATCTGTCCGAATCGTATCTCGACTCGAATGGTTCGCTCGATGAGAGAACAGGTCAAGAACCTATAAAGATGTTTGTTTATACATAATCTCCCATGAAAGGCTAACCTTTAACGCTGGGTCAGCGCACCAAGATGTTTGTAGATGTCAGTTGACTCTGCTCTTGAATTGTTGGAGATTAAAGGCTTTTGGAAATATGTCTCCTGGGAATGAATTCAAAAGCTTACTTGTTCTGTAACAAAAAGTCTTTTGACAAAGGGATTCCCGAGTGGTTGCCAGGTGGACATAGAGGTGATGGTCTCTGGTGACTTGTCCATATATTTCTAGGAAACATTCCACTGAGGTCTTCGGAGCTATGACCAGTCTTCGGTGAGCTTAAAGTAGGAGATTGGAAGTTAGTGCAGGATCTTCTATTAAGCGCACTGCTCATCTCTGTATGCTGTTGAGCGGATGAGAATGTTTTGGGGACGAACTTCAAACGTGAGAACCATTCTTAAGTCCTGGTCAAACTTCTGCTTTGTACAGGAGAAGTAAAGTATCTCTTTGCTCTAGATAGGTAGGTCAACTTCATGGATGCCGATTTTACAATATCGAATATATTTGGTCGTGCCATGTTACACCAGAGTTGACTGTGACGATAAGAAGATGCATGGTTTCCTTGGAATGGATAATTTGGTCGTTCATTTAAAGCCGTGGTACAGTAGACGAGTTCTTTTAGGAAAAGGTGGTGAATTGGATTTTCTTCACATTCTTCATTTAATGAGTTGATTTGGTTCCATCTCTGACGATCTGTTAGAGCTAGATGAAATTAGCGTGCTGCCATCGGCAAAATTAAATATGTATCTTCATTTTCTTTGACTCTAGAAGGTCGTTGATATGGAATAGAAACAGAATTGGTGAAAGTATAGAACTCTGAGACATTCCAGCATTTATAGCAAATGTGTCGGAAGACACACCATGGACCACAACTTGAATTGATCTGTTATGGAGAAAATTGTCAATTTAACCGAAGACCTGTTGTGGTAGTCCATAGGAGGTTGTCTTGTTTGATCGAACGCTTTTGAAATGTCCAGGACAATAGCTCGTGATTTCCCGTGCTGTTCGATGTCTGAGGTCCATAGGTGGGTTACATAGTTCAGTAGTTCTCCAGTTGAACGACGGCTGCGAATGCCATACTGTCGGTCACTTATCAGTCCGTGTCCCTCCAATGATTAACATTGATAGCCTTTTCCATCACAATGTTATGGGGCGGTAGTTTTGTGGCAAGCATTTATTTCCTTTTTTGGGAATCGGTTGAATTTGGGCAGTTTTCCAGCAAGAAAGAAACTTTTTTGAGCATAGGACAGAAAAAAAGTCTACAGAGAATGATTTTAGTTCTAGTGCACAGTTCTTGAAGACTATGGCTTGTATTCCGTCAAGTCTTGTTGTCCTTTTGCAATCCAGGTGATGATTAAGGATACACCGGATTACACGACGAAACTTTACATCTGGCATCGATGACTGGACGTCTGTGATAGTTGGTTGTCCCACTTGTCCTGGATCTAGTGTCGAATTACTAGTTAGATAATTTGTAATTCCAAATCAGGCGATTGCAATCTTGTTGCCCAATCATTGGTATTAGTAACAGTCGTACTGCTGATATTGGGAAATCGTGCGGGCCAGTCTTCGGTGAGCTTAAAGTAGGAGATTGGAAGTTAGTGCAGGATCTTCTATTAAGCGGACTGCTCATCTCTGTATGCTATTGAGCGGATGAGAATGTTTTGGGGACGAACTTCAAATGTGAGAACCATTCTTAAGTCCTGGGCAAACTTCTGCTTTGTACAGGAGAAGTAAAGTATCTACTTGCTCCTAGATAGGTAGGTCAACTTCATGGATGCCGATTTTACAATGTCAGATTTGGTTGTGCCATGTTACACCAGAGTTGACTGTGACGATAAGAAGATGTATGGTTTCCTTGGAATGGATAATTTGGTCGTTCATTTAAAGCCGTGGTACAGTAGACGAGTTCTTTTAGGAAAAGGTGGTGAATTGGATTTTCTTCACATTCTTCATTTAATGAGTTGATTTGGTTCCATCTTTGACGATGTGATGCATTTGCATTCACGGGCATGCTTTTAGAGTGCTGCCATCGGCAAAACTAAATATCTTATTTTTCGTTGACTCTAGAAGGTCGTTGATAGAGAGTAGAAACAGAATTGGTGAAAGTATAGAACTCTGAGGCATTCCAGCATTTACAGCAAATGTGACGAAAGACACGCCATGCACCACAACTTGAATTGATCTGTGCTGTTCGATGGCTGTGGTCCATAGGTGGGTTACATAGCTCAGTAGTTCTCTAGTTGAACGGCGGCTGCGAATGTCGGTCACTTGATTACGGTCGGTCACTTATGATTACTTCAGCCTTGATGGTCTTTTCCATCACTTTAGATATGTAGAATGGACAACAATGTTATGGGGTGGCAGTTTTGCGGCAAGCATTTCTTTCCTTTTTTTGGTATCGGTTGAATTTGGGCAATTTTTCAGCAAGAAAGAAACTTTTTTGTGCATAGGACAGAACAAAAGTCTACAGAGAATGATTTTAGTTCTAGTGCACAGTTCTTGAAGACTATGGCTGGTATTCCGTCAAGTCTTGTTGGCCTTTTGCAATCCAGGTGATGATTAAGGATACATCGGATTACACGAGGTCGAAACTTCACATCTGGCTTCGATGACTGGACGTCTGTGATAGTTGGTGGTTCCACCTGTGCCGGATCTAGTGTCGAATTACTAGTTAGATAATTTGTAATTCCAAATCAGGCGATTGCAATCTTGTTGACCAACCATTGGTCTTAGTAACGGTCGTACTGCTGATATTGGGAAATCGTGCGGGCTCTTCTATAAGCTGGGCGCTTTGCAACTGATAGCAAAGGCTTCAGGTTGTCTTCCCTCATCCTAAAGATACTACAATCGGTCATGCGTGAATCTACTTACCCAAACCCGATAGAAAAGTGCGTCACCCGTAGAAAATATGGCTCAGAATATATGGCGGAGAATATTGTGAAGGGGTTGGTGTTGGTTGAATCGCGCTGAGAAACTCGAAACACGACGGTGCTGTCGTTGTTGATGCTCTAGACTCCATGAAGAGTGACAAGACATAAGTGAGGGTTAAGCAAGAAAAACTTGAGGTTGCAATCTAGTATCCTGGTGCTGAGAGTACGCCATTATGTCTTATAATCACCTATAGGAGACGTTGGCTTGGGTCAGGGCAACTATTTGTTCGGATGATATGTTTACGCCGACAAATAATCCTCAAGCAATCTGTTCACCAACAAAGGTTTTCCGCTACAATGTGGTTCCACGGACTAACTTGTATATAGACAAACGTATATACATTCTATTTATTTAAAAAAAAATTGGCTAAAGTAACGGAAATAGTTCAGTAGTGAATATATTATTTCAATTCTCGCACACGAGTGTTTTGAATTCACTTACTTATGTCCTGTATCCCCTTGTGGGTCCTAGGGCCTCTACAACGCCTACGCGCCATCGTGTGCGATTTCTGGAAATGTGCCTCAGCTTTCCCCAACTCTTTCCCAGTTGTCGTGCTTCCTTCTCAACTGTTCTGCGCCACGTACTCCTAGGACCGCCGCGTATCCTGCCATCCTTGGTAGGCGCGTTCCATTGCATCGCTTGGTTAGCTATGGACCTGTCACCCTTTCGGAGAGTGTGAGTGTTTTGAATTCAGTTGGTTGGTTAATTTAATTTGCTCCGCTGCTCCAAAGCCAGTGCACTTAGGTGTAAATTATTCGTATGCGCCATAGGTTTTTGATCCCATGTGCGCGACTCTAGCTACATTTTTAAAGCGATACGGTTATCCGTGGATAAGTTGCTGCACGGATGAGATTTAGCTAAAGCCATAACAGCGGCGAACAATTATATGTCTAAACCTAATCTAGATACTTATGTTTTTGAAGGAAACTTGACTGGAAGAGGTGCTTTAGGCTGAGAATATTCTCGGCTAGCACCAGTAGATTTTGTCAGGTCACTGTACGTTTCACTCGTTGAATAGCCTAAGGCGCGGGGTGACTTTTTTATCTTTTTTTTTAATGTTCAGAAAGAGGTTAATGATTAAATTGATGCAAGGGCTATGTACGGTACAGTCATAATAGTACTGATTATATCAAGATATACCAGTCATTAAATCTCTTTAAGTGCTTTAGCTTTAGGCCACCAAATCAGGTACGCTTTCAACAGCTTTGAGCAATGATCAGACAATTTGCTCCCATAGTCAATATTAAAGATCAATCAAAAGAGAAAATGTGCAATGCAAAGCCTGACTTTACTGTGTTCAGGGCGATTATTATCTTGAAAAACTGAAATGAGAGTATCGTTCCTTTCTTCATGTCTCAATGATATTGGCCTGGGATGGTTTAGATGCAATCTTCAATTAGACACGATAACATTGTGAAATGCGCCACCATCTGAGCTAGAAATATTGCACAACTTTTGATTTATATAGTAGAAGCGTCATAGTTTCGAGCTCACTAAACCAACTTTTCGTTTTAAAATATTCTGTACCTATGTGTAAAACGATAACAGTCTAATTTATAACAGTACTTTAAAAGATACGTAAAGTTGTCATGTCTTTGAACGTTTGAAATACCTTCAAAGACGAAAGCGTGACTTATAAAATGAAACGTCTGTTAAAGCTACGTCAGCCAAACGCCAAAATCGGCGTCTAGAGTTACGTAAATTTGTCCTTTTTCATTAGAAATGTCATTTCTTAAGTCACACAAGTAACAGTATCACACTTAAAAATGCAATGGAATGTGCCTACAATTATTGTTTAACACGGAAAGTAGAAATACGATCCAAAAAGCATCCGAAATTGATTGAAATAAAATGATTTATTGACAAGCTAGAAAAATAATTCTGTCAAGAGGCTGGGCTGATTGTCAAATATTGAAGGCTGAGATTGCACTTAAGGCACACATCTTGTTTAAAGGATGTTGTTTTTATAAATCACCTATTGATCAGGGTTGCGTAAAGCCTGCATAAATGCTTAAGCGATATGTAACTAAATAAGCTCATAGAGGCGTTTAAAGAAATTCTTCTACATACGAGTAAGTCTGTAAAACAGGATTGTGTTCTTTGGTACTGGTTAAAACATTGTTTTACACGTTTTGATATCCAACAGATGCTTTTTTTTAAAGAACATCCGAAATGCTTTAATAATTTTCCATTGTATCTAAGAACATCTACGATTGTTTATGTTTACTTGCTCTCAGTATCCATTTTGCACACACCTGTTTATTTGATTACATTTTCATTTATCCTAAATTGCAGTATCCCAACGCCCACCTTATGCACCTCAATCATTCGCGATTCATTCTATTATAAAATAATGAAATTAGTTCAAACCAACACTGCATCTGTTTGTCGGAAAAATGCAACAAAAAAAAGGAAAAACAAATTAAAATTATTTTCGTAAACGTTTACCCATCCAACCATCCTTCATGGTTCATTTAGTATTTGAGATGGATTTGCAGGCACCGTGTAGGTGGGCACATTACTATTATAAATCACTTTGAACATTTGCTAGGTACGAGTATGCATGCATCCTGCTATAGTTGGCATTGATCGATTGTTTGTGCATTTTATTATTCTGTAGATTCATCTCTTATATTCATTAAATATTTTTTTTTTTCTTAAAACATTTTATAACTGAATGAATGAATTTAATTCTAATGAAAAAAAAAAAAAATGTCTCATTCATGCTAACAATAACAGAGGATTCAGATGCTATTATCGGAGTGGACAGTCCAGGTATGAATGAATTTATTTAAATGTTTCTAATTAAATGAAAAACATATTCAATTTTGATAATCATAACGAGAAGTGAGACAAATTTAAAGATTTTAGAACATATCCAAATATTATGCTAAATTTCGACCCGAATTTCGAATCAAATGTCAGAACAGTGTAAATTCTTTGTAAAATGTTTCCAAATAAGCCGATTGAATATAATCTTTTCTGACTATTTCGGATGTTGCAACTTTTTAAGTATCTTTCGGCCCCAACTGCCCGTATGTCAGTGACTAGTGCAGCAGCTGTACTCAAGGCATCTACTTTTGTATACAATACCCAGCTCCAAAAATAGGAAAGCAATAAACTAATATTCACACGTTCTGAACAATTTTCTTTAATTACTTATTGCGAAACATCAAAAAAAATATGAAGCTCCATCGAGCATAAAGAGTATTCAAATTTTGAAATCCATGACTTCAGTATCCATGCACCCATGTCATTATTGCTTCTAAATCATGCCTGTCCGTCAACAGGCAGTTTCTTTCCAAAATTCTAATATCATTCTCTCGAACCGACTAAATGCAGTTTCATTGCACGACTCCGTAGTAAATTCACAAAACGTCATATGAAAAATATAAACCATTTCGAATTCAAAGCAATTTTGATTTTATGATTCTCCCCAATGAACAAGATTTTTTTTCTTTTTATGACAGAAATGCAGTAAAATTTCTCCATAAAATTTCATTGACAAGACCCGAAAACTGAAATCGTAATGATATTGAAATTAAACACGATCACACCCAATTAGTAGCGCCCTCTTTCGCGTATTTCGAATATACTCGTAAGTGGTAATCAATTTAAATTTAATAATGAATTGCATTGCGAAACGATCGTATTTCCCACTGACTGTGTCTTTAATTTGAAAATAAATGAATTGTTATTACTTTCGTTGAATTTAATTTTTTCTTTTCCTGAATTTGGATTGACAGAATTTCAATGAATTTGACACGAAGTGGCACGCGCATAATTTTGGAATTACACACTACAGCCGTCGCGGCGCTTCATGATGTCATTTTTTTCGAGGAACAGTGTCATTTGAAAATTCGAAAGTTTTGCATATCGTTTGCGATTGTTTGGTTCGAGTGCAATTTTATTTTTCGTTTGTGGCGTTTGCCAAATGTATGCCAATTGATTTTTAATTGGTCAGCAGCAGGGCTGTAATATGATGTCATCTTCGTCTCGGAAAGTTGAGAATTTCCTAGAAAGTCTGGGGGTTTTTGTTTTCCATTGGCGACGTTAATTAAGTGGTTTCATATTGAACATCGGTCTGCTTTTGATCTAAGGGAGAAATCGGTTGTAGTAGTTAGTAGTTGTTCATTTTAGTTGTTGTTTAGTTGTTGCTAGAAAGTGAGCATTCCAGACACTCAAATTTTAATTAAGTTCTAACTTACTGACCACAAAGTTGACTAAGAATCTGGCCAACTTCTTAAATTTCAAAATGGGAGCTTTTAATTCTTTCCACTTTATCCTGATATTCGTTTCTGCGCTGAAATCGCCTGACCATTTATTAGGATAACATTTTGGAATTCGGGATTTTACGCGTAATGGTGGAGATCGATGTCAACGAATATACTCGTATATTAAAAGTCCATTATTCTAGGTCCGTAATACTTTTATTAATAATTAATTATTCTTCACTCTTAGTGAAAAATACAATGAGACAAAAACTGTTATAATTTAAAATTCCTATTCTAATACGTTTACAGTCTCATCAAACGTACTTTAATGAAGCAACGTTTCTTAAAGTCTGTGTAGGCTGAACGTCAAAATAGGCGTTTTGTACTTGTTTAAAGCTTGCGTATATTTTGTCTTTTTTTATTAGAAATGTAATTTCTTAAGTCACACCAAAATAGTATCACCAACTAAAAATGCGACGGAATGTGGCTATGATAAAGGTTTAACACTTAATATAAATTATTACAAAAAAAATTTCTTGTTAAGATGTTGAGCTGATTGTCACATGTTGAAGGCTGAGAGTCTGTTTTGGTACGAATTTGTGCAGTTAAGACACGAACCCTTTTTTAAAGGATTAACGTTTCCAGCAAGACTGTGTAAAGCCTGCATAAATGCTTAAAAGGTATGTAATTGAATAAGGCCGTAGAAGCGTTCCAGGTCTGGGATTTTGATCAAACTTGACATGAATCTAAAAAAGTGGGTCTCAATCCTGCGTGACTGTATGTCTGTATGTTCCATCGACTGCAGCCTAATCACCCGAACGGACTTGTTTTAAACTTCATATCTGGTGTCTGCGGTGCCACAATTCGAGACGAAATCGGAATTTTCATTCTAACCCCAGAATTAACTGTATTTTACTAATGGTCGATTTTGAAAAAAATCGATTCGCTCTAATGATTTTGGTAAAATTTTATATTTTGGTTACTTCATGTGCTATCAAATGGCGTATCAAGTTTTTAGCAAAAATCCGTATAACGGTAGGTACTTATTAACGGACTTTTGAACAAACATTTTTTTTCTGTCATTATTGTTCAAAATATGTATCTGAACAATACTAGATAAATGCAAGGTCATGACATACCAAGTTTTGAAAAATCGTAAAAAAAATTACGGGCCGCATCGCGTTTACTCTGGGAAGTGGATTTCACGCCAAGTTGCTTCCACGTTCTTCATGTTCGCAGCTGATGCAGTCGGTCGACGGCCACCACCGTATTTTTATTTACTGTGCCGGTCTCCTGAAATCGATTTATGGTCCGGTAGTAGAAGATACGATTTACGTTTAGATGGCGCAACTCACGAAGTATCGCGGAAGTCTATTTCTTTCCCAAATAAAGTGAGATCACTCAATCATGTTTCATTTGCGAATCCATACAATTGAATGACAAATAAACGCGTTTGACATTTCGATTTGACGTTCCAAAGATATATCAGTCTGAAGTTGGTTACACTTCAATTGAAATACTCTGTATATAGGGATGATAGAGGGTATTAAGGTAATTAAAACAAAATAAATTGTGGCACGCTAGCATATTTAGTTACCATTCAATGGGTTAAAAACAACTATTATTGGTATAATACATATACATACATACATACATAGCACACATTACTATGAAATTTGCTAATGTAGATATGTGTTTTATTTTGTACGCGCTCTAGGCCTATAACTGATCCAAAAAAGTCAAATTTGGCACACTTATACCATGGACAATAAGCGAAACTCCAAAGGAGCAAGCTATTACGTACGTATATGAGAGGAGGTATTTTTTTTTTTACAGCACCATGTGTTTCAAAAATCAGCCACGTAAAACTTGTGCTTTAAGTGCGCAAAGTTTCAGTTTTTATATCATCGTGGTGCAGAAAAAAATATGTAGAACCAATTTTATTCTTTAAAATATGTACAATACTTTTTAGTTTTTTTAATAAGTTAAATAAAAACAAATTTAATGCTAAATTTGGTAGAAAATTTAGCTGTTTTGTTGTGTTGTGAAGTTATGCCATGGTCCTACGAGTGGGTACTTTTAATATATGTTTCTTCAATCTACACATTTTCAGTAAATTCCTGAGATCTATATTTTTCTAGTACTGGTCTAAAATGTCACATATGTAAATTATTATAATCAAATTACAAAATTAAATTCCGAAGCGAAATATTGATTTCACTAGTCCACGTTCATAGCCAGCTGCTTTTGACATTTGTAGAGCTGTGTAAAATGTCAGGCAGACATTTTTGACTACGAATCCAGCCCACTACCTCATGAAAAGCTGGATAATTTTGCAGTCAATTCTACCAATCAGAGACGACTGACTAGTTTTAGCATTGTTTGATTAAAAATTCATTGAACTCCTATAAAAGTCAGAATAAATTTTAAGTTTATATTCATCTTTTTTTTGTTAATAAAATTTAAAACCACAAGGTGATACGCCTGATGATACGTATAAGAGCTTCACTCGGATATCCTTGTCGACAGCAGCTGCAATTTTAAAACCAACATTAACTCCATAAAGAAACCCTATTGTCAGCCAAAATTGTAGCTTGTTTGAAAAAAAATAAAAAAATAAAACAATATCATAGGTTTGTGCATAGAAATTGAAGAGCTTTTACACCTACCGCGACACATTCAAAATCCACTAGGAACGGCGAGCTGAGAATACAAAATATTCTATGTATGTACTCAACGCCGCTGTTTGACATAGCGTTCCATAGCCGCCGCTTTTTCTCACACTACGGGTGTCTGTGTAGCGCCAATAATAGATCTAAGTACAATTCAATGCAGCACCGGGACACGGCTTCATAATACTCATTGACTGGCCTTAAATCCCATACTGTGCCATCCAAGTTCACCAATAAGTACGATGGCCTTTCATCGGTTCGATAGCTTGGTAATAGCTGGTTTGATGTCTGTTAGGACTAGGCTTGTAGTTCCACTGGTACCTTGGGTAACTTCGATAAGGTCATCTATGCTGCCGCTACAAAGACGTTCACTTATCTAACACCGGTAGGAGAGCAGAGAGTACAGGCAAAAATGTGAGGAGAGATGCCATCATAGTCCAGGCAAATATAGTTTAAAATTCATATCTTAAGTAAGAGCGGGCGTTTCTGTCCCCACAATTTTGAGAGTTAACTGAACTGGGAAGTGTTGAAGTTGCTGCACAAAAATAGCGTATATAGGATGTTCGGAGATTTATGCAACTCATGATGACATCTTTCATGTTTTTGATGCATAATCTCCAGTCCACCATCAGGAAAGTTTCCTTATTAGATAGTCACTTTTGGTTCAGTGAATAAGAGCATCCGAACACATTCGGTCTTGCTTTCTTGGTGGGTTTGATCCTCGCTTTCTCTAACGTTGGAAGAGAGTCCTGTATGTAAGGACTTTTTTATGGTAGGACCTCTGCAAAAGTTCTCGAATTTTTTTAAAGTCTGCCATTATTACCCAACTCAAGAGTTTTGACAGATTCGCTATGATAAGACTTAGATACTTGTAGGTAAGTTACAGGCCTTGTGTTATTGGAAGACTCAGTCCCTTTGGTTCGATTTGTTCTGTTGCTGGACGTGATCTGTTCATTTTAGGTTTAGGTCATTCTTGATAGACATACTTAGGGCTAACCATATTGGCATCATATATGACTTTGTTGTCATCAGATTTTATGTGTATCCCACGAAAAGCTAGGAAAAGAAAAAATTCGTATACATAGAGGCTCCTACATAAGTACGAAAAGGTCTGAATAAAACGCCAAATTTTCAGAGTGTATCACCAAATATGGTAGATTCTATCCCGTAAGGAGGGGAATTGAAGGTTGATGGAAATATTTCCCTATCCCCAGATAGCAGCTGACAGTTCCCCCAATGGCTCAACATAATCGGATTCCGAATGCCACTCACAATTTTTTGTTTTCAAACATTTTGGTACGAGCAGAATTATCGAACATAGTTGACGGGAAGATTAGTTTCTTAAGAGTTCGCTCCCCTATCTATTATAACATTTGTCAGCAATCGGATTCTCGTTTCCCTAAAATTTCACTTTTTCTAAATAAGCCAGCGAGATATTTTCATTTTTGGTATACCTATAATTTCTATTGATGTTAGTTGCAATATATTAGACACCGATATAATAGTTAAGTGATAAATGTCCAGCAATAGGCCTCACACTAAAATTATGATCCCACTGCCATCTAACACAATGTAGCTTCTCATCAATTATTCGCTTTAATATGTTCATTCTTTAGTCAGGCTTAAAATTAAATTCCACTTGACACCATTGACACTCAAGAAGAAAAGCTCTTTAAAGATACCACAGTTGGTTCTAAATCACCCACTTAGCTTAGCTTAAATGACCGAGACAAAAAAGTAGTTTTTCTACACCACCTTCTCCAGTTACTACAGCGAACAGTGTATTCTTTGTTGGGGTTTTAGATACTTTTTTTTTTACTACTGGAATACACTGTGCCGCCGACCGAAGTTGATGGTGGAGACTTTAAGGCGCCGTTGCACTTACATCAATATCTTTGATGGGATTTCTGTTTAAAACAATTATTGAACTGTTTTATGGTAATTGATTTTACAATTTGATAGTATCTTTATGTTGTAAGAAGAAAGAATGCATTCAGGAGGTACTCGTATCTTATCGTAGTTTGTATGTAATTTCGCGTTAAATGAGGTTTACATAGTTTTTACTGCCAATAAACCTTGTGCATGGTTTTGATTCTTTTGAGAAGATTGTGTAGAACGCATGTGTAGTATGGCTAAGTGGTCTCGAAGTAACTAGTTTGCGTTTGTCTGTTGTACTTTAGAAGTTCTTAAAAATAAATTAATAACTTTGTTCTAGTGTTGTAGATAAATAATAAAATATGAAATATCAGCTTAATTACCAAGGTGTGTTGTTTTTGAAGTAAACATTTTTATTGTTTGCACTTAAATAAGTTATAAAAGTGATAAAAGAGCGGCGAATTCTTTACCAGATACTTACCTATACATCCTGTAGCTCTGAAGAGCCAGACATTCTAAAAAATGAGTGGAAAAGTTCCTTTACTCTATAGCTGAAAAGGTGTTATCCTCTTAGGATATGTGCTGTGTTTAGGTTTCTAGTTGCAGGACAGGTTGTGATTAAATTTAAGTGTTTGTTTTCTAGCATTTTTCAAGATATTCTGAGCAGATACTAAGGACTGGTAGGTTTCGTTGAGGCGAACAAACTAAAAATTTACTGGAGGGTCTATTTGAGCTCAATACCGTGTTGTGGCTAAAAGTGTGTATTATGAGTTGAATCACGTCAGATGCATTAACTGCCAAAGGGGTTTTGACATTACAATTTTTCCGGGATTTCTGCAATGCGTCGCATAGGCAACAGTGAAGCGAACACCACTGGCAAATAAACCCGATCCGGTAACAATTCACCTGCCAAATCCATTAACAGAGCAAGACCAAATGCGCCCTTATTGGCTGAGCTTGCATCAAAAATAGTGAACAAATTGCGTATGATTGCAGAAGATGATCTCCACCGCCAAACCCTTGGTGGCAACGGCTTATTTCTCTAGCATCATCCAATATGCATATAAAATTATTTAGTAACTCAGAAAGCTGAACAAAGTCCTGCCGACCAAAAACAACCTCCATGCCTGGACCATTTCGGTAGATGAATAATCGGTAAATCTACTTGAGAACTTGAACTTTTGGCCTTGACATCTCTAGAGGTTTCAATAAAGTGTACCATAATACACTCGTTAACAATCGGTGACATTTTCGTGAAGTGGATTGCGAGTTGTTAAGGTGTTCCCTAGGGTTCAGTACTGATGAAATTTCCCATTACTTTATTGTTCTTTAGCTCTAGAATCGTTTGAGGATCATTGGCATACACCTTCTACTTCATATAACCAGATTTGTGGTTGAAGATGACCCCCAAATGATTCCGGAGCTAAAGGGTAAGATTTGACGTATTATTTATGAACTACCTCAGGATTACGAATTTCAAAGAACACAGTTCTGAACATTTACAAAACAAAGATTCGCTGTCTAAACAGATGTTCAGTCTGGGTCTGGAGGACCAACTTTTTGAAGAGATTCGATATAAAACTGCCTCACAACCTGTCCTGCAACTAGAAACCTAAACACAGCACATATCCTAAGAGGATAACACCTTTTCAGCTATAGAGTAAAGGAACTTTTCCACTCATTTTTTAGAATGTCTGGCTCTTCAGAGCTACAGGATGTATAGGTGAGTATCTGGTAAAGAATTCGCCGCTCTTTTATCACTTTTATAACTTATTTAAGTGCAAACAATAAAAATGTTTACTTCAAAAACAACACACCTTGGTAATTAAGCTGATATTTCATATTTTATTATTTATCTACAACACTAGAACAAAGTTATTAATTTATTTTTAAGAACTTCTAAGTACAACAGACAAACGCAAACTAGAAACTTCGAGACCACTTAGCCGTACTACACACGCTTTCTACACAATCTTCTCAAAAGAATCAAACCATGCACAAGCTTTATTGGCAGTAAAAACTCTGTAAACCTCATTTAACGCGAAATTACATACATACTACGATAAGATACGAGTACCTCCTGAATGCATTCTTTCTTCTTACAACATAAAGATACTATCAAATTGTAAAATCAATTACCATAAAACAGTTCAATAATTGTTTTAAACAGAAATCCCATTTAAAAAAGGGTTAAATCCAATTATTTCCTCTGATTTTCACAGATTCTTAAATATGTCCAGCTGACTGAAGCCCTCTAATAGGGATACACAAGTGTTGAAAGGGCAAAGAATCTTAAATAATTTTTCATCTTAGAAGAATAGCGTACCTTCCCACCCTCCTTTTTAGTGGGCGGTATATAAAATGTTTATTAATAACGCCTTTCCCTACGCTTTTAGAGAAGAACATATTGAGACGAAAGTTGTTTCAAATGAAATTTGTTTATCAAAGTGTATTTAGTTTGCATACAAATTATTTTTATTTAATGGGTAAATTAAAAAATTAAAAATAAATTTTTGAAACATTGCTTTTTCCTTGGTTTTTTGTTCAGTTAATACGAGTATATTCGAAGTCCGTAGAAGTTTCTAATGTGATATGTCGTATGTTGGAGTGTACAATTTTTGTTTTCGAGGTACATTATGTCCCCCAAAAACTTAAAAAAAAATATATATATATATATATATATTTGTTACGATTTTTCTCCCTAATTATTTTCGGTTCACTGTGTACGGTTCAACTCTGTGAGTCAAACGGTTCAAAAATTACAAGCGTGTGACATACTAACGGAGAATTGAATCCATTACTGATCTGTTTTATACCATTACGGAACACTAATGATAGCAGCCTTATGTAAACAGCGACGGTAGTGTGTTAAGGCAAAGATAAAATTTGCGCCTCAAGGATTTTCAGTCCAGTACATATACGTATGTATGTAAGGTGTTTTTTTTTAAGAGAGTCCGGCAAAAAAATTTAAACACGACATAGGCTTTTGATCTTAAAAAATGCTTTTATTTGAAAGATAATTCTTTATCATTTAACATTTAAAGATGATTTCGGGCATATGAGCACCGTGACTGGCAATTGCAAAGTGAATCTTGTCGATCCAATTTTTGGCCACTTTTTCAAGCATCTGGGGCCGTATATCCGCAGTAACTCGCCGTAATCCCAATCTTGAAATCACTCTCTCACCAAACTTTGATTTCATTAAATCGATGGTATTGGTCGCAGTAGGTCACGTAGCCCCATCCTGCTGGGGATACGCGAGCTCTTGCCTCATTTTGTTTTAAAGAAATAAGGCCACCAGCATGTAAACCACACCATGCAGTTCAACTTTGTGAATGTAATGGTGTCTGAAGAGTCACTCGCGGATTGTTCTCACTCCAAATATGAAAATTTTGCTTATTGACGTATCCATTCAGCCAAAAGTGAGCCTCATCGCTGAACACAATTTTGGCATAAAATTCCGGATCATCTTGCAATTGGTTTTGAAACCATTTAGCGAGGGTCCGACTCTTGCTATGATCCAACGGCTTTAATTCTTGCACCAATTGAATCTTGTAAGGGATAAGACCAAGATCCTTTCGCAAAATTGTCCAAGTTGTGGACGGACAAAATCTATGCTCACCTGGCAACTGACAAATTCGGGTCCTCATTAACACTGACCTCAACTGTGATGATATTTTCTTCGGAACCTAATGCCTAATGTCATGTAACGTTAAATTAGTTCGTAATCTATCCACAATACGACTACTAGCACGTTCAGACGGGCGATTATTCCATTAAAATTGACGAAGTGCTCGATAATTTTGTGTAACTGAACACTGATTTCGGAAATAATATTCCACGATTTGGTAACGTTTACTATTAGACTTTACTGAATACAAAAAATCATTGACACTTAAAAAAATGACAGCTATGACAAGAGGACATTTTTTTTGTAACACCTTGTGCTGCAAAGATCAGCAATACAAAAAAAAAGGATTCTTATGCAATTACCATGCTATAAGTGCACAAAGTTTCGGATTTTTATTTCATCATAATATTGAAGCATTTTTTTCAGTAGTTGTTAATTTTTTTTATTTGTAAGTTAAAGAAAAATAAGTTTAGTGCAGACAAAGTGCATTTTTTGGTATGGTTTGGTATTTTTCATTAAGTGTGAAGGAATGAGTTATTGATGAATATATAGTGCGAGATGAATATATGTATAAACTCACACCGCCCCTTTGAAGGGAGGTGTGAGTTTATGCCTCATTTGAGTACTGTAAAATCAAAGTATCAGCATTTATCATAAGACTCACAAAAATTATTCGATAACTACTGGTATCGAGTACTTTCTCTTAACATTAAACTAGTACTAGTGCTCTCTGTCTGCTTGGCCGATTTTAACTTAACACTTAACCAATTTTGATACAGTTAGCTTCAGTGTATTGGAACATTTTTTGAGCACCTACTAGGCTATATACCAATTCCGCCCGGTATCAGCACGTTATGCTATGAAGCTGTATGTGCACTAAAGTCGGGCAAAAATCATCAGTGCGGTGCATTAAATGCGATATGACAGCTAAACTGTAAACTCTATGTTAAAATAACGTGTAAGAGACTTTTAGAGATCAGAACATCTACAAGAAAGTCAGCGACACCGAAGCACTAGATAAGCTAACAATACTCGTAAGTATCTACTTTTACCGCGAGAACAGATATCTCAGATCAAGAGAAAACTCAAAATAAATATTTTAATGTGTCGCAAAAGATTCATACGTATAACTTTAAAATATGTAGCTTAACTACGAAGCGGGAAGTATTTGTTCGTCTCTAAAAAAAGCTAACTCAATAACTCCAGGAATTCTTATTTTTATTTTTTATTATATTTCTTTACATCACAGAGCATTCATAATACTACAATGTCCTAGGGTATACTTTCAGTATCGCTTTACACAATTGTTTTTTGTTGCGCGACTAAAGGCCCCGATCCATAGAATCCGTCGACGTCGTTCCGTTGAAGGTTGACGTTGACGTATTACCTGAAAGAACAGTCCCATAGGATCCGTCGCATACCTTCGTTGACAGATGTCATCCGATGACAGTTTCTCTTCATTCTCTCAATGCTTCCACCAATGAATGTGCTTACTCTCAATCTGTGAATATGTGAACTTCAATGAGTGAATGTGTGAACTGCCAACGGACTAAAATTGTAGAAAGTAAACCTTCTTTATCCGTTAGTTATGGGCTACCTTCCATAAGAAGGTCAGTTAAGAACGACGCAGCAACGGATCGACGGATTATGTTGGTAGGGGCCTTAAGGAATCACCTACAAATTACAAATAACAAACAATAATATTTTAATGAAAAAACAAAAAAAAAAAAAAAAGTCTGATTGAATGTGCGTACTCGTATGATAACTTGTAATACTATCATAATTTGTTCTATGCTTATTTGCAAAAAATAAGTTTCTCACCGGAAGTGACCTCTGGAGAACATACACATTTATAAGGGAAATTAATTCCGGTGAATTTATACGGTAATTAATTACATATATCGCCAATAAACATGACATAAGTTACTTTCCGCCTAAAACTTAAGGCTCGCAAGTCAATCAATTCACAGTGTGTTATAATTACGAAGTTCATCAAACATATTTAATTTGCGAATAGTGATGTTTTCTTTTTTTAAAAACTTTCCAATCTAAGCAAATGAATTCCATATGGTGCATCCCAAATGATGGCTGTACATATGTTCTAAATACGCTTTAAGGCTATACACATCTCGAAAGTCGTTGCTATTACATTTAAGAAAGTCTAACACAGAATTTGACTTGGCAATGGCGTAATTATAATGCATTGAAAAATTGTATTTATTGTCAAATATGACCCCGAAATCTTTGACGTCATCGAATCTCTAAAGCCTACAACGTTAATAAAATAATCATAAAAAGTGATATTGTTATACGGTGTACTGAAAAATTCTTATATTTTGATATATTAAGTTGCAAAGTGTTGTGGTTACACCATTCCGACCACCTATTAATATCTGACTGAAATCTAAGCAGTCAGCTATATTATTTATACGAGAAAATAACTTTAAATCATTTACGAAAGTTAAAGCTTTTCAAAATTGAAATATTTCATGCACATCATCTATAAATAAAATAAATAGCAACGGGCCCAGATGACTGCCTTGTGGGAAGCCAGAAATTACATATACTACGTGAGATGTCAAACCATCGACCTTTACCATTTGTTTTGTGTTAGTTACATAATTATAAAACCATTGAGCAATGAAAACTTGCTTATTGATGAACGTAAATGATACACAATATTTCTCACCTTAGGAAATGGAACAATACCATAATCTATGACCTTCGAAGTCGGACGGGTCTGCTAGTGATTTATATGTAACAGTAAAAGCGAATAATTCTTCATTTTGGCTCCTGCTTTGAAAATAACACCTCTAATGGTACCAAAATTGTGAAAACAGAGACGCGGTCTCCTCATACAGCTTGGAGAAGGCACTCGCTTTTACCAGTTGAAGTTCTTCCTTATTCCAGAAGAAGTAAATGAATACAAGACACAAATAGTTTTGCACATCACGAAAAAGTATCATTAAGGTTGCCGTCGGTTGTTATCACAAACTTTTGTAACTAATTTGTTACTTCTTTTCCACTTAAGTATACCTTTGAATCAACTAGAATTCTAGTTATGTAAAAGTAGTATATGTCCACCCGATACTTTTATTTCGATACCGAGTAAGTATTGGAAAAAAAGTATCAATGCCAAAAGTAATTGGTATCGAACCAAAAGTATCGATACTTTACTTGTATCGTTACATTCCTACTCAAATGAAATATCATACAAGCAATAAGTTGATTTAAAACAGCTTAAATGTTAAAAAATATAAGTGATTATAATTTCTAAAAAAGGCCTTGAATCTATTTCTGCTTTCGCAGTCTTTTTGATTTGGTAGTAAGTGCTTTATCTGTAAATAGAATGAAATTAAAATAATTCAAACAAAATCGTAGTTACTACTCTACCTGCAGTGCTGTTGCCACTTCCATCTCGCCTTTTTTGTTTCAATCGTAGAGACCTTAGTGGTGAAACAGTCTTCAATTCTATCGAAACCCTCTTGGGAGTTATGAGTGTGCTGCTTGAAAGGGATACCACTCTAGCACTTTGTTGACCACTATCATATCTTCGTGCACTATTTGGAATGCTGTAACTTTTTTCGTATAAACAATTTCTCTTATATTGATAATGTGATAAGTATAAATTACCGCACATCCTTAAAGTAATAATGGTCCTGTAATCGTGTTGAATCAATTCGAATTTCTGGCAAGTAGGTTAAGCAGGTCTTTAGAACACTTATCCCCAACTTACTAAGATTAGGAAGTAGTGTGGACAATTTTACTGAATCTACCTTCGGGAATTCTAAATTTGTTTTTCTAAAGAAAAAAAAGCAAATCAAACATCTTATACACATTTTTCCATGGCATACTAACAAATGTCGAAATCTCTTCAGAACACTACTACTAGGTGAGCCCAAAATTTTGTGAATTTTATCTAACTGATCTAGTTCGCTCCCTCCAGGAAATAACGGTTTTAATGTTAACATTTCATAAAATATACATCCAGCCGACCAGACATCCATTTTGGGTCCATAGAAACCGTCTGTGATTATACATTCGGGTGCACGATACCACCTAGTGGCTACATACCCAGTCAAAGGAAATTCCACATCAGTGCTTTTGACTGAACCGAAATCTGCCAATTTTACCGTTGCCATCTTGAAATCCTAAAGAAAAGTGTAACACCCTGTAAAAAAAAAAAAAAAATCCAAAAAAAGTTCTTTGTACTTGCGAAAAGCCATTGGAAGTTTTTGGAAACTTTAACAAAACATTCTCTGGTTTGACGTCGCGATGAAATATGTTATTTTTATGCAGATGCTGAATACCGCAGACAATTTGAAAGAAAAACTTCCTTGAAATTGACTCGGAAAGGAGTTTTTGTTTATCTTTAAGGAATTCATAGAGGTTCATATCCATCAGTTCAAAGACGAGGATAATGTTACACGGGAAGGAGTCACTGAAAAAATATATCGAAACATGGATGTCAGTCTAACAAGCTACTTCCGTACCAAATGATGTCTTTCAGGTTCAGGATATTGGGGTGGTCTTCTATACGTTTCATGACATTGATTTCCGTGCAACTGATTATGTCTTGCTTTCTAAGCGGAAATAAATATTTGTTTGTAATATCGGAACGAAAATGTGGTGAAACTTACCCTTTAAATATTCTTTTGAGGTGTTTACCAGCAAATCGTTCTCCACTGACCTTGTGCTGAATTTTAAAGACCCGAGAAAATGATCCCTCGCCAAGAATTCCTTGCATGACATAATCTAGAGGGATTCTTTGTAGTGAAATATGTAATATTACGGATGTATGTAAAATTATCCACCATTTGACATCAAAGCCATTTTTGCAGTCACTTTTGACAGTTAAAATTGACTGAAAAATGCACAGGTAGGTACACAAGTTTGAGTTTTAAAACACTTGACAGGAGTAGTTGAGTGAAAAAACAACGATAACATAGGTTGAATAGTTTTGAATAAATCGTGTTATCTTCTTGAGTAGTTCTTCAACACATTTCAATGCCTAAAGAGTATTTAAAGAATCACCAAGTAGCTGTTAGGTTCACAGCTTCAAAGAACACATGGTCAGGGTATAGTAAGTCACTTGTTGATTTCAGATGACGATGACAGAGGCAACTGAGTCATGAGAGTGAGCCGTGATAAAAGCACTCAATAATAAAGCTGTTCTTCCAAGTAATCGATTGACTTTCTGCATAAGGGATGGATGGTCATATAAAAGCGTTCGAAAGCAGTGTACGAATTTCCAAGGAAAGATAACCCAAGACCGTAAGAGACTTGAGAAGTGTATATGATCTTCCTGTGGTTGCCAAACCAACGCAGATTATTTAGAAATTGAACTATACAGAGAGTCAGTCCATTAATTGGAACCTCTGAAGTTCCCATACAAAGATTGTCGTAAGAACACATGGCCGACAGGGGCATTACTCTACTGTTGATTGAAACCTAGCCCTTTTACTTATGAATCAAAAGGAGAGAGGCTACTGGCATCGGCATATCTATTCGAACTGTAGTCAACGCAAAACTTTCTGTTTGGGGTATATGTTATCGACAGGGTTACGAATGAATATCTGAAAAGTTCTTTCAGATGTGTGCTTCATAGTTTTGTGGGGTGTGACATGAACCAGCCTATAGTTTTTCACCCCTATTTTCCAGTCGCTTCATCCTATGATAAAATGGCTAGAAACGAAAATATTTAGTGATGGACTTTCTATTTGAATTCTACAGAACCCATCATGAATTTACTATTTTGGTGTAATCAAAGCGCGAACTGGGGGAAAGGCGCAACGAAAAATTGTAATTATTCAAAACCTACTAATTTATGTTTTATAGATTCTGGATTAGTAAATGTGCAAACAACGTCTTCCAAACCCTTCCCTCTGTCGATTGAAATCATTGATCAAATTTATTTTCTTCCAAATAATGCAGTTATGTTGCAGTTAAGGTCCCACTATGTCCAACTATGTCAACTGTTTGTTTTTCGCTCAAACATACATCAACTACAACTCAACTTCTGCATTTTGATGGTTTAATATGCAAAGTTCTACCTGTCTTCAACGTTTGGCTAACTATCTTCAACGTTTGTCTCTGTCTCCTGCATATGTCAAGGGTCTAGTGAAAGTCGTCTACGCGGCTGTTATTTCCCTTCTGTAGTTCAAACATTCGGACTGAAACCTCTGAAAAAAACCTAAAAATAAACTAAAAACTTTATTTACGTAGGCAGCATCATTTCATCATCAACTGCCAGGGAATGTTTTTGGTTAGATGTAAGCTTTCTAGAATCAGTACAAGTGTACAAATTATAGAAATCCGCCCACAAACATGCCCTCTTTTCAACAAATTTAGTTTTTTCTTGCTGGTAACTGAAAAAAATATTGCTTTTGGAAAATATATGTATATACGTCAACGTTGCCTGCAATTCTTGAACATTGGTGTTCACTCCCACTTTTTTTTTTAAAAAAAAAAGTCATATCAACAATTAATAGTAAGATGTCCATTTGAAATAACTAGTTCACAACACCACGTACACTCTATGCTTGGGTTAGAAGATGAGGGATATGATGTTGCAGATGGATTGTATCTTTTATGTATGTTTTGCATACTCTTAGTGTTGGGACAGCGCCGCGAGATGCCTGAAGATACCTGTAGACTTGAGTAGAGAGTAGACTTGAATGGAGATTAAAACTTCTCCGGGAGTGAACTCCAAATTGTTCTGTAGGAGAAGGAATTTTGGATAGAGAGATGATCGCGCGACTTGCCAAGTGAACATAGAGGGGATGGCCCTAGTTGCTTGCGTAATAAAATGCTCAAATGTTCCATTTCTAGATATCATTCCATAGAGGTCTTCTGAACACCTGCCGTGGTAGTTACTGTATAATAGGTGTGCTACCAGCCTTCGATGAGTCAACGGTTGTGGCATCATATTTTAAGTGAACTGTTCGTCTATGTACATATGCTGTCGAGTAGATGAAGAGAAGATGAAGTCTTTTCTTTGTCGTTGGCAACACTTTACCCTTGGGACATCCTTTACAAATTGAATTTCATCAAAATGTCTTTATTTTTACTCGTGCAAGCCTTCAGAGGATAACCATACACTTAAAATATAGTGCGGGATACTAACAGTGAAAAAAGTTTAAGAAGAATCGATTCTAGTTCTTTTGCACAGTTTTTCATAAAGTATTATGGCTGCGATTCCGTCGATGTCTGTTGCATTTGTGTGTGCATCAAAACTTCACATCTGGCATCAGTTTCCGGATAGTTGGTGGCTCCATTTGTGCAGAATTGGGTGGAATTTGTTTTTTTTTTGTGTTGTGGCTAATGAACGGTCTTCTTTCCAAAGAGTTGAGAATGAGAAGTGACTGAAGTTATTGCTTATCACTTGCCATTAAGCAGAAAGAACGTGACCCACAGGGGAATTCTATTTTAGAAGTTTGTTAACCGCGAACAAAAATCCCAGATCCAAATTTGGTATTTGGTTGTTGGTTTTAATGCATCCTGCAAAATTGCTCACCATTATTTCTATAGTTCAATCTGTTCTCAACTTTAAATTATTCACACTTTTAGTCACTTTGTATTCTGAAATTTTGACTCACCTCCCACAAAAAAACAGATTACTAAATTGACCGAAGCAAGCGATTTGTCATCACATAAATAAACAGCATGGCGTATGGCTTAACCCATTAATCCATAAGCACCAACTTAATTTAATTGTCTGTCAGCCATCGAAAAAGAAAATTTAAACTATAATTTAGCAAACTCTAATGCATTCAGACCGATCTACTTTCAAATCGTGCCAATAAATATTCTGAGTCACGCCTATTAAACTGACACGATTTTTCATAAGTATGTACTCTCGTATACACAAATATTACGTAAACGTTACTTTTACTTTTTGGCAACAATTTTGAGTAGGTAATCTATTTAATATTATTTCTCTCTAAGCAAAGATTAAATCATCTATTTAGCATCTCTAAAATTCGACCACAACATTGAAAAATAAAAAATGAAAAAAATACATATTTGTATACTTATAACTGAGAACACCCAAACAACAATTTGAAATAAACAATTTCGTGACATCATCTAATCACCTGCCTTATCAGTTGCGTGTACCTATCTGAACGAATTTTAATTTTGCCCACATAAGAGATAATAATATAATAACCAGCTCTAATTTCCGCGTAGGGTTAACAAAACCTCAAGAATTGTCTTTACCAAAAATAAGTTTACTTTTAGCGATAAGATAAAATGCGTGTTGGATCTACGTAAACATGAAACTTAATCTGGGTATTATACTTCCAGAATTTTCTAAAAGTGTTATTCATCGCAAATTATAAAATTAACATGCAGTTTTCTCAGATTTTTTATTTTAATATACCTATAATATATAATTTAACACAATTCACCGACAAACCCATAACGAAAACAATAATACTAAACCGCTAATAAGAATCTCCCACATTTTAAAAATAATCGCGTACTATTTTTAGATACAAACAAAAATAATATGGGAACTGTAAAGCTACCTTAGAACTTGATCATGATCAGACAACGTAACTTTTAAGAATTCCATTTTTAATTGGCATTAATCCAATGGATGTATCCACACACACTTCAGCTCCCCACTCGATCAAGGTCAAGTGTAGAACTGACGGAGATAAAAAGATTCTCGCTTTTTGTTTTCTATGCAGACATACAAATAAATTGGAGCAAAAATATCTCTTATGTCGTAGATCTTTGTGACCCAATAAATTCTATCGTGCGAATGTGGAGAAGAAATCGGCGCGAAAAAAATAAATAAAGGAATACACCCCTCGTCGGACAAACAAATGGCTTACATAATTCAAGTCATTCCTAACAGCTTGTAGAGTAGATAAGCCGGATAAAACGCCCCTTGTTATTGTTTGCCATATTTCAATTCCAGACAAATGTATGAAATGCCAGAGGATGATATCAACGCTGTCAGTCTGAGGTTTCACGATGGCACTTTGCAGCCAGGTGCACCTAATAGACGGATATTGCTATCGTGGTATGTCCGAACAAGTGGGAAGACACGGTGGTAAATGAGGTAAGATCTGCAGCTACAGTGTGTAGGTCATGAAGGAATACACGTGGAGACAAGAATTTATGGAGTAAATTCTGAAGGAAAATTGTAAAGATTACAATAATGCGTTTGTTTGTAAAAAATATAAAGTATAACAATAAACCAAAGATGACGGTGCTTAATAGTTGATCTAATAGTTTATGATACCATTAACAAGCTTAGATAACAATAAGATGTCTAATAGAGATTTAGGGTTATACAAGAATGGCAGAGGCATGTTCTTCTTTTCAGTAGAAGTTTAAATATCACATGAAGTTGATACGGATGTAAATTATTACAAATCTTGTAAAGACATATACAGCCTTGATCATAAATGAAAACACACTACGCATTTGTATGAAATGCAGTTGTATCTGAAAAATTCAATTCGTATAAATATAAAAACAATTAGTACATACTAACAAGCATTTTTTTTTTATAATTTAGTATTTAGTTGGCCCTCCATTGGCTTTTATTACTGCAAGAACCCTACGAGGCATGCTAGCAACTAAATTAAAACATTCTTCTGAGCTGATTTTTGCCAATTCTCGTCATATAGCGCTCTTCAGGCTTACTAAGGATGTCGGATTATTGTTTTCTATCGCGTTTAGGTCTGGCAATTAAAGCACGTTTTCCTTCTGAAGGCGTTTGTTAGGACGTCTGAAAACCATACTTCAGCTAATGAGACCAACAGGAAATGACCTTATTTATCTAAGCTTTAGCGGCTATATCGAAGACATTTTAAGGGACTATGGCGTATCCGATCTATTAACTTCAAACTGACTATCCAGCAGACATCACGAGGAGGTGATGTTGCGTCTCTACACACAATCTGCAATCAGTGTGTAACAATCTAGTATAAAATTAATCAATTACCAGCATTAATTACAACGAAGGGCTCAAACATGTTATGGGACGGCACGGACTAGGCAATCGGAATGACAACGGCGAAAGATTAGTTGACTTTTGCAACGCAAATCGTCTTGTCATAGGTGGCACCATGTTTGAGCACAAAGCCTGCCATAAAATAAGTTGGGTGTCAACTGACAGGCAAGCAACCTCCAACCAAATTGACCATTTTGCCATCAGTCGCCGTCTTAGAAATAGTCTCCTAGACGTCCGAAACAGGCGAGGTGCCGACATGGGGTTGGTACGAGATCACCATCTTATGATAGCTACTCTCCGAATACGCACTGCTGCCGTTCGTAGATCTAACGACACAAGAATACCTAGGTTCAATGTAGACCGACTGAGAGTTCCCACAGTGCGCCAAGAATTAAGGGACCATCTCTCACGTGGAGTGGAAACAATCAGCAGCTCCCTGCCCGCCACCATCCAAGACCATTGGTGCGCTGTGAAAACTGTTTTCACATCAGGTGCTGAAAGGATTGTCGGTCGATCACAGGGAAACCATAGGGCGTGGCTTTCCGAGGATACCTGGAGAAGGATCAACGAACGAAAACAGCTAAGAGCTCAAATTGCAGCAACTCCAGCAGCAGGGAGGATCGAGCTTGAGTCCCTATATCGCATGAAGATGAGAGAAGTACAGCGTAGCGTGAGGAAGCAGAAGAAGCAGCAGCGAGGTGCGACAGCAGAACCGTTTCTAGAATCACTAAAGAGCTTATAGGTGGCCGAAGCTCTTCTCAACACCCAGTGAAAGGCTTAGACGGTTCGTTGCTAATATCGGATGAGGATCAACTGAAGAGATGGAAGGAGCATTTTGCTTCGGTTCTAAACCGAGTATTCGCCAGCAATATGCACCCAAGTCAGACTGAAGTGTCCGTAGAAAGAAGTTCCCGAATTCGCACCACAACCCCCAGTAAAGAGGAGATTATTACCGCAATCAAAGCACTGAAAACTAATAAGGCGGTAGGACTTGACGGCATACCTGCGGAGCTTTTTCAAGCTGCGCCAACAGCATCGGCAGAGCTACTGTTCCCACTTGTCGGGAGAACATGGGAAGCCGAGAGTTTTCCAGATGAGTGGAAAAAGGGAATGATTGTCAAGCTCCCTAAAAAAGGCAACCTAATGCAGTGCGAAAACTGAAGAGGTATCTGCGTGCTGCCTGCTGTGGCCAAGATAATAGCTAGAATCATCCTGGAGCGAATCAAAGAACACCTTGAAGACACACTTGACGCCGAACAAGCAGGTTTCTGCTCTGGATCCTCCTGTGTCGACCACATCAACACCCTGCGGATCATCATCGAGCAATGTGTTGAATATCGATCACCACTTCACCTGTTGTTCATCGATTTTGAAAAGGCGTTTGATAGTGTCAATCGGGAATTTATTTGGCGTGCATTGCGCAGGAGAGGCATTCCGGATAAATTAATAGCAATTATCAAAGCTACATATGATGGGTCCACATGTCACGTTTTGCACAGAGGAAGGCTGTCTGAGGAATTCGAAGTCCAAAGTGGGGTTCGGCAAGGCTGCATACTTTCACCAATATTGTTTTTATTGGTGATTAGCGATGTGCTGAATGCGGCCTTATCAACAGGAAATGGAGGAATTCGATGGACTCTTACATCTGAACTCAAACACCTCGACTACGCCGACGATGTATGCCTACTGTCTCACAGAATAATGGACCTTCACCAAATGACAGCAAATGTGGAGAGGGAAGCAGACGTCGTTGGGCTGAAAATTAACTCGGCAAAAACAGAAATGATCAGCCTAGGACCAAACTCATCAACTCATATATGTATTGCTGGACAAACGGTTGAGAGAATAGAGAGTTTCCAATACCTTGGGAGTTTTGTCTCAACCGATGGCGGAACCGAACTGGATATAGCCAGCCGAATAGGTAAGGCAAAATCTGCGTTTGGGATGCTATCCATAGTTTAGCGAAGTAATGCAATTAGCTTAAACACCAAGCTACGACTGTTCCGTTCCAACGTTGAATCCGTGTTGCTATATGGATGTGGTACCTGGAGAGTGACCGTCACTATCACGAGGAAGCTGCAAACGTTTGTCAATAGGTGTCTACGTTACATCTTAAGGATATTCTGGCCAAACCGTATCTCTAACGAACAGCTTTATCAGAGAATGGGCCATGAACCTATGGCACAACCATACGACGACGAAAGTGGCAGTGGATCGGTCACACTCTCCGAAAGGGTGACAGATCCATAGCTAACCAAGCGATGCAATGGAACCCGCTTACCCAGGATGGCAGGATACGTGGCGGTCCTAGGAGTACGTGGCGCAGAACAGTTGAGAAGGAAGCACGGCAACTGGGAAAGAGTTGGGGAGAGCTGAGGCACATTTTCATAAATCGCACACGATGGCGCGTAGGCGTTGTAGAGGCCCTAGGACCCACAAGGGGATACAGGACATAAGTAAGTAAGTATTAATTACATGAAGGATATTCGGAATTTGCAGATATCTATTCAAAACAGTTGAGTGGGTATTATTGCAGTTTTTCACCATAAACCATTAGCCTCAGCTTCAGGCTTTGCAACTTGATTTCACCAACTCATTAGAAAATCGATACTAGTGCTGCATAAATTAAACTAATAAACAAAAACGAAATAATAGATAAAGAAATCTGGCAGCGCTTCTAAAATTCAGCCCAAAAAACGATAACTCAGTAGAGGCAACACATCTCTGTCCCCATCATAGACAAAGTATTGTATTTTCCTTCAACCGATGGCAAAATATTTACCCACTTAATCTAGTAATTCGCACTCAGTCATCTATTTCAATAGAGACTGTAAATAAATATCAGTATCCATTCCATATGTGTGACTATTGGACAAAAAAATGTTGTCTACACAAAGCACACCAGTCTGAAAGCATCAATAAATTAGGATCATGTTGGGCACTTCTTTAGAGACACAATCTCAATGACAATAAACAAATAACCACTCGCAAGCATTATAGCACAATGGATGTCCATACTTAAGGTGGGGCTGCATGTCATCCTACTGGTGAGTTATAAAATTTATTTTTAAGTCTTACGTTTAACCCCGAATTTATGATATCTTGATATGTGTGCATCCCCAGACGAAACTCATTTAAAGGATCTTCGTGGTCATTTTTCATTTGACCTGCATATATTGTCTGAGAACCTTTTTTTTTCCTGTCCGCGTTATTTCCAAGAACTAATGATCTCATCAGCGGGTTATCGTTTGTTTTCTGTCTGACTACCTACGTACGGATAAGTTGGCAATCTGATCAGCGGACTTAATTAACCCGATTCGAAAGCGAATCTCGAATCCATAGTTGGCAACGGCAATCATAAAAAAAATACGATACAAAACTACACTCTCATCATAGAACAACATTTGATATCCACTTCCTGTCATCAGATTTCAAAGGAAGTACAAATAGACTCCCAAGCCGCTGATAGTTTAGTTGCAGAAGGTTGCGTTTTTAGACATCGCCTGTATGGGTACAGTTGGTGCAAGAAATAGTTGTAGAGAATTGAAGATTTTTCTTAATATTTGCGAATTTTTTTTTGAAATGAGGGTGACAAGACACAGAATGATTGATGGAGCACTGTCTCCATTCAGATTGCTTGTTCGATCTCGAACAGCAAGAGGGTTAAGTTATACGCAAAGTGTATTTTACTCACTGTACAGTACGTATGAAGACACATAGTTGTAATTAATTGGTATTCACTTGAGCTTAGCATGTTCCACATAGAATTTCAAATGCGTTCTAACATCCATTGGACATTCGCTTAATTTGTCGTCCGATAATTTTCAGAGCACCTTAAATGGAGAACGCATAATCGTACGCTACCGTTGCCGTACCGCGCCGCCGCACCAACTTGAGTGTAGGAATCGTCCAGTGGGGTGTCCATCAAGCGCTATGCTAACACAGACTTATTGACTATCACGGCGAGAGTGGCAGTACGCCTGCATAGCACCGCGCAATGATGCAATGCGAATGTTAATTCAAATATTGATTCAATTCGATTTGTTCAGTTGTTGTTGGGGTGCAGGTTGCATTTTTTTTTTTTGTTTTTTAATGAAAGACTGGACACTGTTGCCATTGGCGCCAGATACAAATAATTATGCTCTTTAGCTTTTGTGGATAACATTTTGCATTTGGATTAGTCTGACACAGACAGACTGAAAATGCTTAACCCCGTTTTGCATAAAGCTCATTGTCGGTGTCGTAGTTCAACACCGGCATCGAGCGATGCCGCCATCGCTTCATTAGATGTGCATTGACCGTATAATGAAATTAGATGCCAGGCGGTGATGTGGAGAAGGCGTACATTTTTGAATGATTTTGTTTATCATGGTGGAAAATTGATTCAGTAAATTGAGAAATTATTTTGCACTGACGCTTGACGAATATGGTAATCGCTTCAGATGTGTGAATTGAATTGGTTTGCACTACATATTGTAAGCAGGGGCGGTGTCAATAGATTGATTGTGTTATCGAAGTAAATAAGCCCAAAAGTCATGTGTGGATAAGCGATAATGTATGAAAATGTTTGTGTTTTTTTGAATCAGTGAGTGACACTCATTCTTTAAACTGGTTCAAACAATTGGTTAGAGTAAAATCCTTCAATGTTGGGAATCTTGTAATGGAACACTGGTAAACACATTAGTTTTGGTCCAATCTTTCAAAATTTCCTAGCAGTAACCAAAGCTGATTCTGTCAATTCATAGATACCACCTACGATAATATGTCTACCTTGTCCTTACAAATCCGTATTACGTTCAAATGAATTTCAGTAACTAATACTTTGCTTTTCTTTTCTTTTCTTTGCAGGTAAGATTCCCACCTAAACGAGAGAATTCAACGTATGTATGTATATCATATTTTGAGAACAATTCTTAACTAAATACAGCCTTGGCCAAAAGTATTAGGCACCCTCACAAATATAAAATTATCTTGATTGTAAGTTAAAGAACGGATTTATTGTATCAGTGGCTTTATTTTAGAAAGTTTTTTTTTGCAATATTTTGTTGGTCCTCATTTGGAAGGAATAACCTCCATGACACTTCTTTACATGATTCGCACAAGTTTTCTACTTTCGCCGAGAGTACGTAGGTTGCCACACAATAATAATTGTTTGGTAGCATTTTGTACTACTTTGTACTTTCGTTCGTAATTTTCATTCTTGCTTTATACTTCATTGAAGACACCGGGTTTTATATGAGCTTCTGTGTATTTTTCTTTACTACGTAAATATTCCCATCACAGATTAGGCCCAATTGTTCTTCTACTTAACAGTAATATTCTCCGCTGAGGAATATAGGTTTATTAATTTTGAGGTTGAATTTTCACATCCCTGCTATATGGCATCTGACAAATTCATCTGTCTTCTATAATGGCAGGTAGTTAGTTATTTCTTGCCTTGCCACTTCACAATATGGATCGATTAACCACCGCTCAACGCATTAAAATTGTTGCATCTTACTACAAAAATAACAGTTCTGTGATATCTGTGTATCGTAATTTAAGGACAGATTATGGTCGCCATAATCATCCAACTGAGCAAATAATAGGAAACACAATCGGTAGTGATTGTGATATAGTAATTCGTGTGCATCATTGTAATGCTCGATCATCTGAAAACATATTGCGCTCAGCAATTGAGCATTTCCTACAGCTCCGTCTGGCGTATTTTGCGCTTGTATTTGCATCTTCATCCCTATGAGGCCCAACTTACACAACATCTAAAGCCTGTTGACCATAGAATGCGGTGAACAGACGCTGATCAAGTGCTGGAAAAACAACAAGTTGATGAGGCCTATTTCACGCTCGTCGGCTACGTAAACATTCAGAATTTGGGGTTCTGCGAATCCAAATGTGATCGTTGAGAGGCCATTGCATCCACTACAGGTGAAAGTTTGATGGGCGGTGTGAACTGGTGGCGGCGTGATCGGGCCGTATGTTATGGAAAACGCCGAAGGCGCCACTGTTACGGTGAATTCTCTGCGCTATGGTCAAATGATAACCAACTTTTTTTTTTGGTCTGAGATTGAAAACCTTGATGTGAGCGACATGTGGTTCCCACAGGACGTGCTAAACAACTCAGGCAAATTTGGCTCTATTGCTCGAAAGTTCCTCGGCTGTTTAATTTCGAGATTCAGACATCATGTGATATCGAGGGTGGCCGTGGTGTAGTGGTAACATCATCGCTTGTCACGCTACAGGTTCACGGTTCGAATCCTGATGTCAATAATCATCTATTTATTTCGCATGAAATAAATAAAAAGTCGATCAATGGCATAACACTGGCAGTAGGGCGGTCATATGGCTAAAATGCAACTTGATCCTGATGATGACATCAGGAGGACGGAAAAAAATACTGTGAATCATGAGCAACGACAAAAGCAAAAACAAATAAGCTCCCCAGTTATCTGGACAGCCACCCTTGGAGTTCAGTGAAACTTAATACCAGCTGAGTTACAAACCAACTACACCAATCTGTCTTTCTCTCTGTCTCATCCCCTTTCCTCAAAACGCCCGTGTCCTAAAATTAGTATAAGGGTATTCATAACCCCTTCCACACGTGCAAATTATATATAAAAAAAAAATATGACCCCGTTGGATTTCTTTTTGTGGGGCTATGCTAAGAACCGTGCCTATTTAAATAATCCTCAAACTTTGGAGCACTTAAAAACTAATATCCGCTATGGCCGCAATACTCGTAGAGCCAGAAATATGTCGAAAAGTCGAAAATTAGCTCACACGAATCGAAGCTTGCAAAAACTCACGTGGCGGCGATTCAACCGATGTTGTATGCCATACTTAATGGCATAGTCCAAAATTTAAAAAAAAAATCGTTGAAATCTTGAATGCTCTTTATTTTATTTAAATTAAATTCCTAAAGCACAACATGAACAATCCTGTATAATGGCTCCAAGCCAAACTCGGACAGCGAAATTAAAGTTGAAATATCATACAATAAATCAGCAATGAGACAAATAACACATTTATTGTACAGATACAGTATAACTTTAAAAAAAAATTCTTAACATAACGAAAGTAAAAATATCTATGTTCAAGTTGAACCCGAATAGCTGGGAACAATGCTTGAGTTTTTAGAAAATTGAATATTAATTTGTTAGCCTTTTGTCCATTCAACTCCACGTTCCGAAGAATTTTTCTAATGGTCGAGTGGTTGGCTGCATTCCTAGCTATTTTTCCATAATAGCAGCCTGGTTTGCAGTGCTCAAGAATTTGAAATTTTCTTACGAAAATCTTTTAATACTTCTGGTTCAAAATTGTATTATGTGCTCTCTTAAGTTTATCTTCAATCTGATTGGTGGCTCGGAAGTGTTTAATTACATTCTTAACCGTGGAATGATTTCGTACAGATTTTCACATTGTCTTCCCATTTAGAATTCGAAATTTAATTACTGCTTCAAAAACTTTATTGATCGCGAAAACTTTACTATACTGATACAAAGATCAAGTATTCGTACTTTGAAGTTGGTTGCTATTCAAATGCCAACATTGTTGCCAGCTGTCTGAGTTTGGCATGCGCATTGTTATTGGTACTTTTCTTATGTTTCAAGTTATATTTTTGTTATTAAAAAGTAATAAAGTCTTATTTTATACTTTTACAATAAATTTGTCTCCGAATTTGGATTAAATACATTGTGAAGTATAGCAAAGAGCATTATGCTGCTGAAAAATTACGGACGACAGTCTTTCTGGTGCGGATTTTTGTTAATAAAAGTTGTCCAGCGTAGCTTCCAAGACCGAAATACATAATTCGCAGTTTCAGAAACATCTGCAGATCATTTTAATCTCTTTGCAATCTCTATTTCCTCGAGCACTTTGGACACTCCGCTACATCATCTGCATATTCAATGATCACGGCATCGTTAGAAACTACTGGCTTTGGGACACACTCTTACATACCGGGCCGTAGCCATGCTCGGTATTATACATATAAGAGAAGCCTGTTTTCAAAATAATTCGGTACTAGATATATGAGATATGTAATGATTCTATTATGCAGTGTACGCTGTGTTGAATTTGTACATCCAGTGTCACAACTGCCCAGCGTCTTTTGCTACCTTTCCTCTATCGTCTGCCTTCGATTAGCTTTTTTGCCTTGTTTGTAACTCCTTTAAAAGCATCTATCGTAGACCGGGCTTTTCTGTCAAAACTCTATTTTCTTCAATAGCGGTTTCCAGTCGGTTGCACACTCTCTCTTCATTTTCCCCATTGTGGCAACGGTGACAACATTACCAACATCTTATATTATTCCGGGAAACTACCTTCTTTTAGGAAACTTCTTCTGGAAACTTCTTTTAGCATCGTTATTTACGCACCTTTCAACATTTTCTTTGGTTGACTGGTTGACCGATTTTCAACAGGTTGGGCTGGAAATCGTTTCACTATTATTTTCTGAATTATTTTGAGGCAGGATGGGGGTGGGGTCTTTTTGCGTTTAAACTTCGCCATCACCTTTAGAGAGTTTGACGATCAATCCCTCTCTCCTCTGTAAGAGTTGATAAAGGTCTGCTAATATTGTTCGCACCGTTTGATAAGAATGCCGTCTAGTACTACTACCTTTATGGCTTTGAGTGCTTTGATGGCAGCAGTTATCTCTTTCTAACTAGAAGCTCTGGTTAGTACAGTGGACTGACTACTCCAATTTGGGGGGCATATCGTCGGTGAATACAGTGCAAAATAAAAATATTGTTGTTCAATCTCCTGACTGTCAGGAAATTGCAGGAGTTGATTTCGTGGACCCTAATTAGAACTTTACTGTATATATGACATGAGTGCTAAGTACATTAGTATTTTGAAATTTGTATTTTAAATGTAGTCCATGACAAATCATTTAACGAGTTAATCTTTATTCCAAAAGTAATAAAATATCTTACTTAGTGAGATCTTCTTCTGGTTTGAGTTTCACATCTGCCACAAAACACTGCACGATGTTCCTATTTCTCAATCCGATCTCAGATTTTTGAGTGAGTAACGAACGATGACGCTAGCGAAGTTGGCTACTAAATAATTTAGTTATTCTTCAAGATCAATGCAGTCAGAAGAACTATCTTCAGAACTGATTCCGTCATAGCAACTTGCTGGAAATGTTGGACCACTGTAGTCATCGCTTTCTGATAAGTCCATTTTCGATTCTCCTAGTTATTGCAGAATCATCACAAAGTTTTTGAGGTTCTCCGTAACGTATACGATATACATATATAAGTTGGAACATAAATTAGTACATCACATCCGTTGTACTTTGTAAAAGAACATTGAAACACATCGCGGTATAACTTACATATTTTCTTGTGAAATAATATAACAACGTGATGTTTTCAAAAAATTAACTTTCATTATTATTGTTCATATATATATAAAACATATAATATATAAAACATAAATAAAACATTTGCATTCAATTAATAAATAGTATAAAAAAAAGTAGTAGTATTTATTTTATAATGCTAAAATGAGGTTTCTAGCGCCTGCGCTGATTGGTAGTATTTTCTTTTTTGCCTGTGGCCTTAAGCCTGTTATTAGTGGATCTGAGGATATGTGGATACGATGCATCACATCTTCATTCGTAGCAATTCGGCTGCATTTTCTCGAATTAAAACTGCGGTAGACTTTATAATCCTTATTTCGGCATTCTTGGGCTTCCTCAGAGAGTGATCCAACAGAAAATGCACAATTTTTAATGATTTCTTCTCCATGGATCAAAACCTTATGTACGGTTGCTGGCATGTTGTACCATTTATAATTCTCAACAAAAAGTTGTGCAGTTTCCCACGCGTACTCTGCAAATTTTTTGAAATCTACTTTTTCATTAGATGTTATTACTTCAAGAATAACAGCAAACCACCGAATTAGGTCTTCACTGCCTCCAGTGATTTCTGAAGTCTTTGTTGGATTGGCAAACAACCTCCTGGATGTGTTGCTGTCATTACTTCTCCCCGTACCCTGTTTTACAACATCAACAATGATGCCCAGTTTTTCACGTAATTCCTTCTGAATTTTTTTCTTCTGAGCGTCTCTAATTCAACGATCTCACTGTTAGTTCTCCATGCTTTAAATGGCAAATTGTAGGCAACATGGAGGATTTTATACGAGCGTGGAGAGGAGACATTCCGAATTTCAAAGCTTCACTGTTTACAGTTTTGTTTTTTATTTGTGTCAAGTTATTCATTCCCGAAGTTGTAGTTCCACTCCCTAATCCTTTTGTTTATTCTTTATTAAGCTCTATCATATAATTAAACCTATCATAAAATAATAATATTTTTTCATACATTTTTTCCTAGAAAATTTAGTGGAAAGTTGAAAAATTTTGCAGGCAGAAATAAATGGTTTCGCAAAAAATCGAATTCCTCAGACATGCCTCAACGTATTAATTTTATTTTATTTTTTAAATAAAGATACACATTTTTTCTAAAAATAATGGGCTTAACCAGTTCGTTCTGACAATTAGTACCGCAGAAATTATAACTTTTTGATATATACCACCGTCAAGAGCGAGTTTTTTTGAAACCCGATTTAGTGAGACAAATTTGAACATAACTCCGAAATATGCAAGAATATGCACTTGATTTTTTCTTTGCTATAACTTGAAAGTATGGAGCACACGATGATATACGTCATTATGCGTAATTTGGCGTAAATAATTTTAAAACTCAAAAAGTTTTCATCAAAACCATTTTTTTTAGTACCTATGTTTGAGACTACTTATAGAAGGCTTCTTTTATGAATTTTTTTTTTTTTAATTTTAGATACATTTTAGAATAGACCAATAAAATGATATATAAAGATACAGAATTTATTTTAAGGAACTTCGAAAAAAGACATTTAAAATTTTGTTGAAAATATGGTTCGCGACTTGAATAATTTTTTTTTTTAAACTTTGAGGGCTTGTAAATAAAATATATATATTAAAAATATACTTTGAAATCATACGCCCGGGTTATCTAAGAGTACTTAGACATAAAACTAAAAAGGCTACATATGACTTTCTCCAAAGACCATTTTTCGGCTTTCAAACCACTGTGCTGCGTGATGCACCTTTACCCTATTGAACCTTTTCGAATAAAATGACAGCTCCTGAAGAATTTTATACGCAAACCATCTTCTTTCTGACGTTTATGTACTGTATTTAAGCCAAAAACCGTCAGGTGGTTAAGCTAACCCTTTGAAGTTTGCAAGGAACTATCCAAACGTTTTTTTTCTCTTTACTTCCTTATTGGAATTGTGTTGATGGTGTCAACAAATTCTATCCGAGGGTCGTATTCTAAGGTTACTTATACTCAAAATGTTAAGAAAAGTGGTTTTTCGCATGGTGGCTGCGAGTGTGTCTGTCTGTCTGAGCATATTGAGAAAAGAAACTATATGGCATAAAACTGCATAAACGACATGGAACAACTTCCTCAATAATGTCTCTCTGCGATCAAAATGGCATTTATTCCAAGCAGTGTGCAGAGCGGTGCAAACGTATGGAGCGTAAGGTATTTTCTTAAAAGGATACTAAGGTTGTCCAGCTTCACTCCCAACTACTTACTTATGCTAGGAAGTGGAATGGAAGACGGACATCTACTCGTATAGATGCTGGATTTGCATCTGAGATATATACATAGGGCGTAGACTATTTTAGTATGGGATTAACCGATTGTCATTGATTGTCCGAATTTAATAACTAAATACGTATTTAAAATTGCCACTTCAACTTATTTAAAATAATGAAGTATGTATAGGTATATTCTAATCTCCGACAGACGACATTTATGTCACTGTCGGTCGTATGTTCTTAAATCATAAACTATTGATTTATTAAAATTGTTAAATAATGTTGAATTTTTATCATAAAATAAAGAACCTTTTGCCATACTTAACCATTGTCCACTTCAATTTTCGACGGTTCAGCTTTATGATCCCAAGAAGTGAATTAAATAGAAAAGATAGTAAAGCCATTGGCTATTATCAAAAAAAAAAACTGCAGCAGATCATAAAATATTTCCGTCGTAAATTTAGTGTTGTACTCTAGACTTGAAAAAAACTTGAGTCAGTAATTCAAGCTCTATTCCCTGCAGGAGAATAGAAAATAAAACAACTGACTGAAGGCATAAAACTCATTTAAATTTTACAGCTCCGAATATAGTTAATTTGGTATTACTTACACATAACAAATAAGGCTCATTTGTATAATTTTCTTTTAACGCCTTAAGATACATCCACAGTATACATATTATGAAGATAATCCTGGTTGAAACGGTGGTTCTATTAAAAATAAAAACCTGTTCAATATAAATTGGCTCAGAGGAAACTTATTAAGACCTTATTCATAGGAAATTAAAAGAACTTTGTTATTTTTTATCTCAGGACGCTTGTTTGTGTATTTATATTTTTCAATCTCACTCTTTGTTATTGTTTTGAATATCTTCTTTAATTGGTTGTAACTCGGCAGCATTAACATTAATTTAAAATGTATATATCAGCCTTTTCAATGGTTCTGTGAATTCGTTTTAATAAAATCGATTTTAAGCATAGAAATTATTGCCCAATAAAAAAGAAATAATTTTGACGAAACGTGCCATGAAAGGTCCCCCTATCTATTATGTACGAGTATTTGTAATCTCCCTCCTTTTTTACGGCAATCAAAAAGACCTCTTAATTTACCCACACAAGTTCTAAAAATCATATATCAACAATCATTTGTTGGAAATAAAAACATTAATCCACATAATTATGCCACCGGGGTAAGGTACACAATAAGAACACTAATCAGGTGCCTTTGTGCCTCATTTGCATGACAAAAGTTGGGTGACATACATTCTCGCCCAAATGCTGTTTTGGAAGTTTCCTCACGAAAACTTCACGAAAACACCTAAACAAAAAAACTTCAAGCAACCTAATTATCCGCATTAGTTTTCATGTGCAAGTCCGCTGATAGGCCCTTGGAAAGCACTACATTTTTTCGATCACAAAACACGGTTCGAATTGCTACACGTTTCCAGCGTTCAGCATTAAAGAGCCAATCAAATACTAATGAGAATTCCAGAAATTCGGAATAATCAAGCCGACAAATTCGGTCCTACTGCCACCGAAAGGCGAGATCTGGAATTAGGTGAACCACGTACCAAAAAAAGAACAAAAAAATCTTTCACTTTTCTTTTTTGTTTTTATTTTGTTTACACTATGCCATAGGTTCTGCAAACAGTAAGTGGTCGCCGCTATGACGCTTCAGCTTCATGTATCTGAAAACGATTTTCATGATGAAATTAGTTATTTTTAGATCTTAGGGTGGCTTAGCTAGTAGGGAAATACTCTCTTTGGCTAACAAACACATACGAGTATGTACGTATATCCCAGGTGTCCAACTGCGAAATCGAAACGAATTAGAAAATCGTGTTGGCACGTTGTTGATGCAGAACCAAAAGTGGCTGGTTAATATGACCAAGTGGCAGTGATGATAAGGGGCGCCAACATAGTTCAGGGAAATGCTGATGATTCAGAAAAAGCACGCGGTACGGAGCTGTTAGCATGCTCGATGAAATGCTGATCATTAATTTGAATTCAACGAGCAGCTGATATTTTATAGGAGCCTTGCGATGAAATTAAAATTTCAAATTGAGAGAAATATGGAAGTGAGTAAAGAGCATTTTGTCGATTTTGATATTTAAAGAAAATTGGTTGCAACTGATTATTAAAACTAAGAATAGTCATCACAATAAGTAATTAATGCTGCTCTTTGAACTAGCTGAGAATACCTAAGCGATTATTCACTAGATTCGACACTGATAACTAACGCAGGGCGCTGAAATACACCATTGATCAATCTCTAGCGTCAGTAGGAGTCCCTGCAGAAGATATATAAAAACGATTACGAAAAGGCACACATATTTGCTAAATTCTAACAATGACAATCTAAACTCCTCATGAACCAAGACTAGAACAAGAGTGGAATCCTGACTGAAGTCACCATGAAACATGCATCTATCATTTTTTAGGCTTTATCACGAAATTGACGAAACTTAGAAAAAAAACTGTTTTAATAACATTTTCTTATAAGAAAGTGGGCGTGGCTATCACCATTTGTAACGGCGATTCACAGATTCTGTTTAAATATTCGCAATAAGACTTAACCATCACCATTAATAGCTTTGAAAATACAAAACATGTTTTTGTTTTGGAGAAAATGCCGCCAAAAAGTAGGCGTGACCAAGTAGAATGTATGAACGGAATGTAGAAAAAATCAACGCCTACACATTTTATGAACACAAAATTTTTTAATTTCTAGCAAAAATATTAAGAAAAAACAATTTTAGAAAAGTGCACATCTTCTGCCAGTCCAGTAAAATTATGTTATTGGTATACATCAGAAACCTGAGATACTAGAGAACACTTTGGCTGGCAACCTGGCGAAATTATCCAGAGAATATTTAAATACGTACAGCAACCTATCCTATTTTGGGGATTTATTATATTTAACGTCCTTAAGTATTTGATGAATCTCGTAGGTTGTTATCTCGCTATCAAAATCCTCATCCGATATAAGTGGTTCCGCTCACTGCATCGTTTCAGCAAATAACGAAGGATTCAGGAGTCTTTCGAAGTATGTCTCAAAATCTTCTGCACATACTCGTAGTTCTGCTCTCATTCCTTAATTTTCTTGCGAGAGCGAATATCCATCAGTTTCTTGAATTCCTTATAGTGTTATTCTATACCTTTAATTTGCAATGATATTTATACTTTGGTTCATGGCTTTGTATGTAATTTTATCTTCATTATCATTAACATGTAAGCCTCTATTTTTATAGTAATTTAAACGATATTTCTCTAGGGTTAAAGCATGGTTCCTATGACCTATTTTATTATGTAAGATCCTGCACACTCATAATTGCATTATCCTTCTCATACCGCCTAGCCCTGGCTGCTTACATCGTTTCTTGTTGCATACTATTTTTGGTTACATGATCAGGTTTTTGACTTATTTTTCTATTGCGCTTATGCTGATATTCAATTTGATTGGCATGTGATCAGAATAGATTTGCACTCTACCTTTTTAATGATATCTCAGATAAATATCGTCCGGTCCAGAAAATACGTAGAAAGAGATAAATGTCAAATCTTCAACTTATATAGATTTTTTTTCTTCGTATCTGAAACAGGCCCCCATTTTTCGAAAATCGAAATTTTGGAAGGTCTGTTTTAATTAAATTTTTTAAAAATATTACTGCGATTTATAAAAAATCTATAATCCGACTCTATATGTGCTGTTCGTTTGCAAATAGTTTAGATTTTAAATTTAGACGAAATCGATAAGCGAAACAATTTTTTTTTTGTCAAATACTCTCAAATCAACGCGAAAACGTTTACTCTGCGAATTGTCGCCCACTCGAAATACAAGGTGACAAATGAGAGTCCCTACACCACCGCGAATACATTGCGGTTTGAGAAATTGTCGTGTTGACTGAAACAGAAAAATTCGCATGTCTATCCACACCAAATCGTCAGTTCTTGCGAAAATGTACTCCTCTGGGAGAGCATCTAAAAAGCTGAAAAACTTTTTTGAGTATATATAAATGTGTGCAATGTTTCTTCGAGCTTTTAGCAATAACTGAGTATGTACTCTTATTGTAAACGTCCATGTTACAACAAATATGATTTTTCATTGAAATCGTTGGAGCCTTTTTCGTGAAAATTGCACTTTTTCGAAATTGGTCTCAATTAAAGTAGGAAAATCTATTCAGCCGTTTAGACTGCAGCCCGAGATACAGAGAGGTCGAATTCGTTATTAACAGTAACACCAAGATTGGTCAAAATCTCACGAACATTTTTACCCTTTTTCGAAAGTCACAATTTTAAAATTTGTTCCAGATTAATCTAGTTACTCTAAACGTTGTTCCATATTTCAAGACTTTTAGGTCTCCTGTTCGCAAAATATCACGAAAAATTAAAAGAAGCCGCCAACTTCAGGTTGTTCTAGGTTTGTTCTAGGTTTGTTCTAAATTTTACCAAGTTGAGTGTCAAAGTTCTTGTGAAAATTTTGGCCAAATTTTCAAATGATCTATAAACTTGAAACAATTTAGAACAAACCTAGTAAAATTTTCACAAATTCGATTTACAGAAAAGGGCCTCTAACTTCACACTTCGAACTTTGAACAATTTTCCTTCCTGATCGAATTTAGAATTTGATCGTGCCTACATTTGGACTAAAAACTTAGGCTTTGCAAAAAATAAAAAAAATCCCATGAAAATTCATACATACAACATCAACATAAGTCTTCTTTCGAATTGTTTAATTAATTGGTTCCATGTTAACAATAAATAATCTTTAAACAAATTCTTTAAATTTATCTTTGCATTTATGATTCTATTAAGTCTAATTAAGCGGAAATATATGTCAAATTAAGTTGGTTGCTGGCGGGTAGTTCTTCTTCATCAAATAGAGTGAAATCCTTGAATTCAAATGAAGCATTGATAGCATATGGTGAATATATCTTCGCTTCTCTTCAACAGTCATTTTATGTATACGAATTTACAATTTTAATTAATGAAATGGAGAAAGAGTGTGAGTGCTAGTAGTGTCAAACTGACAAGGTCAGTTGTTTTCAACGCAATACACTATAAATAGTGTTTGCTACTCTAAAGATGCCCTTTGAAACGTAAACAATTATTAGAAATTCAAAGAAAAGAATATTTATGCTGTTAAGTACCCGCAAACTTTTGTTCAAATTACAATAAACAGGAATGTTTATTTGAATGCAAATGAGTATCATCTGCCGTGTTTGTATCTCAAATGAGTTGAGGTAGGTTTGCTTAGAATAGGGTCGGTAGTCTGATCACGTTTTAATGTCTACGAGGTTATACAAGTATTGTGTTTTATTTTATCAATCCGGTTATTTTTTTGACTGAAAAATTGTTACCATAATACGTTCTATCAATATCCAATAAAACATAGTCAAATTCGTACTCAACTTTTCATATCAGTTCAAAAGTTCTTTACAGTCTATTACCCTTTAACTTCCCCTGAGCTATATCCATCATACACGTCGAATAATAATATACCAGCAAAAATCGAAATGTAACCCCTCAAGATACTGAAATAGTAATTATCCAGATTGACACTATTCATCACTTTGCGAATGGATAGTTCAATGACTTCCAGTGTGCAAAATAAACCGCAAAATCAATCTCTTTGCCATTCGAGATTGATACTTTTTTCGGTATTAAATTGCCCACAATAACATGCTTCTGCATTACTGTATTACTTCTGAGCGAAGCAAAAAAACCGCAAACATATCCCAGTTGAGCTTCACATTTAACTGGAAAAGATAAACGGGGGCCATGAGTGTCATTCAAATATTTGACATGATGAAGCAATAGTTAATGCTGTCTAATTCAATTTGATACCAACCGCATACATTTCGTACGTGAGTGTTATATGTTAGAGATACATTGCCTCCTCAAATTCTATCATACAATATCGCAAAATGCTAAAGACATCAACACTGACGAACACCAGCGTCATCATTAGTACTCGTATCGGCAGCATCATCAAAGAAGATTTTACTCACTGGAGCTGGAGAAATGAATTATAGCTGCCACAGTATAACGAATCGACAGAGAGCCATTTATTTTGCTATGGTCTAGCGCCTTTGGTTTCCTGTACGAGGAAAACTGTTGGATTGGCACTTGATAAGATTGTGGGTTAGATACTTGACTCGTGTGCAACTTGAAATAATACCATTAACCAGAGGAGCGAAATAGAGCTCTATGATTACCGGCAAGATTTTGATTTTTATGATATTGTGATATGAGGGATCCTTTTTTTATTGGTCTCAATGGAGGGATTCTTAGGGGTAATTTATGTGATTATGAATGCGCTTTGAAGTTTTGACTTGTATCGCACATAAAATTTGCCCGAAGAGAATTTTCTTGCAGGGTTTTTTTATTGCTAGTTGTTTGTTATGCAATGCGCAGAGTTTTAGTAGTGTGGAAACATAAAATCCCTTGTTAAGACAGAATTCCAGCAATAAATTCTGCAAGCTGCAGAAAGATATCTAGCGGATGTTGCTCAATAGGAGGTAAAAAGTTATGATGTTGAGTTCGCTTGCTTTAAAGTTTAAATTGGGCTACATTGGATTTAAGCATATAGAAAAGTTATAACTCGTAAAATGGTATTATCTTGCTATTTGCAAAGATTTTTGTAAGTTTCAGCTCCATTTTATATGTGTTTATGCATGGTCTTCCACACAGCCAAAGTTATTCCTGAAATTCCTCTCAAGTTCTCTGCTGACCTCGATTCCTTACATTTTTAGAGACAACGCCTCAATAGATTTTGACAAATATTTGCTCACATGTATGATAGCTGTGTCTCTTAACTAGGGAACTGCCACTCTTTATATTGGGCTCCTTCCACTTTTGGACTTAGCTCCCATAGAGTCCTCTGAAATGCCCAAAGTTTTCCTAATCGTAAATGAGTTGAATTAACTACTTTTAACTTTGGTTTCAAAGATATTTAATTAAATAGGTCATATCTCTTAAACCCGACTATGCCCTGGTTATGGTATAACACCAATGCATATTCTTGTGGAGCCTAAGATTTTGTGCTGCATCTTGGTCGAGTTGGATAAAGTCCATGATTTTAAACTTCATGATTGTTTTAAAGTTCATGATTTTCTGTTTTCAGATATAAACTTAAAAATCTAGATTCAGTGATATGCTATGGGGCTCATCTCTTAAACACTTTTTACTCACTTTTTTATATTTTTAATAACAAAATGAACACCAGCAAGGCCGCGGGCAATAGCTAGTACACCCAATTAATTGTTCCGTAACAGATTGGACACAGATTGTTATTCTTTATAGGAAACTTCGTACACGTTAAGGTATGTATATATCTCCTATGCAGACCACTGCAGAATCTAAAATTATTTTTTACGCTACTGCATCGAGTATGATATTCTCTTAAAGTGCATGGTTTTAGTATGACATAATTGTAGAGCACACGGACGCCTATATCTATGTCAAGTTAAGACAATTGGTTTTATTGTAAACGATTTTATGATAATCGATTAATCGGTATTTGCACCAAATGACATAGACATAGAAGGAGCTTTTAACAACGTCAGTACATCAACTACAACTGTCAAATCTAATGGTGGATAGATCACTTTGCGAGTTGATCAATTTACTGCTTACTAGTCGCATTATCAACTCAAAGCTGGGTGGCACATCTGCTGGTACTTTTGTCAGTAGAGGCATCCTACAAGTCGGTGGACCTATCTCCATTTACTTTGGAATTTGGTGGATAACGAAGGCTTGAGGGATGCCAGGTGATCGCTTATGCAGACGATGTTGCTGTAATAGTCTAAGCACCTTACCTTAAAAGTACTTCTACAAAACTGTTTAAATAAGCACACTGAACTAGTCCTTTTCTCCAGGAAATATAAAATTCCAGTCATTGACCCTCCGTCCTTTAAAGGAATAAGTTTCACTTTCTCTAACGAAGCAAAATATCTGTGTCTTATTTTAAATAGGAAACTAAGCTGGAAATCCAGCATAAAAGAAAGAGTAAATAAATAAACGGTAGTTCTTTCCCCTTGCAAAAAAGCTATTGGAAACAAATGGGATTTGCAATCCAGAATAACATCTCGGTCATTAGGCCGACTCTCACGTATGGGGTTGTTGTTTGGTGGACTGCCTTAGATATGGCCAAACCATAAAAAACTAAGCAAAGTCCAATGATCGGCTTAGTTGTGCATAAGCGGAGCAATCCGCACGATACCTTCTGCAGTACTCTGTTTCATCTGACACCGTTCGACGTCTTTAGTATGCAAATGGTAGATAGTGCAGCTATTCGCCTTAAAGCAACTTCAAAGTGGTCTGTAAAGCATTTAACCACTGGCATTGAAATAACTTCAAAATCCTTCCTGAAAACACTGACTACACCACACAAATATTCAACACAAAAAGTCAACATTTCTTCCAGATTATTCTGGGAGGGAAATGTATTTCTAGAAAACAAATCGATACATTTCCTGACTGACAGTTTTCAAACGTCTTCTCTGACAGGCTTAATATATTCCTCTCCTTTCACCTTTCTCAAAACATTGCAGCATATTCCAGGCTGAAATAATGGCAATAGAATAAATCTTGCCCTGACTAGAGAAAAACGTCATATCAGTAAAAGATAGGCGCATCTTTTCAGACAGCAAGGCAACAATCAAGTCCTTGGAATCGTTTTCTCTAGAGTTGGCGGAACAGTTCACCTTTGTTGGGTGCCGGGGCGTAGGGACATTCCAGGCAGATGAACTTGCCAGGTATGGAACCACAATATCCATTATACCAGATAAAAGTACCTTGGGTACACCGATCGCTACATGCAAACTTAATTTAAAGCTTGATGCTGTCGAGAGAACAAATCTTAGGTGGGCAAGTGGTACAACGTGTCTAGCGACAAAACATATTTGGCCTAAGCTGAATTTGAAACGCACTAAGATTTCTCTCAATAGAGTGCATTTTGGCGCTATAATTGGTACCATCACTGGGCACTGTCATATATGTAGGTAAGCAGAGAACAAGGCTTGGCCTATGTTCAAACGAATTCTGTAGGACCTGTATGGTCAAAGAAGAGGAGGAAACTTTTCCTCACTTTCTTTGCGCCTGCTTATCTCTCTCCCAAACAAGGAAACTTCACTTAGGAGCCTTTTGCTTTGCGATCTAAGTGATCTGACAAATGCAGACATTAGAAGCCTTCTACGCAGTTGGTTCAACGAGACGGAAATTTTCCCCTCAAGATCCAAGTTTGTCGGCCTTTGTCAAATTGGGAACAATCATTTCCAAAAAGCCTCAGCGTGGAATTGTTCAGTCTTAACTAGAAATTGGTTATTCTAAATTTTAAATTGATTTTTTCTAATTTGAAGTTGAATAGGTATAGTTAAACCTGCAGAAAAATGTTTTTGAAAACTGGAATAAAGCATGGGTTGCCCGACATATAACATATCAAACACTCTATTGGGCGAAGTGATTAAGTGGTTAAGTGCGTGATCACTAAACGGCTGGGACCTCTCGCGAAGGTGTGTCATGAGAAGTTTCTCTAAATCAAAAAAACTGTCGGTCCCTACCATTCAAGTCGCACAGCACGAATAGCTGTGATAAGCTAGGCCAGGCCCTCTAAGGGCTCTCAGTACCAAAATATTTATTTAAACACTCTATCAAACCTAAAAGTCAAGAAGTCTTTGTACCAAATTTAATTCGTCCAGTTGAATTGAAGTCCGCAAAACCTAGTGCATATGGACGGATGAACGGACTAGGCTGAATGGGTTTCGTTATTGATATTATTAATTTATAAACATATGTTTATACTTTCCAGGGTGTATGTTTGTTATTTATATACGTTACCTCCTGCGACACAGTCATAATTGTCGGAAATTTTATTTTCCTAGTCTCCAATCAGCTAAATCTGAAAATAACACCCATTTTGTCGCTTCAAATCCCTCTTCTGATAAGGAAGTCCTTTTCACTGATAGTCTTTCTGACTCTGGCCTTTATCAACTAAGTGGCATTACTAACAACTTAGACAAACAACTCGGCCGATAACTGCTACAGCGAGCAACCATTTCCTCTCCAAATTAGACCGCATCCATTCACCTCTATTTCTCACATTTTTATACGACAAGAACAACTAAATTCTACCTTTGAAGAACTCATATAGCTTTAATTTTCGTAAAGTTAACTTCGTGAAACTAAACAACCTCTGTAACGTTAACTTTAGCCATATTCTTGATAACACGCTCGCCAATATCGAAGATGCTCTCGCTTTGTTCTACGCCGAAATCTTCAATTGCCTCATACAATCTATCCCAATTGCTGCCCAGAAGAAATCCTCGTCACCTCCTCCCTGGTACAATAAAGAATTATGCTCGCTACGCAACAAAAGAAACAAACTGTGGCACGTAAACCTTATATCTCCATCTGACTCAGACTTTTCAAATTACCAGAAAACAAGTACTCACTTTTCCGAACGCTGACAATGTCTTTATCACGAATATCTTAACCGAATGCAACGTCTTCTAATCTCTGACCCCAAACGTTTTTACGACTTCATTAATGCTAAGAAAAGGCTGAAAATGTCTAATACATCTTCGGACAGCCCTAAAATAATCGCAAACCTATTTGCTAATTTCTTCAACCAACCACGTCCTAGAACCCGATTATAATAACTTCTCTTACATGAGCAACTGTGCCCAAACATCCTTCGTCTCGGTCGATATAAATTCGCTACTAGTTGAAGAGAAGATAATGAAACTTAAGGAGGAATACTCTACTGGCCCCGATTGCTTGCCCGCCATAGTTTAGAAAACTATGATTACTTCTCTTACATGAAAAACTGTCCCCAAACATTCTTAGTCTCGGTCCATATAAATTCGCCACTGGTTGAAGAGAAAATAATGAAACTTAAGGATGAATACCTGGCCCTGATGGCCCACCATAGTTTAAAAAAAAAAATGCGCGAACTACTTGATCCAACCCCTCACTCTTCTCTTTAAACTTTCTGTCTCACAGAGAGTTTTCACATCACTCTGGAAGAAGTCTTACATAATTCACGCTCATAAAAAATGGTAAGAAATTAAATTTCCAACTATCGGCCCATCGCTAAACTTTCCTCTTTATCGAATCTCTTCGAAAGCATTATTTATGACATAGTATTCTATCATTGCAAATCAATCTTCTCCCCAAACCAACACGCATCTAGATCTACAACAGCTACCTTAACGGATTTCGTATCTAGTACTCTTTGCGTACCGATTTTAGTAAGGCTTTGACAAAATCTCGCATGGATTTATCCTCTTCCAATTTAAAGTTCTAGGCTTTGAATCGGGGTTCATTACGTCGATCAGATCTTACTTAGAACAACGCCAGTACTAAGTGCATTTTAGATCTTCTATGTCTGACCCCATTAAAGCCACCTCCGGAGTTCCTCAAGGCAGTCACCTCAGTTCTTTGATTTTTATCTTAACAATCGACGATGTGGATTATATCATCGCAAACTCTCATCTATCTGTCTACGCTGATGACATGAAAAGCTTCACGCACTTATCAACTCCTGTAGACTTTCGTCCACTGCAAGATGACTTGAACACATTTTCAACCTAGTGCCAAATTTTAACTCAATGTCAATAAATGACAAACTATCACATACTGCCGTAAGTATCTTCCACTACCCCCTTGAACTTATTTCATTTGCGACGAAGCTATCCCCTCCCTCTCTGCAATGCATGATTTAGGTATTATCTGCGACAGGGAACTCAATTTTCGCTTCCTGCTTTAACAACATTATACGCACTCTTGACTTCGTGAAACTGTGGTCTAATGAATTATCGGACTACGTATATATGTCAAGAAATCCCTTTGTCGCCTTTGTTAGGCTCATCCTTGACTATGCTAGTCATGTCTGGTCTCCTTATTACGATACCCATTCCTTGCGATTTGAGGCTGCCCAACGCAGGTTCATCCATTTTGGCCTGAGCGGCTTTCCATGGGCTGACAGCTATAACTTACCGAAATTGATTAATGCACAGTCTCTTGAAAGACGTTGTGGCCTTCACTTTTGCATCCACTCTTCCTACGCCCCTTAGTTTACAGTTTAGCTTTAGTTCTTCATTGGTTTATATATTAAGTTTAGCTCTAAGTTTCTTTGTGCTTGTACTAAGCCTAAATAAATAAATAAGTAAATATACAAACAGTAGATTAAAATTATATACCCCGGACAGGGTATAATAACTTATTCCCACATGCTAACAATTTGTTCCTATTATTTTCTCAACAAATAGATTTGATAGTGAATCTACATACAGATACACTCGGATATGTTTGTTATCTCAGCAGTTACTCATATTATTTACAATTGAAGACAAATTGCGTACACATATCACGCAATTAGTTTGTCATCATGCGAAATATATGATAATAAAAACGGAAGATTATCATTTTGTTAAGACAACAAATCTATAATTGTACAAATGTTTCATAATTTAAACAAATCCTTTGTTGACTTTGTTAAACGTCTTGACAGGTGAGTGCACTTTTTATGCCCCATTCCGTAGGGTATTTCAATTTGAATGCATAGTTTATGACATAAAGTACAAGGTGGCGCAAAAGTCATCACCTTATCGGAAGGTGCTCTCATTTTTGCAAATGGCGTCTTATGTCATCGCGACTTTGACATTTGTGAAATAAACAGAAGCAGAATTTACGTAGACAAACCATGGATTGCTATGGGTACTCTTCAAGAACGCGGAATAATTGTGTGAATGTTTTTGACAAATAATCGGTCGGTGGTTTTGGTTCAACGTGAATTTCGTCGTCGATTCCCTGGTCGCGTGGCTTCAACTGGGCAAACACACCTGTGTTTAGCCTCTCGCCTTGACGAGACTGGGTCAACACGAGACAGTAGCAGTCGTGGACGACCCCGGAGCAGCCATTATTGGGCATCAATAGACGGTCTTTACAGTGAAGAACTTAAAGATGTACCCTTATGAAGTGCAAGCAGTGCATCAGCTATTGCCTGCAGACCGCCAATCTCGTGTAAGTTACAGCCAAGCTCTTCTCCTTCCTTCCGGCAGTTTAATCTATCGTTTTAGCGATTTTCACTGGCCCACAAGATCCCCCGATTTGACCGTTCCAGACTTCTTTCTTCGGGCTTTTTGAAGTCACGGGTCTATAGGAGCAAGCTACAGATCTAGGCAGCCCTAAAGGACAACATCCGACTAGAAGTGGAGAATTTATCACCAGAAGTTTTGAGAAAAGTCATGGAAAATGCTGTGGAATGAGCCCGAATGTGCAGCAACTCTGGCGGCGGCCACTTGACCGATATTAGCTCCGCGGCTTAATGGAACAAAATTTAAACGTCTAAATAAACATAATCAACAAACAGAACCATTTCTTTTTATTTACAAACTTGTATATTTATTTGTGATCAGCATTGAAAGTTATGTGGATATAGTTATATTTAGCTTCAATATTGTCTTAACAAAGTATATACATATGTAGATGTTGATTTTGTTTAAAATTCGTCTACACACTGTACAGAGTCACGCCCACTTTTGGGGGGCGTTTTTTTTACAATATTATATATTTTACTTTCTGAAAGCTATTTGCGGTGATGGTTGAGTCTTTTTGTGAATATCTCACCAGGATCCGTGAACTTCGGTTAAAAATGATGACAGCAACGCTCACTTTCTTCGCAGAAAAAGTAAGAGATGGGTAACTTTTCTGTATATTTGGTCATAGATTGCTTAGCCATTCTAGGAAATACAATTTTAATGAGGATGAAGGTGGCGGTTGGTGGTGGTTGCAGTAGTAAAGTTCACCCAATTGTTTTTAATCACTTCCCTAGACTTTTGCCGTTTATAAAGCAGAGTTCTGTGGGGAATTTTCGAAATCGGTGCGGTCCATTCGTTTTTAATTTCATAGATATGGAAATAATATGGTTGGACAATTTATGTTCTCAATTAAACCCATATTTATGTTATGCCTTTTATCAAAATTATCCTCTGTGTTACAAAGAAAAACCTCAAAAAGGTATCGCATAAATTCGTCAATAAAACGATATCAGTTAGTTATGCATAATTATACCCAATAGTTGAATGCTTATCGTTCTTTAATGAAAGTATATTAATACGTCTCTTAATTAAAGACAATCAATATGCATTCAAATTTCTTCTCTGATAGTAATCCGACACGAATTTTGGTTCGTAAATATGCATTTCTTCACTCAAATAACATGGAATTTCTTAGAAAAGGTTGCAACCGTGGGCTTACCTATAATGAAGTGGTTGCATGTGCTAGAAACTTCATATAGCCCACATCTGAACTTTTGTATCATAGAATTTCTTTTAAGTAAACTTTTAACGCAATACATCGACTCTACCTACTCATGTTACAGGCAAACAAATCTCTATTTAATTTCTCTGCTTCGGAAGTAGTTGTTAAAATATTTCTAAAGAATCCAACAATATTTTGTTAATTCAACTGTTTTGATTGTTGTTTCCTGTGCGCTGTCTTTATAACTATCGTTTCAGTCTGCCAGATGCGAGAAGAATACTATGTACAGGGCTAGGTTAAATAAAAAAAAAACAAAACAAAAACAAATAGTAACACTGTTCTCGTATTCTGTAGGTTTGACACAAGCATCTCAAGTGCTCAGAATGGACATCTGAATTTCTCAAGTGTTTTATTGTGGGCACCATGACAGAGGAGCTAAAAGATGGGGTCTTATAATTCATTCAGTAACTCAATTCAATTGTGAATAAATTGAATTGCGCGTGCAGCAGAATAATTTGACTAACAAAGGAGTACAGGGATGCGAATTTATTTAAACAGTAGGAGGCGTTTTGGGTATGCGAAAAGTGTTGTAAACGTTTCACAAATGGCTGTCGTGTCTGTACATTTAACATAAAATTACGTACGTTATAATTGTATGTTTCGTACACAAAAAGACTTCAAGGTTGAACCGTGCAGACACGTTAATAAACATCTACTCTTCGTCATACACAAAACATGCAAAAATTAAGGCATGAACATGTAATAATATAAAAATGAGTTGTAAACTCATTTTATGTACATAAACCATGTCACCATGCATATGTATATATTGCTAAATGTCAGCTTTATAAAGACAAACGTAAAATATTCGTATCATAAAAAGCAGAAAAAATGCGAAGTTATTTAAGAAGGAAGAGAAGATGTAGCAGAAGTAACAATGACGTATACAAGGTTCAAGATAAAATAATTCATTCATGCGAACACGTAAAGCCAATTCCCCTTACGAACATTTGAAAGACAATAGTCATGTTTTGGGCTTTTAAAAAATGAAAAAATATAGGGCTCGCCTGAGTAGCATGCATTTCCACTATGTTGTTTATCTGCAAAAATTCGGATTTGAAGTTAATTTTTTTAAATTCGTTAAAAAATTTGTTTACAATCTGCAAACGGAGCACAATCCCCATCCGCCACCATCGGGTGGCGGTTCAGCTAAGACTTATGTGTGCCATTTGCATGGAAAGTGTATTATCTCGTCAGCCTTTCTCGACTGCGTGCGGTCATATCTTCTGTCAGAAGTGTATTCTGCAGGCGATCCGCCTGACAAGTAAGTGCTCGATGTGCAATAGCAAACTGAAGGGGACACAAGTGCAAGGGGTGAATTTTTGAAATGTTGTACGATTTACTGTGAATTTTAGTTTCGTTTTTATAAATTCTTTTTTTTTTAATTTTTTAATTTGTTTTCAATTTTTTGTTTAATTCTATTTTTTAAGAATTTTTTTTTTCTGGTACGCCGTCTTATAGCATATGGCCGCCGTAGTAAAGTATCGTTAATTTTGAGGTTAGAATGGAAATTCAAATTTCGCCTCGAATTGTAACCCCATATACGACAGATTTTTTTTTTTATGGATGAAAATCTCGGAAAACATTGAGAGATTAGAATAACCGGAGTAGAGTGGGACTCTAAACGCGCTAAAAACACCTCCTGAATCATAATCAATCAAAGAAAGATCGACAAATAAGTTTTATTTTATTTTGAAAGAAGGTATTATGATTTAAATACAAGTTCTCATAAGTTCCTGAGGTTTGATTCTTCTCAATCTACGAATACTAGGTTAAAAATTTAAGACGTTTTTTATCTCAGGGTTAATATACAACTGCAGATGCTGGTTGTGACGAATAGCGTTCTTTTTTATCACCTCTACTACCAGGTCAATCTGCAAATCACAATGCAAGTCACTGTTTCTAATAAATCATGGTGCATTAACTATTCTACGACGGACTTTGTTTTTAAATGTTCGGATTATCTCTGCACTATTTTTTTTTTTTTTGTATGATCTTATAGTTGGATACCATACGTCCAGATAGGTTTTAATATTTGATTTTATAACAAAATCGTATTTTCATTGGATATTTCTGAATTATATCCCAATACAGTTGTCTATATCTAATATTTAACTACTCAGACTCACCTTTCTTTTTTACATGTTCCTTCCATTTTAATGTAGCGTCCATATTCATGCCCAGGTGTTAGAATTATTAATAACGATAGAGAAATTCGTTATTCTTTTATTTGTAAAATTGATATTAGCTCATTTCGTCTCATTTAATTTGATTCGCCTTCATTGCGCCCAAACTCCTATCTTGTTAACGGCTTTTTGTAACTTTTCTGTTGGTTTAACCACACATTCACCAAATGCTAGGATTATAGTGTCATCTGCGAATATGGCTATCATTCCATCATTCCCCTGTTGTATATTATCACTGGCATATAATAAATGCAGTGTTGGCCCTAGAACGCTCCCTTGTGGGACACCTACTTGTGCTCTCTTAAGTTCAGAATACGCTTTTCTATAACGCACTCTAAATAATCTATTTGCTATATAAGATTTATAAATCTCATCTCATAATATTGTATAGGTAGATCCCTATGTAGTTTATACTTTAAACCCTTATACCAGACTTCGTCAAAAACCTGCTCAACCTCTAAAAATAACGAATAACTAACTTGTTTTTCTTTAAGTGCTTTTTCTATAACATTAGTTATACGGAACTCTTGGTCTATTGTTGAGTGTTCGTTTCTAAACCCGAATTGATGGTTAGGGATTAGTTTTCTTTCTTAATTTTGTCTAATCTTTTAAGAAGTAGTTTTTCGAAAGTAAGATTGATATGTGTCCTTGTTTAGGTATAACAATTACTTCTACTACCTTCCAGTGATGGGGAACATATCATGATGCAATGAATGGCAATTCTTTCATGATTTGGAAGGGTATACGATCATAGCCATAGACAGGTTTTTTTTTTTGGTATGTTAAACAGTAATCCACTTTGCGGTTCACCACCAAGTAATGGATGTATTACACATTAGTGTTGGTCAGCGCATCGGATTTCTATAAAATTAGTAGTGCACGTTCTCATCATGGTAGCTCCATTAAACTGTATGTCCCTATGCTCAGGAAAATAAATTTATTTACGCGTTGAGTAAATACAGGGAACACTAAAAAACAACCGCTTCATCGTGTTGAGTATGCACAACCGTGTCCACCACCGATTCCGGCAAAAGTATTTGCTGATTGTTTGAAGAGATCGTCATTATTTTTATACAGCTTCCAGAGAACATAGAAACATGATTTATAGTTCGAAGTGATAGAAGATTAGTGATCTAAAATTGAATTTTATTCAAATCGGATATGCTGTTGTAATTTTGCAAAACCCCGCCTTAGCCATTGCCTAGAGCCTATTTCAAGTTTCCAGTCCCAGGGTATTCAAAGATACGGCGGTGAGTGAGTCAGTGGGTTTTAGCTTTTATGATATACTCGTATTATTTTAGATACATATAAGATGTAACCATTGGGTTGGCATTTTTTCAGCCTTGGAATGACTAAAATGCGAAACAAAATCAGACTTCAAAGTCGATCATAGTTCGAACCTAACGAATTATGACTGTGACATCTATGATGTACAAAACTGTAGAAAGTTATCTGAGGTCCTTACCTCACTTGACTGAGGGGGCTTGTTGTTGTGGTGCGAGCAGTTCACCCATTTATAATACTCTAACCTTAAATTGTAGAAAAAACGTACACGTACATGGACAATGTTTACTACCCCATTGATTTATACGCTCAAATTGTGAACAGTGAACAATAATGGTTTTTATTAGTGGACAATACCACGAGTCTACTGCAATAATAGGTAGAATACGTGCCAAGAAATGAAAAGAAGTAGATTCAGGTTCATTGGATATTTTCGGGAGTAATTATATTTCATGGTAAAATAATAAAAACAATAGTATTTGGACTAAATGCTTTTGTTTGTTTTGCGGAAATAAATCAAATTCTGTGGTGGAATTATCATATTAGATACATACAGAGTTTTACATTAAAAACATACAAAAAACAGTCAAACACAGTCTTCTACTGCTGAGAACGACCGCGTGGTACGCTGGTTCAATCGATAGGTATACTTAGGACCAATATCGACAAACCGAGCATATCGCTATCAAATAAAAATAAATATTAAACCATGATATTCTAAGCAGCGTCTAACCCAAAAATGGGCCACTGTGAATAGAGTCTGTGAAGAGCCGTTAAAATTACGACCTTGCCAACACGCGGGGCTAGCAGCGCATTTTTAATGTGGCACAATCTATCCTGTCGTCTCTAATCTTTAATTCTCCTCTATATTCTTTCTCCATCATCGGACCTTAGAAATAGAAATTGTTTAAGTCGACTCTGAAGTAGATTTAAAGAATCTTTTCAAAAGTCTACTTTTCACCCCTCGTACTATGTTTTCACAAGAATCAAATGAGAGGATTACGAAAACAATTTCAAATGAGGTGCTAAATTAAATCATTTCCAATACACTTCCTCATTTGCTAAATCATCTCATTACCAGCAAACGACATGGCAAAATGAAGTTCAACAAAGCAAACATAACTCTTATCGAATTGAGTTGAAAACTGTAAAAAAAAAATCATGAAATTTGGAGGTCATTCCATGTTCCAGTACGGCAACAATACAGTTTGCAGTGTCATGCCTGACGTCTCTGACGTAATAATTACGTGTGTGCACTGATTGATTTTTACTTCATGTACACAATATAAATCCTTGAAATATTAACTTTGCAATGATAATGATAGCTCACCTATAATTGGTCGTCCGAAGTTATACACCCTTAATGTTCTCGTGCATGAACCTGGAACAGGGACACTTTCTTGGTTTGTCAACTGTCAAACTAAATGAGCATAATGTAGTGAAAATGCTTGGAATTGATTCATTTGAAGTCATCTCATTTGGCTGTAGTGAAAACGTAGTATAATTAGTCATTTTTGTATTTTCACTATTGTGAACTCGGTTTCATTGTTTGATAATGTCAAATTTTATGTTTTCCCTGCTTGTTTGGAGTCTATATATTCAGGAAAAATATATTTTGACTGTCACTTTAGATTTTGCTTAAATACCGATAAGTTGACATTAACTATTCCCCAAATTAGAGAAGATATTTGTGGGATTGTATAATTTATTTATACAAATTTCGATATAGTGTCAACTTTTAGTTAAAAGTCGTTTCTAAATTATTTTATTTCTAAGAAAATGCAGAATATTATACAAAAAAAAATAATGGTGTTTGTCCACTACGGACTCTATCGGTCGCAATGCCAGCTTCAACGGAAGCATGCGCACTATACGAGTAGTTTACAGAGCCGAAGTAAGATTAATCCTAAAATCTCTGGTCATCCACATCTTCTCCGCTTTTTGGAATATACGTCGGACTTAGATAAAGCGTGCAGTAGTATTATCCATCAACCAGACCAAAATGGTATGTTTGTATTCCACATTTGTGTCCAAATACTAAGCCCGCTATAAATTTGTCATATCTGTAAATAAATTATATTTTATTACCATCACGTAAGTAAATTGTTACTGCTCCTTTAATTAAGATACGAATCTAAAGTGTAGATGTACCTGTGATAACGACAATTATATTTTTTCTGTGCCAACACGAATTTGGAGATGAATAAAATATCTTATCTTATCCCAAACACCTCAGTTATCTTTTCATGAGAAATACTGAAAAAAAAATTCATTTCCTTTCTTGCTGTTTACACTCGACTCAATACGAGTATGCCCAAGATTAAACATCATCTCATAGATTAGAACAAGAAATAGAATGAGAATATGAATCCCCACATCATATCGAGTGAAGCCATTCAACGCCCATGCACTGCGGCGACAAGCAAGTAAGTTATGAAGGTACGGTACTACATTTTTGAATTTTCCACTAGTATATCGTTGCATCGGACAGTGGAACAGGTTTAGAACCGCCTACATCTCTCATTCCCTGCAGTTCGATGAATTTAATTCTTTCACGTCTGCCACAGGTTTGTTTATAAATTGTGTTCCTCCAGGCAAAGTGAAACTATTAAAAGCCGTCTTATTTATTTTTGTTTAACTAAGGTCGTCCAAGGGCGGTGTAGTCACACACCCGCTTCTTGTGAGACGACAATCCCACCTCAGGGTATTCTCGTTTTTGGCGGACACAATCCACATATTAAAACGATGATCGTATTTGCGTAGGCTCACTGAAAAAAAACAAAAATAAAATTCCAATCCAAAAGTCAGTCATGTATCGAATGGGTGACGTAATGTCGGACGCGGCGAGAAAAAGCGCGAGTTAATGGTGTGGTGGCCAATTTGCATGGTAATCCACTTGCAACCTCATGTGTCATGTGTATCGTTGTCGTAAGCCGCCAAGCGTTGTCGCGCCGCTTGGTCACGGTGACTCGTTGTGCTGCTGGCAATTAAATTCATTCATAAAAATTAACGTTATTACGAGTACAAGTAGTCATTGTGGACATAGCGACTTGAGTATGCAGCTTTGTGCGGTAGTCGTTGTGTCATGTTGAACATTGAAGAAGCATTAGCTGGTGCTTTATGTTGACAGTTAATGGATACTATAGTGGGTGTTCCAAAGTTCGGACGAGCTATGTGTATTCTTATGCTATAATTTCGAATTCAAGTCCGCTAATAGTACGAGTCCATAATTATAAATGAAATTGTTTATTTTTCATTATAATCTCGCTGCTGACGTAGGTTTTTGAAATAGAAAATAACTCAAATGCAAAACCTGATCCGAGTGGAATTAACGTATCAACCTGAAAATGTTAGAAACAATATTCGCATTCGCATTTGCATATTAAACGGGATTATAAATTTAGAAATGTTAAAAATATCTGCCGAAATTCGAAATTCACATTTGAATAGATGAACTTATTCTAGACAGTTTGATGAATGTGCTTAAGCATAATTGGAGTCTATGTGGAACTCCTAGACTTCTCGTGTCTGTAACTCTCTTTATACTAAAAAACTCATTATAAACAGACAACGTTTTAATAAAATTAATTAACATGTAACTGGTTATTCGTGAAAATCCTCACTCGGGCAATACTAACGGATTCAGTAAGGTGTTTGTCTCTCTGTTTGTTTAGAACCGTTTGACGTGAGAACTGAACTTTTGTACAAATATACATAGTATGTGGTGAACCGAATTGGATCAGCAAACAAATTCTATACGGCCTAGGACCCAGCTCCTAACAGTGATTATAGCTATGCGACACGCAAATGGTAAAAACCTACCGTTGTAAGCCATATCCGAAGGACATAGTTTTCCAATTAAGAAGCTTCTCATTAGAATTTTACTCTCAGATAAAACTAGACAGTAGAAGAAATTATATTTGAAATTTTATCTCCAATTTAAACATATCAATGACAGGAGATAGTATTGTTCCACTTAGCTGCCAACGACTAACAATAACCCCTAACCTTCCCCGACCTTTGAGTCTTTTTCGACCTAAATTAATCTTTCTGTTCAAGTATCTTTTAATGTATGAGCAAAACTAATTTTGTTTGTAAAGAAATTGATACCGATAAGTAGTTTCGTCTGTGTAAAAAAATGACCACACGATTTTTTATTTCAATTAATTTGAGGAAAACGTGGTGCGAATCAAACACCAAGTTCAACATCATGCGGTTGAAATTAAAAAAAAATCTTTTGTTAACCTAAAGCGCTTGTAAAAGCTATTTAAATGCCTAAAAATGATATTTTGTTTATATTGTAGATTTCCTTTTTTAATTGTTCAGTTTGCAGTTCAAGGAAAAGAATTAAGTTAAATAACTCATCTGTCTTATTAATTTAAGGAAACAAATCCACTTGGATCGAAAAAGACCCAAAGGGTATACATATGTATCTACATATGAGTATGTAAAAAGCTGAAAATCTGCAGTTCTGTTAGTGGGCTCCGTGTCTTAGGGGATTTATTCAAGATTCAACGAATCGCACACTGGGAATACCGCAGGAATAAGAGAAACTCTGCCTGGTTGAGTCAAGTGGGGTCGGTGGGTTGCTTCGCTCGCCTAAGAAACTTGAAGCTACGTTCTCTCTATTTTTTTTTTTTTTTTCGTTTTTCTAGGTCACCTACCTACATATGTTATATAGGGGGTTCTAGTTCAAAAAGTGGAACTTAATATTGGTGCGAACTCCCACCATGTTCAATGGAGTAGCGGTGACACCAACTAGCGCGCTGAATCTTTGTTTGAGTTCATAATTGAAAATAAACTTATTATTGGAAATAGAGGTAATGATCCAGAGGTTCGGCATTAAGCCATGACCAATCTGACCACGCGGGGAACATCCCTCCTTGCACACTAAAGCTCGAAGCAGGAAATAAAGCTCTAACAGATACAAACAGTAGGTGAACCTCCCTTAACACTTGTGCCACCGCTAAAAAGCTATGGCCTATTTACGACAAAGCCAGGACCGACAGACTTATGCAAATGAATAGAAAATCCCTATCTACCCTTATAGGAGTGATTAAGGGGCATAATACTCTGCGGTATCATATGAAAAAGCTACGTAGAACGGAAGAAGACCTATGTAGTGGTTGTGGTGACGAGGAAGTTTACGAGGACACAACCTACTTTCTTTGCCACTGTCCAGGCATCAAAAAAATAAATTCCTCGTGCGACACTTCTTCTGGGATCTAGAAGAACTATCTGGAAAACAGGTGAATGACATCTTGAACTTCATCAAATTCACAGGATGGTTTGTACCATACCAAAATAAGTATGGTTATATACTCTTATAGGAACCAAACGGGCAATGTACTTTTACTCTTTTCCCCCGATGGCTATCACAATGGGTCTGAAGTGACCTGAGTGTGGCGGGGGAGGTTTACCCCCTCCCTCGCCAACCCACTTACCTAACCTATCCTAAGTTGGTGTAAACATTAGTCGACATTTTTTTTAAATTACAAGAGTCACATGTAGATTATTAGATTATTAATAGATTACAAGCATCATATGTATATAAATAACTGATTTTTGTCCCATAATTTAGTAAATTTGATGAAGACCATCACGCTCTGATCAATTTATTGAACAAAGATGCACATAAAATGCTGTTAGATACAATTGTCTTCTTTCAAAATATTTGCAATTTGATTACGAATCAATTTGTATAAAAATATTAAGTGGATTTATAAAAATATTAAGTGGATTTTAAATTTGAATAACGAATTTTAACAAAACCAAAAAAATATTTAAGCTTAATCTTTGCTAGGGATAGGTGACCCAGCTGCAGATGTAAAAAGTTTTCGAGTATTACTCTATACTCGCCCCATTTGCCGTTACTGGATCCCCATTTGCGTTTTCAAAGGAATAGGGCCCAAGGCCTTTTCAGCCGATATACCACACCAAACCGTGACTCGAAGTGGATCCCTCCTGAATTATTCGAAGATTTTCCACACCCCAGAAACGCTAATTTTGTTTATTGATGAAGTCATTGAGTTCGAAATGGGTTTCGTCTAACCTAATCAATGCCAATGGACCAATAATAACCGACTTGTGTGGTTACTCGTAAGCAGTTGCTGACTAAATTGAATTTTATATGGAAAATACACTCATACCTCGCTATACGGCCTTTCGCTATAACGGCCTTTTTTTATTACTTTGTTTCCGTTTTACGGCCAATATTTTTCGTTACAACAACAACAAAAAATGACTCGTTATACGGCATTTCGCTTTACGGTCTGATTTTGTGGAACGTATCTAGGCCGCTAACCGAGGTATGGGTGTAATGCAAATCCCTTCTTAAAATTATCTGCAAGGTCGTCAGTGGGATGTTTATCTGGGACGAGCGCCGCCGTAGATGTCGAAGGGTGTTCGTCAACAGATGCCTGTAGGCGGCTTATGTTGTCTCGAAAACATCCGGATGCAGGTGTCCCACTTTGTTTATGATTGAACAGAGTTACTTCTTGCCGAAAACGGGAAACAAAACACACGATGACATCTTTAGATTTTTTATATTAAAATGACTGCGAAATGCTCGTTGTGGCGAATGTAAGATTCGACTGGGATCGTCCAGTGCACCATTATTCAAAATCGAAATATTTAATCTAAAAGTGAAAACAAATTTTGTTAAAAAATATTGCTTCGTTCCAAAGTTATGAATTTTTAAAATCCCCTTAATATGTTTAGGCCACCCTGTATTAGGAATGAGAACAAGGAATATCTATTTCGATATCCCCAAATTTTTCAAAAAATCTGTTAAAAATCATCGAAAACAAATATTTTGACAATTTTCCAAGACTTGGTATGCCATGACATCATCTGTACATCAAATATTGTTTAGATATCGATTTTGAACTGGTATGCCATCCTATAACATACGCACACCACAACACCCCGAGACCCTGTTTTTTAGATTCGCCATTATAGTATAATAATACCAATACTTGCCCTTATAGGTGCAAGGAAAAATTAGAGAAAGCTTTTTTAGATAAACATTTCTGAAGTAAAAATTAAAGGTACAAAGTCTACTTTTCAAGGTTCCTGTACTTACAAGCTAACAAAATGTAAGGATCTGTAATCTGGTCCTCCGTCTGTCGTTCACAGCCTCATAACTTTGAACCGATAGACGTAGAAGATAGAATTTTTCTAACCGTAGACAGAACAAGAGTAAAATGTTGGGAATGTTCGAAAACTAAAAAGTTTTCAAGGTTTGAGTGAAAATAAAAATAAACAATTTTGTTTGTATAAATAAAGGGTTTTTTAATAGGGACATAACAATTTTGTATTTTAATACAAAACGTCAGTCAAGGTTTACATTTTTATTATGGTGAAGTTCACGAACGAGCAACGTTTGGAAATTATCAAAAATTACTACCGAAATTCTGAGTTGGTGGTCGCAACTTTAAGAGCGCTTACTCCGATTTTCGGTCGTAATAATCGTCCCACCAGACAGGCTGTGATTGATATAGCGGATAAATTCGAATTAGCCTATTCGCTATTGAATGTTCCTGTGGCAGTGAGACAACGCACCGGTCGAAGTACCGAAAATATCGCAGCCGTAAGTGCTTCAGTTCAAAATGAGCCAAATCAGTTGATTCCACGCCGTTCACAGGAATTGGGAATCTCTCAGTCCACATTGTGACAATTTTTGCGTAAAGATCTTGGCTACACCCTTACAAGATCAAACTAACTCAAGAACTAAAGCCTCTTAATCATTTAAAGCGCCGAAACTTCTCCGATTGGGCTCTGCAAAAGTTTGAAGAAAATCTTGAATTTCATCGAAAAATCATCTTCAGCGATGAAGCTCCTTTTTGGCTTAATAAGCAAAATATGCATTATTGGACAGCAACAAACCCATATGTGCTTCAAGAGACTCCATTGCATGCACAAAAAGAGACAGTGTGGTGTGGATTTTATGCCAGAGGTGTGATTGGACCGTATTTTTTTGTCGATGAAAATGATTGCCATGTTACGGTCAATGGAGTTCGCTATTGTGGAATGTTGGAAGACTATTTTTGGCCAGAATTGGATGGACTTGACATCAGTGATATGTGGTTCCTACAAGATGGTGCCACATGCCACACAGCTGGTCAAACAATTGATCTATTGAAGGGGAAGTAATTGTGTAATCTCGAGAAATGGTCTGGTCGAATGGCCAGCTCGCTCATGCGATTTAACGCCGATGGATTTATTTTTATGGGATTATGTTAAGTCGTTGGTTTTGCCAAGAAGCCAAAAACAATATTGAACGCGAAATTGCCAACGTTCCGGCCGATATGTGTAAAAGAGTGGCTCCAAAGAATCGATCGCTGCAAACGTGCTCGCAGTGGTCATATGAACGAGATCGAATTGCATACTTAAATTTAACATGTGTACTACACCTGGAATATATTTCAGCCCGATATATCAGTTATTCTGTGTTTTATTTAAATACGAAATTGTTATGTCCTTATTGAAAAACCCTTGTCATCAAAATAATGCGCTAATTTCAAAAATGTAAAGTTCCGTCATTTTTGCTTTATCGGGTTTCGAGGGGAAAAAAAAACCAAAAAGGAATGCCCCATTACCTCTGAAACTAATGAACCGAAAAATGTGTGTCATCCTTCAAAAATTAGAGGAAAACTATCATCATTTGAATACATACTCGTAACTTGGTTTTCGAAAAATGTTTACAAATGTGAGTGATGTACGAAATGGCATGTACCCTTTACAATCTTGTTTTTTTCCGAACAGCCAGATATTAATTCTCACTCGCTATAATAGGGCGAATCGTTTGGTACCCTTTTTACAAAAATCGGCACAGCTGTTTACGCTCTAGGACGTAAAATATGTGTACATACAATAATTGCAATCAAGCATGCAAACATATGAAACACATACAAATTCTTTTAGCTTGACCGTAGTTGGTTAAAAGAATAAAACTATGGTATTTTTTATTTGTGTTACTCATGTTACTTTCAAATGCCTTTCAATGACTAATAATGTTTTTTTTTTTTTGTTCTTGCAGGTAAGCTTCCCATCACCTAAGCAACTAAGCAAGAGTGCAAATACCAGATTTGACGGTAATGTATGGAAATTAGTTCTGACTCCAATATAATGTTTTTATTTTGCACTCAAAAAACAATCAAAACTCTGAGTGCATTTACGCCCCATACGTATATCAGCGGCGCACTTAAAATTCACAAACAACGCACACACCTCTGTTGTTGTATCTCCTGAACTTTTTAGGTCACCAATGATGATAAGAAAAATAAATTACATTTCAAATGAGTCACTTGAGAACTCATATAATTCATATGACACTACGCTGCATTTACTCAGTTTGTTTAAATATTTGTCATATACCAACAGCAGTGCAACAACCTCTTCAGTCTAAATGCATTGCCAACAGAAAAGTTTCGCAATTACATCGCATGGAATGCTAAACCTGGTGGATAGTCTGACATATCTTATCTTTGTTGATCTTATTTTTACAAAATAAACTTTCCCTAATCGATATTCTGTAGTGACAGTCTTATCATGAATTTAGTGCGTGCGTGTAGACTGATTTGGGTATTAATTGGGTTTTTGGGTGCAATAAAGGGCATATACTCGTTACCCTAAATAAAAATCAATTGCGTAGGAGTTGAATTTTAATATTACGCTGATCAAAGGACAGTTCATGAACATGACGTGAGCAGGCATTATCTAAGAGTGATAGCTGTGGAAAAAAATTGATGGACTTTGTAATGAAGGAGTTGAAACTAGTTGAGATGAATAGATACATATATGATAGACATAAACATGGTTTCACAGTTTCGAAAAGACTGATTCCCTGCATATTGATCTTGTTGATAAGCATTACCAAAAGTTATTTCCCATCAATCTATGCACTATTTGGGTCATGCTTTGACGTATATTTTTGTCACAATTCCTTATTTGTGGGATGAGATAGCTGTTTACACGCAAACTCAAATTCATGGTAATTGACCAAAATATTGTGCTGCCCTAATCTTCCTGGTGGTGAAATGTCTAAAGAAATGATTGTGTCCCATACTCGCCCTAGTCGAGTTTATTCTCAAATTAAAGCAACTCTTCCAATCTAATTATAAATAAATAATAAATATTTTGGGCCTTCAGTTTTATGCCGTTTCCGAAGGGCAATTTTTTCGATTGAAAGAAGCTTCTCACGACAGTTCTACTCTCGGATGTTTGTCAGAAGTTCGCGAGAGGTGGCACCCTGTGAACTTTTTTTTTTTTTATTGTTGTGTTTTCTTGGATTCGAACCTTGAACCTCTCGCTTAGTGATCGCGCACTTAACTACTGAACCACGGCGCAATGCCGTGATATCTCACACCGTTGTATGAAAACTGATCTTGCTTTGTTTTGAAGCTACTTTAATGCCATTATGTATGGAATATCACATCATTTAAATAGCCGCCTCGGCTTCCTGGCAGTGCTTCAAGCGGTCGGTCCAATTTTTGATGACTCGGTCCAATATGTGCGGCGTTATTCCGGCAATAGCGTCTCGAATGTTGGCTTCGAGCTCGTCCAAAGTGGTTGGCTTGTTAGCGTAGACTAAGGACTTGACGTAGCCCCAGAGAAAATAATCGATGTGTATCAAGTCGCATGATAGCGGCGTCCAATTGATGAACACTCGCCATGAGATGATCCAATTCTTCATCACTTCGAGCGTTGCGTCGCTTGTATGGCATGTAGCGTCGTCTTGTTGGAACCATAGCTCGGATATATCGATGTTGTCGAGCTCTGGCCACAGAAAGTCTTCTTCCTCATTTCGAAAGAAATAAGGTCCGATGATGCCGCCGTGCCATAAACCGCACCAAACAGTCAATCTTTGTGGATGCATTGATGTTTGGTCGAACACTTGTGGATTGTGGTCGCTTCTATAAAGGCAATTTTGCTTCTTGACATAGCCGCTAAGCCAAAAATGGGCCTCGTCCGAGAAGATGATTTTTTGGCCAAAATCCGGATCTCCGGCCAACATTTCCAGCGCCCAATTAGTGAACTCACGGCATTGTCTATGGTCGTCCGGCTTCAATTTTTACCTCAGCACAATCTTATACGGATAGGCCCAAATCCAACCGCGAAATAAGCCTGGTTGACTCTCTGGCGATGCCCAATTCAACTGATCGGCGCCGAATCGGCATTCACTTCACTGGTTGATGGCTTAATGTCCAAAAGGGTGTACTCACAATCAAACTTTTCCACGGTGCGACGAATTGCCTGCGCACTGAAGCCATGATGACGACCGACCTCACGACGAAATTCACGTTGCGTATTTACAACTGAGCCGGAATTTCGATAATATTTCTTAATAATTTCCACACATTCGGGAAGAGTCAAGTAACGCATAATGAAATGGCAAACGTTACTGAATGTCATTGGTAACTTTGACAGCAGCTGAAACATAACAATTGGAAAAACTATCATTGCTATCTGGTCACCCTTTAGTATGGGAATGAACAAATAGCCCCGGGATTGCAGTTCCTAAGTACCACCTGCTGAATTTTCTTGGCCTTGATTTAGTTTTCGCTGAAATCCACTACCCTATCGCCATCCTAACTGTTAATATTGACAGTAATGACCCTTAATTCCTCTAGTTGAGTTCTATCTATGTACGAGTAATAGTTATATACTCATATAAGCACTGTCTTTCACGTGTAAAGCTTTTACATTGTTATACATATTTTGCAAATAAAACCTATTTAATAGCAACATCTATCTGCATGTATATTACTAATCTATAACCCAATGTATTGGAGAATGATTAGTCATTGTTCTTTAAAAATGAAGTTTGTTGACCCCTAAATTACATTCTATTTTCTCTAGAACGTCCTCATTTTTCCCCAAATGCTTTGTTCTCATAGTCTGTTATTTCTATTAAAAAAAATTCCTCAATGCAGCGTCAAAAACACACATAATGACAGAGGAAAAGCACATAATGACAGATGAACTTTAAGCCACGCGACATGCCGACCGTCACCCAACAATGCAAAGTGTTGTCACATGACTTACAATATTTCCAGTCAGCTGCCTGCCGTTTGTGTTTGTTGATTCTTGTCACTCTCTGGAATTCCATTTGTAGATTTCAAGTTGTCCAACAAAAACTGCGAACAACAGTATAACTAATGCAACAGACACAAAGCATGCAATAGAAGGAGTACGAGCGCATCCATTGGATGCATTTTATACCGCATTACTAGCAAATTGTTCTATCAGAGTTGAACGCTCGCAGAGCACGCACTTTTTCTATATACGTAATAGATGCGTTCTTCTATTTTGCTCTATGAACATTTATTTATTTCTTTTATCTCTTTGGAGTGAGTTTAGTTGTTTTACAATAGTCTTTATCGATTTGTATCTTTTTGCTTTTTTTCTGTGGCGTACGGTAAGGGCCGAACCCATTTTTGGGAGTGTATACTACTCGTACAAGTGTTGACATTTATAAAGGGAAACACAAACGCACAGTGGATTTCCTCCAACATCCAGTTTGAAACTAATCAGCGGATAAAATATGGCTCATATTTCAATCAATTGTCACGACAATGTGGAATTTATCAGATGTGGACTCAAGCGTTTTGTCAAACTGCCAGCGGAAGCCGATTTATTACCATTTACCGATTGGTAGTCTGGTCACGTATCAGTGGGATTAATTCAGAAGATGTTTCTTCTACTGGTAAGATTATACTCCAGAAATTGCATTGAAAAACTAAAGATAGTGAACAGGAGAGGAGAGAATTAAAGGACAAAAAATTCAACATTTAAGGAGAACAAAGGCAAACGATACTACCATGTACGGACATGTCATATGTTTATGTAAGGGAATGATCTTTGGAGATTCCGTGGAACTAGCTTCTGCAGCAAACCAGATTGAAGTAAAAACTTGGATTTATGCAAATCGCTGTGTGATAACACTTACGAACAACTTTTTACAGATTATTTTACGGTAAAATCCTGTGCATTCTCATTGGAAATATGACCCTTATGTAACTTCTTCGACTTGATGCTCAGAAGGCGATTTCTGAGTACTGCAGTCTTCTAAGCATTAAAACGATATTCAATTTGCTGGCTACATCCGTCAAGTGCAAGCCTTGAAACTTGAAAAGTATATTGTACGACAAAAATGAGGTGAAGGTAGCAATATCTAATTTTACGACGGTATGAGATCATGTCTACCATATTATGTGAACGGTCAACAATCTTATTGATTCGTATCAGTGTGGGTCTAGGCCCTGAAAGTCAGATATTCACATTGGGGTAGATCTTGGGAAAAAAGCCATCGATCTTAAAGTCACCTAAGATAGAAACGAGCTATACAAAGCCATGTCTAATTTTGGCATCCTGCCAAACTCATCCTTCTGTGCTTGATGACGATGGAGAATACAAATATCGTCCTATACCGGTTGTACAGCGACATTGTCCTAGTCAGAAGGATTCGAATTCATCGCCTGGAATGGCTAGGGCGTGTATAGTGAATGGACATCATCGCTCCGGGACGGAAAGTCTTGAAATCCATCTGGAAAATCCGGGAAAGTGCTGGAGCTTGCCAGTCCTTGTCTGCAAGCATTTTTGTTCAACTTGGTGTGTACGGTGTACAATTCCATTTATGCTCTGAATTCCTTACTTGGTAGCTAGGGTACTCTATCATGACTGTAGTAACCTTATGAGTTTGCAGACTATCACATTAGATGTATGGGATTTTCTACAACTCTGATATCACAGTAGCATTCTAGTGTTAAACGTTTGTTCTCGTCCGCGCTTTTCTTTGTGACAGAAGGTTGCTATGATATTTCCTTTTGCATTAATTTGCCACCTTCAAATTTATTTTGGAGTTTTCAAGTATCTGTCTGCTGCTAGACTGTCTGAACAGACATAAATGTGAATGACCTGGGTACGGTATGGGCGAGAAATTTGCTTCCATTGAGCGATCCATCCGCACATATCTCTACTTCCCCCACTTGGTTTTGAAGGATTCTACAAAGTCACTCGGATGTTTGGCAAGTCCAGAGGCCTTATGTATTTCATTCTAAAGAATGGCAGATGTTCAAGATTTTTTTTCCATGGGTGCGCTGGAGGTGTTGGATTAAGGTTGACCATATTTTGATGTCGTTTTTCCTATTTCCACATCCAGTAAGATATTTATGTTCTGTTTCGGTGAACCGTCAACAGTTTGTGTCCTGATATGAAAATTATTAGCAGTTTGAAGCGCGCTTCGCTAAGTACGAGGAGGCCTTTTGTTGTGCTGTGTTCATAGCTTCCTTGAAATGCGGCATGATGGATGATAGATTTAAAAGTTTCAGATCTAAGTGGTCTCTTGTTTTGTCCAATTCCGAGCTTCTTGTAATCGACCTTTTTCTGACACCCACCACCAGATTGTGACGTGGTGTTGTGAGCTGAGAAACTTTAACGCATTATGACAGCTTTTTATAATTTTTAATTTTATAATTATGTTAGCAACCATATTCATACAGTTCTCGCCATAGCAACAAATTCCGCTGGAAATAGACTGCTGTGGTTTACAAGTTTTATTGAGTTAGTGGCAGGTTCGTCCGAAAAAATTGGTTAAGTGTAAGTCGGATGATCTCGCGAGAAAAGGAGTGTATAAGATCGCATTTGTAAGGTTCAGATCAAAGCAAGCACTTTGTGTTCCACGTTGTTGTTGTTGAATAACCTGGTTTGTTTGTTCTCACATGGGTCGCCCAAGAAGAAATTTTGATGAAATTTAATTTGTATGTTCTGATATGTAGGTATTTAGTTTCCTCAAAAAAATTGTCAAAAGCGGGTGGAATATGGGTAAAATGTGTGGGGCAGGTTCTAAATCACATTTATTGGCCGGCTAACGCAAGAATGTCTTAACCGATTTTGATGAAATTCAGCTCATAAGCTAAAACTGGCACGGTAGTTGTCTCAACCTAAAATGATATTTTGCGGATGAAGTTGGGGCATAAAAGCACAAAAACCTTCGAATCATACTTCTCACACATTTAACATCGAATTTTGATTTGGATTTATTGTTGACGTCGGCCAGTGGATGGGTCAGTCCTAAATCCCCATCTTTTTCCAAAAAAAATAATTAGAAGCGTAGAAATCGTTGGATGCTTCCTTTGTCCTTCCTAGGTTTTTTTTTTTTCAGTTCAATTTGCAATCCAAAATGCAGTCAAGATATTACGGAATACAACAATTTAACCTCAGGGCTTGAATGAGGGTTTGGATCTTTTTCTAATTAATAGGACTACAAACTCAATTCCGCATTTTTCAGCCTAGTGTTTGAGTGTATTAAGGGGGGAGCCTGCTTTAGGAGGCCCAAAAAATCGATTTTTTTTTTATTGCTTAAATCTGTTCCTAATATATCTAAGAATATGTCTGTCAATTTTGGAAAGACAATTCGGATTATTTTCGAAGATACAGCACTAAAAGCAGTCGGGCGCCGAGCAGGTATACGAGCGTTCGGGCAGCTGCAGCCGCTCTATAGAGTTCGTGCTCCTCCCTTTATTCGAAATACCCCAAATGTATACCTGGGGACGCATTATAACGGTACCCATTATATTTATGTCTGTATTTGCTTCTAAGCTGCGGCATCAACAGTCTGTGTTGTTTAGTTTTGCTCAGTTTTACTCAGTTTTGTTTCGAGTCTTGTCGAGTAAACACAGCTACGAGATCATGGCAGGTTATCCTAAAGGTGAAAAATCGACCAGTCAGCGTAGTTCGAAGCCACCAAAACGCAGATTCCATGGGAATCAATTCCTAAGTAAACCAGATGATGAAGAGTGTGGTACAAGCAGTAGTGCAAGGAAACTATCTAAAGCGAGTACCGATGACGTGATTGTGCATCCAGGTCACTGTTACAGAATAATTGATTTTCTGACAGTGTTTCTGGCAATTTCGGACTTGACATTGTGCAAAACATGTAAGCGAACCATCACGTTTGCAGAGAGCGGTAATCGAGGGCTGGGATTCAAAATTGTGTTGACATGTTTGTGCGGTCGGCGGGAAATCAATTCAGGGCCGTTAATACACACCGGTTTTGAAATAAATAGACGTATTGTGTTTGTGATGAGACTTCTTGGTGTTGGACGAGAAGGTGTCAATGTATTTTGTGCACTGATGGATATCAGCAACGGTTTGGCGAAATCAACATATGACAAAATAGTGGAGCATTTATACGCAGCCACTAAATCAATGTTTAACAATGCGTGGGACACGTGCAGAAGCGCATGGGTACTCGTCTCCGAAATAAAAGGAAGGAAGCGAAACTCGGAGGTAAAAAGCGGTTGACGGAAAGCATCATCAAAAAGTTGACGATTTATTACGGTTTGGCAATAAGAAGACATATTAATTCTGTCGAAGATATGAAAAAAGCAGTAATGGCAACCCTGGATCATTATTGTTCGACCGATAAATCTCCTCGCCACGAGAATTGTCCGATAGGCGCCGACAGCTGGTGTGAATGGCGAAAAGCTGAAGCCACGAATTCTCTTGCTTCTTTTAAGCATCCTGATCGATTGATTGCTGAAGATATCGAAAAACATATTCGTCCAATCTATGTGGAGCTCTCAAACGACGATCTTTTGACGCGATGCTTAGGTGGGCACACACAGAATGCAAACGAATCATTCAACTCCACTGTCTGGCGCATGTGCCCAAAACATCTGCATTCTGGCCAAAAAATCGTTGAAATTGCTGCTTACTTGGCTGCAGGAATATTCAACGAAGGGTATTCGGCAGTATTAAGTACCATGGAGCTTCTCGATATGAAAATTGGCATACAATGCAAGATCTTTGCTGAGAACGTCGACAAACAGCGCGCCAATCGGGAAAACCGTCGTTCGTCTTTCGACAGCAAAGAGTCTCGAACAGCTCGTAGACTCCATCAACTTCAACAAAATGAGTATTTTGAGGAAGAGGAAGGTCTACTTTATGGTCCAGGAATAGCTGATTAGCGTATTATTGCTGTAAGTAATCAAAAAGTACTATTTTTTCCGACCGTAAACTTTAAAGCGCGTTTTCTCGAGTTTTCATTTTTGGGATTTTCCAAAATTGGCGGGCAAAATTACAAAAAAAGTATTCAACCAATCGTAAAAAACCAAAGCTTATTAGATTCAGTATCTTATTACCTCCTCTGTGAACCTAAAAAGTTCTTGAAAAAAAAATTCTAAACTATTTTTTTAGTAAATTGAAGTTAGGTTTTTTGGTGAAAAATGCAACTTTTTTTTTCAAATCTAAAAAAAACTTTGATTTTCGCGTTTTTTTCGGGTTTTTTTAGGTTCACATAGAAGAAGGACTAATGAAAATTAATTATCCATTTGATTTTTTTGTTTCAGACAAAAATTGCGACCTACATTTTGCCCGCCAATTGGACACTTCAATTGCGCGGTGGTGCACAAAAGTAGATGAAAGTGGGCTGTATTTCGATATTTTAAATTTTAAAAAATGTTTTTTGTAAGTTTAAATATGTAATAAAATGATGTAAAAATTTCATTACATTTGCTTGTTTTTTTCTATCCTAAAAAAAATCACGAAAAACTGCCTTTTTTAGGCCTCCTAAAGCAGGCTCCCCCCTTAAGCACGGCTGTAATATTTTTGAAAAACATAATGCACTTGTCAGCAGCTTGCCTGTTGCAAATACGATGAGCTTACATCTAACCTGTATCTGTCTGTAGACTTCTGAGTTCATCCACTACTCGTATATTTAGATACTTCCTGCGATTAGATTAGCAATATGCATGTGCTCTTCATTGAATCCGTCGCTATCCAATGATTTTAGTAGGATATCCGCTACCGTTTACACAGGAGTGGGGAGATAATCGGTATTGGTACCCTATAAACGACTATTGTTGAATATTTTATAACTTTTACCAAATCAAGAGTGAAAATAACGAAATTGGTATTTTTGCGAATGGTGTCATCGGGTTTATTTTTCAAGAAATATGTATAGGTACTCGTACATATATTCTAAATAGCCGATAGATCAGGAAATAGTTCACCCACCTTCTTAATTTGCTTTCATTAACAAAATGTGAAAGGAAAAAAGTGCTAAAGTAATAAACTTTTTTACGACTTTAGTTTTACGATGTGATGCTATAAAAAAGTGAAATCAATGTCTCTTGAAAGTGAATGGCTTTTATATATGTAGATACGCTTTTGCTTATTTTGCAAAAAATCTTCAATCTTTACTCTTACTAGGCAGTGTTCCTTTCGGGTAAAAAGTCAATTGAATAAAAAGTACGCTCTAGGGCAGCAAGACGAAAATACACTTAATACAAGTCCCATTAAAGTAGTCCTTTTTAATTCCACAGAAGCCTGAATGGTACTCAAATTGGACAAATGTGGGTTTTATTGCTACCGGTTTGATGATGTAAAATATCCGGATAAACCACATAGCAGAGGCAGAGAAAAGTAACACTTTCGATGGTGTGCCTTATTATACTAGAGAAATGCCTCAATCCATACGGTGTGCTAATTAAAGTAAATTGGCTATGACTCAAGGCGCCAGAGGGCGTCAACATATTAACACCTAAATGCAACATTTTTTTGAGATTTTCAATTCTGTTGTACATCTATAGTTCTCGGCTGATATTGGTTTGCTGTCAGTATACCTCCCATCAACATCATCCATTGTTTGCAACGTAGATAAAGAGTATTATACTTGGAAGGTAGACCAACAAATTAAATCTTGATTTTTTATAAAATGACCCTTCATTGAAGTTTTAATAGAATATACCGAATTCCGTTTAATAAATGAAGTACAGAACAGGGTCGCAAGTGCTTGATTTGGAACTGGCTTAATTTTAACCGAGCACCAAAAGCATGATATTTGAGCACCAAAATAGTAATAAACCAGCACGAAATATAGTTTTTGAGCACTAAAATATTTCATGGAATAAATGATTTTTGGGCACCAAAATGATAATAATCGAAATGAGAAGCGCCACGATTTATGATGGGCGTTCGATAATATAGAAAACAAACGATAATATAGAAAAAATCAATTTTATTTTTCAACATAATTACCTTTTAATCGTAACTCGATACACTTAGCCCAGCGATGATCCAACTTTTCAAAGCCGTCCGTCAAATATAAGAATTTGTCTGCCTCCAATGGCTGTCAAACACTAACTAAATGACATATCTGCCTAATATTTTGTATGTAATGGTTGAAAAATGTTACCATTCTTGTCATGCCTCAATTCTAAACCGATGGAATGTATTGAGACTCCGGACGGAAATGGACTACATCATCTCCATTCCAAACTGCAACCGAAAGTTCTCTATTAGAATTCCTAGCAGGGAGGAATGGGATGAGGGAAGTGTCTGTTTCGAGAACGAACTGACGGATCCAAAATGACTGCTGGTACTGGTGCCGGCGTCTACTGTGAGTCTCGAAACATACATCGCTCGTTTAGACTTAAGGATGGTTGCAGTGTCTTCCAAGCCGAAATTGCTGCAATAAAACAAGCAGTGGATATGATTATTGAGGAAGATATTTCAGGGCAAATAATCAGCATCTATGTTGATAGCCAAGCGGCCATTAAGGCGTTAGAGTCATCATCACTAAATAAAAATTTGTAAAAAAACGACTGGATGTTATCTCAGCGGCCAACACGGTGACCCTGTGCTGGGTATCGGGCCACATGGATATCTCCGGTAATAAAAAAGCGGACGAACTAGCTGGAATAGGTTCACTTATAAGCCCTTCGCGGGCTCTTTCCGAGGCTAGTATACCGCTTAGCACTTTATACAGGGAGATATACATCGAATCTTATGAGGAAGGTAATAATGAATGCGCAACAGCCAAATAATTATGGCCAGTCTACAACAAAAAGAGATCTATCAATCTTATAGAACTAAGTCGAAGGGATATCCGCATAGCTGTTGGTGTCGTGACAGGACACTGTGTGATAGGCAAACATGCAGGGTTACCTCATAACCACTGCTGTAGGAGCTGCAGGGACGTAGAGAAAGTAGAATCTGTTAATCATCTCCTGTGTGACTGTCCAGCTCTGGCCAACAAAAGAAGTCTTGCCTTTGGCAGATACTTCTTTTCAGAGCTGGATGAGCTAGGTAGCATTAAGCTAAGAAAACTCCTGAGATTCATATATTTATCTGGGTGGTTTATCCTAGCGGTCGAAGATCGAAATTTTTAGGTTCCCAGGGTTCCAAATATTGGGCACAATGGACTCATAGTGGTCTAAGTGAGCTGTTGACAACCCTGTCAACAAGGGCACCCAGTTATCTAACCTAACCTACCACATGAAACAAACGTTAACGTGCGGCTGGTACCGTCATTTGTCGGGATTGTACAGATTTATCGAACGCCCCTCGTATGCTCGTATTTGGTGGAGTCCCTTTTGCATGACTTGGTAAGTTTTTCCCGAAATTTTTGTCCTATGAGGGCAAGTATTGGTTTCCTGAAAATGTTCGATCTCGAGATTTTGATTAAGGTTAGGTTAAGTTAATGGGTTGACGAGACAAGAGAATTTTGCACCCGTCATTGTAGATCCGTTGTGATACCCTGGTATTATGCTTCCCATACTGTAAACCTATGAATTTTCAAGCCATCCCGAAGGGTTTTCCGAATTTGTGTAGATCATTTACAGGAAAACTATCTTCTAAGGATTTTATGTCTAATTTGGCAGAGAGTGTGAAGTGTCCTCGTGCACATCGTAGTCACCACATCTCTGCACAGGTCATTTGTGCTGAGTCTTATTTGATAATTTGATGTCTGGTGATAACACCCACAAGAGAGGACAAAGATTCTCCCTTTTTTTTTTTTTGAGAATGGTTTTCCTTTGTTATAAGACAGTTTGCTGCTACTAGTATTATGTTCCCAATCACTTATCTAAGACTACAGGTTGGAATCTTTACTGCAATATCTGCCTGATTTAGTTCAAGTGATGATCCTTTTATTACCAGCTCATTAGCTCTTTCGTTTCCCCGCAGCCTCATGTCCGTGTACCCTGCAGAGTCTTACGTTGTGCTGCGCTCCAAGAACCCGTAGTTCTTCGCGACAGCGACTTACAATTCGATTTTATTTTTTTTTTTACTTTTATTGCCGAAAAAGGTAATATTAGCGTGTGGTATTGCCATCATTGTAACCTGTTTAGCAGCTGTTGCAACTGGCAGGACCTCAGCTTGGAAAACGCTGCTATAATCAGGAAGTCTGATTGAATTGTATAGTCCGACTACTTCGGACTAGAATCCCCTCCAAAGCCAATATCCATCTTGGAGCTATTCGTGTAAATAGGTACCGCTTATTCGTTGACCGGTAGTTGATTTTTGTATCACTCTTCTCTGCTGCCCCAGTGGTGCCGATGCCGGCCATTCTTTGAATTTTAGTCATAGTCTTAAGCTTGGTGGCTTTGCACATCGCTTGCCACCAGACCAAATTTCCACATGTCAGTGTCGGTCTTGATACCGCTCTGTAGATCCACATGATAATTTTTGGTACTAGGACCCCAGATTTTGACAAATAGCCTGTTGCAGGCATATTTTGCTGTCTTAAAGCTGTTTATGTTGATACTTAAGTCTTTTTGTAAATATCTTATCAGAATCCGTGAACTTCGGTTACATATTGTGGTATTGTGTTACACGTGTTACACTTGTTCTTTTTTTCTCTCACCAAGATCGTCCTACAAGCTTGACTTGGCGATACCATAGAATACCGCCACCAACTCCAAAATTTTTGGAACTCCATGATTTTGGTGAACAATTATTGCCAAATAAAATAATTCTTACTCCAAAATTGTTTTTGGTAGACCGTGATTTTGGTGCCCAATTATTAAGTTTGACGCCAAATAATATTTTTGGATGATAATGCGTGGTACTCAGAAATTTAATCTGGTGCCCAAATAAATAGTCCTCAAAGGAAAATGCCTACAAGTTTTACAAATTTTCCAAAACTCACACTGGCGATGATGTCAGCGAATCAGATTAGTTGTTCTTTTATTTTGAATTCATTTTTTAAATGAATTTTCAATGATCTTGCATAAAATAAATATGTCCTATAAAATACCTGTATTATTTTGTATTTTACCCTCTCAGCTTTCACAGGAAAACCCTATATTTTGTTAAAAGAAATATGGTCACGTTAGGTATTGTCCATATATGGCAGAACTATAAATTTTACAATAGTGTTCAAAAGAGCTAAATTATTTATTAAACTCCCAGAAGATTTGCCAGGCAAAGCATTATAGAATGTGCAGATTTTACGATGAAGCCCAAGAAACTCTAGATCACATCCTTAGAGTAAATTGTCTACAAGCCTATTAGATAGAGGCTTCTTAGGAAACCAAGTTCAGCGAGTTCCTTTTGCCCAAAAACAACCATCGACTGGCACCATGAGAGATGCAATAGGTCTATTAGGTCGCAGTGGTCATTTATTTATTCAACAATATCTCTCAGTTCATGAATTACAAAGAAATAGGGCCCAGCTAAAAGTAGGAACTAGGATACAGCAAGCGATTGTAGGATTGTCTCATCGATAGTAGGACGTTTGGCAACTTTAGTTGATGACATTCTAACGGGCGAGCCATCTGCTGATTTGTTTTTAAATTGCATGTTATTTTGACACTGACAGCTCTTTGGCGCTCAAAAAATTGACAGAAACACAGTACCTATAATTTCTAGTCAGTGCCGTGTTGTCGAAACAGTGCGAATTTTGAAAAGAAATTTCGGTCGAAATAATGCACCACTAAAATAATGCATGCTGTACTCGCAAGTTTGTGAATAAAGTTCGTAAGTTCGTAAACTTAGTTATCTTCGTGTTCGACCCCTGCATTCTGCCGAGAATGTTGCTGCTGTTGCCGAAGGTGTGCGCCTAAATCCAAGAACCTCAACTCGTCACAGCCTGAGGAGAATTATGCATATAGACCTCGGATTATTCCCTTACAAGGTCCAACTGACTCTGGAATTTAAATAAAATGACCAACCGCTTCGTTATCGCTTCTCTGTTTGGGCTTTAGAGCAGCTTGAAATTGATGTCGATTTTGCAAAAAAAAATATTTTTTTACGGATGAGGTACTTTTTCATCTCGGCAAGCACAACTGCCGTATTTGGGACTCGGAAAACCAACACGTAGTCGTAAAGAAGCGAATGCATCCTCAGCGTGTGACTGTTTGGGTGCGGTTTGTGTAATAGCGGCAACTGGTCCATTGTACTATTAAGAAGCAAACTCTGTTTTACCCATTTTAATGGAATTTCCTCATCTTCCGGAGAAAGTCGAGTAAACGATTCAATGATGAGGAACTCACCACATCAGCGCCGAAAATCTGCCACCTGATACAAGCAAAGGTAGGACTATCTAAGTAAGACTAACTAAGGAAGTGTTCCGCAGTATCGTCGCTCTCTCCACAAGCACCGAAGACTGTTGTATCATTTAAGCTCACCACACTGACGTATTTAGCAAAAGCAAAGTGCCCTGTGAGAACGCGAAAATTTGTCCGCAGTCTTTTCTGTTGAGGGACAGCAAGAATGCCGCGGATTTGTTACAAACGTCCGAAAGCATTTAGTCTTTTAGTCTTCTCGCATCCCGGAAAACCTTGCCACACACAATTATGTTCATAAGAACAATCGTCAGTGGAGGCCCTGACCGAGGACTCAGGAAGACCCAACCCAGATTCGGGTCCTGAGAAATCCCCCTCTGAGCCTTGCGTTGCCATCTCATCGAAGATCTCATTTTCCATTATTCCAGTGTGGCTTGGGACCTATACAAGAAGCAAAGAGTTCAGCCTTGCTCCCGAATTCAAAGAATTCTTGTATTCTATAACTACCTTGGAAGTGGTTAAAGGGTTGAGTAAGCGTAACTTGACTGTCACTATATGACTGACACAAATACTCCGACCCTACCACCTACTCGTATTCCTTACAACATAGTTCATGGCAATTATGATTGCATAAGTCTCCGTTTGGAAACAGACACATATTAGCCTATTAGAAAATGCAGCCTGATATTGTCGGCCTCCAAGAAGACACCACCACCGGACCCCTGACTGATTTTGGAGTCATCCGTGAAGATTCGGCTACAATTCCTTCCTGGTTCAGGTGCTTGGCCGAAGCAACTCCTGAACACAAGGGAAGTCGGCTTTAAATTTGCGCGACAACCGAAGTTATAGTGTCATTGCGTCAGACGGCATACCTATAAGACAAGGGTTGTAGGATAAGTGTCGCGCATGGTCATCAAAACTCCAGTGTGGGTTGTACCAAAAGCCACCTCGCCTAAGACGATAGATTGCTTTGATAGTACTACCTATGATAAAAGTATCAAGAGGAGGTAGATTAAACAGTGCATCTAGATCAGAGTCAGCCGTTCTCGGAGAAGCTCCCGTGAAGCCAATAAAAGCTGTCCTTTGGAGTATATTGCAAAAGGCAGTCACATATTGACGCGAAAGCCCCTTCCACCAAACAACCGACGCATATGCTAGGAAAGATCTTATCATAGTCGACCTACATAGGCATGATATCCGATTTTTGTTGGCCAGAAACTGAGGAAATCAACTTGGACATTTTCTGGTTCCAGCAAGATGGCGCTACGTGCCATACAATCGATCTTTTGCACACTAAGTTCAATAATAGTGTAGTCAGCCATTTTGGTGATGTTGCTTGGCCTCCGTGGAGCTGCATTTTGCCGCCGTTGGACTTTGTTGTGGGGTGCCGTTTACTATTGACCTTATGCTGACAATCCAGAAACGATTCAGGCACTTAAGCACAATATTGATTGAGCTTTTCGTGAATAGAGAGAATCCTGGGTTGACAGGATGGGCAACAGCCAAGCCACCCGCGGCAGCTATTTATTATAAATGAAATTATTTTTCGTAAATAATCCGAAAGTGTATTTTCTTCAACAAAGCAAAAAACTTTGAAAAATATTGAATTATTTTATTTATAGCAATTTTAAAAAGTAACACTGTATATTATTACCGGAAAGAATAAACTATGATATATACATAACCTAAATTTCAGGATATTCTAAATTATTCAAAAAATATACTTTGGTTGGCATTCGATACGATTACTACATTGCAATCATAATGAGGACAAATGGTCATTACCAAACAAATTTATTTGTGTCCCCTTAACGAGTTCATGATTAACCACCAACTGGGTGGTCTTAAATTACCCAACCCACTGCTTAATCATGTATACTTTGTAATTCCATCCACAAACAAACAATTGAAAGACAATATTTTAACAAATTACTTAAGCAAACAATCAGCTTACGATTAATTCCATTCAATTCGCAATTATTAACGTAATCCATTCCACTCCTTAACTCTATCTATGGACAATAATCACATCACCCAAAGGTATTCAGTTTCACTTTCGTTGAGGTCAATAGTATTTCGATTAACTTCTCACCATGTAGGCCAAACCATCTCGAAAATAAAACAAAATACCTCCCAAGTAACAACAACGAAAAATCAGTTAAGATTTCTTCTTGACCTTGATCTAACGTTAAACAAAAATCTCACATTGTGATTCAACCAACCGAGCAACTTTACTCATGGTTACGAATCATTCGTCATCAGTTCAAGTTCAACAGACGGAAAATGTATCTATTACCGCAGAAAAAAAAAAAAAACCCGCACACCATCGCACATTTCCATATTTGATCGTATCCGACTGAGCTGAGCTGAGCAAGCAAGACGTCGTGAGTAGGAGGTAGGTGTGCGTTACCTTTAGTTGGTTGTTTGGCTTGGATGATGATGATGACGGTCAAGTCGGTTTGGTGTCTTGTCACGTTTTGCGTTTAGCAAAAGATACAAAAAACAAATCCGTAGACCGGTTAGATGCGAGTACTATAATTTGCTGGTACATATTTTAAACTGTAATGTGATATGGCAAACTTGTTGAGTGCTGTTGAAACAAACAACGAATTTGTGTTTCTATGAAATTTGCATTAATTTTATCAAAGTACCATTGAGAGGATACTAGTGAGAAAAAAAAAAACCCCAAAGAATTGTCTGGATGTGCAACATTCCAGACAATCTTGTGCGAATTATCATGTTTTGCAGGCGATTTTTAGAGAGACAGAAACAGTTATTAAAAATGCTGTCATTTTGGTTATGCAATCAAAATTTTGTTGTTATACATATCGAGATCGCAAAATTTTATATCGACTTTAAGAACTTGATTTAAGGACAGGATGAAATTTGTCGTAAACAACTTTATAATATAATATAAATTAAAATCTAGGCCGTAAAATAGCCAAATTAATGGGCTATATCTTTAATTTTATGTAGTTTGTATATATAAAAAAAATGTTTCTATTTTATAGAACTAACAATATTTGCAAATATTTCTCTGTCTGCGTGACCATTTATAACACAAGAATTACTTAACCACTTTTGATGTGATTTTCTGAGCACCTACTGGCTATATGCCAATTCAGTCTGGTATCAACGCACTGAGACACGAAGCTATATGTGCACCAAAGACGGGTATAAATCATCAGTGCGGTGCTTTAAATTTTATATGACGGCTAAATTATATACGTTATTTGAAAACAGTGTATGAGATACTTTAAGATTTACAAAAAAGTTTTGGAAGACTATATACCCATAATCACTAGATAGCTAACAATAAGCACTTTTCAGTGTTTTATCGTTCAGTTTTCTTTCGTAAAAGTGCCATATAAATTGCTAACAGTTGAGCCGATTTCTATGTAGTTTTCTTTCATCTATAGAACACTTTTCTGGGAAGGATTGATTGTTGTTCGACATCAGAAAGTTGAACACTCAAGAAATATATCTCACAAGTCGCGAGAAAATTTAATTGCCTGCCCCATTTTAATTTGATTTGATTTGATGTTGTATGGCAAATTTGTACGACTTGAACAGTCCGTGCTAAGAGATAGCAAGAAAGCCGCGGAAATTTCATAGACGACAGGGACCATTCGTTTGTACACTCCATGATATAAATATCAAGGGGGGAAGGTTCATCAAGGCATCTAGAGCAGAGCCAGGCATACTGGGGAAAGCTCCCAAGCAGCCTAGACAGACCGTTCTTTGGAGTTTGGCGAAAGCAGTAGTAACGTATTTACGTGAGAGCTAATTCCACCAAACAACTAACGAATATGAGAGGAAGGGTCTTATCATTGCCATGCAGATCCGAAGGATTTTCCTTGGCTACAAGCCCCATGTCTTGCCGAAAGACTGACAGAGCTTTGGAAGTTTTCAGCTCTACATGTTTCGTCCAAAGAAGCTTGCTATCTAAGATTAGTCCTAAATATTTGGCTTCCTTGGAGAGTTGGATAGTGACCCCTTTTAGCACTGGCTGAGTCAGACCAGTCAATTTGCTCCTTCTCGTAAAGAGAACCACCTCGGTTTTGAGAGGATTAACTGAAAGTCCATTCCTAGCGCACCAATCCTCGATTGTGTCTAGGGCCACAGTCGCTAGGCACGATCCGACAGACAGAACGGCGATATCATCTGCATATGCTTGAGCGTAGACGTTAGAACTATTGAGTGTGTTCAACAGGAAGTCAACTAGCATGCACCAAAGCAGTGCCCCTATGATCTACAGTCAATGTTCTGTTCACCAGCATTGCTTTGATCCACAACACTAGTGACGCTACGCTGTGATTTCTGGCGGAGCTACACATGCTGGCAAAAGTCGCATTGTCAAAGGCACCATCAATGTCTATGAAAACGCCTATCGTGTATTCTTTCCTGTCAAGCGCACATTCTATTCTGCTGACCAGATTTTGAAGCGCAGTCTCACAGGATTTTTCGCGTTGATAGGCATGTTGCATCTCTGACAGAGGATGTACCCTCAAAGCAACATTGCGCACATGTAGCTCATTCAGTCGAACCTGGTTGTGAACCGATGGTGACCTGATTTCCTGGGAAGTGAGTCTCCAGCAGAAGACTGAAAGAATCCGCTTTCGACTCAGTGAAAGTACCATCAGGTTTCCTGAGTGATTCCGGCGTGATTGGTTTTCCAGTTTTCCATTCTTGAGAACTTTGACCAGCCTACTGGTTTCACCGAGAGTTTCGATCTTGCCACAAAAATCTCTATACGAGGTTCGTTTCGAAGTTCGAATTAACCTCTTATATTCTCTTTGCTTCGATCGGTAAAGGTTCCAGTCCACCTCCAAATTTGTCTTAAGTGACCTATTTAGAAGTTTTCTGGTTTCCTTACGAATTCGTTGCAAATCTGAGTTTCACCATGGAACTGGCCTTCTGCAGGGGATTTTTGTCAGCGGACACGTTAGTTCAAAACATCTAGTAAGGGTGCTATTCAGGTATTTAACGGCTTCCTCTACATTTTGCCTCGTTCTAAGTTTAGGTAGATATTTGATAGATTTGCCTAACTCTTCCTTAAATCGTTTCCAGTTGGTTTTTCTTGGACTCCTCCTCTCCTGCAAAGGTGTAACTTCGCATTCGATTGGGAATTCAATGTATCTATGGTCTGAGAGGGATAGACTTGAAATACCTGTTGGACAGGGACAAGTTAATCACTTCCTGTCTTTGCGCCGTTGCAAATGTTGGTTGTGAGCCAACATTGGTGATGGTAAGATCAGACGATAGTATGAAGTCCAGAAGACGATCTCCTCGTGCATTGCACTTGCTGCTGCCCCAAACAGAACATATGACAAGACCTATCTTTCTGGTATCACAATATTCTATGAACTCGACCACTGTCCTTGATGATGGGGTTAGTACCGAGTCATATGGGGAGTAAGCAGGCGCAGCGACGTAGGTTTCCCATTTACCGTTCGTCTTGTAGCTTATAACTGCAGCGACTAAGTCCTGGCCACAAAACTGTCCAAACTTAGTTGCTGAGAGGGAATTTGGTACAATAAGACAAGCCTAGGCCTATCGGACCGCTCATAATAAAGTGCCGTGATATCACGCATACCTTCAAGGCCACAAATGCGCTTGTTCCGCACCCAAGGCTCCTGGATAGATATTATGTGAGGCAAATGAGTTGATAGTTTGGCTGTTGTGCACTCTTTTCTTTGGCTTTTCTTTATTATAGTTATTAAACAAATAATAGGTAAGTGATACATAAATATGTATCTAATAGTGAACGGAAATGATGTCCAATATTTCTTACCTTAATCTTAGGAAATCTAGCAATTTCTGAAACAGGCTACAATCTCTTAACAGAAAAGTCGTAGATGTGTGCCTAGTGGCTTTTTGGTTCGGGCGAAGCCGGAAGGGTTTGTTAGTTTAAAAAATAAAATTGGTATACAATTTAATACTATACAATACCACCCGCTATTTTTTCTTATGACAATAGTGAACATAATACAATGGAATTTTATAGCCATTTTATATTACAGAAGTTCTTTTTTTTATATAATCTTCTCTCAAGAAAGGCGAACCTATAACGCCTGAAATATACCTGTTAGTTCTGCTCTTGAATAGCTGGAGATTAAAAGGTTCTGAAAATATGTCTCCTGGGAGTGAATTCCAAAGTTTACTTGTTCTGTAGCGGTAGCAATTTTAATATAAAGATAGTATCTACAAATCTGCTACCAGATTTCGATGGCCCAACAGTTGGAGGTCGTTCGCGGTCATCAATTAAGCGAGCTTCTCGTCTCTGTATGCTACTGGTAGGTTAGGGGCCGAGCACCATACATTATGACCAATATTCAAGCCGCGGTCTAACTTATCCTGTATGGAGAAGAAGGAGTTATTTCGCTGTGAAGTATATCTTTGCTCTAAACTTATAGATGATGGACGCCGATTTAGCTATGTTGGATATGTCGTCGAGTCACGTTACAATCGGAGTTGACTTTAACACCAAAAAGATGTATAGTTTCTTTGGTGAATTGAGCTTTACTAGCTCTGAAGTCTACTATTTTTTCACTACTGCAAAATATTCTGTAGGTCTTCGTTTAATGAGTTGTTTTAGTCACATCTTTGACAATATATTTTGGTGTTAACAGCCCGTACAGACCCAGGTCTAGCTTCTCGCAGCCACTTGTGCTGTGTCCCGCATGAATAAGACCTACAGCTTTTTCGATTTAGGGAAGCTTTTCATAACAGTTTTACTCTCGGATGTTTGTCAGACGTTTCAAACTTGATTTTTTCGCAAAGTTTTTTCTAGTAATGTTTTTTTCTAATAATGGCTAAAAGGAGCAGCTACGGTCAGTCCCACATTCAGTAAATCCGGCATTTAGTAGAAAAGTTGTACGGCTGCCAATATGACAAGGTACTCCGTCTTGTTGGAACAGCATTGTTTGTCTCTGTGGAGGCGGAAGGCCTTTCAGTTCTACTAACTAGTGGACCGCTAAAAACTCCAAGTACCAAGTTGAATTTAGCCTTGGTGAAAGGAGTATCAGTTGTCGATGGGGTCCAACTTGACCGTAAAACTGTGCAGGTATACTAACTTTTAGTGAACAAGTAGTCCGATTAAGTTGGAATTATACTCATTTTTAGTCGAAAAATATACGATAAATACCTTTGTCTAACTATAACTAGAAACTTATTTTTATAGAGTACTGAAATAGCCTAGAATTTATCTTAATGGATGTGAAAATATTGAAAGATACAGAGGGATTAGAATACCCGGAGTAATGTGGGACTCTAACCGCACTAAAAACACATTCTGAATCATGACCAATCAAATAAAAATCGACAAATGATTTTTATTTCATTTTGAAAAGTCGCTTTAGAGAAGGTATTATGATTTAAATACAAGTTCTGATAATTTTCACATCATAAGTTCGTGAGGTTTGGTTCTTCTCAATCTACGAATATTATATTACAAATTTAAGATGCTTTCTATCTCAAAATTAATATGCATCTGCAGACGCTGGTTGTGACGAATAGTATTTCTTTTGTCACCTCTGCTACCAGGTCAATCTGCAAATCATGATGCAAGTCATAATAATAAACCATGGTGTATTAACTATATAATACCACCCCATAGTTGGATGCTATACGTCCAGACAGGTTTTAATATCTGATTATATAATAAAATCTTATTCTCATTGGACATTTCTGAATTATATCTCAATTCCTACCCAGGTATTTATCTATAGGGAAATTCGTTATTCTTTTATTTGTGAAATAAATATGAGTTGATTTCGTCGCATTTAGTTTAGTTTTCTTAGTTTAGTTTTCTTAGTATGAAATCCTCCAAGAAGTTCCATGCATCTATAATTGATAGTCGGAGCTCAGCAACGTTCGCGATTTGCTGATTATGGGCATAAACTCGGCGTGTAATTATTCCCCAAATATTTTCTATCGGATTACAATCCGGAGAACGTGCCGGCCACTTCATCAATCTGATGTTTTAGGCTTGAAACCATTCCAAATTTCGATGACTGACGTGAATCGCTGCATTGTTATTGAAAAACATGAGGAAATCGCCGATATCGCCTTAAATATGGTCCCAAGTTCTCTTAGAGTAGCTGGGTGTATGCTGCACTATTCATTTTTGTGGAGGTAAAGGCAAGTGAAACCTTACCGCGAGCGCAGAAAGCCCCCATACCATACAACTTTCACCGCCGAAGTTCCTCTTCGCAAGAATCCTTGTTTCCTTCCGTAAATCGTGCTAATATCCATTAAAGCTGGTCCATCAAGATTAAACTTCTTTTCGTCACAAAAAATAATATTTAAAAAAAAAAATATTGTATTAGATTATGACATTTCAAATTGAAAAAAAAAGAGGAAATGAGAACAATGTTACCAGTACTTACGGTTTTCCTATAACGATCCATCTTGTTACGAGTGAATTCCACTCTCTTTTCCTTGTGGGCTGCTGCTAGACATAGAGCAGGCATCATTTTGCTTCGGACGATTAATCTGCTGCGTTTTATAGTACGCGAAACCGTCGAAACCGAAACATCTTAATCTAATTCACTTTGAATTTCTGACAATGAACGCACCGAATTGGACCAAGCCTTTATTATTCGCCTTTGATCGCGACTTGTAAGCTTCTGTGGACAACCAGGTCGGATTGCTGTACCATAAGACCCCGGGTCTTGTAAAAAATTTCGAATGACACGGTCCGATCTTGATATTTTCTTTGCGATTGCTCAAAAGCCCAAACCATCCTCGCGAAAAGCCAGAATTTTTCCCTTTTCTACTTCTGTTAAATGCGTACCACGTGGCATTCTTATTTGTCAAAATCACAGTAAAAACTGAGTGATATATCGTGCGGCTATACTTCTACAAGCTAGACAAAACAGTTTTTTATTGTTGGAAATCCCAAAAGAAAATGTCGGGGATTTTTTTTTTTTTTTATCATTTTACAGGGTGCGGTTATACTTTTGCAAAGCAATGTATGTGAATCTATTTGCTATATTGCTATATAAGATTAAGAATCTCATAATATTGTCTAGGTAGATCCGTATGTAGTTAATACTCTAAACCCTTATGCCAGACTTCGTCAAAAGCCTGCCCAAAGTCTAAAAATAACGAAGAACAAACTTGTTTTTATTCTAGTGCTTTTTCTATAACATTACTTGTGCGATGCACTTGGTCTTTTGTCGAGTGTTTGTTTCTAGATCTGAATTGATGGTTTGGGATTAGTTTTCTTTCTTCGATAATTTTGTCTAATCGTTTAAGAAGTAGTTTTTCGAAGATTGTTGACGATATCGGCAAAAGTGAAATTGGCCGACATAAAGTCACTTCTGATAGCGGCTTAACTTTTTTATGTATAGCAATTACTTCTGCTATCTTCCAGTGATGTGGAACATATTTTAGTCTAAAACAGGCATTAATTGTATATTTGAGCTTTAACATTGCAATGAATGACAATTCTTTCATAATTTGGGCGATTTTCTACATGTACGCAGGTAATGATCTCTCTTAGCGAAACATAAGGTATAACCTCGTCATCTATTTGGTCAACAAATTCCAGACTTTCAGAAAAAAGCATTCGTTAGATGTTCAGTAAAGAGTCTAACTTTCTCTTTTGATTCCGCGATCCATTTCCGATCAGATGTTTTCAGTGGGGGATTTTGTAATTAAGGTCTCTTTAAACATTTAACACCTTTCCAAAGGCAGTAGTCAGTGACTTTATCAGCCGTTAAGTTGCGAAGGTATTTATTTAGTAAATCATTTTTAAATTTACTGATTCCTTTTTTTGAGCCTGTTATTTAGTCCGGTGTTTTATCACCGGAATATCTTGTCGTTTGCATTTCTAGAAGTTAATTTTCTGATATTAGTTCTTTAATTTCCGCGGGATATTTTACCGAAGATTGTCTTTTCTATTGATATGTTGGTGTACTTTCTTCGGCTACCTGTTGTATGTCAGCAATGAACAGTTCTACCTCAATGTCAATATGTTTTGTTAAGATCAGTGGAAATCTAAGATCAATAGTTCGTTTTTTTGTTTGGAAAGCTTGCGTTTTTTGTCTGTTCTATTCACATATCGCTGACTGTTAGGATCAGAACTTTCCTGCTTTTCACTTTCGTTATGAAGAAGTCTATAACATCAGGTGTTTTATTTGGATCAGATGGCCAATAAGTTGAGATTCCAGCCGAAATAAGTTCACATTTAAAATTTCTTCCTGTTTCGTAAAGCTTGATGCCTTTTGACGTTATTAATATTATAATTTGCGTTATAATTACCTCCAATGATGAAGTTGTTCCCCAAATTTTTAAACAGGTCAGTAAAATCGTCACCTGTGACCGAATACCTGGGTGGGCAGTATATCGGTGCTATTTTGAAATTTTTTCTTTGGGCAAGGAATCTAAGAATTCTAATGTGGACGGCCTTTTTGTATACATACATGAATAAATGAATGAGCGAAATCGTTCGATAGTTGAAATCCATCTGTGACTAACTATCGATAGTCGATTTCATTCGATAGTGCCTTACACTAGAGACCAATACCTAGTCTTTGCAGTAATTTATCGAAAAGCAAATCATAAATTGCATCATTAACTATCGGAGGCTTACTTGGCACCAGATAACTATAAACGGTTCCGTAGATAGTGTAACATCGTGGAAAAAAATCGACTTAATATTGTTCGATAAAAATAATAGTGTGGCGACTTGTCTCCCTGTGGTATTTCGCTAGTCTCCCAATCCGCTCATTAAATTGTGAAAACAAGACCCTTTCAGAAAATTCAACCCGTTTTTAGAAATTTTTTATCTCAAGTGCATTGCCAGTGAATGCATCAGGGCTTTTGTTGTATCACGTAAACAAGCAGCAGACAGTCTGTTAGCCAGATGTTTCCCAAGTCTGTCTGCCATCGTCGTCATACCGAGCACTGTTCATACTACTACAATAAGCCACAAATTGATCAACAAAACACAATTGCATTCGAATATACTTCATTAACTCAATGCAATCAGCCAGAGAAACAACAAACATATATAAGCCACCACTACCTACTATCCATTAAGACAAAGATATCAAAGAGGAAATTACATCATGAAATGGACAGTAAGTCGCCCTAAAAAGCACCTGCATGGTACGGGCTTGCTAACTATTCGTATTCATATACCACATGACGTAATGTGAAAAAATATAAAATCTCACATTAATTCAATGCCATTTGCCCACCGATACGACAGCAGACATTCGTTGGCACTTACATATGGTGTCGACCTCGTCTAATGTGCGAATTAAGTGTCACTTTCAATTTTGTCACTATCATTGTCACTAAGTAGTAGCACTACTTATCGATTGGTTGCAGCATTCAGCACAGATTATTGACCCCATTGCAACTTTTAACATTTTCCGCATTCTAAAAATATCCCACAGATACGAGTACATCTCCTTCTTTCTGGTCGAGGTAATTCACCCACTTTCCGTTTTGTTTAGATAATTGCCGCTCCAATTATCATTATTGATGATATAGCACGGCATCGCGTGGTTGGATGGTACCTATGTACATAGGTGCATTCGAAATTATGATTATTTCCGTTGAACCACTTAACACCTCAATTAAAATGCACACGCGTTCGTCGTTCTTGTTCACACCTTTTCCACTCCTTTAATGAGCTTTCCGATAAAAATCTATCTAATTACAGAATTCTTTAGTTTTTTTTTTCGGATTTCCATAAAATAAAACATATGCAGGCTTAGACTGAACATGCGTTGCTCACGTAATAAACAATTGAGTGAAGAATTTTCATTTAATTTTGTGTAAACAATTTTATCCAAAAATCGAGGGAAATGAACTTCACGCTTTGTGCCTATGTGGAATTTTCGCCGGGGAGTCAGATAGTGAGGTGGTGTTTTTTTTTAGTCGAATTATTTTTATCGCTAAGGTGGGGGTTATTTATTACAGAATAAAAAAAAAAAAGTTACTCTAGTTTTTCTCTATTAATTGTTTTAATTTATTGCTAAAGAATTGTGGAAAAATTGGTCAAGGTTAACGATGAAGTGGGCAATACCCGGAACGTGTTAGAAGATACACGTGCGTGCTGTAGGTACATTATATAACGATTTTATTATTTTTAACTACACACATTCACTGAATTTTAACGAAAACTTTTTTACAAATTATGCAGATAAAATACCTCACGTTATCCATTTGTCGGAACAAACTTTATATGCTTATCTCGGATTCATAACAACTGTAAAGTTAGGTTTTCAAGCAGCCCACTGGTGATTTTTGATATCATATCTCAAAAAAAGAAATCAATCTCTATTTCACACTGTTTACTACTGTGGCAGACAATTCAAAATTGCCCAATGTATGTAATATGTGTATTATAATTTATTACTCTTAAGGATGTCCCAAAATTCACGGAAGATTTGAATTTTGCGTCATTTGTGCGGTAAAGTGTTGCCAATGAACAAAAAAGACATCGTGACAGCTGACAGTTCAGGGTTATTCAAAATGGAGTGCTACACGAAAGAACAACGCGTTTTCATTGTTGAGTAATACTTTAAAAATAATGAAGGTTTGGCAGCTACAGTTCGCAATTTTCGTACAAAATATGGTCGGAATAGTGATTTAGCTTCACCAACGGTGAAGAGATTAATTCAAAAATTCAGGGAAACTGGAGCAAATAGTGATCTTAGGACGTCCTTCAACAAGTCGTTCAACGCAAAACCGTACGTGAGAGTGTTGTTGAGAGTCCAGGTACATCAATTCGGCACCGTGGTCAAGAATTGCACATTTTAATAAGCTCTCTACAGCGTATTCTCACGAAAGATTTGCGTCTTCTTGCATACAAAGTGCAATTGACTCAAGAACTGAAGCCTACTGACCACGCACAGCGAGGAGAGTTCGTTGAATGGATTATGGAGCAACAATAAGTGGATGCTGATTTTTCAAACAAAATCATCTTCAGCGATGAGGCTCATTTTCATCTTGATGGCTTTGTTAATCGTCAAAATTGTCGAATTTGGGGTTCAGATAATCCACGAGTGATTGTTGAGAAACAAATGCATCCACAACGTGTCACATCATTGGACCATTCTTCTTTGAAAATGCGATTATTGAAGTTTAAGGTTTATGCCAACAAGCAGGGAAAGCGAGTTACACAAACGCAAAGACCTGAGACCTATCAGTCTGTCGTCTTTTATTTTTTAAGAACACTGGAACGTTTAATAGATGTACACATAAGAAACTTGATCGGCGATAATTACCTATCTAAATCACAACACGCATACATCTGCTGCAAAACTGCAGATACTGCCTCCACAGGGTCGTATCAAGCATAGAAAGATCCCTCCACTTTAAGGAGTTCACTCTCGTAGCGTTCCTAGACATTGAAGGGGATTTCAACAACGTAAACACTGACGCGATCCTGGACAGCCTACACAGAGCTCATTTGAACATGGGCCTCTGCAATTGGATTGCACAGATGCTTCAATCGAAGGTTATATTTTCAGTACAAGGAGCTGTAACCATCCGGAGAAGGGTCTGTAGTGGAACCCCCCAAGGCGGAGTTCTGTCTCCTTTAATATGGCTCCTTGTAGTGAATGAGATCTTAGTAATACTGAAGGAAGACGGCTTCAACGCAATGCCCTCCAGTCCTAAGCAAAAGACTCAAACTCGCACTACAACTAGTGGATAATTGGGTCAGCAGCAAAGGGCTGGGTGTGAACCCCTCAAAGACGGAGGTAGTTCTTTTCACTAAGAAGAGATCAATTCCTACCTTTAGACCCCCAAACATCGGTAGTATTGTACTAAGTATCTTAAGCTCAGTTCGATACCTGGACGTAATCCTAGATTCCAAACTGAACACTGCCGAACGCATCAAAAAAGCTATCGTAGCTTTCTATTCTTGCAAAACGGCATTCAGCACCACGTGGGTCTTCAAACCAGCTGTGGTGTAGTGGATATACATAGCGGTCGTAAGACTCATTCTCACTATGGGTCACTAGTATGGTGGATGGTTCTTGAGAAGCAATATCAGCTTTCAAACCTCACCAAAATCCAGAGGGCAGCGTGTATCGGAGTCATGGGATCAATAAGAACAACACCAACAGCGGCAATGGAAACCATGCTCAGTTTCATTTCGTGACTACCAGTAGATTGACGGAAACTGATTACTGACCCCTACGTTAGCATTTGAAAAGAGATTCACTATAAGAATTCATGACAAAACGTACTGGAGGAACCGAAGAACCATGAAGAAAAAAGGAACTGACGTTCTATAACGACGGTTCTAAGATGAAAGTTGACACGAGAGCCGGAGTTTACTGTGAGGCCCTAGGAATAAACAACTCCTTTAGAATCAGCCACGTCTGCAGCGTCTTTCAGGCCAAAATCACAGCCATCATACAAGCTTGCGGAAATTATACGCGAGAGTAATATCGTTGGCAAAACGATCACTGTCTATATAGACAGCCAGGCAGCCGTTAAGGCTCTGAACTCTGCTGTAAATAGATCAAGGCTTGTGAGGGCCTGCAAATCACTCTTAAATGGGATATCCAGAGCCAATGCAGTGACCATCTGCTGGGTACCAGGGCATATGGATATCAAAGGAAACGAAAGGGCTGACGAGCTTGCTAGGAAAGGGTCGGCGCTGCACTTATCGCGGGCCCTCCCCTTTGTAGTAACCCCAATCAGTTCTCTATGGAAGAAAATAGAATATGAAACCACCGGTCGAGCAAACAGATGGTTGGTTCATCTGGAAACATGCGCAACGGCCAGGACGCTATGGCCGGCCTTCAGCAAAAAGAGATCAACTTCTCTGGTGAAACTTAGCAGTTATAAGGCACGGGCCGTTCCTGGAATAATTACTGATCATTGTGCCACTGGCGTTCACGTGGAACGACTCGGTGTGCAGCATTATGACTATTGTAGAAGTTGCAGGGACGAAGAAGAAATTGAATCGGTTCGTCACCTGCTGTGTGATTGTCCTGCCCTATCCGTTACAAGAATGAGGACTCTCGGAATTTACTTCTTCTCTGAATTGGAGGACTTAGGTAATATAGAGCTATACTGGGTGGTTCTAACAGCGGACTTTACAGTGTTTCCAGGGTTAAATGATTGGGCACAATGGACCCGAACTGTTGGTCTAAGTGAGCAGTGACTCTATTTGTCACAAGGCGCCCATCTACCTAACCTAACCTAACGTATGCCAAAAAGCCCATGACCACCCACGCCTTGAAGGAGCAAATTGAGCTCTGTATCAATGCAGCCACATTTATGCAAAACGTTAATGGAAAATTTCAACAAAAGAGTGTGTATGTGCCAGCAAAGCCGTGGAGGCCATTTACCCGATATTCTATTCCATACGAGTATATAACCCTATACCGTATGCTTTATGAATCAATAAAACATTTACAATTTTTAATTAAAAACCTGTCTTACTGTATTAAAAAGGGTATTCAACAAGCCTTTAACATCACCTTCTAGGACAGTTTCTTGATACACCTTTGCCCCCGTTTCGACTCCTTTTTCACAAAAAAAGAGAGCAGTAACTTCTTGATGTGATACCCTCAACCAAACCATTGCCGAAGCAGGATAATGGCCGCGATGAATTCTGGAAACTGTATTGTTTGCTTCTTTAAATGTCCTTGCATGATTGATTGGTTGGTTTGAAGTAGCCCTTACTTATATCAAGATAAGTCCATTGTGCTGCTACTTGGTAGGGGCAGGTGGGTCACGCTGTCCGTTCCTGGAACATTGCATACATTTTATCGTTTTATTTATTAAAAACTTCCTCGATGGTGCAAATCTTTTCGTCCATAAAAAAATGATATTTTCGTAGCAATGCAAGAGTCGCGTGCATCTTTCAAGTTTAATTTGCTTAAAATTAGGCGTCAAAAATGTCAGTTGACCGACGAAAGGCTTTCATCATACCGAATGAGCGTTGACGTGGAACTGGTGGGTATATCCAATGCAGCTATTACAACCGCTTTCGTATGGACAACGCGCGGACTACCACTTCTTGGTCTATCTTCGATTTATTTATAGCACGGTACACAAACATTTTTGATTCCCTAGCGTTTTTAGTAATACAAAAATTTGGCTAGCATTTATTCCGCACTTATGCCACGAAATGACATCAATACTATTTTCTTTCATACCCCACATGATAACCAATCAGTATCTAAACCCAGACTGGGTGGTATTTATGCATTTTGTAGTATGCGTTCTAAAACCAAGTTAACGGTTAACGTTTGTCTAATGTTATCTTCATACAGTTTGCGCTGGAAGTTTTGCAACAGAATTTATGGTAGGACTAGGTATAAGGAGAACATTTTGCTATAAAAGTAACCAAGAGAGACAATTCCGAAAATATTTGGTCATCCTTTTTGTACTCATACGTATTCGTACATTATATTCCCGCTTCCTTATAATAAACCAGTTGATAAGCCTGTCGATGACAGGCATTAATGCTTGAGGAAGCAAGTTGTCATTTACTAAAACCTGAGATACGCCCTCCTGAAGGGCATGACAGTAGTGAGATTCCCGTACCTCCCACTCCTAGGGCCTCCATAGTCCACGGAAAGACAGAAGTTAGGAGGCAGTGTTTTAACAAATCATATATTGTGGGTATTGCATAAAATACACTGCCATCCATAAGTTTCCAGACAATACATTCTGTCAGAGAAATTAATATAAAACTCTTTGTCTTTTTCATTTTAATAATCAAAATTTATTGTAAATAGCTTCATCTGTATTATATTTATCTAATAAAATGAACAAATTAATTGGACAAGGGTAATGGAATATACTTAGGCTTCTTTTTCGTCGAAAAGTCAACCTCGCACCACTTTGACCGTCAATTTAGGCATTCAATAAGCTTCTTAAAAGTTTCCAACGCTATTGATCTCCAGATGTTGATGTTGGATACTGTCTTCGAATCTGTCTGTCAAGTTCGTTCCAAAAATTGTGTTGAGGTCGGTTGATTGGACAGGCCATTTCATATTTGTCAGTGTTCCTTCTTGTTCTTCTTGGTCCTCGTATCCTCGGCAAAGCTTGGAAGAATGTTTCGGATAAGTATCTTGCATCAATGTGAGATGTACGCGATCGAGTCTATATTCAGGTGTTATAGCAATATTCGAAAGTTTTACCCGAGAATATGCCAAGGTTGTAAAGCCTGGACTGAAAAGACTGTAGGGATGAAGAAGGAAATAGTAGCAGTAGAGTCAGAGTCTGTACTCAGATTTGTAAAGATAACTTCTGCAGATTATAAAAGCTCTATTCAATCTAGACGATGACAATCAATATTTTCGCCCACCTGATCAAGGTGAGGTGCAGATAGCAAAGTTTATGCTTAAATACAACAAGGCAGCTGGAACCGATGGTCTAACTGCCGAGCTATACATTAAGCCATCTACAGAGTGTCAGTCTCCTCAACATCGCCTACAAGATCCTAACTGCCATATTGTTTGAACGCCTTAAACCTTTTATCGACAATCAGTTTGGTTCTCATCAATGTGATTTTAGGCCAGGGAAGTCCGCCACAGATCTCATTGCGGCAGATCTGGGAAAAAGCCAAGGCACTACAAATTAATATTCACCACCTCTTCATAGATTTTAAAATCGCCAATGATAGCATCTATAGAGAAGAGCCATGTCTAGTTTCAGCATCTCTGCCAAACTCCATCAAGGTCAGCAACAACATCACCAAGACTTTTAATTATAGAGAAGTATTAAGACAAGGCCCCGCGCTGTCATGTGATTTCTTTAACATCATACTTGACGGGATTGTACAAAATTCTCAAGGTACGATTTTTGAAAGACTTTTACAACCAGATTCTCGCGAACGCCGAATTAGCGTAATTAGAGAAACGCGACTAGGTGTAGAAAGTGTTAAAATGTATTTGTATACGCTTTCCAGGGTATATTAAGTTTGATATACCCTTTCCAGGGTCTATTACTCGTAAGTTTGATATACCCTGGATAGGGTATATCTATGTCTGCAACATAGAGAAATAATAAGGATAGATATATCCCCAAAAATGATATATATTTGTGATCAGCATCAAATCGATGTAGTCTTGTCCGTCCGTTTGCCACCACTTTTTGGGCCTTAAATTTTAAGCTAAGAACATGCAATTTGGTATATAAGCTTTCTAGAATTCGAAGTAGTATAAGTGTAAACATTTTCCGCCCACAGACACGCCCACTTTGAACAAAATTTTGATTTTCTCAATATTTTTGCTAGAAACTGAATAACATTATCTAGGTAAAATATGTAGACGTTGACTTTCTCTACATTTCTTCCATACATTATACATGATAATGCCCACTTTTTGGATTGTAACTTTCCTGTATGTTTTTTAAAAAACAACTGCGTTTGACTGTTTTTCAAAACTTGCTATGTCCTTGCATGTGTCAAATATTATTTTGATATCGATTTTTAACAAAATCTCCCGAGTCCTATCCGAGACTGAACCATTTTTCAAAAACCTATCATAAGAAAAGTACAGTTATACGTACTTTTGGCAAAAACCTGGTACGCATTCATATAGTAATGCTCACCACAATTCAAAATCATTACATCCGTTTTCGAGAAAATCGATTTATTCAAAATCGATAAAAATTCCAATTTCACCTCGAATTGTGTTTCGGCAAAGCTCAGATATAAAGTTCGAGGTAAATCCAATCGGCCGTTTAGGCTGCAGTTGGCCATAGATACAGACAAAAATGAGGGACCCCCTTTTTTTGAGATTGCCTGTTATAATAATACCAACCTCGACATCGAACATTTTTAGGTAACCAATACTTCGTGAGCACCACTTTAGGCGGTTAGCTTGTTAATTAAGGCCCAGATCCACCTCGGACGCGACCCGGTAGCGACATCTAAAGCAAGTAATACATAGTTCAGTATTTTCCAAATTGAAAATTGTCTTTTATTATGGAAGGTCTAAGCTCCATGTTGTATAATACTTGGCAGTAAGCATAATATAAGATTAGTTTAATGAGGTAAGCGCTTTAGATCAAAAGCCTCACTTCTTTTTATAACTGATAGTAATTCTATATTGTCTATACTATCGGTAGGGCCTGTTACCATCCTTACATATATGTAGATATCGACCGGCTCCTATTTGATATGCCCGTTCAAAATTCACATTTTTAGTAAGGTGCAGTTTGCTCTATTTACGAGTACTCGTATGTACTCGTTAAATCTTTTTGTTTCAACTTTAGTGAATCTGTTAAGTGTTTTTAGTTAGTTTTTTGATAAATATCATAAATTCTTGTTTTCTAAACACCATTCATATCTGATCTAATAATAAATATTGGTGTAAGGCAAAATTATGTCGTTTTTTAACACTTGTACTCGTACTTCTATGCGTTGTCGACCGTCAGTAAATAATTTGACATAAATAGCACGGTTACTTACATATGTCAAGATTTGCATATGTTAGACAGTTTTTGTTTAGTTTTCGAACCATAAACATGGATGGAGAAAAAAAGTACACTTAAGACATCGTATACTCTATGAGTTCAAGACGCGAAAAAAACTTGTGTAGAGTGTTTGGAGAGGCCGCAGTAACAGGTCGAACTTGCCAAAGGTGGTTTTCAAAATTCCGTTCGGGTGACTATTTTTTTGAAAAATGAACCCCGATCAGGAATAGAAAAGCATTCTTGGACCGCCTGGTTGCTGGAGATGAAAAGTGGGTAGTTTATAAAAATGTTGTAAGAAAAGAGCCTACTCGTGTGTTTACAACGGAGAAACTTCACCGTGCGCATCAGAAGAAGATTATGCTGTGTTGTTGGTGGGACCGCAAGGGTTCGGTGTACTATGAGCTGCTGAAACAAAAAGGAAACTTGATATTTTGAACACAAAATTCAGCGCAAACTTTCATCTTTGACCAACAGAGAGGGTTTAATCTTTCATCACGACAACGCAAGATGACATGTGGCAAGGAAAACCGTCCAAAAAACTGCTGAGTTGGGTTGGGAATTTTTAACCCAGCCACCATATTCTCCTGATATTGCACCATCGGATTACCACCTATTCCGATCTCTAAAGAACTCTCTTGATAGAAATGGTAGAAAATGGTGTCCAAATGGCAGCGGAAAAGTTTTGCTCCTTCTTTTCCAATGGATTAGATAAGCTACCAGAATGCTGGCAAACAGTCTTAACCGATAAAGGAAATACTATTTAAAACGTGAACAAAAAATCAATTGTTTTTTTTTTTAATTAGAAACGACAGAACTTTCCCTTACACTTAATATGTAGTTGATTGAGTGAGGCATTTTACCCCATCAAACTCATTCTTCCCTCATTCATTTCTCCGAATACGAAAGATCATATGTATTTCTTGCCCATATTTGTCTCCTCAAAATAGCTGTTTTGTGTATACTTTAATTAATTGTTTCTTTTACATCACATTATACAAATTTTAACTTTCAGTGTCACAAGTACCCGCACTTATATGTAGTATTAAGTTCTCCTCACACATCACGTTTCTTGTCAAATGGATACGAATGCATGCCCCATGTCATATCCCAGTTGTGCACAGATACACACACCGCTTCCCCTTTCCATTTAAACCTTTATCACCACAAACTATCTATCACTTTTCATTCATTTCAGCCATCACTAGCAATAGTAACAGCGACAAGCCCCCATCATCATCTACGTCATCGAAGGGCATATTCTCATTGAAAAAACTCGACGAATGGTTTAGCGTTGAATTATTTTCCAAGGATTCTCCGGGTATGTGTGTCCTCATTATCATCTCTAATTCCTATTGGTGTTGTTGTTGTTGTAAAGTGTTGTAATTCTTGGTATTGGTAGTAATTGCCTAACGTAACTTATGTGTGTTCTGCATGAATCTATTTTATTTTGCACTCGATTTTTGTTATTCCATACACGAGATACATTCAAGTATATTTATTTATTTCTTGTTTTTCGTTTATTTTTATTTTTTTTTTTTTTGGGGTAAGATGTAAACAAGTAAGCCACCTGGGGTCGTTCACCCGTTTTCAGTGGATCTTTATTTTTGAAAATAGCACCAGAGAAGTGGAATTTCTCTCTTTGAATATAATTGAAATTCTTCCAACAAAAGAGCTCAGACAACAGTGTCGGTTAGTAATGGTTAATTGGTGTCATCGGAACGTCTGCTCAATCGAATTCGAACGCCTACACCAAACCACGGAAGGAAAGTTCATAGATCAATGGATTCATTTAACATACAAATGAAGAACATACGAGTACGTACACAAGAAGCCATGGAACGTGTGACCCAACGATAAACATTCACACTTTATGAGAAAACATTTCTTTTTTAGATACATTTTTGGTTCATAATTTAAAAAAAACTGCTTTTATAATAAACTTGGGACAAGTCTTTGGAATGGGTAAACCTCCAACGAAGACGACGATGCACATCTGTTTATGGATTCATTTTCAATTAAACCCAGTGTTGGTAGATAGGTGTTTGTTAGACATGGTTCGTGATTAAAATGCATAAAACTTTAAAGATTTCTATCACTTTGCTACGTGGCGTTGCGAAGAAAGAGATGACAGTTTTAATGACAAGCTGTTGTGGTGAGTTTGCGAACCTAGATAATAAGTTTTATGGTTAGCGGCTCAGGAAGAGTGTCATTGCAATGTATCAGGCATAAGCTATCTTCTCTAGAATACAGGTACTCGTATATGAGGTTGCAAATTCTGATAGCTGAAGTATTAAAAGACCGCAAAAGTCAATTAAGTGACGGCGGATCAGCTATTCGTAGTGCTTTGCATGTAACGTTTAGCATTTCTTCACGTTTTGAGTATTATTCAATTTAGCTTTTTACGAGCCGAAACACGTAATAGTGTGTTATTAACAAAATTTTACGATCAAGACACTGAAGTGTCGAAAGCAGTTAATTTGTTGCTCTGCACGTTGTGGGTGATTGACATTGTGGTTAAGATGCGGTCTCGAGTTTGAATAATCTTCTAGGAAAAATCGTAAAAAATTTATTCGAATGCTGTGCAAAAATATAAATTTGTCCGCCCGAGTCAGTGTGTCTACCAACAATTTTGCATTTCGACTTTAGATTAGAATGAATGAAACATACCAGTGTGCGATTGCCAGCATTGCCATTTTGACTGTTTGAGATCAATTTTACTGTTTTTTTCTGCGTTTGGCTGCTTCCAAATCCAACTAAAGCATTTATTCTGCCTGTCAGTTTTTTTATACTTCTACCACAGAATATTTATTCTGCCCGTTTCTAACCATCTTTTCCACATACCAGTACAGTAGACTAGTGGTAGAGTGTATGAATAAAAACTGGACAAGGCACTGATGTAGTCCATTTGGATAATTTACTGAAACCTCTTCGCCTAAAGGAATGCATTCCAGTGCACTTATCACAGATTGAGGCACGAGGTTCATAAACGGGTGAACTGTTCACACTACAACAACAAGTGCCTTCTGTCAAGGCAGGTCTTTAGTTAATTTTGTTCACTTTTGTACGCCCTACATTCACTGACAAGGAATAACCATAAAATAAGGTTTTGAAATTACTAAAGGGCCTGTCATCTGCATCCTTGTCCTTACGCCATATATCAGTCCATTCAGCGTCTAAGAAATATATACATATGTAAAGGGTGATTCAATTGGAGGTTACAATTTGAATCTGACACTACTGTGGTTCTGTCAATGATATACAGCTGATATTTGACATTAGTGAATGCTGAGCACTGACATTTATAATTATGGAGCGGTATACGAGATAACAACGCCTTTTATTTGTTAAAACTTATTTCCAAAATGGGGAAAATTTAACTAACACTTATGCATAACCGCCCAGCTAGTGCCGCGGTTAAGAAATGAATGGGAAAATTCAAAGGCCGGTGTGTCCTCGTAGTGGCCGCTCACCCGAAAATATCGCCGCAGTGAAATTCATTCGCCGTTGATCCCAGCAATTGAATCTTTCCTACAGCTCCACGCAGCTGTAGGAAAGGTGATACATTTGCATGCCTACAAGATCCAATTGGCTCAGGAATTGACACCAGCAGTCCTTGAACAACGTCTTGACTTCGTTGATTGGGTGCTATAGAATCATCAAGTTGATGGCGATTTTTCAAACAAAATCATCTGTAGCGATGCGGATCACTTTCAACTGAATGGCCACGTATACAAACAAAATTGTCACATTTGGGGTCCTGAGAATTCACAGGCCATTCACGAGCAACGAATGCATCTGCAAAAAGTCACTATTTGGTGCTGATTTTGGGCCATACTTCTTCGACAGTTCTCGTTGTGCTGCTGTACGGGTTAATGATGAACGTTATCGGTACATGATAACAAATTAGTTTTGGCCCCTCAACTAAACGGTACCACGTGCCACACAGCACGAGATATAATGCTTTTATTGCAAACAAAGTTTCCCGGCCGAGTCATCTCTCGTTTCGGCGACCAAAATTAGCCACCAAGACAGATTTTTTTGGACCTCTTTTTCTTTGGGGTTATGTGAAGTAAAAGGTGTATGCCTATGACCCCAAGCGATTCTATAGCTAAATGAGGAAATTCGACGAGTTATTTATGAACTACCGTAAGAGTTATACCGAAAAGTAATGGAAAATTTTATCAAAAGGACGGAAGCCTGCAAGGCCAGTCGTAGTTCCAAATTGGCTGATTTAAATTGTAATCTTCAACTGAATCACCCTTTACAAAAGTAGTAGCACAAAGACACAATTGTTCGTGATGGTACTACCAATGTTAATTGTAAGATTGACAACTGTAAAATTATTCTAAAATGCAATACAAATCCAAATCCAAAGTAACGATATTACAATTGCCCATTACAGAATGTATTCCAGTCAAATCGGACTGGAAATAGATAATTTGTGTGGCAACTGGCGATTAGCCTCTTATTTCAGGAAACTTAGCTCAACTAAATTCTATTACAATCCAATTTCACCTACAGATGCTGCTCGGTTTTTCCAAACTTCCTTCTTACAAGCAAATCTCTCAGTTGGAACAGCTACGAGTACGTATTGTATTCAATAGGTACGAGGGTGGGTCAATAAGTCCCTGAAAAATGAAATAAGGAACACTCTTTTCGGTATAAAAACATTTTATTTTTTAACGTACGTAGTCTCCTTTTAGCTCTATACACTTCATCCAACGTTTCTCCAATTTGTTGATGCACTCCAAATAATACGATTTCTCGAGCCCCTCAAAATAAGCGTTTGTTTCAGCGATGACCTCTTCATTCGACCCAAATCTCTTACCTCCGAGACATTTCTTCATGTTTGGAAACAAGAAATAGTCGCAGGGGACTAAATCTAGGGAATATGCTGGATGAGGGAGGAGTTCGTAGCCTAACTCAAGCAATTTTCCCATTGCGACTGCGGACTTGTGCGCCGGTGCGTTGTCCTGGTGAAAGAGAACTTTTTTCTTAGCCAAATGCGGCCGTTTTTGCTTCAAATCGGATTGGAATCGATCCAGCAGCTCTGCGTAATATGCGCCGGTGATCGTCTTACCCTTTTCAAGGTAATCGATGTGAATAACACCGCGCGCATCCCAAAAAACTGTCGTGTGTTGCTGACAAACCCACCTTGGCCTTCTTCGGCTTCGATTCACCAGGAGAAGTCCATTGTTTTAACTGTTTGTTGCTTTCTGGTGTGTTGTGGTGAATCCAGGTTTCATCCACGGTTACGAAACGGCGCAAAAACTCAACCGAATTTTTCTGGAACATCGCCAAACACACCTTTGAAGTTGTCAAACGAATGCGTTTGTTGTCGATTGTGAGCAAACGCGGCACCCATCTTGCGGAAAGCTTTATCATGTCCAAATATTTATGTAAAATCGAAATCACTGAGCCATGTGATAAGCCTATGGCCTCTTCAAGCTCGCGCACTTTCACTCGCCGATCGTCCATTATCAAACCATGGATTTTGTCGACCATTTCTGGTGTGGTGACCTCAATTGAGCGACCAGAACGTTCGGCGTCACATGTGTTTGAACGACCGCACCGAAATTGAGTAAACCAGTGGTGAAGAGTCCCCATAATATTTGTCAAGCTTTTGTTTGATTTGCGTGATAGTTTTTTCTCGCAAAAAATAGTGTTTAATGAGCACTCGAAATTCACTTTTTTCCATTTTAACGAAAATGCTAGCAGGCGTCTATATAAAATGGCTGCTACAACAAAACTATTTGACAGATCTGTCTGAAAATTTGGGTGCGTTCTTTTGAAAGATGATTCTTGACAAAAAAAAAATAAATATAAGGTGGCGACCCAATTTGTGTTAATTTTCAGGGACTTATTGACTCACCCTCATGGTAGGTAGGTTGCCATTTTGAGTACCACATTTCACGTAACCTTGTTTGTTAGATAGTGTCAATACGTTGTTGAAAGGGTTTCAAATCTATCCTGTGGCATTCAAGAAACTGATCAACTCTGTGATACTTTTCTCTGATATTTCCTTAAGGTTGTCGAAAAAGAATTTTTCTAGAGTTCGATGTCTGACTCTACTTAAAGCTGGACACATGCAGGGGAAGTGGGAGAGAGTTTCCTTCTCATTTACATTTTTACAACTGCGGCATTGTGAGTCAAAAGGAATGCCAAGTCTAGACGCATGCGTCCCAATTCGTACAGCGACTTCCCGAGTCTGTGTTCTGGTCCAGTTGTAGTTGGTCCAGATCTACCTAGAAATGATTCAACACTGCAATCTTTGTTTGCTACTTATAGAAAGTGTGAAAAGATTTCGCTCTTGACAGTTCCCATCGGAACGAAGACTATCACTACAAACTACCTCTATTGCTCTATATTCAATATTTACACCAATAAGACGTCGTCTTCGGGTTTTCTAAAGATTTTGACTTCAAAGTCACATTTCCAAATTAACTGGGAACAGAACATACATATGTACATTTGCAAGTGCTTCTCATATGTAGAACATAGACAGATCCAAAACAGGTGAGGGAGATGGAGCTGGAGCAGACGGCATGAGCTCAGAAGTTCTTCTTTCATGCAAGTATGTATGGAGAGGAAATTCGTATTCCAAACCGAAATACAGTGAGAACTCTCCTAGCGATCAAGCCCAATAAGTAGATATCTCTCTTACACGGATTTCTACTGATGAATCGTTTACCTATATTTTCGAAGTAAAATACATTCCGATAAGCGAACGCTCTCTTAAACAGACTCGGACACTAAATTTTTAAACATTCTGTACAAAAAACGGACTAACGAACATGAACGTTCGAATAAAATCGGTGATTTGCTGTTTTATATGCTTACATCATTTCAGTTGTGTACCTATTCCTTATTTTATTGCTTGAAAATGCTGTTTATTATATTCAATACTCTCCTTTAACCGGACATCTCCCATAACCGGACAAGAAATTGAGTTCGTGGGTGCCCGCTTATTGTAGCTTTCACTGTATATAGATCGATTACCAAGAAGCACATTTATGTTCTATCCGATAGCAAGGCGGCATTGCCTGCAATCAAGGCTTACGAAATAACTTCAAAATCATTTTGAGCCTCCTGAAACAGAGACAGATAAAACAGAGTTCAACTCATTTGGGTACTAGAGCATGGTGTTCATGAGGGTAATGAAAAAACTGATGAACTAGCCAAACTAGAAGGATCCGCATCGAAATTGATGAAGCCAAATTCTGCGGCTTACCAATTAACATTACAGTATCAAAAAATGGCTAAAAGAAGAGCAAAACATTATAGGATGAGATCTCAAGGCTTTCCATAGAAGAATGAAACAACTCCAAAAATGAGTAGAACTCAGATTTGCCTACAAGACAACGTATATATGTAGAATGTTCAACGAAGACGAAGAAACAGCAGGGTATACTACTGTAACTGTCTTATCAGAATACGTCTTCGATATTTATTTAGTTATTTACTACCTCGAAACAGATGATATAGCTGCAAATCAACCCAAAGATCTAGCTGTATTCATCAGCGGTTCAGGCAATCATAGACATGCTTTAATATGAGGAAATAAAAATAGGAAATCACAAATACACGCAGTGATATGCTGCCACCCTACTCAATCCAAAATTTAATCTAATCTATCTAAGATGTTGAAGAAGTCGCAAGATAGACCGTTTCTGAAATCAAACAGTTCAAACAGGCTTTTTTCGACCTTGAGAGAGCAGCGTGGATTCTTCATCGTCATCTTGCATAGACAGACGAGCTTGGTAGGGATGCCTCAACTAGACATGGCTCTGTATAGCTACGAGCTCGTCTCTGCGAGTAAAAAAAAAGTCGTGGGCGTTAATATAAAATAGCAGACAAGGTCTTGTAGGCAGTGCCTTTTTAATTTGCTCAGTTCAGAGTATCTCTTTTTTCCTCCTTTTCAGATCATCTCCCGCTGTTTTCAATAACTCGGCTGGTAGACCATCAGCTCCCGTAGCCTTGTTTGATTCGAGCGGACGTATTGGTTGTCATCGTCCAAGTTGAATAGCTCATTCTGCCTGACATCGAACTATTGGTCGTTAGCACCGTTTATCAGTCTGTAGAAATGTTCTCTTCAGATTCTCAGCACCGACTGCGGCTCTACTATGAGATTTTATTGTTCGTCTCTGGAGGCTTCTGTTTGAGCCTTATACCCATACATGCTCTTTTTACTTTTTGGTAAAACTTTCGAACGTTACCCCTGCAGTAACAAAGTCCTCATGCTGCTCATGCTCCTTCTTCTTTCGGAGATGTCGGTGCTGCGACGTAGATATTGTCTTCTTATGCATCGCTGTTCTGTATCCATATTGCTTTGCTGCGTGTTTTTGTTGGCACTCTTCATTAAACCAGAGGTTTTATTATCGTCGTCGAGTGAACTCGAGGCGTACTTTTCTGGGGGCGTAGCACGGTGGAGTGGACTGTATGTTGGCTTCTTGAGCTAGGGTTTTAGGTTCAAGTCCCAGCCAAAGGTATTACCCGTTAACCACTCTTAACGAACGGCAGAAAGCATTGCGGTTTTTAGAAAAGACTGATTGTTCCAACCCATAGAGTTCTAGAGTAAATTCTTTACTACAGAGGCTATAAGCAAGTTCATCAACTTCTCAAGGTGTAAAATCCGTTTCCTCACCTATGTGAGGAAATATGAATTGAGGCTTCCTCATTCTCTAGGTGTAGTCTACAAGTAGGGTCTGGTGATAAGTAAAGTCTGTAGTGGCCACTAATGGTGTTCTAAGGTGGTTTCTGCTCAGATTCACAAGTACGTGGTATATTTAGAAAAAGAAGTTAGTGCATTCTAGTCCTGAAGTGTCTGTCCAAATCATATTAGATTTGAACACAGTATGGTTTGGGACCAGTGAATGGGTTGGTTCACCGATTTTAGCCAGTGCGTCGGCCATTTCGTTACCTATATGTGTTCAGGGATCCAATGTAGTATGATTAGGTTTGTCTTTGCTAATTCCAGAAGCATTCTGACTGTCTCCAGGACAAGCTTCGATTTAATCGTGGCTTTAGAGCGGCTTCGCTATCATATTTTTGCCACGGGTTTATGCGCTGATTGATGACTGAACAATATTTGAGTATGTACCTAGGCTAACTAAGAGACTAGCGCCAGAAGACTCGCCGAATTCACTGTCCATTTTAGAGCCAACCTTATAATATAATATGATAGATCGTGTTCCGATGGACAGGTTTCGATTGTCCCTTGCGGGTTGACCACTGATTAATTCCGACCTTAATAATAATAAAAAATAAATATCTTGGCGCTAACAGCCCAATGCAGGGCCTGGCCTAGCTCGAATCTTGCACCTCTCGCTCAGCGATCGCGCACTTAACCACTGAGCCACGGCTCTCATTCGCGACCTTAGTTTTCTTAAAATTCAGAACAAGTCATGAGGAGTTACTCTATGTGCTTTTGTCGTAGATCAATTCAACCGCAAGTTCATTTGCTACTATTCCATAGTGACCGGACTACGCACCTAATATAATAATACCTTAAGCATTGCACTGCATTTTTGCGTTATTTTACATTTGACGGCGTTAAACTGCAAGGCTTCAAGTAAGGCATAACATATCGGTCGTATATGGATTTAACTTCCAATAGATTCTTATTGATAGTAAGAAAAAGAAGAGCAGAGCCATACGTGAGCTATACGAGGGATAAAACCGTTTTCTAAGTCATCCGAGGGCTTCTGTAGTAGACAATTTATTATCTCAAAAATCAAAATATTTGATATGTAAGTTTTTCGTTCATCTTTGAGTTAGAATCAGTTACATCTTCTGGTATTTGCAGAATGAAAATGTTAGGTCACTTTGGATCTATTTCTCATCTCTCATCGTAATAGATACTCTGTAGGTCTATTGCTGCTCCTCGGCTTGTCATATCAATCCAAAGAAGAACGTGCGTTGCGGTAAAAATACTGTTAGTTAAGTAAAAGAACTTAATTTATCATCCTTCTGAGTTCAATGACAGCAGAAATGATTGCAATGTTATTTTCATCGCCAAAGTCGAAAGACTTTCAATTCTAGGTCAATAACGCTCCCAGAAACACTGTAGACTGGCCGCTATAAGCCACCAATATATGGATGGAAATAAAAGGAAGTCTAAAGACTCACCCCAATACTCACTGCCTCTGCTAGTCTTCTAGCCTAATTCACAATCAGTACTCCAGTACAATAGTCAGTTGCATTCTCCCCGCAACTCACATCAAATAACTTTTATCACAGCATTTATTTTCGTATTTTTGAGAATATTCAATGAACAGCAGAGCACTTATCAATGGGATTTGACCAAGAAAATGGAAGATAACTGATCATTAGGGTGGTGCATGGCAGATTTGAACCACGGACCTTGAATTGCTCGAACTCAGCAGGTACGCAAGCATTAAGCCACGCTGTAACAGCTGATCTTTATAATTTTGCAAAATACAGATGATGTTGAAAATCTGGAGAAACTCTTTACTCGTATATATCTATATGATATAATATGACTCAACACAATTTGCCCGATTCATAACAAAAGAAGACGTTTTCTGAACATTCCTCATGAATTATGTAAAAACCTTTTATAGGCAAACTATTTAGATTCTATCAGTTCGATCCAAGGAGACTAAAGTAATACCCATCACCTATTTATTGATTTCAAAGCTATGTATGACAATGGGAATATCAAAGAGTATAATCTCGACCTGATCAGTTTTTGGTAACCCTGATAAGTTCTAAATATACGGACACCAAAGGTTTTGTTTAAGGCCTTTCGCTAACAGGTTATTTGTAATTTCGCAATTATTATTTCGTTTGTATGAAAACTTTACAGCTGCCTGTCGGTGGGCTCTTGTATAAACCCATGGCAGTAACAATTGCAACCAAAAAGTTGCGAAATTGAAAATTGTCATAAGAGTGTGAAACTCCGGATAAACACATCTATCTAGATGAAGTAAGGATACGCTGCATTAAACCTTCATCATCCCAGTCTTGCTGTATGATGAAAAAGCGTTGTTTTTATCGAAAGAAGATGAAAGTACCTACCTTGGATTTTTGAAGAGAAAATGGGTTATAGTACTGTTCATGCTGACAGACGTAGAGGATGTCTTGCCAGTTCTAAGTGGAACAACAATACAAATGCTATTTGTTCCGCCTTTCTTTCATCGAATGATTCATATTTTTATTACCACTCCTAAGCACCGTCATTTTCCAAAATCGAAATAGGTACATTTCAAATATGTCTATCTAATAGTTTTCATCTGTGCAACAATAGTGCAATTGGTATCAATTTAATTGCATCTACACATTCAAAATGCAAATTAACCACTTCAGAAACGGAAACGAATTAAATCATAGCACCTGAGTAAAGATAAAAGCTGTTCCGCACCCTGTTCGTATGTTAAACACGTTCTTCATATTAAACTCTTCCCATTACTATATCTGGTAGTGTACTGTGAGTTATTGTTAAGTGTCCCATACATAAAAAAAAATTCATTAAAACTTCGCAAAAAAAAAAAACTGACACAGCAATGTTTGCCTATAGCTACAGTCAAATTAATTAATTTCGCAGAATTGCATAAGAAGAATCCAGATAAAATCAAGAGCAGAAGAGGCCACAAGCATTCGAACTACTGGGGGGCAATTCATTCAGAAGCACAAATAAACCGACATTTGTCATCTGCAAATGCAATTTCATACGCCACATATGTACATACGTCGGCGGCACAATTTTTTTTTTAATTTCTTATTTGCCTTAAGTGCGAGTATGTGTACTTTATTTTTGTTCTTGCCAAACAGATATGCACTTTGGGAATGCATTCGGGAAAAGAATTCTTACGAATTTGTTCCCACATTTGTGGTATGTGGTACGCAGAGCGGTATGCCTTTTAGTTTCTTTAGTTTTTTTTTTTTTATATAAGCGTAGCAACTTTAATTGAAATACGTTGACGAAAATACTTTGAGCAGCGGATGGATAAGGATTAAGTCTAAATGCAGAAATTAACCTCAGATAATCTTTTCGCTTACAATTTTGTACAGGAGCAGTTGAAGAATGATGAGACTTGGAAGGTACAAAATAGAATCGTCATGCACATTGAAAAAGCAGCACACTGTGGAAGAACAACAGAGAGCTCTGATCAAGAAAACCAACTCCGAAGTTTGCAAATTACATTTAACATAATTTCCTTTAAGCTCAATCCACTTCTTCAATCTGATCTATAAAGCCATTGGACCAGTTTAAACAAAACTTTTTCCTCAACATTCCTGGACGCTTTTTCTTTATTTTATCGCAGCAGTAGTCGCAGTTAATTGTTTGACCCTTGATAAGGTTTTTTTTTTTTTTTTTTGGTTTCGCCTGGAGGTGCAGGAAACTTCAAAAGATACCAATGGCCCGTACCATTGGTTATGCCCGATTCATATTTCTGACCTGATGATTCATAAGTGTCGGCCAGTATATGCCTACGGACTAAACCTCACCCCCCCAGAGAGGCACTATGAGAACCGGCCGCTCGTGCTCATAGTAGTATGAAATTCGTTCCTCTCATTTTTTCGTTTTGTGGTGACTACGACTGAGTTACCTTAACAAGTAGTTTACGCTTCTGTAGTGTTAATCGCGTTAGGTAGGTAGCTTTCCAGCGAAGGCACCTACTAATACCGTCATTACATGTGGTTTTCCCGGTAGCAATTCCTAGATCTCTGTGAATATCACTATTCCTTATATACCATGGAGCATTCACAATTGCTCTTAGTGTTTTGTTATGGAATGTTTGCAGAACAGTCATATTGCTTGGCTTGGTACAACCCCAAAATTGTATACCGTATGTTGAAGATGGTTTTAACACTTGCTTATAAAGAACCAGTTTGTTGTATACGCTTAACTTCGAGTATCTCCCGAGTAGCCAGTACATTTCTCTAAGTCTGATTTCGAGCTCGCCGCGCTTCTTTTTAACATGTGGCTTCCTCTTAAGTTTTGCGTCTAGTGTCATTCCTAGATATTTTGCCTCGTTTGCGTACGGTATTTGTACCGAGTTAATGGAAATAGGTAACTTGTTTATCTTTTTGTACGTAAAATTGACATGCGTTGACTTGGTCTCGTTAAGGACGATTCTCCGGGTCTTTGCCTACTTGCATACTTTGTTTAAAGCTCGTTGGAGTTTTCCATTTGATGATTCGACTGACTCATCTGTTGCGAGGATAGCCGTGTCGTCTGCGAACGTTGCTACGACAGTCCCTTCATCTTGTGGTATATCTCTTGTGTAGAGCAGGAACAGGATTGGGCCGAGAACGCTTCCTTGCGGAACACCGGCATGGATTTCTTTGAATTCCGAATATTCTGCCCCATGTTTAACACGAAAGAGTCTGTTATTAAGGTAAGATTCCAATATTCTGTAGAATTTATCTGGTAAGATTACCCTTAGCTTATATCTCAGGCCTTCGTGCCATACCTTGTCAAACGCTTGCGATATGTCGAGAAAAGCGGTAGAGCATACCTTTTTCCCTTCTAGAGCTTTTTCAATTTCATTTGTTATTCGATACACCTGATCGATTGTGGAATGTTTAACCCGAAACCCGAATTGATGATCCGGGATCAATCGCCTTTCTTCAATTACTGGGTGCAATCGTTTTAGCAGAAGTTTCTCAAAGACCTTAGATATTATCGGCAGAAGCGAAATGGATCTATATGATTTCTTGTCGTTTGCACATTTCCCCGGTTTCGGAACCATTATTACTTCGGCGACTTTCCATTGCCTTGGAACATATAGAAGTCTCAATGAAGCATTTATAATGTAGAGTAACTTAACTAACGCTTTTTTCGGTAGTTCCTTCAAAACTTCGCCAGTGATTAAATCATATCCTGGAGCCTTGTTATTTTTCAATTTTCTTATTGTCATTCGAAGTTCGGACAGGGATACGCACCGTAGTTCTTTCTGGCAGTAGGCCAGCGTATGGTTAAAGCCTTGGCATCGCTTAGACTGAGGTATCGATCTCTTGCCCTTACGCATGGGCTCGACTTTTACCTTGATGTTTAGAATGGTTTTCATTTTGAAGATTTCATCCACATTCTCGGTCCTATCAAAGGTAAGCATAAAAAGTGGGAGACCGCGTTTGATGACGTTATATTTGTCTCCTTCCGTAAGTTGCTTTTCCTTCTTGATAATATTCACGGCGTCAAGAATTTTCAGGCCTTGGCTTTTCACGTTTTCCATAACGTCTTCTTTTGCGCACGACGGGTGAAGTCCCCTAACAAAGACTCGCAGTGGTTTTTCGTACTTATTCTCGTAAGTATACCATTGGATTTTCTCGGTGTTTAATTTTAGAGACAGTGCTCGGTAGGAGTCTCGGTCATCTACGTTGATTTTCCACTCGTTGTTTCGGCGCGACGTTATATTGTGTTTTGTCCTCAGCGTATTTTTGAGAAGATTACGAAGTTTCCATAGTCCGCTATCCCGACGACATTTATTGCGGGTGGAGGGCGATTTTTCGCTTGGATTTTTGCCTTGTTTGATACGGCGGGCTTATCTTCCTTTTGTGAAACTTTGGGTGAAGTAACGGCCTTACGTTTTTTGTGGGCAAGTTCTTCCTCGTCCGTAAAATATTTACTTGCTGGACGGTATGGCGTTGTATCGGGATCTTTCGGTACATGAATGTTCTTGAGATCCTCGTTTTCTTTTCGCAGAGCATCTACTTCATTTTTAAGCTCGTGGAGCTCCATTTCATTAAGTTTAGCTCGTAGTTCGTTGTTCTCTTTTACGAAGCATTTCATTTTCATTGAGTCCTAGTTAGCCGGCGGACTACTTTTCCCGGAGATATTCGATGTAGGTGGTAGGGTTTTCGCTTGTGAATCAGTTTTATGTTCACTTCCAACTTTACTGGTTTCAGTTCCAGATTTCTGTTTTTATATCTTCGGAATACTTACAATTATAGCGCTATCTTTGACCGAAAGGCTTTTTTGCGCTATCGCTTTTGGTGGAGTTCTCGGCGTGAGTGAACTCCTTCTGGAGTTTTGTTGGAGAAGCAATAAATGGCCCCCCCCAAAATCCATGGGACCGACCTCCGAGGTGGGTGGATTTTCCAGTTTACCTGGTCTGCCACCGGGGTATTTGTATCGTTTGTTTTATTCATTGCCATATTTTGTAACCGTATTAGTTTTATTGGTTAGTACAGTTATTTCTACTCAAACCCCCTGCCAGGAGGACCGGGTCATTTGTTTTTTCGTTCGCCAATTTTTCGAAGTTTTCGTCTCCGCTTTGTGGATTTTAGTCGCCTCTTACGACAGGCATGCCTACCTCGGGTATATTCTGTCCCCTACCCGAAGGGGTAATCAACCATCATGGTTCCCTTTGAGTCCCAAAATACCGATGCCATTACCTTACCCGGGGATAATTTAACTTTAGCTTTATTCGGGGCTGGTGATCCAGATCTTCTCCACTCTTTTGATTGTTGTTGGGATTGATGGTCTTCCACAGCGTGGGTCGTGTTCTACGCTCTCGCGTCCATGTTTCAATTCTGTTGTTTTCGATGGGGAAGAACAAAATGAGGTTGTCATCACACTTCACGGATCTGCTTCGCAGTAAAATTTAGTTTAAACAGGTACTTACATATAACAGCACGATGTTAGTTTTTTTTCCTTTTAAGAAAAAAAAAAGAAAGAATTTTACTTTGCCTCACACAAGCACGTGTATAAACCTAATTAATTGCAGTACAGGAATGAAACTTCATAGATCATTCTTAGAATGTTGGAAAATAAAAGGGGGAAGTATGAAGAATTTGAAATTAAAACTATTTCCATTGTAGCCTGGTAGCAAACATCTTTACAAAACAGCGGCTAGGCTTGCAACGGTTGAAAGCACCAGGAGTAGACGGAATTTTTCCTGCCCTACTACAAAAAGTACACCTCCTCAGACTAATTACAAGTATTTTGGCTCTCAGATACATATCGAGACCTTGCAGAAGGGCAAGTTACGAGTAATTTTTATTCCTAAACTGGAAAAGAAAAACTCCACCTTACCAAAATTCCTTAGGCCAATTAGCTTAAGAGTGACGCTATTGGACAGTCGACATATGTGAGTACAGAACCAAGGTGGCCACGGTGTAGTGGGTAGTGTGTTGGCTTGTGACATGAACTGTGCAGATTCGAGCCTGGACGGGGAATAGCAACCACAGACACCCGAGCATAAGAGAAATGAATAAAATCTAAGTTTCTGCAACCATATACAGTGCCGTTCGAAAAATGTTGGTCAAACTTTTTTTTTTCGAATTTTGTCAAATTTGTTACAATAACTACATATTTTTTAATGAGGATTTGTTTTCTTACGCGGTTTCAATCGTTTCATGATACATTTAGAGTGTTAAAATTTTTCACACGCGGTCCTGGGAGCAAAAAGTCGTAAGACCGAAAAATGAGTTTTTTTTAGATACCTGCCTCATTTTTAGGGATTAAAGAAAAATGCTTTATTGGTGCAGTGTTTTTGTTTTTTTATTGCTTCTCAGAAACATTCTCTATCGAACTAGTAATTTGTTGGACCGCCTCTTGCTTTTATTACAGTTGCACATCGGCGAGACATTGGCTCAGATAAGTTTTTCCATGTGGAAGCAGGTATGGTGTTCCAGGTCCGGATAAGTAAATTTTTTAGGTTTTCAATTGACTCTGGATGCTTCTTCGCAACCTTAAGTTTCATTATTGTCACCCTAATACATTTTCCAGAATCCGTAGGTAAACTTCTGCAGTGACTTTCGATTCTAAGAAGACCATTCTACCTTTTTTATCTCCAGAGAAGCATCCCCAGACCATCACACATTCAGTTTTGAGGGTCATCCGTAGGATGCATTCAGAGCTCAGTTTTTCCTTTGGTTCGCGCAAGAATCCTCCCATCTCCAATATGCAGCTTAAACTTTGATTCGTCGGAAAAGATAACATTGTTCCACATGTCTTGAGTCCAATTAAGATGCTCTTGAGCCCAGAGCAATCGTTTTTCTCTGACTCTTTTTGGAAAATCCGGCTTCAGTACTGGCTTGAGTGCTCTAAGTCCAGCTCTCACGAGCCTCTTCCTCACTGAGCTTGACGAAATTATTTTTCCTGTAGCTCGACACAGACCGTTTTTAAGATCCACCGAAGTCTTGAACCGATGCCGACGGCTGTACAGCACCAAAAAACGATCTTCTGGAGTCGTCTTTTTTGGCCTCTCTGCGCCTTTCTTTCTGCTGGTAGTCCCGGTCTCACGATATTTTTTTAAATTCCATGCCACAGTTTGTTGAGCAACATTTAATCTTCTAGAAGGCTTGCAACGTGTTGTCAAATTGAGACGTCACAGACACAAAATATTAGCTTTGCACTCCGAACTGATTTTTCCCATTTTTTTTTTTTTTTTTTCACTAAATTACTTCGGTTCGTTTCGGACTGCTATCACGAGCTAAATGCACCTCTTATTTATAATAACATCGACTTTTATGCACTATTTGAACGACATTTTGCTACCTAGTGCAAAAAACCCCGTAGCTCTCATAAATTTCAAGAACTGCGCCCGAAAAGGGTAATAAAATGTTTGACCAACATTTTTCGAACGGCACTGTATATACCAAGAGGAGTTCCACCTAGTAGTACAAGGGACAGAAAATTGAGTCTGAGTGCTCTGGAATTTGGGAATTTACTTTTTAAAAAATAAAATTATAGAACCGAAAAATCCACCGGAACCGCACTATACAAGTTGTCACGTTTAGTTCAGGATGCTATACATTACAAAGAAACAGCCATCCACTCGAAAGGAAAGGATTTAACCAGACCACAGCTAACTGGATGTGCGAAATGCAGGCAGGAATGACAGAAAAGTATCACAATAAGAACAACTAGAGGCTGCCCATAAGAATAAATTCTCACACCACTAATGTTAGTTATCATCGCAAGAGGATTCGAGGAGACACTCTGCGAAATAATACAAAGCGAACTAAGAGTCACACGGGAGTGGTGTTTAATGTTTTAATGGTAGGACGAAATATGAACCCGACCAAGACCACAGTGGTGCATTTCACTAGGAAAAGCCAGTTAAAAGACATGCAAACAATTGTATTAAATGGAACCATAGTCGACTCACAAAAACAGTTTATATATCTACGAGTATGTATAACACTAGGTAGTAAACTTTTCTGGAAGAAACGTGAGGAGGATCGAGCACTCATGGTGTAAAGGAACATTTCAGGTAAACGTGGAGATACAACCCAGCCGCACTGAGATGGATGTACACTATGATGGTCAGACCCGTTATTACGTACGGAACAGAAGTCTGGGCTAGAAAACCCAGGCTGAGCATGACAAGGAAAACGTTCGGCTTAACAGGGGTTCTGAGAACCTGTCCCATAGCAGCGCTAGAAGTTTCATTTGGACTCACTCCTCTACACTTCCAAAGAGAGCGTTGGGAAAGGATAATGCGTCGCGCATAGAGAATGAAAAACACTTTCCAAATCCAGGACCATTGTTGGGCTGGTCCAGAAGCTGAGGAGCAAAAGAGAATGGAATGATACATAAACAGATCCAAATAAAATTCATGGGAACTGGGCAGATGTATACCGGTTCCAGAACTAGTTACTTGGAAGTACTTCCCCTAGTATTTTCCAAGCAGAGGTTTGCGATTGAAAGATGCGCTCAATTTAATCTCGGATAGCCAGGCTGCCATCAAGGCACTGAGCGCTCATGGAATCAGTTCTTAACTATTGTGGGAGTGCCTTGTAGAGATAAATCGACTGGGTCAGAACAACAAAGTCACCCTCTACGGGGTATCAGGTAACGTGGAAGTAGAGGGAAACAAAATATTTGATGAACTAATAAGGAAGCGGTCGGAGTCCGCCTTTGAGAAAGGTGAAAATGGGATTGCAAAAAAGTCAAACTTTTGGGAAGAACTCCCTTAGCTGAGATTGGCAAAATAATTTTTCGGGTCACTTTAGACTTAAAGATTCCAGAATTGCGGAGATATTGACTAAACTCCGGGGCACCTGCCTAAGGCATATGTAGCAATAATTCACAAAAGAAGGAAACACCTGGATGCCTATCAACTACCAGAATAAGATCTAACATTGTTGGATCCACTGTAGATACTCCGTTTAATCAAGGTAATTACATCTCATCGATTAGAGCACAATAGATCTGCACAGATCGCAGTGAACTAACACAACTACAATCAATCCACAACTGTTATAGGTTATTTTTATTCAGTAGGTTCATGTCGAACTATACCATGTCAAGTTCGTAGTATGGATAGACTACCTTTCTTTTTAGATCTAGGTAACCATAAAATATTTACTTATTATCTGAATGACACTTAGAAAAAGTAAAAAAAAAAAAAAAAAATTCCAATATGAAGCAGAATCCGAAAAATTGGTCAAGCTGTACGTAAGTAATCAAGGCAGTGCATTCAGAGAAGCTTAATGTAGGCTTGTACAGAACAAATTTATCTTTTTTACCAACATTTAAAGTATGATAATTGTTTGAAAAATATTATATATAAATGCATATATTGTAATCATATTTAATTATTTATTCTTAAATTAAATTAAAATATAAGTCTTTGTTTTTCCACAGGTGGTCAGCTAAAAACCAAAAATGGTCAAAAATACGTTCTAAATGGAAAGCCGGAGAGAATGACAAGGTCATTCGCTATTTTATCAATACTGGTTCTATTGTTGGCAATTCTGATTGCCTGTTTGATCACATATTTCATCACAGCTAGTGCATATGAATCAAAAGGGTAAGCATTTTATAGTCAATTTTATATAAGTATCTACCTATATATAACTGCATTTAATAGAAAACAAGTAGGTAAGGCGGTAATTGCATGGTAAAAAAAAATTAATTAAAGTAAGTTTGTCAATCAACTCAATAAATGCAAACAGGTTATTATGTAGATTTATGCAAGTTAAAGAAATTTAATGCAAGTTAAAGAACAATGCAAAACAATCAAAAATCAGAAAAGTTACATTCTGTCTATTAACTGATTTATTTAAGTTTAAAGCTAAATTAACCTAACTTAACCTGAAATAAGCCAAATAAATAAAAAAAAAAAAATGGCATTAAGAAGAGTGTTTCGAAGTGTAAATTTGCTGCACTAAATAGCTTGTATCGTTGACCATGCGTAGCATTCTAGAAAAGTTAATTCGGAAGAGGGGTACAGATCTCAATTGGTCTATGCAAAAAAAATCTTGCAATTACATCGACTACTTTCCCATCTTCTAATGCACACAGAGTGTTAGAATCGAATTCAGTTAAATTTGTGGTTGGTGAACTTCCCTTAGAAATCCATGTTGGTTTGGGGAAAAGATAGATTTGCAATGGATGAACATTGTATCATAAACAATACTTTCAAAGACCTTCAGTATGCAGAAGAGTTTAGCAATTGGACGGTTGTTGAAGTCTAGAATGGATCATATGATACTGTAACATAATGTAGCATAATAACTACGCCCCAAGAGTAGGCAACACATTCCGATGTGTCTTTTCAGAACACATTCGAGGTTCGTGTCCACGGATAGAATAGGATTATGTCTAAGACGACATCGCGGAATTAAGAGAGAATTATAACCACAAGAGATTAATGGCTGCAGCTGTTATCTTGGAATTATTACATCAGAATTTCCTCGTTCCAGTGGTCGAAGAATTTGCTAGATGTTTCTGGCTATCAGAAATGCGACTATATAAGAACAGATGGTGATCGAGGCAGTTGCAGTTGGGTTTTGAACCGCACGAAGAGATTGGAAAAGTGATAATAGGCGAAGTTGTAATTTTGTGATAAATTGAAAGTTGAGAGTTAACAAGAAGAAGTAATTAGTTTGGATTTGTGAATTAAGTAATTGAAATGAGATATAGTGATTAGAGAAGAAAGAGACCTTGTAAGGAAAGAATTTGCGAAGAACAGTATAGTGTGAACTTGAATTGTTCTATAGACTAGAAAATAAAGAAATAATCTCACAGGATAACGTTTTATATACTCGAGCCGTAGCTCGCATATTATAATACCATACCGTCCCCTCATATTTGCAACCCAAAAAAAGTGGACTTATGAAATGTTTGATTGAAATGAGTTCTTGCTATCGGCAATTTGCTCGATTTTTTAAGGATTTTGTTTGAAAATTGTTAGAATATTTTCCTAAAAGTTATCTAGCTCTAGCTATGGCCGAATATTCAGAAAAACTGTTATTTCTCTATTGTTTCGGAAACAATTTCTAAATGTTTCCCAATTATTTTCCAATTGCTTTGGAAACAAAAAAAAAAACTTTTTTTTGTGTTTTCTTGTATTCGAACCTTGAATCTCTCTCTCAGTGATCCCGCACTTAACCACTGAGCCTAATCCCGGGGAAAAATTATTTTGAGACTTAAACAACTACGTAGTTCGCATACGCGACCACCTTAACCTATGTTTAGTCTATTTCAAATATTGCTAATAGCCATTAGCTGTAGGAGAGGTCACTCTACCTTGATGCCCCTCTATCTGTGAATTTGTTGGCTGGTAACAGTTATAACATCAATTCTTCGATTCTCCTAAGATCTTAGCACCCGTTTTCATTTAGAAATAACAATAAGCAAATCGTTGCTATACCAACGCATAGAATTCTTCATGGAGAAACAAAAACTAGGCCTACCCTAGCTTCTCGTAGCCACTCGTACGGACATAAAGTTTACTGGCGTTCTCGAAGGGCATAATTTAAAGCATTATTCATGACGGCGAGGTGGGACAGTGAAAAAATGTTTTTATGTTTTCTTGGACTCGAACCTTAGTGGCCTGCTCAGTAGTCTACGCACTTAACCACTGAGCCACGGCGCACACTTTCTCAGTCTACTACTACGGAAGTACTTAGAGATTGTCTGATTGGTAAGGAAAACACCCTGAGTTGTATTGCATGAGAAATATATTCAATAATCTTCTACTAATTCACTAGCCCTTATTTTTATAAGCGATATCTTGCTCTATTCTCATTACTACATGTAAGTGAAGTGACGCCTTGAGCGACTGTGGGAATACAAAGCTGCAGAAGATCTATTTACGCATCGAAAGTTCGTATAATATAACTTAGAACCAGGCATAAAATTAAGTGAGGGTGAATGTACTCGTAACTAGACACTGAGGAGTCTCTTCATAAACATGTGCATATATTAGCTTCACTTGCCTTCTCAGTACGTTAGGAGAAAAGATGCCACTAGTTTTTTTAGACGTTTAAGATATCAGGTCTGAGATAATAAATTAAAGTCTTTACTCGTATACCCTATGCCATAGGGTATATTAATTTTAATACATGTTTGTAACTGTTGTATAGTTCTACTGGTTATAACGGTAGACCCTCAAAAGTATACATGTATGTATATTTTGTGATCAGCAACGAAAGTTATGTCAATCTAGCTTTATGTCACCAGTTTTTGGGCCCTAAATTTTGAGCTAGGGAAATGAAATTTTAAATATAAGCTTTTAGAATCTAAAGCAGTGCGAGTGTAAAAAAAATGAAATCCGCCCAGAAACACGCAACACTTTTCAAAAAATCAATACTTTTATTAGAAACTAGAAATGATTTTCTTTTCGAAATATATAGACCTTGCCATTCTCTGCAATACGCCCCATAAGTTGTATACGGCCATGCCCATATTTTGATTTCGTTTTCTTAAAAAAAACGTATTTTGCTTTCTGAAAGACTTTTACGACCTTTGGTTACAAATGACGATAGCCATGCCCATTCTGGTAGAATCTCTTAAAAAGGCGGAAATATCCTCCGAGAAGAAAGATATCATTGCATTTGCATTATAAATGTCACATCCTCACTCCCACTTCATTAGAGATGAGTTAGAAGATGAGGGATAGGTTATTACACGATGCATTTTAGACGGATTGTAACTTTTCTGTACCGACTTTCGACTTTCCGATTAGTTCTCTTTGTGTTCTGCAAATAAATAGACTTCAAATAATATCTACTAACTTGATTGCAAACTTACTGATTACTGGTGGCGCCTAACTTAATAGCGAACGCCTTTCCGAATTTTCAAATTGAGAAACTTTCATGTTTAAAATCCATTGGTTTATGTCGGAATACAGAAGACCTACCCTACTGTGCCACGAGCCCCGCTGGGCCTATCCTATTACCAAATATGCTAACCCTTTTAATATACTACTCAATTAACACTCCTCTGACTCATTCCATTGGTCATTACCGAAATTATTAATTAACCACCAGCGAAACCAATTCAAAATTGATATTCCCAACACTTCTCATCCCTTTGCAAAAGTTCCAATTTACCTACCATTTAAGACCAAGCCTATCAACTTCGCACAAACAGCTAAGATAATCTATCGCAAATTTACATGACCCACTCTCTATACAAACTCATAAATCGTCACGAATAAAGGATTGGAATCAGTTCTCTCTAACGAGGTGTGGTCGACCCTGTTTGAGTGTAATTTTTCAATAACAAAAAAAAAAAATATTTCCAAAGGTTAACCTACATTTGGATGTTAGTCCCTGCCGGACTAATATTGTTGACCTAGTTTGTATTTTGGCAGGAAAAACGAAGTTAGCCAAGGGGTTATCGTTGAACGTGAGGTGTGGGTTGCGTGTTAGATGGGACTCATGTTATTTGCATAAGGGATGTTAGTTTCAGTTTTTCCCATTAATAAGTCTGATATGGCTTATGGCAGGTTTCTAATGAATAGGAAAGTTACAACTTAGGTTACGATAGGACTTAGTACTACGTATTTACCCGAAGCATTTAATATTTGGTTTTTGTAACGGAAAGTTTACTGTGTTTCACAGACATTCAAGGGAAGGTCAAACTTAATGACGGAACCGATATCAAATATTGTCAAATGAAGGCGGAATTCAGGTTGCATGTAAAGATGAATCGATACAAGTAAATACGAGTAGTTACTTGATCCTTTTTTATCGATAGAGATTGCTTTTCGTATTGATACTTCCTTATACTTATCGGAAAAGTACTGGTAGCGGCAGAGGTGTATTATGGATTTTGGGGACCTTGGGCGAGCTAAATATTTTTAATTTTTGGGGCCCTCCTAAGAGATGGGGGTATGTGATATATCATAATTAACTTATGTATTACGGTGTAGAGCGTTTCTCAGTGTAAGCTTGCTACTATTAAAATCAACCAGTAGTATCAATGGTAGATACATCTTAAATAGCGAGGATTAGCATCGATTGAGATCTGTTGGAGAAGTTTAGGGCAATAAGCAATTCCTGCCAATAATTGGTGTATACAGAGTATGTTGGCGGCCTCACGACGTGACTTCAGAGTGTGTATGTAAATTCAACAATTTCAGTCGGTCCTCGGGGATCCTCATAGCGAGGTAAGCTTTAAGTACCATTTCAGTCTAAAACCCGTAGACCAAATCGGATAAATCTACATTTAACTGCCTCGCATGCATACTCATGTAGTGGTCTAACAAATAATAGCTTAATATTTATTTGCAACTAAGCGCTAAACTATTTTTCCCACACTCTAAAATATATAACTCGTCGTTCTGCAGTGAGAGAGAGTCTGTAGGAAACGAAATGTGTCTATATGTTCTAATAGGCCCGATTCCTTAGTGATAGATTCAACATCATTTATAAGTTGAAATAGAGATCATGGGTCCTAGATTTCTACCCTGTGGTACCCCCGAGTTTGAACTAATTGAGTTTGATATGGATGTACTCAAAATGACTGTACGAGCTCCGGGTAGGACACAAATAGACTTGTCAAGTATCAAATTAAATTTGGTAATGCATTAAAACAAGTTGAACTTGGCACACTTTCAGATCTCACTCCTTTTCATGACAAGATTGGTACATAGTTTTTGTACTTGGCCCCCTTTTACCGTAATGTTTTTGGTAAACTTTTTGCAAAGACTAGGTATGGGTATGTACTCGTGCCTATGTAATGTAATAATTTCGGGCCAAAGCAAACTACCGATACGCAATCGTTTGGTAAGACTTCAGGTTCTTGAGCCATTTTTACTGCAAAGCTACATGCTTCTTCTTCTTCTTTTCCTTACGGCGAAGTTATGATCCGGAGTAGAAGGATCACAACACTCCCACTTTACTGCATCCCTACTGTGGGGTTTGCCGACTGCAAAGCTACATGCATTGTATTATAAAGGGTGGTTAAGTTTTAAGGGCCGATGTTGATTTTGAATAAAACACAAATTATTTAGGAAATTACTGTCATTTCTTTTTATTATGATAATATTGGTATGGTTCAATTATGTATGGAACAAAATATCGGCCAAATGGCCGCCGCGACTTCGGCGGCACACCTCCATCCGATGGTCCAAATTTTCGATGACGCTGAGGCATAATTGAGGTTGTATTGCCATTAATGTGCCGAATTATCTCATCCTTTAGCCCTCGAATTGTTGCTGGCTTATCGACGTACACCTTTTCTTTCAGATAACCCCAAAGAAAAAAGTCCAACGGTGTCAAATCACATGATCTTGGCGGCCAATTGACATCGCCACCACGTGAGATAACACGGCCATTGAATTTGTCGCGCAAAAGAGCCATTGTTTCGTTAGCTGTGTGGCAAGTGGCACCATCCTGTTGAAACCACATATCGTCCACATCCATATCTTCCAATTCGGGCCATAAAAAGTTCGTTATCATCTCACGATAGCGAACACCATTCACAGTAACTGCCTGACCGGCCTCATTTTGGAAAAAATACGGCCCGAAACCGCACCAAACAGTCACTCTTTGTGGGTGCATTGGTTTTTCGACAATCACTCTTGGATTATCATTCGCCCAAATGCGGCAATTCTGCTTATTGACGAATCCACTGAGGTGAAAATGTGCCTCATCACTGAAGATGATTTTCTTCGAAAATTGATCATCCACTGTTGCCATTTCTTGCCACCATTGTGACCATTGACGACGCTTGAAATGGTCAAGAGGCTTTAGTTCTTGAGTCAATTGCACCTTGTATGCGCGTAAATGCAAGTCTTTATGCATAATGTTCATCAACGACGAGCGTGAGAAGTGCAATTGTTGGGCACGACGACGAGTTGAGGTGGACGGCTCTTCAGCCACACTATCGCGAACAGCAGCAATATTTTGTGCAGTACGAGCTGTACGAGCATGCACTGGTGTTTTCACATCTCCTACAGACCCGGTTTGCACAAATTTTTGCACGATTTTTCCGATTGTACGCACATTTGGACGATTAAATTGACCGAAAGAATCACGAAATGCACGATATGCATTTTGATTTGAACGCCCATTTTCATAATAAGCCTGAATAACTTTAACACGTTGCTCGATTGTGTATCTTTCCATGGTTCAAATTGAGTTAGTCTGAAATTGAAAAATGTCAAATGAAATGCAGAAAAAAACTTGACGTTTAGGTGTGGTTCACATTCAACATCGGCCCTTAAAATTTAACCACCCTTTATAAGTGATGTGCTATATGATATGGCCCCGCCCTCCGCCCATTTTTAGGAAAGGTCTTGGTCCTTTGTTTACTCTCCAATCACTACCTCTGCACCAATTTTCAAGATTCTACGTAAACTGGATATATCCCATACGTTTTGCTGACCTTAGTGCGTACTGATACACTCTTCCCTGCCCATTTTTTGGAAATGATATTTAAAAGATAATTTTACTCATTTTATCCTCTGTCCATACCCCAAACACTTTTGTAAAAAAAAAATCGATTTTCTCGAAAACGGCTGTAACGATTTTGTTCAAATTTATATTATACTTTACTTATTAACTGGGTTTTGAAAATTTGCTATTCTTCGACCATGACTTTATCGATTTTGTTTTATATTAATATTTGAACAATATTTGACATATACTACTACCGGTTGATTATCCTCATTTAAAATTTCGTACCAAAGCATAATGCAGCGGTAATATTTCTTCAGATCCATTTTTATATTTGCCCTTGTTCTCTGCTACCTGATGACAAACTTGAAAAAAATTAATGCAGTAAAAAGGGAAATCCTCATTTTCGGTTTTTTGACTACTTTAGCAGGGACACTTGATTACCCTCATCTGTAAAAATAAAAGAAAAAAACGAGTGTTTTTAATGTTTTAAATATTTATTTTTATTGTTAATATTTTGTAGGTCCTCCTTTATCGCGTACACCTTCAAAAAGTATATTTTCTAAGGCTCGATATAAATTGCAATGGCTTTATTAAGACCTCCTCTATTTTCGAATTGTCTTCCTTCTGCGTAAATTTTTTGCGACAGCCATCCTCAAACATTTTCAATTAGATTTTAGATCGGGAGATAGAGGTGGCCAGTCCAAAATATACACATATTTGCTTATAAACCACTGTTCTACTCGCGGAAGTTGATTCTCTGCGTTTCAAGAAGCTTGATGTAATCCGCTGAGTTCTGCCGATCTTCTAAGTCAACCGGATCTATTGCGCTGTGAAATAAAATTGCAGCTCATGCTATGACGGAACCAACCAGCAGTGTGACGACGTGACATGAACAACTCCGATTTCCTCAAATTGTGAAAACAATATTGAAAGTTGATGGCTTTCTAAATTAATTTTTTTCACGTCGGAACAAAATCACGGCTTCCCATTTTTCCTCCCAGCTTAAATGAGCCCGGAAATATTTCAATCTACAACCTTACGGCACTGAAGTAAATGTGGTTTTTGTTCAGTTTTTGCCGTCGGAGATATGGACACTGTTCAATCACTCTACGAATTGTCCGGACACTGGCTGAAGTTCCATCTTTCTTCTTTATTTTCCGAGCAGGCGCAGCAGAATTTAAAGCTTCGCGTAAAATGGACCTACGTTCTCATCCTGTTGTCACTCTTGCTGAGCGGCCTCTTCAGTTTTTCCCATCATTTCATGGATCTTTTACGAAATTGTTGACCGTCCAAGGATCTCGACCAATTTTACAAAAAAATACAACATTACGGCATACCAAGTGAAAAAAAAAAAACATTTTGTTTAAATTTTAAATCTGAGTGATTTGCAGATAAACAGCATATGTACAAGGGCAAGGTGAAAAGTTCTCGGCCTGACAATTAAAGACTGCGATTTTCAGTTAAAAAATAATTTTATTTTTCTACATAATCTCCCTTGACTTCAACACACTTGGTCCAGCGTTTCTCCAACATCAGTATTCCTTCTCGGAAGTGAGAGCCTGGAAGGCTGTGAAAATATTCATCTACGGCCCTCTCAACTTCTGCATTGGATGCGAAGCGCTTCCCAGAAACAAATTTCTTCAAGTTTGGAAACAGATGGAAGTCTGAGGGTGCCAAATCAGGTGAATATGGGGGATGGCCGAGCAAATCGTACCCCAATTGACTCAAGAACTAAAGCCTCTTGACCATTTCAAGCGTCGTCAATGGTCACAATGGTGGCAAGAAATGGCAACAGTGGATGATCAATTTACGAAGAAAATCATCTTCAGTGATGAGGCACATTTTCACCTCCCGTAGGTTTCCCACCGCCAACGCACACTTGCGTACAGGTGCATTGTCCTGGTGAAAGATGATTTTTTTCTTCTTCAAGCCAGGCCTCTTCTCGCGAATTTTGGCATCCAGCTGCTCAAGAAGGTTGGAGTAATATTCGCCTGTAATTGTTCTGCCTTTTTCAAGGTAATCAATTAACAGGATCCCTTTCGCATCCCAAAACACACTGGCTATGACCTTTTCGGCAGATGCGATCGACTTCGCTTTCTTTGGCGCTGAACCACCGGCTTCCACCCATGGTGGACCCATGTCTCATCCATTTTGACAAATCGCAGCACAAAATCGGTCGAATCCCTATTGAATCGGTCCAAAGATTGTCGCGAAAATCGTTTGCGCATTTGCTTTTGATCGGCATTCAGCAAATGCAGCACCCATCTTGCGCAGAGCTTTCGCATCCCTAAGTTTTTGTGCAAGGTGTTTCGCACCCTCTCTTCCGATATACACACAGCTCAGCTATCTCACTCACCTTCACTCGCCTATCGTCCAACACGATATCGTACATTTTTTCGATGGTTTCGGGTGTGGTTGCAGTTTTTGGCCGTCCTTCACGTGGGTCACCTTCGAGGGACGTGCGACAACGTTTAAATTCAGCTGCCCACTTTTTACCGGTTGACATGGAAGGAGCAGAGTCCCCGTAAACTTTTGTCAACTTTGGATGAATTTCCTTAGGGGTTACCCCATCCAAAACGAAGAATTTTATCACCGCACGATATTCAAGTTTATCCACGAAAAACACGCAAGACGTCTACTGCAAAAATTTGTGTAAAGAAACTACTTGAGATAACAAGTTGAAACTTGTCATACGAACTAATGAGAAGTGCACCCAGGCAGGAAATACAAATTTTTGCTGATTGGAACGCCATCTCTGCGTCAGGCCGATAACTTTTCACCTTGCCCTCGTACATACGTATATATGTACATAGGTGCGAGTACTTACAGTGGATCGGTGGCAGATTTATGTTTTTAAACGTGAATAAAACAAAAACTATGAGATATTGTTTTATTACTTAGTTTAATATAAAGAGAAAGAATGCGGATTCTATTTTTTAAACATGATATCGGCCAAATGCCGTTCATTTAATCACAAACACTGTTGGAAGCGGACTACCGTGTTTCGTGCCACATGCTGTAGCATGGTTGGCTTGATGGCAATGTGTCTATCGTCCCCCATTTCGTCATTGAAATCATCTCCAATAGAAGAATGCGTAGATATGACGGCAACTTGACACAGTATTCCATCTCTTTTAGACAAGCTCGAATGGTTTTGTTAGTTGATGCTACCTCAATTCCCTATAAGAGGTTATTTTCGAATGTTGGAGCCTCAATAACAAAAACCTAAATCGTTTTTCAGGTAAAAATTTCGAAAAATAACTATTTTTGGGAATTATTCCCAAAGACTTATTCTTGAAATAAAAAAAAAAAATCACTTTAAAATGTGTTGTTGCCAAAGAGTTGCAAAATATAAGAGAAAATAAACGCAAACATCAAACAAACGAAAGCACTCCAAACATCAGCAACCAATGGTGCAACACTTCAAAGTTCGACAGAAACTGAAAGAAAATAATTTTACAGACTTGAACGAACACAGACCCCTTTTTTCGCAAACAGTCAAAACTACTTATCCTACCAGAAAAGACTAAAGAACAATCGAAGATACTCTAGTTAAAGTACTGGATAAGCTAAACAAGCAGGAAAGTTTCAATAAAATCCCCCAAGTCTTGAGGGAAAAATAAATTGCAATCAATAATGTCTAAGTCTTTAAGAATCATGGCATGGAACGCGAACAGACTGTACAAACATCTGAAGGAACTACACACAGTATTAAATATGGAAAAAATAGACATATGTTTGATCTCTGAAACTCATCTTACAACCCAATCATATATCAAGTTGAAGAATTATAACTTTTTACAATACCATCCATCCAGATAATTGTGCGAGAGGAGGCAATGCAATGCTATTATTACAAGAGATAGCATTGATCACTATGAAGAAGAAAAAAAAAGTTCCCTCAAATTTCAAACCACAACCGTAAGTGTCAAAACTAAAAATCAGTCTTTTTCAATAACAGTTGTCTATAGTCCTCCCAGGCATTCAATTTCATCAAATGAATACAAACAGCTCATTAAAATGCATAAGACTAAGTTTATAATGGGAGGGGACTTAAATGCTAAACATGCATACTGGGGATCAAGACTCACTACAACAAAAGGTCGTGAACTTTACGAGGTGGCTAAAAAAACAGGGTGCGAATTTGTATCTACTGGTAATCCTACAATTGGCCGACAGAGGTTAACAAAACTCCTGATCTGATTGACTTTTTTGTGATAAATAAATTATCAAGGAACTTTATACAGGTACAAGAAGGTTTAAACCTGAATTCGGACCACTTGCCAATATACCTGACACTTCGTGTTACGATGAACAAAATTAATTTTATGAGATGTGAGCCTTACCTCTGGTGGGGGGTCTCACAATATCAAACACCTTGTTCTATGGATTTTCAACGAATCACTCATTGCTTTAATTCTAGACTATTTATATACAATTTTTACAAAGAAAATGAAAATGACAAACATAAAATTAGATAACTCTACTGTCTGGTCGCACAGGTGTTGGATGACCAGCACCCAGACGGTGATATGACACCTTTGATGTGCACAGTAAACTGCTGATTACGTGGAAATTATGTTGTTCACAACATGTTGGCGCCACGACTTGTTGCCTACACCCTGAATTGTTCATCCGCAAACATTGTTGGTTGTTCAGCCTGATTCACTGATGAGCGTCTTCCGGTCAGTTCTCGAGGTGCTGGTTCGGGCTGCTGCTTCAATTGGATGGTTATTGCTGACCTCGACCGTAGTCTTTTGATTACTATGATGACCACTGATGTAATTAGTAGAAACACTACGCCTCCGGTCAATGAATGTTGGTGAATTTTGTAATTCCTAATCTCCTTTAATAGTACCTCCTGGTTCCTTTGGAGACTAATATCGTGCTGAACCTTCACGATTTGATTAGAGATGTGTGATGCCAAAACAGGATCTTCTTCTTTTTTATAGTTGAAGTTAATTAGCTGCTCCGAAATGTTTTGAATGGGAAGGTACGAAGAATTCAGTCTTGTTGTTATGGTTTGCTTCCCGAAAAGGATCATAGTTGATTGGTGTATTCTGCAGTTTGGTTGAAGTTTCAGAATCCCAGTCTCCTTCAGTTTAGCAGGGTTTATTGTCGAACCACAGGCGATGTCTATTTTGATTTCATAAGGCGCACTAAATAAAATTGTGGCTGCACGGTTCGAGTGACGCATGAAGTTCTATTTCACATGAGCTTACACTTGATCCTGCTGTATATATTGGATGCTGCATTTCACACCAATATGTATCTGAGGACCTTTGTTTACATGAAGAGAAGTGACCTTCGGTTAATGGATAATAGTGATCTCCCTGAATATTGACTATTAGATAGTCCGCTGATGGAACAATATATGTGAACTTCTGATCATGCCAAGTGGGGACAGGAAGAATCTTGTACATTTTGAATTCTTCGCCGTAGAGGTGAGGTAATGTTAGTTCTATTATGATGTTTCGCCCAGTTACTCTTGCTCTTGGTTGTAAAGTCTTGTACAATTGAATTACTGACTCATGATGTCGGTCTCCAGGTATCATCATATTCCTTGGTATGCTGTCATGTATGCGAGATAATTCTATTTTAAACTGCTGCACGGTCAAAATTAAAGGATGTATTTGACCGTGATGTGTTGCCAGTATTATGTTGAGTAGTATGGTTTGTGTATTATGGTAGTGAATCATTGTAAGGATGCTTGGAAAGGCGGTAGAGATGAATAATTGAAATGCATGCTCATTATTATTCTGATTTTCCAGCCTTGAAATCATATTCATCAACGTCTGTAGTTGTCTTTGTGAAGATGAGTGTTCTTCTTTAAAAATGTTTAGTGTAGAGTCTATGATTGTTGTCTGATTTTTGACTAAATTCAACAGATGTTGCTCATTGGTTCCGATTTTGTCTATTGTTTCTTCGTAATGATTAGCAAAGCGTTGATCTAATATTCCGAACAATTCATTTGTGATAGTTCCGACGAAATCGAAGGGTGAACGTCTGATTCTGCGTTGTGGATCGTTGTTGGCATGGAGCAATACTTCATTGTTTAGTTCTATTTGTTGAAGTTGATTTTCGAATAAATTCAATGTATTGTTGCATAGCCATGAATTCGATTGAGTCAGATTGGTGGTGGAACAAATTTCATTCATATGTCTTAGACATTTCTTGTACACATTGTATTCCAACCAATAATTAGTTAGGTTAAAAAATACTACAGTCTTCCAAGAACTCACTACTAAATTCGCTCGACCGATATCCTCAAAATATATGCCTGGGTTTGTCGCGAATGGAGTTATATCAAAGTTATCTGTGGCTCCTTGAGTAGTTATTGGACTTATCGCTATTGCTATGATACACATCAAAAGAATAGGTTTAAAACATGCGCGTCCCACGGAAGATGTTATAGCTGAGTTATTAATTACGCCTGCCTTGCCTGATAGTTTTCCAATTCCTGCGTCGCTGCTGTCTGTGCTTTCTTCTGCATTGCTTTCAATCGGTAGTGGACTCAGCTTCGTTATTGGTCTTTTTGCGTGTCGCTTGTTGCAGTAGACAGTGACTGCACGGACATTCTTATCCTTTCCTTGATGCAGTTCAGTTACTTTGCCCAGGTTCCATTTAGTGGGTGGTAATCGGTCATCCTTAATCAACACTATATCACCAATAGAAAGGTTTGGTTTTTCTTGTTTCCACTTTGTTCTTTGTTGTAGTTGTACCAAATATTCAGAAGACCATCTCTGCCAAAAATCTTGAGTGATCTATTGAGTTAGCAGCCATCGTGAACGAAAAATCTTGGATTAGGTACTGCATTCAATGCTGAGCCGATTAAAAAATGTCCAGGTGTGCGAGAATTTAGACAGGCTTCGATTTGAGTTAAAACTGTGTACAGCTCTTCAAATGTCAAAGTAGTATCCCCAATGACTCTCTTTAAGTGGAACTTCATTGCTTTTACCGCGGCTTCCCATAAGCCTCCGAAATGTGGTGCGGCGGGTGGAATGAAATGCCACTGTATGCCATCCAAAACTAGCTTTTCTGCGGCTTCTTTATTGCCTTGAGTGATTACAGATTTAAAAAGTTCTTGAAGCTCTTTGTTCGCTCCGACAAACGTTGTTCCGCAGTCGCTGTAGAAATGTGTGCAATATCCTCTTCTGGACGTGAATCTTCTAACGGCCGCTAAAAATGCTTCTGATGTGAGATCGCTGACAAGCTCCAGGTGAATTGCCTTAGTTGATAAACACACAAAGACCGCAATGTAGCCCTTTATCGATCGGTTGCCTCTACCTTTTGAAATGAGTATCTGAATTGGGCCTGCGTAATCAATACCAGTGTGTGTAAATGGTCTTGATGGCGTTACCCTCAGAGTTGGCAGCATTCCCATAATTTGACCCTTTGTAGCTGCATTAAAGCGATGACATCGTACGCAATTATAGATTACTTGACGAATCACAGATTTAGCTTGAAGGATCCAGAATGACTGACGGAGCGTTGCCAATGTTAACTGAATTCCTCCATGCAGTGTTTTCTCATGAACGTGTTTAACTAATAATTTGGTGAATATGTTGTTGCGTGGTATTATGTAAGGATGCTTCTCCTTTTCTGATAGATTTGCGTTGTCAAGTCTGCCCCCGACCACAAGAATATTCTCGTTGTCTAAGCGTGCGGTTAGGGCAAGGAGTCTGCTTTTCTTGTGAAGATTGTGTCCATTCTGTAAGCACCTGATTTCTTCTAAAAATTCGGTTTGTTGAATTAAACGGATGATAGATTTTAGAGCACCTTCAAGTTCATAGGTGGTCAAGTCTCCAGTTTGTTTGTTTGCTTGATATTTACAGTTCATTGCAAACCGTTTACAATAGGAAATCGTTCTAATTAGTTTTGTATACGAGGAAAATCGTTCGACGATGTTGTCTTTCTTTACTGTTGAAATTAAAGAGACTATCACGTCCATGGAATCAGCTGCGGATTCTCTGTCGATCTTATGTGTCTCCACGAACTTGGGTGAATATTTGTATGTATCTGGGCAATCCTGTTAAAAACAAATACCTTTTCATTTAACGAACTCTTCTTTATCCAAGCTAACACGATTGTTGAATCCGTCCAGGCATAGAAATTTTTTTCTGGAGTCTCAACTACTCGCTTCACTTCAGCCATTAATTTCGACAACAAGTGGGCTCCGCATAATTCCAACTTTGGAATTGTGAGTTTGTGTTTAATGGGTGCTACTTTAGTTTTACACGTAAGCAAAGTGATCTTGTGTGTTCCATTCTGATGTGTAGTTCTGGAGTATATTACTGCTGCATATGCTGCATCAGAAGCATCACAAAACCCGTGTAGTTCAATTTTTTGTGACTTAAGTTCGCCAGTCCATCTTGGAATTTTAATAGTTTCAGCAATTGGGAGTTCACATTTAAATTGATTCCAGCATTGTTGTAATTCAGCTGTTAGTGGTTCGTCCCAACCGTGTTTCGCTTTCCAGATTTGCTGCATGAGTATCTTTGCGGTGATGGTGATTGGAGCCAACCATCTTAATGGGTCAAAAAGACGTGCTATTTCGGAAAGTGTCCCACGTTTCGATGAGGTTCCCAACTTTGCTGTTGCCTTATCGATATTTACTTTAAATTGAAATGTATCAGCCGTTGGATTCCAATGAATCCCTAGAGTTTTGATGACTTCTTCCTTATCCAAGTTGATGCTACCTTGACCGTTTACATCTTGAATTATCGGTAAGAGTTCTTTGTGATTTGCTGCCCATTTTCTTAGGTGGAATCCGCCACTGGCCAATAATTGAATCAACTCACGTTGCATCTTCTTGCACTCATTTAACGTGCCTCCTCCACTCATTAGGTCGTCTACATAGAAATCGCTCCTCACTAGTTTGGACGCGGTTGGATAATTCTGCTGCTCATCTATTGCCAACTGGTGTAGAGTTTTTACAGCTAGATATGGTGCTGAAGCTGTACCATAAGTAACTGTGGTCAGCTTGTAATCCTTTATTGGTTCCTTTGTCGAACTCCTCCACACTATACGCTGATAATCTTGATGATGGGTGCTTAATTTTACTTGGCGATATATCTTTTCGATGTCCGCTGTAAAAACATAGCGGTGTCTTCGCCAGCGAATGATTATTGTCGTTAAGTTTTCTTGTAATCTTGGACCAACGTGCATCAGTTGGTTGAGACTGACACCGGTTGACGATTTTGATGATGCGTCGAACACTACACGTAACTTTGTAGTAATGCTGTCTGGTTTTAGAACTGCATGACGCGGCATATAATAAATGTTTTTGTCTTGGGGTTTTGTTTTTGTAATCTCGACCATATGACCCAATTCCATGAATTCGTTTATGAATTTCATATATTCCAATATCAATTGTGGGTCAGTGGCAAATCTTTTTTCTAATTGGAGTAACCTAGCCACAGCTCTATCTCTTGATGCGCCCAGACTGTATTTTTGCATTAATTCCTGATTGAAAGGGATGCTTACAGTATATCTACCGTCGGGTTCTCGATGGTGAGTTTTTTGGTAAATCCGTTCGCAATCCAGCTCCAATTGTGTCAGATGACTCTCTTCAGGTATTTCTTCGAGTTCCCAGAATCGCTTAAGTTGGTTTTCTATTGTTGTTTGAGCGACCATCCCTACGACTTTCACATTCTCGCCTTTTGATGATGTACGGCCTATGATGAACCATCCTAAATGCGACCTTTGAGCCACCGGGAAACCTTTCGAACCCTTCTTAATGCCATTGAGAATGATGTCTTCATACACATCGGCTCCTAATATCATATCGATAGGTCCAGGAATGAAAAATGTTGGATCAACTCAAACTTGTTGATGTTGTTTTTATCGGGCATCAGTTTGGTAAGTTTTGGTAACACAAGTGCTGAGACTAATAGTTTAAAGTCTGATTTGAATCTTGGTTCGATTGAGACTTCCACCTTACTGCGGGCTATGCCAGCATCCGTTGCTCGTAACCCACTGATTTCTGCGTAGAACTTCTGTTTCGGCAAGCGTAGCGACTGGGCAGCTTGTTCTGTAATGAGTGTTGCTTGGGACCCTGGATCTATGAGTGCCCTCAATTCCCTGCGATGTCCATCAACGTTGGTGCCAATAACGATGGCTGTGGCGAGTAGCACACTTTGGCTTTGATGACCGTAATGACTTTGAACTGGCTGTGATTGAATTGGGGCAGAACAGCCCGAATCGTTCTGCCGTTTTCCAGCGTAATTTTCTTGGTGAAGCAGTGTATGATGCTTTTTATTACATTGCTTACATGTTCGCAGACTTGAGCACGTGATCTTCTTGTCATGTCTCAGACAGTTCATGCATATCTTGGCTTGTTTGACTTGCTCACATCTTTCCCTTGGAGTCCAATTCATAAATTTGCTGCAAGAGTAGATGTTGTGATCGCTCTTGCAAAATATGCAACTGGACTTCGCTGCTCATGAACTTCTTTAGAGTAGTTCTTGAATGTTTGTTCAAAGGAATTTATGCTCCTCATGAGTGCCGCAATTTTTATCTCTAACTTTCTTAGGCGGAGTCGCTGACATTCGTTTCCGGATGGCGCGGGGTTCTGTTTATCTGATTCAGCTAATACCAACTCTGATGGATCAATTTTCTCCAATTTAGCTCTCAACTGTTCGTAAACTGTTTTCACTAATTAAAACGTATTGTTCTGATATAGGGAGTATCGAGTTTTACGACATTAAGAATTTTTTCATGATTATTCTCAAATTCAGTCCAAATTTCTTTAATTTTTTAATTCGTTCTTCTTTATATCTTTGAGTTTTCCGTACAGCGCTGTCTTTTCCAAAGTTCGTTTGAACCTGTTCTAACTCTTTCGCTAAGGCCTTCTGCCTGGCAACAATAATATAGACGTTGATATCCTCCATTGATGATTCCAAGTATCACTAGCACTGAGAATGGTTCACTACCAGTGTTTTTAGCCCTGGCAACGCTTTTCACTAATATTGCATTTACCAGTGTTTGTAGCCCTGGTCAGCTTTGAAATGGGTGTATTGTTATTTAATTTTATATTTTTAATAATCAGTGTTAAAGCCCTGATAACGCTTTTCGTTGGCTTCGAAGGACCAAATGTTACGATGAACAAAATGAATTTTATGAGATGTGAGCCTTACCTCTGGTGGGGGGTCTCACAATATCAAACACCTTGTTCTATGGATTTTCAACGAATCACTCATTGCTTTAATTCTAGACTATTTATATACAATTTTTACAAAGAAAATGAAAATGACAAACATAAAATTAGATAACTCTACTGTCTGGTCGCACAGGTGTTGGATGACCAGCACCCAGACAGCTGATTACGTGGAAATTATGTTGTTCACAACACTTCGTGAAACTATTATAGTCAAAGAGGAAAATATAAATATAAATAAAATTTCAAACAAACAGATCTTACAAAATAAAGTCAATATTATCACCCCTCTTAAGACTACAGGCCAACTGGAAAATGAAGCATATGATTTCATCCAACTAATCCAATATGTGACTTGGAGCTGCACTCCTCCATTAAAGAGAACAACGATGGGTAGCAATTATTCAAAAGAGATAAAGCAGCTCATAAGAAATAAAAGAAAACTTCGGCGTAGGTGGCAGCAAACGCGGTCTCCCTCCGATAAAGCGAGACTAAACAAGGCCACGCCAGATCTTAAATTCGAGATAAAGCTAATCCGGTATGAGACAATGAGAAAATGTCTCTCAGAACTATCTGATGATAAGAACACTGAATATTCACTTTGGAGAAGTACAAAATATCTTAGGCGACCAACAAATCATATTATAACGGGCAATGGGTAATGATAACGGGCAATGGGCAATGATAAAAAAGTTACTGTTTTTCCATCTAGCGAATACTTTTAACGAATACCATGATGCAGTCTGTGATGAGTTCCCAAATCTCAATGAAAATTACAGTTTTATGATTCCACCGGAAGTCCTGAAGGAACTACCAAAGAAAGGGTTAGTTAAACTCTTATGGTTGTACCAAGTCTTTGGAAAGTAGCTGATGTGATTATAATCTCTAAGCCAGGTAAGGAGCCTGACGAGGTATCCTCATACAGGCCAATATCTTTACTTCCCTTGACTTCAAAGTTGTTTGAAAGATTGATTTTAAGCGTCTCAAACCAATCGTAGAATCAAGAAACTTTATCCAAAATCTCGTTCGGATTTCGAAGCAAACACTCCCCAGTAGAGCAAGTACACAGAATAACGACTGAAATCGAAAGAGCATTAGAAGAAAAAAAGTGTGTTCTGCAATCTTTTTAGACGTAGCGCAGGCTTTCGACAGAGAATGGCATAAAGGTCTACTCAATAAATTATATATATACTTTCGTATAAAACAAGAAAACTGTTACTCTAAGCTAGTGCAGATCGCAGTTCCCCAAGGAAGTGTCATCGGGCCTCTGTTATATCTCTTCTACACCAAAGATTTACCAACAAAACTCTACACCAAAACTGCAACCCTTGCCGACGACACGGCAGTCCTGTCCGTGCTCCCCTATAACAATATCAGGCACGGCTGTACCATATGCTAATACAGCGAAGTATTTAGCTACGAGTATGACTCTAGATGCCAAGCTTCGTTGGAAAGAGCATATTAAAATCAAAAGAATAGAATTGGACATTAAATGGCGACAAAAGGAATGTCTTTTAGGCAGGAGGTCAGGGCTATCAATTAATAACAAAATTCTTTTATATGACCAGATCCTAAAACCAGTGTGGAACAATGGCGCTCACTTCTGGGGATGTACCAGTCAAACCAATATTGCAGTTATTTAGCTCTTCCAGAATAAAGTACTTAGAAGTATTGTGAATACTCCATGGTACATCAAAAACAGCGATCTCCATCGGAACCTAAGTATTCCTACTGTTCTTGAAGAAGTCAACTACGAGGGCCAAGGCACACGGGAAAAGACTCGAGGAGCATGTTAACGAGGAAGCAAGAAGTCTTCTTAACGTATATGGCGTGAGGCGTCTGCAACGTCCAATACCGTCAGACCTTGCCAGGCAACCGAGAATTGCAGGACTAAACACATAATTGAGACAGTAACAGAGCGACAACTATTGAAATTTAACCCCTAAAATAAAGAAGATGACCAAGATAAACACAGATCCCTTTTACTGCACGTCCGTTTTATTCACTGATTGTATTAACTAACTTAATATAATATTAGAGAGACTTTATATAGTGTATGTAAAAGCAAAGTTATTGTATTAGAAATAAGATATGTGTGCATGTAAAGCACGTTGATTACATTCACTTAATTCAATTTAACAACAACAACGGGCGAAAAGAGGCTCTGGTGTGAACTTAACCTCTTTTTACTGTCATAAAAAGTGAGGAAATATATAATAAATAATGTATTTGAAAAATAGTAAACTGTTAGCTAATCTTGAAAGTCCTTAAAATTTTCTTTATAAGAGGTGGCTACTTGCAGAGCCCTAACTCTGATACCTATAACCTACGAAGCAACACAGGAACCTTCGTCTGTATTCCTTCTTTTCGCACCTCCAGTTATAGAAATTTCTATTCGATTGTTTCTTGCAAACTATTTAATGGTCTTCCCGTTAATATGTATATGAATCGTTAAAACTCTACCAGAATTTTTCTTGATATTAATCATAATGAAATTGATACTTTGTTGCGCTTCATTATTTGATGAAACTTTGTCTTGATGCCTCTGTATTCTTGTTTCCTCTATTTTTCTATTAAATTTATTTTGAATTTGAATGAATTTTAATATACATACATACATACATACACTTGTCACCCCACATTGAATTTATCTGAAGTGGCATTTACCTCTATTTATTTCGCTGAATAAAAATGTCACTAACTATTCTCAGAATGCAGATAAATTTTTTTTTTTGTTTTTTTTCCGAGAGGGTGAAAATCTTCTAAAGACACCATAAGGCCGACCGCGCGTGCTTATGGTAGTGTGAGATTTTTACTCACTAAAAACACCACTCTTCAAGATTAATACTACAACTAAGCCGACACTTATCCAGCAGTTTTATTTTCGTTTACGAGACTCATGATTTTTGGAAAAAGAAGTTCGTATGTAATTTAAAAAAGAATGTAACGAATGAAAGTTCCTGCTGTTTTCACGACCGGCATATACTATGACGCGAGTTCAAAAGGTTTTGTCCTTTGCAGACGACGAATTGAATTGTTCGCGTCAAGTAGTTGAATGACGGTACTGTTACAATGGCAGTGAACACGATCTTTGTGTTTACGAGCAAAATTTGTTATCTCTTCGACGACGCTAGGAATTCCCAGGTCCCGATGAATATCTTCGTTACGTACGTACCACGGTGCGCTAAAGATCGTTCTAAGAACTTTATTTTCAAAAGTTTGTAGGATGTTTCTATTGCTTTTTCTGGTACAACCTCATAGTTGTAGACCATACGTCCACACTGGCTTTAGCACTTGCTTATAGATAAACAGTTTGTTATGTAAGCTGAACTTCGAATGTCTTCCGAGTAGCCAGTACATTTGTCGCTCGTCGCGTTTCTTTTTTACGTGCGATTTCCATTTAAGTTTAACATTTAGAGTCATTCCTAGATATTTTGCTTCGTTCGCGTATGGTATTTGAGCCGAGTTTAAATATACGGGTAATCTATCCACTTTTTTGTAGGTAAAGTTGAAGTGAGTAGATTTGCTTTCGTTCAGGACTATACGCCAAGAATTCGTCCAATCGTGGACTTTATTAATAGCATGCTGCAGCTTTTCAGTTGCTGCTTCAATTGATCGCCAGTTGTCAATATCGCCGTATCGTCCGCAAGCGTGGCGACGACGCAGTTTCTTTATCACGCGTGTAGAGTACATATAGAAGCGGGCCGAGGACACTTCCTTGTGGGACTCCGGCCGCAATCTCCTTGACCTCAGAGTAATCATTTCCGTGCTTAACACGAAAAAGTCTTTCGGTGAGGTACGATCGTAAAATTAGGAAGAGTTGCCATGGCAGTAGTCGTTGCAATTTATACTCCAAACCTTCGTGCCAAACCTTATCGAAAGCTTGTGAGACGTCAAGAAATACACCACAACAAATCTTTTTTTCTTCGAGAGTTTTCTCAATCACGTCAGTTATTTTGTGGACTTGGTCGATTGTAGAATGTTTGACTCTAAATCCAAATTGATGGTCAGGAATGAGACGTCTTTCGTTGATTACGGGTTGTAGTCGTTTTGAAAGTAGTTTTTCGAATATTTTAGAGATAACCGGCAATAGGGAAATAGACCGATATGATTTCTTCTAATTCAAAGGTTTGCCTGGTTTCGGGACCATTATAATCTCGGCGACTTTCCATTGTCTCGGAACGTAGAGCAATCTGAACGAAGCGTTAATCAAATACAGCAGTTTGATATGAGCTTTATTCGGTAATTCCTTGACCACCTGCGCCGTTATCAAGTCGTAACCTGGTGCTTTTTTAGTCTTTAGATTTTTAATCACTTCCCTCAGTTCAATTAATGCAACTTTTTTTACTTTAAAGTTGTCAGATGTCGTGACTGGAGAGTCGGGCGTTATCAAAGGGCCGTCGAATGGCTTAAACGTATCTTCTAAGTGCAAAGCAAAAAGTTCCGCCTTTTCTTTGTCGCTCTTGGCCGAAGTTCTATCGTTTTTCCGAATTGGTGGCGCTTACATTTGAGGTTTCCGGATGCCTTTTAGCGCTTTCCAATGTGAATAATTTGATTCTCTTCCAGCGGAGAGATTTTCAAGGTAGGTCGCTATCTTATTGCTTTTAAATTCCCGAATACTATCTCTAAGGCGATTGCATAGTCGGTTAAGGATATTTTTATGCTGCGGTGCACGAGTGATTTGCCATTTCTTTCTTTTCTTTTCTCCCTCACCAGTTCAATGATTTCACTTGGATACTTAGAGTGTTTCTCCATGCCGCCCTTTGGATTGCTTCCACGAAACGATCAACTTCGTCCTCTAGTTCACAAGGTGTTTTAAGTGATACATTTAAGGCGATATTTGTTTCGCAATCATTTCTACAGCCCTCCCAATTTGTTCTATTGCTATTAAGTCTTGGAGTTCCTTCTTTCTTGATCAACGCTTCACCAAGTAATAAAATTACCGGAGAGTGATCAGAAGAGAGATCAAAACTTTCTTCGACTGTAATAAATTTATTGTAAATACCTTTTGAAACGAAAAAATCGATAAGATCGGGAATTTTTTCTGAGTCGGTTGGCCAATAGGTGGGTTTTCTTGTCGAATAAAGACAACAACCGAATTCATTTGCTACTTTGTAGAGAATTTTGCCTTTAGATGATGTACATCTTGAACCCCAGAAGATGTGATGTGACTGGGGATAAATTGTAACAATGAATGAATGTATGAGAATAAGGAATAAAGTAATAATAATAATAAATTATTATTATTATATTTGAAAAATAATTAACTGAATTCGAGTAGGTATCGATACTTTTGTTTTTGATACTTTCTTTCGGTATGAGTAACGATTAAAAGTATCGATACATAGTTGCGTGAGCTGTAGCATTCCACAAAAATTAAATTCTATGCTCTGTTAGATCAATTATCCTTCATGGGCTAATAACCTTCCTATAAGTATAAAACCCTCTTTTCTTTTTTATTTTTGCGTTGTATTCTCCCAATTTTTAATATTTTTTTTATTTTTGGCTTTTTTTCAGCTGTACAAATGGCAATAGTGCAACAAAGTATAACAACCATGGGGAGAATTTCAGTGCAACGATTGCTAGCGCAAGTACTTTTGGTATGCGGCCATCGGAATCCCGGGGAACTGCCACCTCAATCGCCGATGGATATGAGCTATTTCCCAATGAGCCCAACCAAACGATCGACCGAAAGTTGCAGTTGTACGAGGGATGGACTCCAGAGCTATATACGTAAGTCTTTGTGAATTCGAAAATGAAAACCTTCTTAACTATCACCACGTGCCCTTTCACTACTCTCCGATGTCAACATCAATCACATCACCCATAGAAAGTACGAGTACTCGTAAGACGACGCATGACTTTTTCATAACTTTTCAGTGCATAACCAAATTGAATGTCTGAGGATAGTACGTAATTTCTGGAAATGACATCACTCTCCATGGTTTCTTGCAATTTTCTGATTAAGAAAAGAAAAAGGTTGCTTGCTTGTCTCGTTGGCCTGATTCCATGTGTGTGGCGCAGAGTCACTAAAATAAAGTAGTTCTCCTCGTTCCATTGTTGTTTGATGGAGCGAGATACGCGGTTAGTCGTCGTACATGAAGTGGAATGGAAGGAAAAATATTTTTATGAGGTCCACACGGGACCCATGAAGCTCCTTGCTACTGTTGCAGTGGACTTCAATCGGACTACTTAGATTAACTGCATAAATTATTGACCATTTAGCGCGTTGGCAAGTTTATGACAGTTTTATTGTTTAGAGGCAAATAGCTTTGGAGTATTATTTAGAGCGTGATGGCTTGATTGGAAAATCAATATTACAAAGGGTTGTAGGTTCTGGATGTTGGTCAGATGGTGCGTAGGCAACTTTAAGTGGAGTACTTGTCACAAATTATTGCAATAATAATGATGCTTGATCGTATGGGATAGTGTTAAAATAACTATAAATGAAGACGTAGGCCTGAAGCACTGGCGACAAACTTATTATGTGTTCTGTAACATTGTTGCAGTAAGCAGAAGTCTTGGCTACAAATCACATTTAAGCACTCAGTTACTGAATATTATGAGAAAACCATAAACATTTTTACAACGCGATTTTAACGAGTGGTACAAAGTATTTATTTTGTGTGTTAATAGATTTGCGCAGTGTGCCAGTGGCATGAGGGTGGTGTCAAATGTCGTATATACGAGTAGGTGCTTTTTATACAAAATCACTTAAAATGTGGTGTAGCGAAGCCCTGGTCAGCCGTGAGATGTTAATCTGTCAACGCATGAAGGCTAACAACAGGAATGGTAACCTGTGAGAGGAGGGGTTTCAAAAATCTTTAAACACATAGTTTAGTCGCTTAAATAAAGAACGTCTGAACGGATTTTCATTAAGACTCGCATCCCACTCTAAAAGATTTCAAAATCGAATGAAATGGGGGTAAGATATGAAGGTGGATTGAAAATGTTCGTAGCCACATGTAGAAGTTAAGATAATCTTTAATTTTTTACTACCCTCAAAGCTGCATGAATTCACTCTCATGAAGTTTCATTCGCTCACTGTCAGTTGTTAAGATTTTATGTGGTTTTAGGTGGGACAAGTTTTTTGTAAATAGTAAAATGGATAAAATCGAATGATAAAGTACCTTTTTAAGAAAGAGTTAACGCCAAAGCAAATCCATGAGGATATGGAAACAACACTAGGTGAATATGCCTCGGCTTATCCAACAGTAAGCAAGTTGGTTGCTGGTTATGCCAGGTCGAGAAAACATTAATGATGCAGATAGCCGGGATTGTGGGCATCTATTATGAACGTGCACAAAACGTAATCGTGAAGGAATTAAGAGTTTTCAAAAGTATCAACGAGATGAGGCTTCTTTCAATTGAGCATAAACTCATGTGAGCCGCGATTCAAGCGATATTTTAGAGCTCTTTGAGACCATCCCAAAACTTTCTTTACAGACGTGTAATCATGCCCGATACATGCGTTCACCACTACACTCCAGAGTCATCAAGCAAGAGTCGGAACAATGGACTCTTGCTTGGACTCTGGAGTGTCCCAAAAAAAGCAAAGTAATTTTGTCGGCAAATGAGATAATGGTATCCGTTTTTGTCGGAATTCTAAGGGCATTGGATTATCTTGAGAAATCTCGAACCACAAACTTTTAATACTATTGCAGCCTTTTATGCCAATTATGTGAAGAAATCCAGATGAAATGTCGTAAGATTGTTGTCAAAGAAATTGCTGCTTCACCAGGAGGATAAACCGCGGTTTCACACCTCGGTTCAGTAGATGGTAAAAGTTGCCCCAACCGCTCTATTCTCCCGATTTAGCGCCGTTGGACTTTCACCTGCACCCTAACTTGAAAAAAAAAAAAAAAAACATTTAAGAGAACAAAGTGACATATTGCCATCCCATTTTATTTTAGGTCTGTTCCTGTACGTGTAACATTATACGAACTTTTAATGCGGGAACAAAACTTTTGTGACTTCAACTTTATTTGTCACTTGAATCGACTAAGAGAATAGAAATTTGAACTTGTCACCTTGTTTTTCATGTCACATGACTATGAGAATAAGAGTGATTGAAACCATCGAATTGTGTAGTGCATACAGACCCAACGAATCGGGGATCTGTACTACTAAGTCGCAGCCAAATTCCGGACTTATCACCCCAGGAACTGGCTAACTATCCTAGTCATCACTCAGTACCTGAGCTTTATCTAGGATTTCCTTTGGTTTTTCACTCTAGAAGAAGGATGGAAGAACGGTGTTTTGATGAAAAGTGTAAACTCATCAATATAGTCATCGATGGTTTAAAGACAAAATGTGGGGTCATTGTCACTAAATACATGCAGGTATCAAAGTCCTATTACCTCTAAGACTCTGTCATTGTCTTCCAACCGTAACCACTGCCAATCCGCGAATTCAAGTACGATCCAACTCCCTAGCGAAAGCTATCTATATTCGTAGATAGGCAGGCCGCTATCAAAGCCATAAGGGATCAGAGTGGGGAATTATTTTCCCACTACCTAGATCAGGGGGTAAGAAAAACATGTATAGCTTGCTATGCATGTTATAGAACCTTTCGCAAAAAATGTGGTCTTCAAACAAAGTTGACTCTATGGATGTATACAGCCGTGGTACGTATGGTGACCAGTGCTGAGTAAAAAGTACAACATAACCAAACTTAACTGAGTACAAAGACCAGCATACATATGCAAAACAGGCGCCCTACGCTCTCACGGTGTTCCTGCATCTTTTACCTCTGGATCTAAACATTAAAAATATCACAACATGTAGCGCGGTCAAGCTCAGACAATTTGGATGCTGGACTGCGGGATTTTACGGTCATAGCAGTATTTTGGATTCACTACCTAGAGAAATGATAGTGCCTCCGACAGATTACACTATCCCCAAAATGAGCTTCACAATGCTCTTTGACGTACGGTTCCCCACTAGGGCGTAATGGAAAGATGGAGAGGGGGCTAAGGATTTCGACTTAACTACCAGTGCGAGTGTGTTTTCAGAACCTTCTTAAAATCCTACAGACTTCCTGATTATGCCAGTGTCTTTCAGGCGGAATTATTGATAATTCGAGAAGCTTGTCGTCAGATCTAATTACGCACAAATACAACACTAAGGCAAAAAATTTAGCCATCTGCATTGATAGTCAATCCGCTATCAAAGCCATTGCTTCGGACACCATATCCTCCAAACTAGTACAAAAAATCTTCCAAACTAGTACAAGAATGCTGAATGGGACTTTAAGAAGTAAGTTATTGAAAACGGTCCAATTTCGAAAGAAAATAATTGCTCTCAGAGACTTTGGAACTGTAGCGTCGGACGAAAAGATAAGGTCAAGTTGCCTACTTAAGTTGTTTCGGGATTGGAATCACTGAAGGTGGAGAAGATTAAAGTCCCCTAAAATGATGACGTTGTCGCGTGGGTCCACACGGCATCACAAAGAACATTGACCGCATCAACGGTAAGTTGGTAAGACCAAATTGGTTGAGATGGGTATATATAGCAAAAGATAGCGCTTGGGTATGAATATCTTGACACATAAAAACACGAAATTGGCTGTGTGTGAGATTTTGGAAAAAAAAGTTGAGTGGAGGATAAGACGTCATCTGTTATAAGTCGATCAGTGCGGTAAATATTAAAAGCCGTATATATTTAGAAGGTAATATTTGAACAAAATTTAGGGAAATATCTTACGTAACAAATCCTCTACTTACTTACTTAAGTGGCGTTACAGTCCGGGGTGGACCTGGGCCTCAACCAACAAACCTCTCCAGCCAGCCCCGGCCCGGTTACGAGCCAGCTGCCTCCATTTGCGCACGCTAAGTTGGTTGAGATCCCCCTCCACTTGTTTGCGCCACGTACTGCGAGGTCGTCCTCTACTGCGCCGTTCATCCGGGGTGAATTCGAAGATTTTCCGAGCTGGAACGTTGGGCTCCACCCGCTCTACATGGTCCGGCCATCTTAGTCGCTGTATGTGAGCTCTTCTGATCTTTGCTGCCTCGATCTCAATACTCACAAATGCCGCACTGATGGCCCGCTGAGTTCTTCCGACTATGTCAATAATACGTCAGACAGGATCTTATATGCGATGTTGAGAAAATTCCTATCTCTGTAGTTGGCACAGTTCAGATGGTCTCCTTTCATCTGGATCAGGCAAACGATGCTGAGGTTCCATTCATCGGGTATACTTTTGTCCGACCAGATTTTACAGATGAGTTGGTGCATGCTCCTTACCGCCTCATCTCCTCCTGCCTTAAAAAGTCCGGCGGCAAGGCTGTCGGTTCCAGCAGCATTGTTGAATTAAGTTTATTAAGTTTGACTATCATCGTCACTGTTGAATAGCTCATTCTGCCTGACCGGGGAATATTGATCATCGTCGCCGTTTAGCAGTCTGCAGAAGTGTTCCTTCCATATCGTCACCGATTCTACTACTATATTACCATTTTCGTTCCTGCAAGCTTCTGTCCTGGCTTTGAAACCAGTAATTTTACCTTTTGGTAAAATTTTCGAACATCATTCCTGCAATAAAGTCTCTTAATCTCCTCGATCGAGCACTTCTCATGCTCCTTTTTCTTCTTTATGAGATAAGTCGTTGTTTCCCTTGTCTCCTCCACTCGTAGAGATGGCGAGCAGATCTAGTCCTTCTGTGTAGCGCCGCCTTGTACGCCTCTTGTTTTGCTGCATGTGTTTGCCGGCATTCCTCATCAAACCAGGGATTTCGTTGTGGTGGCTGAGAGAAATCCAGTACTTCAGAGGCAGTATCTCTGATGGCCTGTTGGCAATGCTGCCACTGGCCTTCCGCGTTTACTGCTGGCGGCATAGGACTTAGACTGAGATTAAAAGACACACGATAGGCAAAGGCTTCGGCGGTGTCTTGTGATTGTAGCCGTCCGACGTCAAACTTCCTCACAGTATTTCGTTGATTTCGCTCCGTTCTAGATATCCGCATCCGTACCTTGGCTACAACCAGGTAGTGATCCAAGTCCACGTTGGCTGCTCGGACACCCAGAATTCTGGAAGGGTGCCTCACGTCGATCGCAATGTAATCGCTTTGGTTGACGGTTTTTCGATCAAAAGAGAGCCATGTCCGCTTGTGAATATCGAGACGTGGGAACCGCGTACTTTCGACGAAAACGTTCCGTTCCGCCGCAAAGTCGACTAGCCTGAATCCGTTGTCGGATGTGGTGTCGTGCAGGTTGTGCTTTCCGACCATGCAACAAAAGATGCCCTCTTTTCCTAGCTTTGCGTTAAGATCACTCAGGACTATTTTAACGTCGTGGCTAGGGCATTGTTCATACATCTTGTCCAAGAGCTGGTAGAAGACATACTTCGTCGCGTCGTCCATCTTCTTGTGAGGGGCGTGGACCCATATTAGGCTAATATTGGAGAATTTAGCCTTGATACGGATAGTCATTAGGCGCTTGTTCACATGCCGGAAACTGAAGACTTCTTGCCTAAGTCTGCCTCTAAAAACAAATCCGCACCCGAATAGACGCTGTCTTTGTGGTCTGTAGCAATCCGCGTAGTAGATGTCGCAGTTTTTCATCCTCTTTTTGCCCGGTCCATTCCGTTTGCAGGGTGTTTTTTACTTGGTAGGGAAGTTTACCTGACGGCACAACCCCTAACATGGAGGGCCAGTTCCTTTTGTTTACCCCTAGGACGCAGGGCAGGTACACCGGTGCCAGTAGTTCACTACGGGAGTATGGGCGCTGCCGTTGGCCTATTAAGGGCTCCTCCGCTACCATCTCTATTACAAGGTCCTGATTAACCTTCGAAAGTAGAAAGTAGAAGTTGGTATTCCTAAGCTAAGTGAAAACGTTTGTGTTTTATATAATAATGGCTACGTGCCTGAGTTGAGCAGGAAGTTTCTACAAACAGACTCTGTTTGTGCCACCCTGTATGAATAGAATGCATAAAAAACATGATTTAGTACTGAAAGTAATAAATCGCAAAACAAGTTTTTACCATTTTTGTGAACTTGATTTAGAAAGGTGTTTCGAAACAATTATTCAAAGTGCAGAATGCACACGCATAAGTATACCACACTTGCCCTAGTTGCAACAAATTATTTATTTATTTTATAGTTGTTTTACGGTTTTATTTAATTTATTCTTCACTTCATTACCAACCATAATTGAAGTGCAATTACTCGTAACGATATGCATACGCGTCTTCATTTCAAACGACACCGTGGCATTCAGTCACATAGAAGCACCTGCACTTAGTTACAAAGCTTCCCATTAGAAGAATAAATATTTTCTTTCGTGCGTCGAAGATGCTTGCGAATCAATTAAACTATCCGTACAATCGGTTGTCTGACGGCGGCTGCATGCTCACTCCCAATGATGACATAATATATTTGCACAAGTCTCGTGGACACAGAAAAAAGAAAAAAAAGAAAATCACATTCTTAGCATGCTGTGCAAGTACACGAATCTATTACAGACCGAGTATCTGGCTCAAGATTACCAGCGATCGCCGGGCATTATCTGTGAATTAAAGTCGGTGGCAAAATTAATTACATAACTGCATGCAATTCTTTTTGCAGACTCTCAATTCGATTGCAATTGCGCGCCGACAGACAGCAGATGTTCCAAGGAATTACACAACACGACCCATGATCTCTTCCTGGTTGGTTCAGTGAGTCCGAGCTTCATGCTCACGCGTACTCAGAGATGTTCTAGGCTTAAATCGTCTTCATTGACTTCTGGTCTTACAGATGCGCGGTTTTAAAGACTATCGGTTGCGTGTTGGCAGAATGAATCGATGCTACAGTAGCAGAACCTGAATCATAATTGCCAGCTTGTGGGCGATGGTTTACGAGTCCGTAGCGCCCCAAGCAGCACCAAGAATGGGTTTCATCTTTCCCACTTAAGCGCATTCGCAATGGATGCAACGCGCACAGTAGGCCAACATTTAATGAACGTCATCTAATTGCTTCATCCCCGCTGCTGGCAATTGATTATGACGCCTGATGGAGCCTCGAATGAGATGTATAGGTACTAGCTGGGTATGTGTGTTGACGGTCTTCAGGCATTAAATGTTACCTGTCCGTTACGGTTTGTTCTGATTTCATAAAAATGACGTAAACCTTCGTCTAGAATGCCAGTTCCAGCGATGTGGGTACACAAGACACCTCGAGGTCTGCGTGCGGCAAGTAAAAAGTTAATTTATGCTAAGTACCATAAATCATAAGCGCCGCAACAGCGTTGGTAGTGTTGTTCAATTGGAATTTGATTTTCGTTTGCACATAAATCTATTGGAACACAATTGGCGCCAAGGTTTTTACAGCAACCAGTAGATCTAACAATAGAACTTTTGGGGATATCAGTTACGAAATTGTTCTTTATGCACCAGAAGTGGGGAACATGGGGAACATTTTTATATTTTTTTTTTATGTTTTACCTCCTATGGTGAACCAGTTATTGTTATACCCACCTTTTAACATTTAAAAGCCAGAAAAGCAATTATTTAAGAATACTTTTTGGCTAGCCACCATTGCTCATTAGGGTCATATAAATCCGGGATATTGTCACCGTGGCATTAAACAGATGGATAAGAACTCTTCACACTGTACATCTGAGATGTACTAGGCTGTGATTTTGAGCAGCGGTTTACGGCCGTAACTCTAAGACAGAAATTTGGACTTTAATTGGCTTTCATCATTACCACAATCAAGGGTGGTTAATTTAGCTTCAAAGCTCAAGAGATTTTCAACTAAAGAAACAAATTTCAGATGCAATTCACGATGGCATGCATAGCTACAGTCATGTCATACTTATGTACGTACGAGTATATGGGTTTCTTGGAGATATTATTGAAGGCTCATCACCTTATCTAACTATTAACTATTTTATCATATTATATTATTTTATTTACTTTGGATGACGCTACAATCTGGGTCCACCAACGTCTCACCCAACAAACCTTTCCTCCAGTTTCGCACGCCAAATTGGCCAAAGTCCCTTTCCAACTGTTCGCTCCACTTAAGGTGGGAACTTCCTTTGCTGCGTTGTCAGGACTGATAGGACACGTACATGTGTACTATATCCTAGCTATCTTAGGCGGTATATTCGCATCGATTTGACAAGTTCGATGTCGGTGTAAAGCCCATATAGTTCGCCATTAAATTTTCTCCTTCAAACCCCGTCAACTGAACCGTCCGATGTTGTGTGTTCTTTCTTGTTAACAGCATATATGCACTTCGTTTTGTCTTCGTTCACAGCCAGGCCTATCTTGACTGTTTCTGCATCAATACTTATAAACGCCTGACAGTCGTCGGCGTATGCTAGCAGTTTAAAAGACTTGAAATATTATATGTAGCTCTGGTGTTAGCTTAAGAGTCTCATATAATCCTTTTAAGTTTGATGTTTGAGAGAGTCGCAGGATAGCGCATCGCTTTTTTTTACCCACTTTGATGGAGCGACGTATATTATTGATCATTATTTTGCATACGCTAACGAGCTTGGCTGGAATGCCTAAACTAGACATGGCTCTGTATAGCTGACCCTATAGAGCCTTTTCCTTATGGCTTTAGCATGCTTTTTTACTTTTTAGTAAAACTTTCGAACCCCGCAAGTTAAAAAAGCAAGTGTGGAATGTGACTTGAGTATAAGCATCACATTAGTCTAGGAACGAAGTGTGCTGTCGATTCAATCCTCGGAAAAGAAACGATTATGCTCTGGCAACTTTCGGCTTTCACATTTGTACAAAGCTTGGTTTCTGGAATGTGAGGAGCGTCACAGTCAATGACAAAAAAGTCTTTAAAAAGCCAGATTTTTCTAATTCAAGGAAAAGTTCATTCTGTATAATTTGGATATCTTAAGACTAAATGGCACAAAACTGTAGATTACCCTACACCTGGCATAGGCTGTTAGCGTCAAAAGGATGATTTTGACATCATGCTTCACGAGAGGCTGCGGGTGTTATAAAACAGCTCGCAGAACATATTTTTGATTTCGCCATCTTTATCTCCATTTAGAGTATATGCACAAAGTAGGCTCAGTTGAAGAACCTAGCTTAGACTCCAGTTGAGGCAATCATTCGCTTAAGGTTCGAAAGGTCATGGCTTGTTATCGTAGTTATATTCTATTTATGAACCCACCATCCTCAAGCAAATTATCGCATGGTAACATTCTTCTTGTTTGCGAATTTGTTCTTCAAATCATTGAATTCCCTGAATTTCGGTTATATTACTCGTATATTTGCACAGGACACCGGAACTGTCCGGGACGGATGCTCGGCCTAATCATAAGAGATCCCGCAGTACGTCGGGAGATCACAAGCATCTGTACCCATGTACTCAGATATAGAGGCGGGACCATAAGCTGAAACAGTATGGAGCTGGCGTTTCAGTCACTTCGTTGTATGAAGAGATCATAAGCCCAGCGAAGAGTGTACTGAATGAACAACATAACCCTTGCTTGTGTCACCAACCGGGTGAAATGTTTGAATGGTTATCTACTGCTGTTGGATGATAAATCGGCTACAAGGAGATAAAGGAAGCAATTTTTAACAGTGTGTAGTCAGGCTGCACTCAACCCCCGGATAAGAACTTGAGACTCTCACAAATCCTTCAAAGATTGTTCTAAGTAAAATGTATGAATAGATTAAACAAGCCTTTCAAATGGAACCGGGTATATCTTATTTAGGTACCGGGTCATAGAGGAATTATAGGCAATGAAATCTCTAACTCACTATCAAAGAGGGCTCAGAGACTACTCCTCTAAGTCTGGAACCAATAATTGCTGTCAGTCTAGCAAAAATTCTGTACTTGATCAACTCTTGCATGGTGTCTGTACATAAAGTTTAGTTTTATGTAAAACCACCACGTGTTTTGTGAAAGGGGCTGATAAAAACTGCACAATTTCTTCTCAATTTGGTTCCTGCCTCTGGAAGAGGAAGCGACTGAAAAAGTATTTAATAATGTTACTTGATTATTTACTTAAAGGGCTGTCGATCCGTGAAGAGTCTCCGCCAGAGACAGGCAGCCTTCCATTCTCGTTGATCTTGGGCATGTTGCTTCAAATTTCCTAGACCAAGAGCTCCTAGGGGATGGGATTCAAAGATCCTCTTCGCTCGATGCCTGTAGATCATGCATTTTTTTCTTTCGAGAAATCAGTTTTGATCCCATTTGATTCGTCAGACTGAAGTAGCAACGGTTTCCAAGAATGAGTCTTCGTCGAATCTCTACTTGAGTGTGGAGTTGATGTTGACTTCGAGGAAAATGAATTTCTTAACAGCCTCAAAATAACATTTTGTCTAAGGCGGTGAACTGATGGTATTTTGTTTGTTGATAGCACGTACTTTCCTTTACCCAAGTTCACTTCAAAACCAACTCATTTAGTCTGTTCAATAATTGATATCGTCTGCTTACCCCCAGTAGCTGGACGGATTTGTTGAAGATAGTGTCTTCCATGTGACCATCTACCCTACGCACTATCTACTTCAAGACGACAAGTTACGCAACATAGCTGGATCAGTTTTACCTGGATCCCGAATTCAGTCATTGCCTTGTAGTGCTCCGTGCGATAAATACTATCATATGCGGCTTTGAAGTCGATGGAAAAGTCTCTACTTGAAATTCGTTGATCTTTTCCAAGATTTGCCTTAATGTGAAAATTTGGTCTACATATAATGTATCTGCCGGCCCGGAAGCCATACCGTGGCAATGGGCAGAGAAAATGGTCGCATCTATTAGCACATGATCGATTTTATTGGCGGTTCGATCACCTGGAGATAGCCGGATTGCTCTAACATCGTACTCGGAACAGGCTTCATCCAGGACATCGAATTTCCTTTTTGATATGGTCTTCAATCTCATCGATAGGGGAATGTGAACATATTAGACTGAGGTTGCAAAAAGTATCTCAGTCAGGCAATTGCTTATCGGCTTAAAGTTCGATGACTATTAACCGGTTTTCCACAATGAAACCGCATCCTAAACTGTGCAGTCTTTTGTGGCAGCTATAATGAATGTTGCAAATTGTTCCTTTTCTGCATACCTTGTCCGCGCGAATACAGACTCAAATTTCTGAGTAGCACTTGGGGTGTACAACTTGCGTACATTCCACCTGCATATTCGCATGTCGTAGTCCATGGATGTCCCGGGTATATGTGCCATTTGTGGGGATTCAATATCTGAGGCTACTATGTATATCTCTCATAACGTGGTGAGGAAGATACCCTGATGGCACAACCTCCATTTTATTACCCCTAGGACACGGGCCGGGTGTTCTGATGCCAGTAGTTCAATGGAGAATTACGAGTGCTGCCGTTGGCCCAATAAAGATTCATCCGTCATCTCCTTACAGACCTGTAATCCGATTACGTCGAAGCAGCTCATAAAAGGTATTCACATCGTTCCCCTCTCAGCTGCTGCCACCAATACCATACACAAGGATCGGTTACTCCATTTCTGGTCAAGATACTAGGGACCCGGTGGGCGCCAACGTGGAGGCTGAGAATCGGAGTTGATAGGTCTCAGCTAACACTTGTGTTTTCTTGTACTCGTGTTCCTATCTTTTTGTGGTTTCATTAAACCTTTCGAAATACCTCATTCTGTCCTAAATATTGCTTTCAAATTCCCCGCAATTTATCTTCAAGTTAAATCGACTACCGCGTTGCGTCACGATTTGTTTTGATTTGAGAGTAACACCCTGTTTAGTGTTATTCATGCAACGAATAATCAACAAACGCCACAGGCAATTGAAGAATCAATATTTCAATGTTCTTTGGCATGCACCCAACACAATATCCAACATCTCCTCCATATTCCGCGGGGGGTCATGGACTTTTCCTTTCGAAATTTTCCTCTTAATGTGATCTCCTTTAGGTTGGTTATTAATATGTGCAATTTGCAAGACAAACAAGTCAATTCATTCGAGTATTCGCGGCTTGTCTCCGCGCGAGATGCACCTTAGCCACATGGACTGACAAGCACGACTGATGCCTGCTATTATTTTCGTAATGCACTGGGGGGTGGAGTTGTGGCGGTTTTCATTGTCTCGGAAAAGTGCACTGCTCGGTGGTGCCAGTAAGTGGCGACGACCAACGGTGTTGTTTATCGTACGGTGAGTTGAATTTAATTGCTCGATGTTCCTTCTTGAGATACACAGTGCATGCAGCCCTTGTTATTTGAATCGAATGTGTGCGCAACACAGTACGCATGTTAGCGGGACAGAGTTCGATGAGCGAAATTCCAAAAATAGTTTTCAAAAGTTTATTTTCGAAGTGGAATCTAGGTATTTTAAATGGCAAATTCCACGACACAATGCACTTTGTTTCGGTGCCCATAGTGTTGTTGTAGGTACCTAGTTGGCGAGAAACTTGTTGCAAAGCGGTTGACAAAGAGAACGAGGAAGATATTGTCCTAGTCAATATTACGACTTCAGATAGCAGCAGTTCTGGATTAATAGCGCCACAATTTTGGGGGCGGCAAATTCAGACAAAAAGATAGGCGTACTTATATTAATTTGACTTACTAATTAATATTTAATATTTAAAAGGATTTCTTTAGAGTTGAGGTGGGAGCTGATCCGTTATCACTGTGGCCACAAGAGGGTCTATTGTGATTTCCTCACAGTTAGAGCTGATCCATGATGTCGGAGTTGACGACTAAGTCGGCTATGTCCTTTGGTGAGCTAGCACCTATGATAGTAGTTGCCTGAATAAGGATCATGTTTTTGGTTAGACAGTCACAATCTGCTAATTAAACGTCTTCGTTGCAGATTCTGCAAATGTGGTCCTCTGCTATTCCCATAGCCATTAGGTGCTTTTGAATATTACAGTGTTCAGTTAGGAAACCTGTAACTATTCGAAGAATCTGACTTCTACTCAGGAGTTGGCATGAAGTTTGTTTATTATTTTTATTTTTTTTTCTTATAATTTGCGCGCGCAAAGGGGATATGAATACCCTTATATTTTTTAAGGGCACGGGCATTTGGGGAAAGGGACAAGAGGAACAGAGGAGATACTTGTGCACGTTGACTTTAAATGTTTGAAGATTGTAGTGATGGGGGAATACAGAACTTATATTATGACAGTACGACCAAAGTTGGGCTTAAGGGCAAACTTATATGCATTGGAAGCATGACGCGTATTGCGGGTAAAATTTTGAAAGGGGGGAATTCAACTGGCTATTTAATTAGTGCATTTTTGGCTCCACCTTTTCACTTTTCTGCTACCTTCAGTTTTCCTCCAGTGATCATTTGTTGAGGTAATGGTTACTCCACACAATGATCTTACCATCATGAAGTTTGATGCAGCTCCTTTTTTTTGCTAGTGTGGTCGCTATTTCATTGCCATCGATGCCTCCACTGTGTGGAAGCTACGAAGTTGTAAAACAGTGTGTAGCATGATAACATAACATAGTAACTACTGAAAAGCTCTTTTAGGTCATACGTAGCTTCACACCATTCAAGTCGCCATGACCTGATGATCCAGCAATCCGTAGATATGGTTTTACCCTGACGAGTTGTTTTAATCTTGTCCATATACCCAAACTGTGGACCGAGGTTAAAGTCGTCTTCATATATAAAGCAGGTAAAAGCTCACTCACCTTGCATTGCAGCATTAATCCAGTAATGCTATCGGTGTCCCAACATGCGCACTGCAAAGGCAAGTCACTTGAGCCGGCCTTATATTCGATCGTCCGCACCATTGAAAGACCACTGAGCATCAAGGAGTATATTATGGTTGATTTTCTTGACATTGAGGGAACGAAGTGCCTTCCATTGCGACCAGAAAAGCATGGTATTCAAAGGGATTTCCTATGCAGATGATGTTGCCATTTCTGTGCTTCCGGAGAGGTACACAAATACTCTAAGAAAGCTTATTATTCAACTGTTTCTAATAATACCGTACCGGTCCTTTTCTCTCGGAAATATGTATGAAGTTCCGCTTATAGATCCTCCAACTATTAATGTAATGCACAGCCAACCATATCAGCAAAGCCAACTATAGATGGAAGACTCTCGCGACATGTCAAGTCTCTAGACTGATCTCGCGTAAGTTTGGTCAAGAATGCTCTGATATATTGGTCTTGCTAAAACGACCGTAGAGTATCCTCACGGGACACTGACCTATTGGTATATTAGCTAAAAGGAGACATAAGAGACTTCTGCATGAGCTTCGAAGAGGAGAAAGAAACGATCCTCCATTAACTTTGTTCCAAAAGAAGACTGCTCTATCTCGAAGTTTTTCTCTTCGTCGACTTGGCGACGTGGCGAATATTTAAATCAGAAGCATTCTTTGTTTCATAAGAAAACTCTGGCTGGTTGAATTAGCCCTTTAGTTAGTTAAAATAGCTATAGATCCCTTGGTATCAAAATGCACCTCCTTTGGTTTAAGTACACAGGTGCAGACAGCCACCCTAACCTAACTTAGCCAAAGAAAATGTTGGCTATGAGGAAATGTTTAAAAAAATTTATATATTAGATGTAAAATGTACAAAAAAAATATCAAAAAAGTTAGCGGATTTTGAAGGCTTTTCATCAAACAATCAAAAGCATTTCTAATTTCATTAAAATGTTATTCCCAAAAACTGGCAAAATAGTAAATAATTTACTGCAGCCATCTAAATAGATATATGTAATCTATAGGTACAATTAAGCAGATCTATTGACACTATTATCGCGAATCGAATGCCAAACACATGTAAGTCCAAACGCGATACTCTTGCTTTCTTTTGTATGCAGATTGTGTGCGAAGTGTACGAAGCGTGCTGATCTTCATTAAAACTGTTAATTAAATTAAGATTGATTTGATTATCATCTGAAGTACAAAATGAGAATAGAATACATACGTCGAATGAATAATGCAAATCGTTCGATGAAAAATCACGCTTACATGTCAGCCAGATAAAAGCTTACGTTGTCAATCGCTGAGAGCACTAGCTATATACTTTTATTTTTAGATGCAATTGAATGTTTACACTCTATTTAAGAGCTTCAAAAGCTATCAGAATAATTATTTTGCACACAACAAACGGAAGAGGCGCCTTGCGCTGCTGCTTATCATTTGATTTTAGGAAGAAAATAAACAAACAATAAAATTTGTTGCATAATTAGCCTTGAATAAATTAATGTATTTATTTTCAAGATTAATCGTTAGTTATGAATTAAATAATAGTGCAGGGAACAAAAAAAAAAAACAAAAAAAAACAGGCGCAAGTCAAAGAGCGACAATAAAAAATTAAAAAAATAAAATAATAAACCAGAGAAGCATTTTTTATTTTTAAATGACATACTGGTTTCATTATAGAAGCACTGTTTAGATTGTCATTACGCTTAAACAGCTCTGCCATATATGCATATGACCTGGAAATCACAAAAAAAACTCTAACGCTATACCTTGAGTAACTCAATATATATTTTAGACAATGGAGATTGTGCCCAAGCATGTCTAAAACAGAAGTTTGCTGCTTCCACCTTACCAGCCAACTAGCAAATTATAGACTGAACGTCCAGTTTAAGAACACCCTACTTAACCACAATCGAAACCCGAAGTACCTAGGCGTAACCCTAGACAGATCCCTTACTCGTACATACAACCAACACCCAACAAATGCTGCTGGAAAACTTAACACTCGCAACAACATCATCCAGAAACTCACTGGATCGACATGGGGGTCAGGCGCATCTACGCTTCGTACTGCCGCACTTGCTCTCGTGTATTCCACAGCGGAATACTACGCCCCAGTCTGGCTGAATAGTGCACACGTACGCAAGGTGGACACTCAACTCAACAACACCATGAGACATATCCGGCTCCACAATATCCACGCCAATACGATGGCTTCCTTTGCTGTGCAGCATTGCCCCACCCCATCTGCACCGTTTAACCACGCTATTGAGGGAACACACAAAAGTGTTGGCAAACACCGAACTGCCCATCCACCATGATATTGCTATGCTCCTCTAACGGCAGCAGAGACTAAAATCCCGGCACCCAACTACCAAGCTTGCTGAAGAGCTTGCGCGTGATGCTTTCGATCTAAACTCTATCTGGTCAGCAGATTGGACAGCATCAATGCAGGCTGATAATATCACCATCTCGAACCCATTATGCCGATCCTTCGGGTTAAATTACCACGCAACCTCTGGTCGACGCTCAACAGGATCCGAATCAACCACGGAAGATGCGCAGATTCGCTGTTCCGCTGGGGAATTGCTGATTCTCCCGGCTGCGATTGCGGAGCCCAACAACAGACTATCCACCACATTCTTGCAGAATGTAACAAACGATTATACCCTGACGACATCCAAAACTTTACAGATAGTAGTAATAACTCAGCTGTGATAGACTGGCTACAAAACTTAGATCTTGTCATTTAGTTCTACTATTTATCTTGTATTTGTATTTAATATTGTGATCACTAAATGTTAGTTTAAAACCATTTAGAATAATTATACTTGTTTTATGTAATATGTAAATCCATACGCTAAATAAATAAATAAACAGCTCTTTTGTGGTTTAAGGCCGAACTTAAGTAAGTTTTTCATAATTCGAATTGCAACCCCTGGCATTTTCAGGGCTGTGGAACTTACAAGGCAACAAAAAGTAAGAAACGCACCTTTATAATGAGAATCAGTTGTCTGTCCCTCCATCTGTTCGTCTGTTCGTCCATCTGTCTTTAACAGTCTCATAACTTTTCGACCTTTTGACGTAGAAGGTTAAAATTTGGACCAGAGTTGAGGCTTACTAATTGGAAATCTCAAAAACGAACAATTTTTGCAGTCAGAGTAAAAGTCAAAATTATTTTTTTTACAGTGACAAGAGCCGGTTTCAAAAATATATGATTCTATTATTTTTACTTTATTAGGCTTCGAGAAAAATCAAAAAAACTGCCAAAAAAAGGTATGTCCCCCATTATTTCTGAAACTACTGAACCGACATTTTTTTTTAATTCGAGAATATGTATGTATTACCTTCCATAAACTAGAGAAAAACTATTTTTATTTTGCTTCGAAAAATGTGCATCATAGATACAATTATATCTGCCGTCCACTATCTTACTTTTTCCGAACAGTCGAATATTTATTCTCACTCTCGATAATAAGACGAATCGTTTGTTTAGTTTGATTGGTAAAAAATAGGCCCAGGCGATTAGGCATTAGGAAGTTCAATATGCGTATATACTCGTAGTTGTAATTACAATCGCACATGCAAACACGTGAAACACATACAAATTCTTTGGCTTGGCAGTAGTTGGTTGAAACAATAAAACTATAAAAAACGAATTGAGAATGGTACAATTAACAAAAATTGTAACACAAAGCAGTATAATACTACTCGTACTTACTTGTTTAATATCAAGTAATATACAAGGTGGCGCAAAAGTCATCACCCTATCGGAATATGTCCACATTTTTACCAATGGCGTCTTATGTCATCGTGACTTTTGACATTTGTAAAGTAAACAGAAGCAGAATTCACGAAAACCCATGAATTACTATACTCTTAAAAAACGCAGAATAATTGTGTCAATGTTTTTGATAAATAGTCGATCGGTCTTTACAGCGAATTTGAGAGACTTGAAGATTTAGCCCTACAAAGTGCAAACAGGGAATCAGTTATTGCCTGCAGACCTCCTAAACCTCAACCGCGATGAGGATGATATGTGGATACTCGAATAAGCAAAATTATCGCTTCTGGGGCACTAAAAATCCGCGTGTGAAAAGCCATTACATCCTCTCAAAGTCACTGTTCAGTGCGGCGTTAACGGAGAAAGGTGATTGGCCCATAACACTGTTACTGTGACTGGTGAGTGCCGCAGAACCATGATCAATGACTTCTTGCTGGCGCAAATTGACGAATTGGGTTTGGAGAATGTGTGATTCCAGCAAGATGGTGCAACCGCGCAGACAGCACCAGCGATAGTGGACGTTCTGCAGCAAGCATTTCCTAGTCGTTTAATCTCTCGTTTTATCGATTTGCATTAGCCCGCAAGATCTTGACCATTCCAGGCTTCTTTGTTTCTGGTTTTTTTTTTAAGTCACGGGCTTATACGAACAAACCACAGACTTTGGAGGGCCTCGAGGAAATCATCCCATAAGAAGTGGAGAATCTATCGCCAGAAGTTTTGAGAAAAGTCATGGGAAATGCTATGAAATGAGCCCGAATGTACATAAGCTCTGGCGGCGCCCACTTAGGCGATATTATCTTCGCGACTTAATGGAGTATAATTTAAACGTCTAAATAAACGTAATCAACAAACAGAACCAATTATTTTTATTTACAAACAAAGTTACTGTCTTAGGAAATCGATTGAGGACTTTTGCGCCACCTTGTATTTGCTATAATTGCTCCGGAGCCCTCGGCACATGGGGCACTTTCGTGCTTGACCGTCTTTTTTTTAAGTTCTGTCAATTATTAGCTACGAAGTATTATTGTCATTCAGAGTGTCGTAGTTGAAACACGGATAGTGAGATCTTCAAGGTCAGCTTCTCTCTACGTCTAGGACAACCCCAACGTATCTTCTAGAGACAATCTGGGCAGAAAAAACACATCTAATAATTCATTACCTTCGAAACATAATTCGATTCAATGCTTATTAGGCTCAATAAACATCTAATTTTCCTATTCTTTAAACCGTCCACTTTCAACCTATTCACTAACCTGCCTTGAATATTGGTTTGCTTGTTGTGCATTTTTCCAATAAATGTAGCAATTTTCCAATAATCACCATTATCTCTGATTTGTTAGCATGGTAGTTAGCTAAATGTTAGTAAAGATATTAACAAAACAAATCTTCACGATCAATGGGATTGGGTAGTTATAACAACTTGTTCACCATCTCCGCTACGGTAATTATCATCTCTCTGTTCTATAGAAAACGATTCCGGAGGTTATCATAGCGCTTGATTAAGCCTTTTTGCCTGCTTCAACTACATAGTGAAATATAGTGATTCAATCTTTTAGATTACCGTTCTCTAGAGAACCGTATGTGCTTCCTGGTAGGTAAAAAAAAAATAATTAAGTTCTTTCTGATTCATAACGAGTGATCTAGAATATGACACTGAAATACACGCCCAAAAGTTAAGTTGGCGGTTTTTTTTTAAGCTTAGACAGCCCGTGGTTAATTAAAACGATTCCTAGTTGGCCAGGTTTTTAATATTTTTTGTGTTTGAAGTTTGGTACTTCTGCCTGACATTCGCTGTCATCTGTCAGAGAATTCGCCATAAGAAGGGGGTATGTTCGTGAAGTATAGTGCCAGTAAAAGTGGTAGCCATACTAATGTATGAATAAAGTTGTTGAGCACAATTATAGATTATGAACATTTCGCGACAAATTTTCTGAAGATGGCTGTGGCTGAATAGTTGAGAAAAGTAAATGAATCTCAATCGAAAATAGATATACTCGTTTTTTTTCACATGAATAGTGTACTAGACTTAACAATTTTACTACCGTCAAATACCAAGAATTCAATAAAAAAAAAAAAAAAAAGAGAGAGATAGCGATGATTAAATGTCTGAATTTTTTATTTTCGAAAAGTTAATTTTTTTCAAAAATGGGAGGAATAATTTTGTTCGTGTAAAGTATTTCAGCATCATTTTCGAAAATGAAACGTACTACTGGTGTGCTTGAGTGTAGTGAAATTGTTGTGCCTTCCACTTCTATGATGCACGCTTATAGAGAGTTATTATAAGTGCCTTCCATCCCCGCGGTGCTTGTTTATAGTGAGCTCCCCGTCCATCTCACTATTCAGGGTAACTTGAAATCTACTATAAGTCAATAAATCGATTCGCCTCATGGGATGCAAACGTATAAGCTTTTGCCAGCACCCCGAGATGTTTGATGCCTGTTGATTCTGCTCTTGAATTGTTGAAGATTAAAAGCTTCTGAAAATTGTCTCCTGGGAGTAAATTCCAAAGCTTATTTGTTTTATAGCAGAAGGAGGTGTCATAAAGGGATTGCTAATTGGACATATAGGTGATGAGCACTGGTGGCTTGCTAGTAAAAGTCTCAAATATCATATTTCTACCAATCATCCTGTTGACGTCTTCGAAACAGTATCTATAGAACAAGCATAGGTCTGCTGTCAGTCTTTGATGGGCCATCGGTTAAAGATTGATAGTCAGTGCGGGAACTTCTACCTAGCGGACTGCTCGCCTCTGTCTGCTGTTGAGCAGATGAAGAAAATGATTTGGGACCAAACTCCAAACGTGAGAACAATACTCAACTCCTAGTATAACTTGTACTTTGTGCAGGAGAAGGAGCGATTGAACTTCCCCATACACAATGTTCGTGGAATAAGTTTTTGAGGAGCATTTTGCGAACATGCCCTGTTATTCATCATGATGTAAAACCTTAGCCTGTCATCATTACATGATCTGACCCTAGCAAAAGCAACGTACAATGTGGGCTATGGTGGATTCATGTGAAATGAAACATTTCGCTGAACATTTTTTTTTTTTTAATTTTCCGAGACACTATCTGGAATGATGAAAGGCTTATGGATAGATTTTTTAGATTAGATAGACCTTTTATTAACTTCATGCAATTTAGAAACAGAGTATACATAGTCGTTTATGGTATGGCTTAAGGCCGTCCACCAGATTGACAATTTAGCTATCATAAAGTACGTAGTTAACTAATAGTGCCTTTAATTATGGTTACTACTTGTGATCAAAAATCGCCTTTCAAATTACGCGCTCTATAGCGGATTGCAGCTGTAGCGTAGTTGTATAAAACTAACCACCATGACTACCGTTAAATACTATCTCATCTAGGTCCAGCGAAATTACTCCAAAGTATCTCACGCGAAATTCTCTTAAAATGGAACATCTTCCGATGAAATGGTATACATCCTCCCTTTCTTTAAGGTTGCACAGGTCACATAAAATTGGAAGATCGGGTCGATGTGGAATAAAATAGAGATTTGTTAGTTCTCCTCTAAGTTTAAATATTGTGCTTATCATATGCAGAGAAGCGTTTTCAATTAAGTTAAAATTCAGCCTACTATAAATGAGCCTATGCTGCCATGAATGCTATAAATCTGTCATACATTGGCATGGCCTGTTGTTTTTTTCAAAATATTAGCAAATATAGTTTTTAACATTGAAAGTTCCATATCCGCTGCAATATTTAAGTTCATGCCATAATTTGTCGCCAACTCCTCCCATTCATTTTTTCATTTTTAATGCATTTTTTATTGGGTAATTCATTATAACTTACATGCTAGACAAAACGCTTAAAACTAGCTTAACTAACTTAACTATTCTTATTCTAAATAAATAAAACTTATAAACTACCTTAAAATAAATCTTAAAACTATCTTATTCTAAATTAGCCTATCTTATTCTACCTTACGTATATTTTTTTTGATTTTTTTTTTTTTTAATTTTTTTTTTTTTTTTTTTCGAGCGCTGTTTTTTTATAATTTTTTTTTATGTTTTTTGTGCTTTTTTTTGTATTTTTTTCATCCAAGTGCTGTGGATATAAATTTTTTATTTTTTATTTTTTTTTTTTTTTTTATTATTTATTACCTACACCTACCGAAACCTAAAAAACTACCTAAACCTAAACTATGTAAGTCGGCCATGGGAAAGAACAGCCAACTTTTAACATCAAACAGGCTACCCTGGATTAGGAGGAAACGACGAAGGAGTTTCCTCTCTTTCGGCTAGCCACCAGAAATGACCGTACTGACGTTGTACGTCCTCAATATCGCGACCCGATACCGCCCTACTAAACGGGAGACGCTCCACACTGCCGTGTGCAACGTCTCTGTCGTAGTTGAGTCGCCTATCCACAACTGTCCGAGCAACGTAAAAGATTAGCGGCACGGCCAATCTGTCCTGGATCAGACCTTTCTCATCAAAATAGAGGAACGCCTCTGGGGGAACAAAGCCGTTAAGGCGCACTCTCTCATGATACTAGTAATTGGGGTAATAAGCCCCGGAGATCAGGTTGTTCGTCGAGCTCATTGCTCTTGCAATGTGCCTTCGAATCAGCTTGATAACGAAATTATCCACTCTAATTAGGTTAGCCCTGTTGTATAGGACCTCATTGGGATAGAATTTTATGTACTGGGACTCTGGTGTTTTATACAAATGAAGGCAAGCCCTCTCAAACACCCGAATCTTTTCTAACAAACTTGCTCCCACGTTGAACCACACGGGGCATCCATATACGAGCATGGGCCTAATGAGGGCCATGTAGCAGATTACCTTTACCCTTGCATCGAGTTGCTTGCTATAAAAAAGTCTCTTTGTAAGGGCAAAAGCACCTTTGACTCTCGCCAGAGCAGCAGCTATATGTTTGTTAAAATATAGATATTGGTCTAACCAGAGCCCCAGGTATCTGACTACACTTCAACTCGCAAGTGGCTGTCCGTGCGGTCCAACTATTGAGAACTTTCGCCAATTCTTTCAGACAACGGCGTCCTAAAAAGAATGATTTCCGATTTCTGGAAGTTGATCTTCAACTTCCAGTCATCGCAATATCGCTGAATCTTATCGAAGTCACGTTGCAAGAGAATTGCAATGACCTCGATTTTTGGTCCTGAACTGTACGCGATCAAGTCGTCTGCGTACGCTATGGCATGGTGTAGTGATCCTATGAGATCGCTCGTGTAAATGTTGAAAAGGATCGGTGAATTAACCGCACCTTGTTGCAGACCGTTTTTAATTAGAAATGTTCCAGCAGAAGTCACATTGCCATTTTTGACGATGAACTGTCTACTGGTGAGCATGTTATGAAGTATATACAGCAGTGGTTTGCTTATGCCCAGCCTGCTTAGCTTATAGAAGAGTCCCTCTAACCATACGGTGTCAAAGGCCTTCTCCAAGTCAATCAGGCAGGCACCCGTGCACTGTTTCTTGCTTTTGTTCCATTGGATATCCGATACCAGTTTAGACGCGGCATGTATTGTATCATGCCCCGCCTTAAAACCGAATTGGTTATCCGGAATTATATTACTGTTCTCAGTCCACTTAAGCAGGGCCCTATTGATCACTTTCTCGAATACCTTGCTGATGTTCTGAAGGAGACTTATCGACCGGAGATTTGCCGGATTGGAAGTGTCCTTACCCCTTTTGGGGGATGGGTTGTATCACTGCTGTTTTCCAATGCGCTGGATAATGTGCATTATTCAGTGCATTGTTAAACAGTGGTGTAAATGTCCACCGCTTCTAGAGGGAGATGTCGAAGCACAATGTTCGACACTCCATCGATTCCCACTGATTTCTTCTTTCTCAATGATGCGAAGATCGTTTGGAGTTCTACCTTCGATACGTACGGGGGGTGAACCATTTCATTGGCGATGGCATTGTTTGCCAAATTTTCGTCATTGAACTCGGTAAAACCTATGTTCTCGGATCGCCAGTGCTCTATATCATTTCGAAGGTAGAAGTTGTGCACAAGGATGCGATTTTCCAGGTCGTGGTTCGGGCAAATGGTATCATTCACCTTGTACACTTCCTGGAAAGTCGCTCCTCCACCACCTTCTCCTGCGGATCTTCGATCACAAAGAAGTTGTCATCCTCTACTACGTTATCTGGATCTATACCTGCTGTTATAAGTATTCGTCCATTGTTCGTCGTTCGGGGGATCTTAAGACACGGAAGCTCGTTTTGATTATTCCTCCGAAATATTTTATTTATTTGCGGGAACATACTCGGGTTGTTGGATTTTACAGCCCGAATTTTGTTGTTCCAATGCAAATTTACAGAAAGTCTGTAATTTTCTCTAATTAATTTTTGGAGGTTTTTAATCAAAGACTTCAGCGTCCTAACCTCCGAGTTCTGTCTGTCAGTAAACTGTCTGTACAAGGTTTTTAGTCTCGACAGCAGTCTACTTTTGTGTTGGTGTAGTGCGTCAATTGTTGCATTACGGAATATGTCTGCATTGTCAGTGTGTTGATACCATAGTTTGTTTAATTGTCTCGTCCATTTGTTTTATCTCCTCGTTTGACAGATTCCTATTGGACGGTGGGTAGAGCGAATTCGAAGAGAGTGCTCTTGTCAAAACTCTAGAGAAGCGAGTCCAACGTGTTCTACTATAATTGTAGGAGTACGTTTGGACAAACTCCTCCAACTCCGCAATTTCGTTGGGAATCGTTATTACGGCACTGAGTCCGCAATGGTCACTGTCATACACAAATGTGTGCAGGCAGTTTATAGTTTGTCGGTCCATGTCGGTCAGTTGTAACCGTACGTCGAACAGCATAAGATCCAGATAAGAGCCACTTCTAGGAAACGACGGACTATCTGTTGCTTTCAAATCGAGTTTATACTCGACACTGTGCCGACCCCACCAATTGAATAGTAGGTTCCCTCTAGGATTTGGTGTGTTATTTCCCCAATCTCTATGTTTGACATTGAGATCTCCGGCCATGATGAAATAATTCTCCTCCGACTCCAGCCTTAAGAATCGAAAAAGTGTCTCGAGCTCTGAAATAAATAAAGTAGATTGAGTAGCTTCAGGTGCATAGAGTGCGACCAAGTACATCCTCTTTCCACTACGGAGAGGGATGCACACGATACACGCTTCCAGCTCCTGGAACCTTCGCACTTCACCGCTGTACATGACTTTAAATTGCAGTTGTTTGCGTATGAAAATCGCAACACCTCCTCCTTGTGTGGAGTTGGGTCGGTCTCTTCTGACAATATTGCATTTATTGTGCCCCAATTTGTGCTTCTGGGATAGCTTTGTTTCGCTAACCATAAGCACATCATTGGTTTGGTCTTCAAGCAACCTAAACAATACGGCTCTTCGCTCGATCCTAATCAGTGAATTCACATTCACCGCAAGGATCGTCAAGGATTGCTCCTCCATGTTCGTACCCATTACGACTGAATGTGCGTTAAGCCCGGCAGAAGTGCGTAGATCTGGTCCACCCGCTTCGCCTGCTCCTGTACCTGACGTTGAAGCTGCTCCATCTGCCCTTGGATAGAGAGCAAGATGGCCAGCAAGTCAGTTTGAGCCTCCGGTGCTCTAGGCGCTGGGGCCTGAGAAGCAACCTTCGGTCTTTTCTGTTCCGCCAACTCCTCCCACTTTTAAACCAAGTGCCCTCTTGTCGCTTTTATATGCTTAAGTACAATCATCGGCAGTCTTCCTTCTTCCATCTCCACAAGTTTTACAATATAATCCGCATGCAGATTTAGCGTATATAAAAAAAAAGTGCAGTGCAGTTTCCAAATGCAGCATATAGTTTGGAGTACATGTTGTTAGTCGCTTCAGAAAGTATCTAAGGAATTTTCCAACTTCCTCAAAAAACAATAACCCCAAATTTGGACCCCGTACAGCAGTATAGAAGCAGCCGATGCACGAAATAGTTTATTTTTCGATGTGTGTTCGATATACTTATTGTCGATGCATCGTCCCCAAACTGATGTAATAGCTCTTTTATCTACCGCTAGTTGACATTTGAAATGCTTTTTCATATTGAGGTTAGATGTAATTAACGCGCCTAAATATTTGTACTCCTTCATCATTTCAACGCTTTCACCTAGTTAGGACCACTTTTCACCATCATTTCTAAACATCATCATCTTTGATTTCTATAAATTCCATTGCCTGCAGTAGTTTTCAAGTCGGTTCATAACAAGCTGCATCCCTTGAACTGTGTCAGACAAAAACACTATATCGTCCACAAACTTTAGCGCCGGTATCCGCACACCACCAAGCTCAATCCCTCCTCCTACCTCTCCTACTATATCGTTGATAAATAAGATGAAGAGTAACGTGCTTAAGATTGCAACCTTGCTTAACTCCCATTTGCGTTCCATATTCTGGTATCATTTTCTGGTTAAAGTGTTTCTTTTTTTCTATACAAAGGCGTTTGAAATATTTGTTTGCTTCTGCATAGAGTTCTTTGGAACTTAGGCGTTTTAGTAATGCAAATGATCTTTTTCTCGCCTTCAAACATTTAATATCGCACCACTTCTGGTTACTGGCTACAATACGTCTTGCATTAACGTTAGACGGTACAGATCTTTTAGTAATTTCTGTATTATGTTCTATCAGCCTCATAAGCTCAGTGTTCACATTATTTTGATAAGCGGAACAAAAAATGTCGTACCAAACCAACTTCGGAAGAAGAGCCAGCTGCTTTGCGTTTACTATGGCCCTAAAGGCTTATGATTGCAGAGCTCTTTCGGAGGCCATAAGTTACGAGTATCTTACCCAGATTAGCTCTAAAGATTCTTGTATTAATATGAACATCGGATACCTGCACGTTCGTTTCTTACAGAAATGTGTCCAAAAAAGCTGTTTGCGTATGTGTCTTGCTCTACCTTTAGTACTCTCTCTGCGCATCCTTACGATAACTCCAATCGGTAGCTGAACCAAATTTCTAGCATTATTAAACAGTTTCCACAACTTATTCTTGATTAGAGATACATAGTCTCCATTTGAAATGACGGCTACAAGCTCCATCTTCTCTAATTTTTCAATGCAGCGTATCAATCGTCCTATTATGGGAACTCTTATGAATAATAAAGTGAGTTTGTCTAAGTTGATTCCACGTCCGCAACGTTTCTGATTTCGCCTCTGTTAAACTGATCTGCTAAATTGACAGTACTAATGGCATTCTAATAACACACTTATGTCCTATCCTGTTGAAACACTGAAACCTGTTGCAATGTCGTCTATTCTTTTATCGGGAATCTGAAAGTCACTACAACTACACTTCACCTCATGATCATCATGTCAAGTTTTCTCCAAAATCTCGATTGAGAACAGACAAGGTCATACACAGTCCAAGGAATAGCTTCCGTAGAAAAATGTAAATCTCTATATTCAAGCTTTCACTAGCTTATCATAATAACAAAGCGTCACTATACAAACTTCATTAAGTCATTAATTCATCAATTACGAGTAAGTCACTAAAAATTATTAAAAATGTTTACCTACCCACTTTAAACAAATGCCCAACCGTAAAAAATAAACCTGTATGCGGAGACAATTAGCAAGCCCATGTGAAACTAAATAAACCTATTTGAACACTGTAAACGTCAATTTGTATTTGCCGGCTTTGCAAACATTTGTTCCATTCCTAAGGAATCACAGATACTCATTACCTTCACACAATTTTGCCTGAGTTTGTTTATTTATTCATAGTTGAGTGTCTAAAATGTTATTACAGTAGGTACCACGTTTTTCCCCTTCTAAATTAATCACTTAATAATTAAAACAATAATCATTCTTAATTAATGGATACACAATTTTGAAATTCATACTTTGTTCATCTCAGCGCCGCACACGCATACAGATGCATAAACACCCGGCACAACCACAAAACAAATAAATTAAGTTTCCCGCCCGCGTAACCTAACACAATTTTTAAATTGTTTAGCTCCACAGAAGCTATTTTTATAAATATTCATAAAATAAGATACAAATCAAACAAAAATACAAAGTAGAGGCAAAAACTGCACTAAACGATTTCCTCATGGCGGGCGGGCGGTTGTAGTGTGATCGCGTGAGGTGGGAGGGCTTCAGCCACTCCAGACAAATGGGTGCTAATTTAGGGGAAATTATGGAAATGTCAATCAAGTATTTTATTTATTTTCACTATATCCTGGAAAATACACCGTTTTTGATAACAAATGCGGTGAACTGGGTATACGTATCTTTTAGGGTTGAGTTGAGAGCGTGAAAGCGGAAATAAATTTTATTTATTGAGGAAATTACCAATTTTCAAAAAAACTTTCTATTTTTCTTCTTGCAGACTTCTTATCGAGCCCAATTTGAGTACTTCGTCAAACAATGGCTCTGTATCTATCGTGGTGTCGCGTGATTACAAAGTAAAGAGCTTGCAGCCGATCGTTCTTGATGTAAATAATATCACAATTCTTGATGTTCGAGTTGTGAGAAGCACACCAGATGGAGCTGATTTGGAATTCGAAAGTGATTATGGCGATAATAATGCCTCATTCGTCATAAAAGTACAGAAGGATGTGGAGGAAGAGAAAAACTTGAAGTTAGTTGTGTACTTGGACTTTGTCAGCGAAATTACGAACACTTTGCAGGGAATCTACAAGACCAGTTACATCAATTCGGAAACACTGCAAACGGAGTAAGTAAATGTTTTTATTGGTCTGTTATACAGTATAATGAAAATAATAAAAGGTATCCCCAAGTATTTTTTTTTTATATTACTTTGTAATTCAGGGCGAATTTTGGGATTACACGATGTGATCTCCCTCCAGAAGTTAGAGTTCTAAAGCCAGATGGAAACAACTAAACAGCTAAAATGGTCGTCATTTGCATTTATGCAGTCCTTGAGTCACTCTGGCCACTCATCGATCGCAGCACGCACCTTGTCCATTGGAAAATTGTCCACGCACGGATAAATGCGCGCTCAAGCACTCAGTTCTGGGTGTCGATTAAAACAAGCCATCGCCTCTAAAATAGACCACAGCTTTTAATCCAATCGTCTGCTACCCGTACATTGTTTTGGAGCCACCCCTCTGTTATTTTTGCCTTATGAGCTACCGCGGTCGACTTGCGGAATGATGCTTCTTTGGATGACTAGGCATAGACTCTGTCATTGTGCTTATTGAACGAATCCTCAATAGTAAATTTTTTTTCATCCGTAAACAAAATTGTGACTATTTTGCGCTTTCATTTGCTTTAATTGGGCTGTGAATAAGTGGCCAGTGAGTCTTTTATATGCGTTGAGTCCCGGCTTTAACAGCTTTGATCGCCCATGGAGTTCTGTTAGTGCGAGGGTGTCGGGATATTTGACGGTTAGTTACTCCATCAGTGTTGAGGACACTAAATTTAACAGTTCGATACACAAAATTCAGGGTGATTCCAAACGGTCGCAAGCCCGGAAAATATCGCCTCTTTCCAATTACACTTGTGAATGCCAATTACCGCAACACGGTTTTCAATATCGCCCCAGTTCATATTTACAAACGAGATTTATGTAATTCTTTTTGCTCGTCAACTTAGTCTAAATGTCACTCATTGAAAAGCTGTCACTATAGAATGGATGTGTTCAATACTATGATAGTTTCACGATGAGTGCGTTTAAACGTGTACGAGTATTTATGAAATGACTAGGTAAACAAGAATTTTGGAGGCCCCCTACCATCAGGGGCTCTAGGCAACCGCATAACTTGCTTACGGTATAATACGCCACTGTAGAGAAGAGCTTCAGCTCTTCAATTGTGTATATCGATTATACTGCCATTATGGCGGTGCTGTCCTGGCAATATCAAAAGTCATACTTGTCCGTACAGCAAATTATGATGATGGGGAATTGACCGAGGGAAAAAGCAGCCAAGTATTAGTTGGTAGAGCAGGATCGTTCCTTGCCCTTGCATCAAATGTTTTTTTCAAAAATAGTGATTCTTACTTGATACTGCTGATTTTCTGGTTTTGGTTTTGTTGTATTTTGACGAATTCTCTAACCAACATCATTTGGCGTCTTAATTAAAGCGGGGGAATGTTGCTCAAGACTGGGGACTATTGAGTTGGCGTGGACCTGATCGTACCGGTGATTAGACGCAACGCAATATGAGGCTGGCTATTAATCTTTTTGATGTGTCATCTGTTTAGCCAGATGGAAGCCCAGTATTCGGCAATTAGATATACCAGCATACCTTGAAGAGGTAAACTAAAATACCCGTCTTTCTAAAACAAAAATCTAAAGTAAAACTGACTACATCCATGAACCTCATAAGTACATTTTTCTGCCAAATGCAAAAGTTAATTATAAAGAACACCAAGTTCGAACTTCTGTAACAGTCTACGGACTTCTGTAACAGCCTACGGGCTTCTGTAATAGCTCTATGGGTGGGTTGGCAAGTTTTCAGGACAGATTAATTGCTGTAATCTCTGGAGTGTCACATGGATATACGAGTATACTTTCGATACTCTCGATGAGAACACCTTTATATCATCTTGGTCGAACAACATACTTGTGAATGCAAATATCGTGCATCGTCAGAGATGCTACCAAATCCACTCATTAAACGGAAATTTACAGAAAATCATACATAGAGGGACAACGAACTTAATAGACTCCAATGGGAAGAAAACTCAAATCACCGCCTTTCCAAAAAAAAAACACGTCCACCGTACCAGAGGTTGAAGTTAATGAACAAACCACTCAACCCAAGGAAACAATGCCTCTTCTTGGGGTTAGTCAACTCTGGTGTAACATGGAACGACCACTTACCCAACACCGCAAAGTCGGCGTTCTTGAAATTTAACTACCTGTTCAGATCAAAGATATACTTTACACCGAAACAGCGGCTTGAATATAGATCTTAAATATAGAGTCCGGCCCCAAAACATTCAAAACATTCTCTATCTGTTCGACAACCTACGTTGGCTTTTGATTTTTCATGATAAACTTTATTCTTTAATGTCCACCACGTGAATCACAGGCTTCTTGACTCCTGTATTATCTTCATGCATTAAAACTTCCGCCGAACCTAACGAACTGTCATTTGTATGCTTTTCTTTCCGAATTAGGTCCGCAAGATAGGTAGCTGGTGCTACGTACTCAGTAGCATTCTCAGCGGACATGCGATGGTTAAATAATTTTGACAAAACACGAAAATAGACAAATATCTTCAATATGAGTTTAGTGTCTTAAGAATGCCTAACACAAGTACATCTCTTCACCAAGAGCCTTTTAAACTGGGTAACATTCACGAATTCTTTGACAGTTTATTCGTTTTTTGCTAAGCTTTAGGAAAAACAAAGATTAAGAGTATGACAACCATTTTTGAACTCCTGTACTTTTTCCTTCCAATTCGCTAAATAATTGCATTTATTTTCTTTTTTTTCTAGATGGATGGTTAGTACACAATTCTCCCCAATTGACGCCCGCCGTGCATTCCCCTGCTTCGATCGTCCCGATAAGAAAGCCAACTTCTCGATCAGCATCGTCCATGAGAGATCCAAGACTATGGCCTTGTCAAATATGCCTGTATACCGTACCACGTAAGTTTCACTCATTTCTCCCAGTACCCAAAGTTAATTCCTTAATTCTGTTCTAGAAAATATCGCCCCGGTTATGTGAGGGACGACTTTGAGACCACTCCCAAAATGCCAACATACCTGGTTGCCTTCATCGTATCAAATCTGGTGAAAGCGAATTTCTCCATTTCGGATCGAAATGCAAAGCCTCGCATTGAGTTCTACACCCGATCGGAAGCAGTTGACATGGCAACCTATGCCTACGACGTAACCCGCAAAGTGTTACCCTACTTCGAGACATACTTTGGCATCAAGAATAAACTACCCAAAATCGACATGGTTTCCGTACCAGACTTTGGCTTCGGCGCTATGGAAAATTGGGGCCTGATCACATTTAGGTGAGTGAAACCACATGAGACATCCCGCATTGTTTGACATAAGAGATATAATTTATTTGTGGTACTTAATGCTTGTTAAAGTGTTTAAAGATCCGGGCAATACTCGTACAACCCATAACTACTGTCAATTAAAATGTCTCAATTAAGATATCAAAAAAAAAGTCCACTTCTTTGTCTAATTGTGGTGGGAAAGTAATAATAAAATTTTGTTGTCAACTTTACAGAGATTCATCCCTTTTGGTGCCACAAGATCGAGAGAAGACTTCCTCAGCGGAACACACTGAATTCGTGACAACCATTATCGCCCATGAACTGGCGCATCAGTGGTTTGGCAATTTGGTCACACCCAAGTGGTGGGATGATTTGTGGTTGAAGGAAGGCTTCGCCACTTACATGAGCTACTTGGCAACAAATTTCATTCATCCCGAGTGGAAAGTCATGGACAGTTTTACAGTCGAAGAATTCCAACAGTCAATGGGTGAAGACTCCGACAATAGCTCACATCCGATAACATTCGATGTGGCTTCGATAAACGATATTCGACGAATTTTCGATCCGATCTCCTATTCGAAAGGCACCATTCTATTGCGAATGTTGAACTCGATTGTTGGCCAGGAAGCGTTCCGCGAAGCCACCAGGGAGTTGCTGAAGGCCTTCGAGTATAAAAATGCTGATCGCAATGATTTGTGGAGTTTTATGACATACAATGGTCATAAAATGCGCACCCTGTCCACTGAAATGCACATCCAGGATATTATGAATTCGTGGATCTCTCAGGCCGGGTATCCGGTGGTGACAGTCGAACGGAGTGATACGAATCTAATACTGACTCAACAACGGTACATGTTGCCACAGAAGAATAGTACGGATTCGACCCGTTGGTATATTCCTATCACATTCGAAACCGATGAAACTAGGAAGGGTGATAACATCCCCAAACACTGGATGACAATGAATGACAAACAGATCGTGATCGAGGATGTCTTCAGCAGTGACAACAATTCAGAGAATGTCGTCTATGTGAATCTGAATCGGCAGGGATATTATCGGGTTAACTACGATTATGCTTCTTGGATTGCGCTGAAGAAAAAATTCAGCACTTTACCAAGGATCACGAGGGCACAGCTATTAGATGACTCGTTTCACTTGGCACAGGCGGAGTATGTGACATATGATATTCCACTGACGTTCCTCTTGGAGATGTTTTCGGCGATTGATGATGAATTGTTGTGGTCATCGTCACAACATGGATTGAATTATATGATTTTTATGTTGCATAGAGAACCGGCTTATGAGACGTTTAGGGTAGGTTCTTGGAATTGTCAGTTGACGAGGTGATATTTTATGGTCGTGTGTTTACTTTTAGGCCTTTATGAGATTTATTGTTCGTCCAGCATTCGATCACTATGGGCTAAATGAACCCGATGAGGAGTCACATTTGCAGTTGGCGCATAGAGCGATAGTTGCGCGGATGGCATGCAAATTCAACTATGACAGATGTACGAATGCAGCACAATTGAAATACAGGGAATGGATGGCCAATAAAACAAATCTGTAAGTAAGAATCTTTTATGTCTCCTTCTAGGGCTAGCCCGAGGTTGTTTCCAGATGACAGCATCTCTTCAAGTCAAGTTTGTCTCATAAAAACTTAAGTATCTGGAGTGGGTCTAGGGGTGGTAAGTGCCATCGCTTGCTAATCAGTGCACCGAAGTTTCTTAAAAGATTGCCCGGAGTCTACTCTGCGCAGTTTCAAAATTTTTGAATGACGTCACTTTCTGGGCTTAGCAAGCTTCCTAAGGTATTTTTGTTTTTTTCAAATTTAAAATGCCCTGTAAAGAAAGTCACTAGCTTTGCTTAGGATGATATAAGTCTCAACCTTTTTCGTTATAGTTGATGAGATGAGAATTATTTTGTCCTACCTCTGTTTTTGGAATGCTCTTCAGAGGATGGCTCTTTTGATTTCCTCTTGTTTACGTAGCTCTGCTCAGATGAGGTGTCTTCCCATCCCCCAAAAATCGTTAACCAGCCCTTTCATCCGCTTTAGAGTGACATGATTAAACTAGCCTGGACAGTAGAGTTTATGTAGACACTTTCGAAGCTAATTAAGATCATTTTTGTAATAGGCACAACTTTGTTGACATTAAATTCGTTTGCGCTTGTAAGGTTGTGAAGAACCTGCCCGATACAATACTCTCGTGTTCTGTGCAGCATTCTCAGCTGTTCTCTATAGATACACCCAGCGCAAGTTACTACATTTCTAGTTTTTGCACACCGTGAGCTTTGGCAACAGAACGGGGCTTTTGCGCGGTGCAGAAAGCAGTCTCCGCGTGTCGTGACTGCCCAGTATGGATATTATCGGGTTTGTAGAGCTGCCATATATGTATATGTACATATGTATGTATATATCGCCTTTGTTTTGATTTAATTGTCTACAGCTTACTCCCATGTCTTCAGTATAAATAAAGTCAGGATGAAATCCATGTGGGTGGCTAAAGGAATTCAGATGCGTGGTGTTTTTCTTGTCCAAAGAATTGGTATGAATGTACTAGTGGGGCGTGATGCCCTCTTTTCCTTCTAAAGCAGGACATGGAAGATGCTATCTGCACCTGGTAATTTCAATGGCTGGAACGTATTTAATGACGTTACCGGCTGCACAATTTCTGTTTTGGACACTGGTCAAGACGCACGAGTAGTCTCTGGCATACTTACTGGGCATTGCGCCACTGTCACTGGCGCTGTCTCCGCTGCTATTTTGCATGGTAGTCGACTCTGCTGAACCACTCTCAACAGCTTTTAAAGTCTACACTCACGTGTACGCGGATAATGTTGCCGCATTTCTGTCGGCGTATTCGATGAATGGTGTACTAGGAGTGGGCACTGCTCTAGATGCAGTGTTGAATCTCCCTCCTCTTGATATTCAGACTATGGGTAGCATTATAAAAGCAATCTTCCGTCTTACACCAAGTGACTTTTGATACAACCCGCATTGTAGTGTTAACGACCTTGCGCGACACTTAGCTTTCAGCTCCTGTTTTGCGGATATGCTTCCTGACGCAAGGACACCAGAACTCTGACAGCTGCGGAAATTTAAAGTCGAACTTTTTACCGATATCTTCGCAGAGGAGTATCTGTATCAGTAGTAACAGTCAGGTTTTGCTCAACACTTTAACTGCTTCAAAAATAGTTTGAGAATGCAAGAAATCTTTGATTGCAAGGTCATAATAGGATAGCGGGAAATGGGATATCCGATGAATTTGCTAGACAAGTATCAGAAGAAAACTTTTCACCGCTGACGGTTGAGTTTCCTATGAACATAATCGTGGGTGGCACGAATCTGCACTATGTGAAAGGATTAAACGAATGCCCGCGAACGTCTACAAAAACTTAACGGCATAGTTGCTGTTCCTTAGAAAACAAACATACAAAAAAGTTACTATCTGCTTGAAACGGATCATATGATGTATTCTAAGACATCCCTAATAAAGTAGGTGTGGGGTTGTGAAATTGCTGATTCAAATGCTATAATATCTTCCAAGTTGTAAAATATTTTATCGGTTTTTAAATATAAATATAAAATCATTTTATGGACATTTTCTTAGGGAAAAGTAGACTTGACCCTCAAACTAAAATACACGTAGGCGTACTTACTTATGTCCTCTGACCCTCGTGGGGTATAGGGCGTCAACAATGCCTGTGCGCCATCGTGTTCGGAGTTCTGCAACGCACTTGAGCTCCCTCCAAGTTATCCCCAATGATTTGCTTTCCTTCTCGAATGTCCTTCTCCATGTCTGCCTAGGGCGGCCCACTCGTCTGCCTGATTGCGTAAGTGGATTCCATTACATGGCGTACTTCGCAATGGAACTACATATCTTCGCGCTGTAAGGTGTCCGCTGCCACTTTTTTCTCCGTATTTTGATGTCTACTGGCTCCTGGCCCATTATCGCGTGTAGTTGGTAATTCGATATACGAGTCGAGTAGGATGATGCGAAGACATCTATTTACGAAGGTTTGCAGCTTCCTTATGACAGTATTGGTCACTTTCTAAGTACTACCCCATAAAGTAGCATTGTTTCCACGTTTGATCGGAACAGTCTCAACTTGGTTTTTGTGCTGAAATCATTGCTTTTCCAGATTTTAGGCATCATACCGAACGCAACCTTTGCTTTACGAATTCTGCAGTCCACATCATATTCGGTACCACCATCTTCTGAGACCATACTTCCTAAATATAGAAAGCATCTTTCGCGAATTATGAGCCATCTGATGCAGGTCCATCATCCTGTGTGAGAGTACGCAAACGTCATCAGCATAGTCAAGGTGTTTGAGATATGATGTTATAGTCCATCTCAGCCCCATGTTTTCTCCAGCGAGAGCTGCCCGGATCACATAAATTAATACTACAAGGAATAACAACCGCCATCATATAGCGCCTTTATAATAACGACGAGTTTTTCTGGTATACCTCTCCTGCGCAAGGCTCACGGAATAGCACCTCGATTCAAACTTCTCGAAATCAATGAACAGCAAATGTAGCGGAGATCTGTACTCGACGCATTCATTAGTCGATGCAGAAGGATCCAACTCGAAAGCCTGCCTGTACAACTCAAGCGTTGAATCGAGATGTTCTCTCACTCGATCTAGCTATTAGTTTGGCCACAGACGGAAGAACGCATGTCCATCTCTAGTTGTCGCATTCCATTAGGTTCCCCTTCTTGGGCAGCTTAACAATCATTCCCCTCTTCCAATCTTCAGGGAATTCATCGATATGCCATGCTTTCCTAAATAGTTGCTGTACGATTTCCGCTGTTACTTAGAAGAGTTCCGCCGGGATTCCGTCTATGCCAACAGCCTTGTTTTTCTTCAGGGGCTTTATCGTCGACGTTCTTTCAAGGTTACTGGGGAGTGAGGTGCGGATGCGGATATTTGTTGCTGCGAAAGGCTCTCCTGGGCTTGGGTCCAAAACACTGTTGTCTAAGTGGTTAAGCACTGATGCAAAATATTCCCGCTATCTGGCATGCTGTTATGCTGTTCCTCATCCAAAAACGGCAGATTTCCGTCTAGTCCTTGTACTAGATGTAGCTTGGAACTTTAACCACCAGCGAGTTCCTTAGTAATGCTATAGGCGGTTCTGCCGTCGCACCTATTTGCTGCTTCTTCAGCCTTGGTGGCTAGTCACGCTTGCCTCGTCTTGCACTATGCTGCACTCCTTTTCTCCTAATGCGATACTGAACTTCTATTTCGCGGCGTTCTACCGCTGAGGCTGCAATAATCCGTCTCCAGGTGTCTGCTGTCAACCATGTGCTTTGGCTTTTTCGTCTTCTCCCGACAATGGTGTCTGCCCCAGACGTAAAAACACTTTTCACAGCGTTCCAGTGGTCGTCGATGCTCTCAGGAGCGAAGCTACTGATTGTTTCTGCATTTTTGGCAAGGTAGTTCCTTATCTGTTGGCGCACTTCGGGACCCCGAAGCATGTCGGTATTATACCTGGGTATCCTTAGCAAGTTGAATCGGTTGCTATTGACGGTTGCAGTAGGAAGACGTGTAGTAGCTACCATTAGATGGTGGTCCCTCTCTATTCCGGTGTCAGCTCCACGTTTGTTATGGACGTGCATATGCATATGGATGCAATTTCTAAAGCATCGGCTAATTGTAAAGTGATCAATATGGTTAGATGCACGTTGTCGATCAGTCTAGACGCAGCTGATCTTATGACAGTTCTTGTGGTCAAACAGTTTACCTCCAATGACCAGGCGGTTGACGTTGCGGAAGACAACAAGCCTTTCGCCGTTGTCGTTCTTTGAGTTCCCGAGGCCGTGTGGTCCCATCATATGTTTGAGCGTGGTGTTGTCGTTGCCTATCATCGCGTTAAAATCTCCCATTACGATCACGATATCTCAGTTAGGCGTTAAGTTGGTGGCTGCGCCAAGTTTGCTGTAGAAATTCCCCTTGTCATCAACATCCTCATAGTTGGGCGGAGCGTAGCACTGGATAATGGTTATATTTCTGACCTTACCCTTGAACCTCGCCTTCATTATCCTGTCACCATAAGGTGTATAGGACATAAGGCTGTCTCCAGCTTTAGGAGTAAGCAGGAGCCCTACTCCATATTCGCGAGTAGTGTTCGTTAGTTTCCCGGAGTAAACCAGGAATCTTTAGCCAGTTTCGGGTTTTTGTTTTGTTTTATAATCTGCGGGCGCCGAAGGGGATGTGAATACCCTTAAAATGTTCCAGTGCACGGGCGTTAGGAAAAGGGGGAAGAGGAACAGAGGAGAAGCCTGTGCAAGTTGACTTTAAATGTTTAAAGGTTGTAGTGATAGGGAAATACAGAGAGATGGTAGATCATTCCACATTCGTGTCGTTTGGCTTCTAAACGAATTCCTATATTCGACAGTACTAATGCCAGTACGGGTGGAATTTTGAAGGGGAGGAATGCAACTGGCTATTTCGCTGGAGCATTTTTTATAGAAAAAACGATAAAATAGGGAGAGACATGAGACATTTCTCCGATGTTCAAGTGAATGTATGGAATTCACAATGTCTCTATCACCTATAAGTTTTAACGCGCGATTTTGTACCCTATCAAGAATGTGCAGAACGGTCTTGGGTGCACCAGACCATATGGGCGTTATATTCAAGCTTAGGGCGAATGAATGTCTTATAAATTGAGGCCAGATCAGACGGGGTAAAATATTTCTTGTACCATGTAAGGAATCCTAGTTATTTTGCAGCATTTTTGGCGACCTCGAATATGTGATCGTTCCATCAAAGATGGTTATTAATACACATACCGAGAGTGGCAAGTCTTTCGGTTTCGATGATGCAAGTACCATCCATGGATAATGGTTGAGGGTTTTGGTTTCACTTGAGAGATAGAAGATAGCATTGTGTTTTGGAAGCATTAAATTCCACTCTGTTGGTTGAACCCCATTTGATTATGCTGTCCAGGTCGGAATTTAATGTGTTTAACATACGTTGCCGTTCCCCTTCTACGGCCGAAGAGCAAGGACGTGAGTTAGGAAACGAATATGCAAAACTGAGGGTATTGTCATCAGCGAAGGAATGAATTGGATTAGAAGTTGCAGACAATAGATCATTTATAAAAATTAGAAAGAGAGTCGGAGACAAAACAGAGCCTTGGAGAACACCAGCATTTATTTGGTGAATTGCAAACTTGAAGCCGTCCAAGACAACTTGTATTGAACGCCGCGAAAGGTAATTTCTAATCCATTGAAAAAGAGACTGATCGACGCCATATGCACGCATTTTCGATAAAAGAGCCTGATGCCAAACACTGTCAAATACTTTGAAATATCAAGCGTAACCGTATTAGTTCCGCTTAAGTGATAGAGGGTGGTTCCCACCATCTAATTTCACTTACACCTAGGATGTCCAGTTCGGACAGCATGAATTCTCGCTCTAATTGGAGGAATCTGGAGTTCTGGGGACCTTTTGTCAAGGACGGCCTTAACGTTCCAGAATCCAATCATTGTCCATGGTCGATAGCCAATGGTCGTAAGCAAAGTACGAGTATCCATTCGTATCCGAGACGGGTGTTGCCGTTTCGGAGCAATGAATGTTTTACGGTTGCGACTTAGTAGGCCACCAATACTTGCGCTGTTTATACTGGCGCAGGAGACTCGCCATTCTCCCCCTTCAAACTTTGTAATTTCCGAAGAAATTCCCAAGAGGCGCCACTAGGAGGCGTTGAAGTAGGGCTTACTAGTAGTGAAGTAGCTGTTCGCCTGCAGAGGCATTACCTCGTTTTTTTTTAGCGAACCAGCATTCATTAGCCAATGCTGCTTCTACGAGTTCCATTACTAGTTGTTTGCTATAAAAAAAGAAAGTAGGTGTGGTCCTACATAATGTATGGACAAATTGTAATGAATGTCAACGTTTATTTTTGACATATAATTTTTTTCATATTCTAGTAAAAATATTTAACAAAGTGTATTTTTTAAAAAGGGAGCGTTGCTGCGCACAAATTTCAAAAAAAATGTTTCTTGTACTACTTTGGATTCCAGAATTTCAAAATTGGTGACATACAGACGGACACATGTCCTAGATTAACATAACTTCGATGCTGAAGATAAATATACTCGTACATACTTTTGGGGGGTCTATCGTTATTATTTCTCTATTTTACAAATTATGTATCAAAATTATTATCCACCTTACTGGCTTCCTTCCGGCCAACTAAACTTATTGCCAGGTATCTCAATGTGCTAGATTTAAGCGACACTGTCATCTATTTGCAAGATCTGTAGAGAGGACGATAATACTGCTAAACAAATCCTATCCGATTGTCCTCCCTTTATTCATATCAGGTTGCACATCTGTGGAGCGAATGTAATGAGTGCTAATACGAGTATCATCACTGAAATGCCTACTCGTCTTTCTATGAGAGACGAAGAAATTTCATAAATAGGGTGCTCCAGTCTACACAAAAAACAAAAATATGTAAATATATAATCTATATACGTATATGTATATGAAACTCAACGATGTCTGTGACTGCTTACCATAAAGGCAGTTCATCCGATTGGGATGAAACTTTGGGAAGTTGATATTTAAGTGAAGGCGAAGGTTTATCTGATACTTAAAAATATACGATAGGAGTCGCGCGAGTAACTGTAATGAGTATGCTTTAAAGGGACATGACAAATGTCAAATTTCGGTTTATAGACGAATGAAAATACAACTGACATTTCATTGTTGTCAAAATGTATAAAACTCAACGGTGTGTAAATGTGTGTGCCCGAAAAATAGAATATTTTAACGCACACTGGGCTCTTTGCTAGTAGATAGTATAAATGTGCGTTTTTATTTCTCCTAATTCGAAAGTTGTAGACATGCCATACACCCATACACTTCCTTTGAAAGAAAATCTGTGCCTACTCTAAAATCTAAAGAATAATATGCAAGATCTATTCGTAGTCGTACCTATTCCATAACTTAATACAGAAAATAAATTTTATAAAACTATTTATTTCGTTACTGGTCACCTCTACTGTTCGTAATGAAGTTACATGTTCACCACTTGGAAATGGTCGAACAACTGCCCGGCTAGCTCAGTCGGTAGAGCATGAGACTCTTAATCTCAGGGTCGTGGGTTCGAGCCCCACGTTGGGCGAATGTTTTTTTTTCCGTTTTTTTATTTATAACTTTGCTAATAAAATAAATATTATTGTTTATTTTTAATTTTCTTAAACAGAATCAAGCCAAATCTTAAGGGGACAATCTACTGCACCGCACTATCTGAAGGTTCATTCCATGAGTGGTATTTCGCTTACAAGCACTACAAACGAACAACTAGTGCGTCAGAGAAGGAACAAATTTTGTTAGCACTTGGATGTACAAATCGACCTTGGTTGCTATCAAAGTAAGTAGAATAATTAATTAGAATTTTTACATCCATATAAAATATTTTTATGAAAAAAAAAAAAAGGAAAGAGCGCAGGTTCTACCGAGATTTGAACTCGGATCGCTGGATTCAAAGTCCAGAGTGCTAACCATTACACCATAGAACCTCACATCAGCTGTTGGTCTAAGTCTATACTTGTTTGTTAGGTCGATTTTTCAGAAAATAAATATATTCCATTTTATATTGGGAAAAATAGGTGAAGCAAATTATTCTTTCTGAGACCAAAATAAATAAATTTTTTGTTTGTGAATGACTGGTGAAATGAGGACAAATCTCGTCTTATACAGTGACGAGCAGAAATGGATAGATGTTTTTAATTATATAACATACAGTTAGTGTAAAAAATCTGCGTACGCAATATAGAAAATTGTTAAATGCAAAAAAATAATGAATTTAATCAGAAAATTAATTTAATTTTGATTGGGGTCAATAGAGATAAGTTCAATTTATTGATAAGATAACAAAAAACAAATATAACAGCTATATGTAGTTTTAATTAAACAATGAATTTAATTAACACATATTAAAGACTAAACGTAAACAAATTCTACCTGCGGTCTGGCATCTTCTTTGCGTATCTTACACCATTCCTAAAGCAACTTTCCCTTAAACATATTTTTGGACGCTGACAGATACGTAGTTCCAACGACTCCCATAAATCTTCTGTAGGATTAAGGTCAAGTGATTGCGGAGGTGTATGCTTAACAATATAAGCGGTATGCTTGGAATCATTATCTTGTTGTAACATGAAATAATTACCTCGGCTGAGCACTTTTAGGGTAATTTTTTTTTTATTATATTCAAATACTGAAATTTATCCTTCGTGCTTTCCATAAATTCCAATTTCCCGACCGCAGTTGCCGCAATACACCCCCAAACCGTGCCTGAGGCACTGCAGCCTCCCATCCTCTTCGATTCTGGGCACGTTGCTTCCAGTTTTCGAGAACAAGCGCTCTGGCATGCGCAATAGCTTGTTCCTTAAAATGGAGGTTCGGTCTTCTTGGTTTTGTCCTCGTTTGCCCTAAGGCCAGCTCGTTTCGCCTACTATTCAATTGCCGTAAAAGCCTCTATGACGGCACGCTGCAAGCTACTGCTACTATTTGCAGCTGGACAGATTTGTTGAAGTTAGTGCCTTCCGTGTTGACGCCTGCCCTGCGCACTATATGTTCCAGCACTAGATTGAAGAAATCACATCTCCTTGCCGAAATCCGGTACACATTTGCAACAGTTTGGAAGTACTGTTTCCAAACTGCACATTGCATCGCGTGTTTTCCAGCGTAAGGCGACATAACTGGATTAATTTGGGCGGGATCCTGAATTCGACCATCGCCATGTAGAGCTCATGACGATGGATGCTATCATATGCGGTTTTGAAATCGATGAAAAGATGGTGAGTCTCGACTTGAAATTCGCTGGTTTTTTCCAGGATTTGTTTTAATGTGAAAATGTGGTCTATCGTCGATCTGCTGGGCCGGAAGCCACAATGGTACCTGCCGATGAGTGTGTTGCAGAAAGGCTTGAAACGTTCACGATTGATAGGATCTTATATGCAACATTTATCAGGGAGGACATAGGATCGCCTTTTTTGTAGATGGGGTATATGGAGCTGATTGTCCGTCCAGTCATCGGGCATGCCTACCAATACATCACCACCGTGTTTGAAAAGCTCTACAGGCAGGCCATCAGAGCCGGCGGCCTTGTTCTTCTTCAGCTATTTGATAGCTGTGCCGACCTCTTCTATGTTTCTTCGTTGACTGGATACGGGTGTTCTTCTTCCACTACCACGCTCTCTACATGATGAAAAAAAAAGACATTATTTCAAAAACTTTTTTTATTGGTTTCTAAAATAAATGCTTTTTTTCCATGATACCTTTCTTTTCTTAGAACATTTATAACAGTACCACTGTTTATAAACTTGTTAAGCTTTTTCTGCACCATCTTAGCTACTCGTATTTTCTGGCACTTATTCGTAGTTTCGCTATTATTTCCAATAAAACAGATGGTTTTTCTATTGCTGTTGGGGACTGCCAGATGTGCACTTTGAGGCAAAATTTTCGGTTGCTGCATAGTTTATGGTTTATCAATTATTTGCCCAATTGCCCTTAAAGTTTTGCACTCGGAATGAAAGTTTTACTATGAGCTTTCGAATATGAGAGCGGTACGATTGACCGCAAACTAAAATCTCTAGTCACGAAATCTTGCATTTTTTAAATAAATCCCGAATAACAAAATCTCGCATATTCGAAATCTCGCATTATCAAAATTTTGAAGCATTAAAATCTCGCTCGTAATGATAGAAATCTCGCAAATATCGAAATCATGCTTTTATTAACAGCAGTTTTGTCTTATGCACGCACTTAAAATAATGCAATTATCTGAGTTCGAAGTAGGTACCTACATACATATCTACATATGTAAATAATATAGATTCATAATCTCGCATTAAAATAAAATATTTATTAATTCGCGCACGCGAATTATTATTTTCGGGATTTTGACTTGCGAAATTTTGAAACTGCGAGATTTTGATAATGCGAAATTTTGAAACTGCGAGATTTTGATAATGCGAGATTTCGAAAACGAGATTTTAAAATGCGGTCAATCGCGTACCCAATCCTTCGAATATCTAGCGAAATTTCTTAAAAATTAATCAAGTATGAAGAAAAATAACATACGAGTACTCTACGACTGCTTTACGTCAAATGTTCAAATTCATAAAAATAAATAGTGTTCGTAAAACGAAAGCCAAGGTAAGCTGTTTGTGCTTGAATTTCAGTGGTGTGTTCAGATAAATGACGCCAGTGGGTTTCATAGAGCAAGATAAGATAAAAGTTATACTCGTATATAATGAATACGAAAATCCTTACGTCATTCCTATACTTGGGGCCTGCCAGACGTGCACTTTGAGGCAAGATTTTCGGTTGCTGCATAGTTTATGGTTTATCAACTATTTGCCCTATTGCCCTTAAAGTTTTGCACTCGGAATGCAGGTTTTACTATGAGCTTTCGAATATCTAGCGAAATTTCTTAAAAAATGAACAACATACTCTACGACTTCTTTACGTCATATGATCAAATTCATAAAAATAAATAGTGTTCGTAAAACGAAAGCAAAGGTAAGCTGTTTTTGCTTGAATTTCAGTTTGTGTTCAGATAAATGACGCCAGTGGGTTTCATAGAGCAAGATAAGATAAAAGTTATACTCATATGTAATGAATAAGAAAATCCTGACGTCATTCCTATACTTGATCTATAATATGACTTTAGAAAAGGAACATAATATTACGAAACAATTAAAGCGAACCCAACTTTTGGACTTGTCCAATTTTACACGTTTTAATAATAGGTCCCATTTTAGTACTTCGTCCACAACTCCTTATTTTTAATAATATGTACACAACGTTTCGGTATACTTCCACCAAGTTATGAAGGATTTGCTCCGGAATGCGGCTCCATTCCACCATAATTCGATACCAAAGCTTATTAAGGTTAGAAGAATGGTTCTCATACTGCCCCAACCGTCGCTCCACAATTGACCTCGAGTTTTCAATTGGTTTGAGGTCGGGGCTTTGTCTTTGATACTTCATCGTTTGAAATTCTTGATTTCCAAGCCATTCTTTGGCAATTTTAGAGGTATGCTTGGGATCGCCATATTGTTGGAATGCGATTTCAGATATACAATTCCGTCAATTCTAACCAAACGACCAATAGAATTCCAAAAAAAAACACCCCCAGGCCAGCCCTCACTGATAATCAACCATGTTTCACCGTCTTTTTGACAGTTTTTTGGTATTCGTAAAATGTAGACGTGCAAATTTATCATGAAACGATATTCGATAAATCAGCATATTTTAGTGGTTCAAAAGTTTTAACAAAATCAGTCGTCGATTGAATTGCAGGAAATTTTGGGTCGAAATAATGTGTCAACGAATGTGTGCGACGTCTGAAAACTTTGTTGCTGTGCGAGAGAGCGTGTCCAAATCTCCCTCAACATCAGTTCGACATCATTCTTAGAAACTTGGAATTAGTCTAAACGCTTGGTGGCGAATTCTTTATAAAGATATGCATTTGTTCCCATAGAAGATTCAGTTGACACAACTGAATATTATGGCTACAATCAACTCATTTTGATAGGATGTGTTGGTTGTTATTATCTAAGATAAATTGAGCATTCTGCCTGATAGTTGAGTTTTGATCGAACACTTTTTTGGTAAAACGAATGGCTCTAGTAAAGGGTCATTTTTTGGAGTGTGAGAACTTTAAATTGAAATGAAAGACACGAAAATTAATTAAATACCCATGTTTTTATTTTCTTTTGAAATTCTTGGGATTTAATTACAAAGGTCATCCTGTCACTCCAATTTGTCACCACTTTTTCGAATAAATCGGCCTGTAAATCGTGAATAGCAATCACAGTTTTGGCTTCCAAGTGGTCAATAGTTACTGGCTTATTCGCATAAACCAATGCCTTCAGGTGACCCCAACGAAGATAGTTGAGAGGAGTCAAACCGCATGGTCTTGGAGGGTCCATTTCGCGAAATCACCTTCTCGCCAAATTGATTTCAATAAATCGATGGTTTGAGTTTCTGTATGGCACGTAGTGCCATTCTGTTGAAACCACATCTCGTCTGGATCAATGTCATCTATATTTTTAAAGAAATTTTCGATGTAACGCGAGTTCCGGCCTCAGCGTGTAAAGTACACCAAACTGTGCATTTTTCTGGAACTTCTTCAGGATTCTGCTCACTCCAAATGCGGCAAATTTGTTTATTAACATACCCGTTGACCAAAAAATAGACAAAGCACTCTAAAAGTTTGGCGAACAGAACACGAATTTTGGAAATAAATTTCCACAACACATAAGTGTTGTTGAGGTGTAGGCATTTCCATGATGATTTGCCAAAGTATACGAGTACTGAACAAAACGTCATATACGTTAGTCAAATTTGACAGCTGTTATCCCTACTGAAAGTTCTATCACTGAAAAAAAAAAACACTCTACATCCTAGTGCAAGATCGTTTAAATATATGTATATGTATATGTACATTTATTAAGCTTATTTTACGTTAAATCTAATTTTATCTTTTTATAAATAGATACTTAAACATGACCATCGATCCTACATCTGGAATTCTAAAACAGGATGGTGCTTATGCATTCGGTGCTGTCGCCCGAAATCCAGTTGGATTTGAAATCGCCTTCGATTTTCTTGCAACGAATATCAAAGAAATTTCTGAGTAGTAAGTTGACACAATATTCTTATATTTGAAATCTAAATAATGAATTTATATTCCCTTGCAGCTTTGGAGACGGTTTTTCAACCATCTCGAAGATGATTGACTCGATCACCTCGTTTATGAATAAAGACTACCACAAGGAGCAATTGCAACGTTTTGCTATACGTGCCCGTAAACTGGGCCTTACATCCGTAGAGAACCATGTAAACCTCGCAATGGAACAAGTGAATAATAATATTTTCTGGAGAAATCGATCCTACTATAGTCTCAAGGGGTTCTTAGAGGCGATAGTCAGTGAATTTCGCATAAATATTTTTTAAATATTTTTTTTTTTTTTGATTTATATATAATTTAAACTCAGAGTAACAACTAATATTTTTTTAGTCATTTAAGTTCAAGGAAGGTTCTAGATAGTCCCTCATAATAAATAGGAAGATTAGAGATATGATTTGCAATCAAAGTGATATAAATTATAAGAGTAATTTGCGAAGCTCGCAACGAGTTTGTTGGCCTTTTGTAAGATTATTATATTAATTTCTTCTTTTTATTTATTTTTTTCTGTCCGTTGTGGGTGCAAAAAGTTTTTTTTTTTTTGCAATTTTAAGAAATATAAACTGAAGGCTAATGTTCCTATTATTCACTAGAATACACATTTTTATTTTATGTATTTTTGCTGTTATCTTGATAAATGCCATTCCAAAGGATTTCGAGGAAATTGTTATTATTTATTGTTTGCCAAGTTAGTACCGGTGACTTAGGGGGTGCAATCGACTGATATTGAGATTTTGAATACCTGAATGTATCTAATTATGCATCTCTAAGTTTTCACTTGACGATTCTACTTCAGATTAAATTTTATTTTTTTTGCACCTTCCAATGGTATTTTTTTTTTTTTTTTTTTATAACGTGAACATTATAAGCAGCTTAAAAGTCAGATATAAAGTTAAAGTGAGAAAACTTACAGAAAATATATCAAAACAAAAAACTGCCTAAGAAAAATATAATGAGTGTTCCGCCAAAATTTGACTAATTACACTGTACACAATTAATTATATAAATAAATAAAGAAAAAAAAAAAATTTAAACCAAAACATTTTATAAAAAATTTTTATTCTCAACTTAGATGTAAACTTCACCTAAAAATATAAACTCAAACCGTCTCAAAGAAAAAAACAAAATACACCACACACTTAAGTAGACCTAAACTATATGTGAGGAGAAAACCGAAAAAAAACTTGTTAAATTAAGTATTTTCGTATAATGAACACAAGATGACTTAAATTATAAAGATAAGTTAAAAACCATTTAAAGTATTTTTATCACAGAACGATGCCTCCTTTTCAAAATTTATTCATTAAGTCATTTTTATTTCATCACTATAATAATTTTTAAAGCCATACTTAAAATTCATCATTAATTTTCACATAAATTTGTCCTTAAAATTAATTTATATTTGTTTATGAATTTTATGCCTTAAACAAATTGAAAGAAAGCGAATGCGTATATACATAATTAGAGCCTTAAAATGAGTGTCCTTAATCAGATATTAAAATTGTAAGGAAGAAATTAAAAAAAAAGGGTTGAATCCCAGGAAATATAAGAGAGATTTTTTGTTTTCCTTTAGCAATGTGAATTTGTATAAAATAAGAAAAAAAGTAAATGTATATTTTAAGGAAATAATCATATATCACGTTATTTATTATCAATAATTATAAATATTATTAATAAATAAATGTAAACGTAAACCACGGACATTTTTCTGTGTTTTATTTTGATTTGTCGCTCTTGAATTTTTAAATTCCACTTCAAATTCAGTGCATCCTTCTGACGTATTATTCGGTCTTCCACACATACAACAAAACCACTCGGTTCGTGATTTCATTTTTGAGATTGATTTTGTTTCTTGCATTCACGGCGTTGCCATTTTGACTGGATTAAGATGGATCCGTCTGATTTTTTAGATTGGTTTTTGTACGTTTGGCTATTTTTAACCCTCTACTGCATGAAATATTGATTAAAGAGCAAAAAAAATAAAACGCGCTTAAGATAGCTTCATTCAGTTGGGATGTCCCTTATTAAAAAAAACAAAACAAAAATATTTGTTTAAATAATTAGAATACAGGCCAAATTTGGATTCGTATGCAGTAAGGGTTGTATAACTTAAACATTTTTCCGTTAAGTTTGAATTCATAAAATATAAAAAAAATAACAAAATAAATATAAATAAAAAAAATAAAAAAATATAAAAGCATTAATCAGTTAAAAACAAAACAAAACAATTCATGGTAATAAAAAAGTCAAATACTGGTTGCACGTTGTGCGTCTATACATTTAATTTTAGAAAAGCAATTTCTTTTTTCATTGTAACGCAGATGAACTTTACATTTTTCACAAAAATTAAATGAAAGATAAGTACAATCGTTTTGGCAAATTTGCCGGTTTTTTTTTTATTTGTGGGAAATGACTAACATTGTCGAAATGAACTGATAGCATCGGAAAATCGTGATGCCTTTCAGGGCGCTTTCTTTTTGGTGTCGCTTGTACTCGTATTTCAGTAGGCGATCGGGTACTTATTTCAGTATTACTCATAGGGGATGTTGAAGTCGCAGGAGATCCAAGTCTAGATCACGTCTTTTCAAAGGTTGCTTTTCGGCCTTTCATAAGTGCTCGGCAATTGCAAGTTCAAAGTCAAACAAAGGTAAATGGAAATCATGTTGACAACGCCAAAGAATCCATGCGTTCACTGTACATAGATCAATCATATGGAAAAATATTCGCTTATACCATTTCTTGGATCGCAAGGGTAAGCCCAGCATCGAATCAAGTAAGTCGACAACCCCCATATATTTATTATATACTTCAACAGCTTGTGGAGCAGGAATGGTTTTATACTGCTTATCCTTTCTGGAGTAACGGCACTTGTTTGTTACTGGATTTATTCCAACATAGGGTGACATTAAGGTAACTATTTTGTTGTCAAACCAGGACACTAAACTCAATTTAACTCCATCGATAGTTGCCACTTTTTCCATCATATTTCCACGACCTTGCTTCATCAGTTCATCTTTCGGAATTCTCGAGTTTAGCACTCGGTTGAGTCTTACAGTTCCTAGTGCCAAAAGACCACTTTTAAATAAATAGACTTCCAAGTTCGGACTACTATACCAGTTGTAAAAAAAAATTTTGTGATTAACATTTTTTTCTACCGTTGACGTTAGTCTGGTGACAACGTTACCACTGACTCCCAGATCTCGTCAGGAAATTTATTGCTCTGGTGCCCGGCAAATAAATCAAAATCATAACTAAATCCGGAAATTCCACTTAAAACTTGGTTCTTATTTTGTGGTTTAGCTGGGTTATATTGTTTTAATTTATGGCGGCATTTCGTCGGTATGATTTGTTCGTCTACGGCGAGGAACTCTTCTTTTGGAATCAACAGTAAACGTTCTCTTATTTTTTCTAAAAGTATTCTTGCTTTGAAGAGTTTATCATGTCCTTCTGTTCCAAAAGGTTTATAGTCATTGTTGTCATTGAAATGTATGAACCTTTTGATTGATTCCCACCTGTTGCATGTCATCGTTTCGAAAATAATTGGTTGCCTACAGTTTTACCCCAGTAATGCCTTGATGAAGGTAGTTGACAACAAGACATGAATATTACCATCCCGATGAATTGCTCCATTTCATTCCTTGTGATATTTACCGGCTTGTTTATATCATCTTGGAGAGCTTTTTTATTCGATTCATCTATTATGAAGGTCATCAAATCATCAGTACAAAAAAACTTAAAAAAATCCGATGGTGTCTCTAAGCCTTTTACGGATTCTGGAAGCTCGGCCGATCCTTTAAATTTGAATTCTTCTTTGTCGTAAGCAAGAAGATGACCCTTTCACCAAGAAATTTTTTTTTTTTTTTTTTTTTTGATGTCGTTACTTTCAGGGTTTTGGATTTCGGTGCAACAAGGGGTTCATCATCTGATTCAGATTCTATGTCAGTTTCTTCCACCCCGTAATGTTGCCACTTTGGTTATGGAAATGCATCTCCGTCTCTAGTTCCATATCCGAATCTCCTGCCAATTCATCATCGCTTTGCGATCCATCCCCAGGAATAGGATTAACGAGTGAATATCGTTCATAAAAACGGAGGTTCCATTTCTAAAGTAAAAAGAACCAAACTGTATTTCATCTACAAACTAAACGTGAAAAAAATGGAAACAATTTTCGCATCACAACAAGAAAAAACTGAACAAAATGTGTAGATTTTCAACCCCTTGCTGCATACGAAGCCAAATATGGCTCACAGATAAATTTGGGTTAAGGAAATTTCCGAATTTATCTGTGATTCAATTCGATTGATTGATTTTGTTTCTTGTTTTCATGGCGTTGCCATTTTGACTAGATTAAGATCGAGCCGTTCTGATTTGAGTGACAGTGTTCGTGACCATAGTAAAAATTCATTCGCCATTATTCCCAGCAACGGAACCTTTCCTACAGCTCCACACAGCGCATTTTAACAAAAGATCTGCACCTGCATACCTATAATTAACTCAGGAATTGAAACCAACAGACCATGAAACAGCGTCGTGATTTCGTTGATTGGTTGTTAGAGAACCACCAAGTTGATGGCTATTTTTCGAACAAAAATATATTTTATTCAGTGATGAGACTCACTTTCAACTGAATGGCTGCGTAAAAAACAAAATTGTCGCATTTGGCGTCATATCCACAAAAAGTCACTGTTTGATACGGAATTAACAGTCAATGATAAACTTTATCTGGACACGATAACAAATTATTTTTGACACCAATTGGACGATATTAATGTGGAAGGCATGTGGTTTCAACAAGACGGTGATACCTGCCACATAACGCCGGAAATAATGCGATTATTGCACATAAAGTTTCTCTCGTTTCGGCGAGCAAAATAAGCCACCAAATTCGTATGATATCACGCCGGGTTCTTAAAGGTTATGTGAAGCAGAAGGTGTATGCCAATGATCGCCAAATGATTCTAAAGCTAAAGAACGAGATTCAACGCGTTATTTATGAACTACCACAAGATTTACCCCGAAAAGTAATAAAAAATCTCCATCAAAAGGATTAAAGTCTGCAAGGCTAGCCGTGGTGTCCATTTGGCCGATATAATTTTTCCTGTTTAATGTTAATGTCTCAACATTATACTGACATAAAATATCAGGAGGTTATCAAAACCCAATGTGTTTTATTTTAATTTTAACCTCCAATTGAATCACCCTTTATATCTCCACTTTTTGCCATCAAAAGGCTGTACTAAAATTCAGGCAAGATTTGAATTTTGCGGGTTTGACAGCTACAGTTTGCAATTTTCGTACAAAATTTTGTACGGAATAGTGATTTACCTTCATCAACTGTGAAGAGATCAATTCAAAAATTTACGGAGACTGGATCAATTAGTGATCTTAGACACCCTGGCCGTCCTTCAACAAGTCGTTCAACACAAAACATAGAAGCAGTTCGTGAGATGAGAGTCCAGAAACATCAATTCGGCACCGTGGTCAAGAATTGGACATTCCGAGAAACTCTCTACGAAAGATTTGCATCTTCATGCATACAAAATGCAATTGACTCAAAAACTGAAGCCTACCGACCACGTACAGCGAAGTGAGTTCGTTGAATGGATTATGGAACAACAACAAGTGAATGCTGATTTTTCAAACAAAATCATCTTTAGCGATGAGGCTCATTTTCATCTTGATGGCTTTGTTAATCGTCAAAATTGTAGAATTTTGGGTTCAGAAAATTCACGAGTGATTGTTGAGAAACAAATGCACCCACAATGTGTCACTGTTTGGTGCGGATTTTGGGCTGGAGGCATCACCGGACCTTTCTACTTTAAAAACGCGTTGGTCTGACAATAACAGTTAACGGTGCTCGCTATCACGACTTGATAATCCAGTTTTTTGTGCCTAGAAGAAGTAGAATCTGAAGTCCATGAAGCTACAGAAAACGGTTGAAATATTCACTGGGGATAACCAAACTACTCGTAATGATCCGTCAAGCGATGAAATCTTCACCACGACAAGGGAAGTGATGGAGATAATCCAAAGCAGCAATGCCAAGAAATCCGCAGGAATTAGCCACATCTCCAACTTTTTATTAAAAAAGTTTGTCAAATATGGCTACTATACTGCTGATGATCATCTTCAACAACTCCATCAACAACATCTATTTTCCAACTTCATGGGTTTCTAGCCAAACACCCAACCATACACCCTCAGCTCAAGCTACACAGCGAAGTCACCCGTAGACTAAACAAGAAGGCAGGCTACCACCGTAGCCTGCCTGGTTTTGACCAAAGGACTTATTTTCAAGCTAATTCATTTTGGTTTCCTCAACTATCTGGTAAGGTTAATTTACAGTTTGTTAACCCATAGAATCTTCTACGTACAGGTACATCAAGCGAAGTCATTAACAAAACGAATCAACGCTGGAGTGCCCCAGGGATGTAGGCTTGGACCGATACTTTTCAATATATTCTCTGCAGACCACTGAATGCAGCAAGAACCAGGACAATGCTATTATATATTTCACGAATAACTTGATGAATAATGTGCTGAAGTGCCTGAATAGTTTTTAGATTATCAGCATAACATCGATCTTTATCGGTTCCCCACAGAAAAAGTCTAACGGCGTCAAATTGCACCTCAGTGAAGGCCAAGCAACATCACCAAAATGGCCGATTACACGTTTATTGAATTTAGTGCGCAAAAGAATACCAAGTAGCGCCATCTTCCTAGAACCAATATTTTCGGCTGAGCACACAGGACGTACACGAGGATAACTTGTGTTATCAATTAGCATGCCAATCTCACGAACTTTCTTCACAAACTTGATTACAGTAGGCACGGTGCATTATTTCGACCAAAATTTCTTATCAAAATTTGCACTGATTAGGCAACACAGCGTTCTCTTCGGAAATAAATTTTCAATATTTCCAAACGTTGTTCAAGTGAAAGGGCTTGCTACTCAACTGCTTTCTTAGCCAAAAGAAACAGCGGTTAGCAAGAGTAAAAGTAGACAAAGTCTTTAACTGCCTCGAAATTGTAGCTGTCTATTGTGACGTTCTGTCCAAGTCGGCGATGTTGACAGTTCTTTTTTAACGATAGCATATATTTTGTTTTGCCCTTGTTAACCGCTAAATCCATTTTTATCACTTTTGTTTTGTTGCTGCACGAGAGCAGCACTGACAGCTGTGTTCTTTCTTTCCATTTGCATTAAAACTAAGGATATTCAAAACAATGAAACAACTTTCTCTTCAACCTCTACAAGTTCGACCATAAGTGTTTTTCTTTTACACAACGTAAGCCGTTACAGAGACATTTTTATAAAATGTCCCCGCAAAGAGTTCTCTAAAATGTGGGTACCCTTTCATTCCCAAAAGTCCCTATATACTCGTAATCTATACACTAGAATCTATGCATACTTATAGACCATGGTATGCACATAACTTGGTGAAACTTTTTTTGTTTTGTTTTTAAGAAAGGTGGAAAGCATTGAAAGCCTATGTCTGATTGGACTTTAATCCACTAAAACCAGCTCTACCTCTGGTCCCTAGTCCCCACGGTAACACCAGTACAATACTCCACCCGTGACTGCGTACTCCTTCACACCATCATCTGTGTCATGTAGTAACACTCTCTACCGGAAATACTTCTTCACAATTTCCATTATACAAATTGGTACTCTCATATTTCTTATCCAAGGATATGTTTCCACCCCGCGGCGTTGAAGGCTTTCTTAACTTTCAGTGTTATACACAACCGTACTGCTTCTCTATAATTTTCCTTCTATGGCCCTTTGCGCTATGTCAAACACTACCTTAATGCCGTCAACATTCGAGCGTGCCTTTAGAAATCCGTACTGATGTTCTGATAGTCCACCTGTTGTTGTTATCGATAATACTCTCCAAAGCTTTTCCCGCCGTGTCCAGCATACAGAGCGGGCGGTAGGCTGATGGATCTGCTGCGGGTTTACTTCCCTTAGGTAGTAGCATAAGCCTTTGTTTCTTCCATTGATCGGGAAAAACTCCCTCACTCAAACAGGTATTACAAATGTCCACAAACATGTCCATTCTGGATTTAGTCGCCGCTTTAAGGGCTACATTTGGAATGCCATCCGATCCAGGGGTTTTTTATTCTCAAATCTGTTGCATGTCTCAAGGATCTCTTCTGGTGTTATCCTGGAGATTTGTTGTTCTGCTGTGGATGACTCGTCCTCCAGCGGATTTTTTGGCGTCCTTAGAGTATTCCTTTGAATATATTGTAATATGCGAGCTACGGCTCGAGTAGATAAAACAATTATTCTGTGAAATTATTTCTTTATTTTCTACTCTATAGAACAATTCAAGTTCACACTATACTATTCTTCGCAAATTCTTTTCTTACAATGTCTCTTTCCTCTCAAATCACTTTATCTCCTTTCAATTACTTAATTCACAAATTCAAACTAATTACTTTTTCTTGTTTACTCTCAACTTTCAATTTATCACCAAATTACAACTTCGCCCGTTATCACTTTTCCAATCTCTTCGCCACGGTTCTAAAACCAACTGTGTCTTTTTTTGATCGCCATCTGTCCTTATATAGCAGAAGTTTCTGATAGCCAGAAACTTCTAGCAAATTCTTCGACCACTGGAACAAGAGAAATAATTCTTGCAGTTTCAATTCCCTTTTATCCCTGATATTATTCGTCTCTTTCGTTGACATGAGCTGTGGAGACTTCGTCCCAGACACGAACCTCGAATGAAAGGACAGTACGAACCAAAATTCTGCCAGAATGAAGTCACTTCGGAATTTGTTGCGTCATATTTTAGGGGGCGTAGTTATTATTATGTTACACTGCCCCCCTCTTAGACGTGTTCGTCCCGAACAAGTGCATCCTCATTTCGGCCATTGTATCGACTCAGTCGGTCCACATGAACCACTTTCATTTTGGCCCTTGGTCCTCGCTGGATGCGGTAGACAACATCGTTGATGCGGGTTACTATTCTGTAGGGACCTTCCCAGTTCCGCTGTAACTTAGGTGATTTCCCCTTTTGGCGATGGGGATTATACAGCCACACCAGATCTCCTTCCTGGAATCCTGACGTTGTTGCCTTGGCATCATACCTGGTCTTCATGCGGTCGCTCGTCATCTTAATCTGGCTTCTGGTCCTTTGGTGTATGTCCCTAAGCCTTTCCCTAAGGTCCGCCACGTACTCTTCTTCATTTCTGGGCTCATTGGTAGGAGATCCAAATTTCACCTCACTGGGTAAACGAGCTATTCCACCAAATAAGATTTCGAACGGCGTATGTCGAGTAGTGCTATGCACGGCACTTCTATAGGCCATCAAAAACAAGGGAATCTGCCGGTCCCAATCCCGTTGGTAGTCACCTACGACCTTCGAGAGATGTTCGTCCAAAGTCCTATTGAAACGCTCCACCATACCGTCCGACTGTGGATGAAGCGGGGTTGTCCTTGTCTTTTTGATTCCGAGTAGTTGACACATCTCTTGGAAGATTCTTGACTCGAAGTTCCGCCCTTGGTCAGAATGCAATTCCAAGGGCACACCGAATCTGCTAACCCAATTGTAGACGATCTGCTCCGCCACGGTTCTGGCTTCCTGGTTAGGGATCGGAAACGCTTCCGGCCACTTACTGAAGTAGTCCATCACTACGAGTATATACCGATTACCATTGTCGGTTTCCGGAAAGGGCCCTGCGATGTCAATGGCGATTCGTTCGAAAGGTGCTCCCACGTTGTATTGGTGCATCTTACCTCGAGTTTTGATTCTCGGACCCTTGCTAGCTGCACACACGTCGCATTTTCTGCACCAGTCTTCGATATCTTCCTTCGCTTTTAACCAATAAAAACGTTCTCGTACCCTTTCTAGCGTCTTATTCACTCCCAAGTGGCCTCCGGTCGCCCCGCCATGCATTTCCTGTAACACCTCCTTGACCCTCGTCCGCGGTACTACAAGCTGCATTACAAACGATTTTCCGTCGGAGGATTCCCATTTTCTTCTCAGAACACCTTCTTGGACATGGAGGGAGTCCCACTGCGCAAAATATGCCTTTAAGGTCGGGCTTCTGTGAGAGATGTCCTGATGATCCGGTTTCTCCATGTTCTCCTTCCAGGCCAGAATCGGCTCGATATCGGGGTCTTCCTTCTGAGCGTTCCGGATCTCATCTACGCTCCAGCCGGCGATAGGTTCGGCTCTCATTCTTTGGATGGAAACCAGCTCCCGTTCTTCCTGACGCGCACAATGTTTACAATCCGTTCTGCATGGTCTCCGGGACAGTGCATCCGCATTAGAGTGGAGTTTTCCTTTACGATGCTGTATTTCGTAGTCGTAGATTTGCAGCCTTTCGATCCATCTTGCGACCTGACCCTCAGGACTCTTGAACTGTAATAGCCATTTTAATGCTGCATGGTCTGTGCGAAGAACGAACTTCCTCCCGTAGAGGTATTTGTGAAAATGCTTCGTAGCCAAGATCAAAGCTAGAAGTTCCCGCCTTGTCACGCAGTAGTTCCTTTCTGGCTTAGAGAGCACCTTGCTGAAGTACGCAACCACCTTCTCTTGGCCGTCATGCACCTGGGAGAGTACGGCTCCTACCCCGACATTACTAGCATCTGCATCCACAACGAACGTTTCCCCGGGAGTGGGGTAAGCCAGTATCGGGGCATCGCATAGCCGTTGTTTAAGTGCCTTGAAGCTCTTCTCGCACTCAATTGACCATTTGAATTGTTTTCCCTTTTCCGTCAACTGGTGCAGGTTCTTTGCGATCCCGGCAAAATCCTTCACGAACCGTCTGTAGTAGGTGGCTAGGCCCAGGAAGCTCCTTAGTTGGTGTTTGTCTTTGGGGACTGGCCAGTTTTTCACCGCTTCGACCTTCTCCGGATCGGTTCTCACTCCTTTCGCTGAAATTATGTGTCCCAGGTACTTGACTTCCGCTCTAAACAGGGCGCACTTCTTGGGGTTGAGCTTCAGATGGGCACTTCGAAGCCTTTGAAACACATCCCTTAGATTGTCTCGGTGTTGCGCAAACGTTTTTCCTACGACGATGACATCATCCAAGTATACCAAACAGGTTTTCCATGTTAACCCTTGCAGGACACATTCCATCAATCGCTCGAAAGTCGCCGGAGCATTGCACAGCCCGAATGGCATTACCGTGAATTGCCATAGCCCATTTCCTGCGGTGAAGGCGGTTTTCTCCCGGTCTTCTGGATGGATCTGTACCTGCCAGTAGCCACTCTTCAAGTCGAGAGTGGAAAACCATCGGGCTCCTGATAGTGTGTCTAGCGTGTCGTCAATCCGTGGCAGAGGGTAGCTGTCTTTCTTGGTGACGTAATTGAGCTGCCGATAGTCCACGCAGAACCGCGTGCTGCCATCTTTCTTCTTAACCAGTACAACCGGTGATGCCCACGGACTTTTGGAACTTTCAATCAGACCTTCTTTCTCCATTGCCGACACCATCTCTGCAACTTCTGTCTGCTTTGCCAATGGAAGGCGCCTAGCAGGCTGACGAATTGGTCTAGTATCACCAGTGTCTATTCGATGTTGTACCAGGTGTGTTCGGCCGTATTCTCCGTCCTGTGAGGCAAATACATCAGCGTACTCATTGATAAGATTCTCTGCCATAGTTCGCTGCTCCTGATTCAGCTCACTGGACTGGAGAATCGTCTCTCTCGCTTCCGCTGTCCAAGGTGATGGGAGAAGTTTTGGAGCATCACGTTCAGATATTGTTGCGACGGCGGTAATCGGCGTGCATTTTCCAGTCACCTCCCCTCGCCTTAGTTTGACAGTGTGTGGTCTTGCGTTCAAAACCCTCACTGGAACCATGGTGTTCTTTGGTTCGACTAACGTCTTTCCCACGATGTAGTCTTGAGAATTCTTCTCTGGGTCTGGTTCTACTATGTAGAATCGGTGGCTCCCAAGATCACCTTCCAGCTTCGTCCAAATGATTGTCTCTGAAGACGGCGGCAAAACTTCGTCTTTGCTGATGACTGTCCTGAGAGTTACGGCATTCTCATTTCCGTACACCATCGGAATCTCCACATTTCGATACCTCAGTACTTGCATCCCGATGTCCAAGATTACTTCATTTGCTTTCATGAAGTCTACTCCGATGATGCACTCGTCGCATATATCTGCCACCAGAAACGCATGGGAGAACGTCAGTCCTGCCAGAGTAATCGTAAGACGAACTTCTCCAAATACCTTCGCCATTTCCCCTGTTGCAGTCTTCAGGCAGTAGCTGTTGGTGTTGTGCAGCCAGGAGCTTTTGACGATATCTCTTCTTACAATGGAGGCAGTGGCACCTGTGTCGATGGTGGCTACGCACTTCTTCTCGTTGATTAGTGCCTCCACTGTCAGGCTCTTGTTACCCCGTTTGGTTTGCGAAACTTGAATGGTGGTCCTGGGGGCCTCGATTCCAGTAACCAACTTCTGCCCCGCGAAGTTGGTCCTTACGCATTTCCCGACTGCTGGTTTTGCGAAGTCTGACTGACAGGATGGATGTTATCACCGCCAGATGCTTCCTCTCTGCTTCTCCTACTTCCGCAATGTGAACAATTTCCTCGTCTAGGTGCACTTCTGCACTGCCGTTGTAGGTGTCCCGTTTGGTTGCAATTCCAGCAACGGATTTGACTTCCGCGAGCTCTGTCTTCATCCATGACGGCTGTTCTCTGGCATGAGCATTCCACGACGGACATTTCCCTGACACGGTGTATTCCCTGGTATGCTTGGTCCGCAGCCTTCATTGACAAAGCGAATGCCAATGCCTCGGGGAGTGTTCGTTTTTCAGCCATCCTTACAGCCATTTGCAGTTGTCTGTCCTCTATGGCCTGAATAAAAGCTTCCACCGCCATTTCGTTGATAAGCTCCTCACCGGCTTTAGGGTATGAAAGATGGGCTAGTCGCTCTATATCCGCTTGCAACTGTTGGAGCGTTTCCCCCCTTTTCTGGACTCGACTACGCAGCTGAACCCTGTACACCTGCTGCATGTGTTCATCCCCAAACCGCATCTCGATAGCCTGAACCAGAGAGTCGTAGTTCTGCTGTTTATCTTCCGGGATGGTCTGCAAGAGCTCCGCAGCTGGACCCCTCAGTGCAAGTGTGAGTGCAATGGACTTCTCTTCATCGTCCCAGCTATTGGTCATTGCGGCCGCTTCGAATTGCCTTTTATAAATTGGCCATGATGTTTGACCATCGAAGATAGGAGGCTGCATCTCCTTTCTTCTCAGACCGTCAGTGGAATATTCCCGTGCTTTCTGTCTCTTCACGTTGCTGAGCTCCTTAGCAAGATTTTCGACTTGCTTTCCTACTATCTCGAATTGCGTATCCACTTTTTCAAACTGAGTCTCTATCTTCCCGAACTGAGTTTCATGTTTCTCAAAATTTTCATCGAATCTAATTTCGACTTTTTCGAGTTGCGTCTCGACCTTCTCGATTTTTTCTTCGATCACTTCGAATTTGGATTCCAAGTTCTTGTTTTGCTCATCAAGTTTACTTTCCAGAGCATCTAGAGAATTCTTTTGTTCGTCCATTGCTTTCTTTTGTTCGTCCAGCTTAAGTTCTAGAGAATTCCTTTGGTCGCCCATTGCTTTCTTTTGTTCGTCCATCGCTTTCTTTTGTTCATCCAGCTTAAGTTCTAGAGAATTCTTTTGTTCGTCCATTGCTTTCTTTTGTTCGTCCAGCTTAAGTTCTAGAGAATTCCTTTGGTCATCGAGCTTATGACTTTGATCTTCTATTGCTTTCTTTTGTTCGTCCATGACTAACTTAAGTTGCAGGAGCAGACTTGTTATACCCGGGTCGGCTACTGTACTTGCTGGTTCCTCTTCCACGTCAAACTCTATGTCATGCGGATTTTCACCTTCCTGCGTTACTGCTTCTTCCAGACGAATCAGTAGGGCATCTTTTCCCCCAGTTGTGTCGAGGTTCCGCTTACTGAGTTCTGCCTTTAGTTGAGTTATAGTTAGTTTTCCCAATTTGCGACCCATTTTGCGCAACTAATTAACTCAACACAGAAATCGTTTTTTTTTTTTTTTTTTTTTTTTTTTTTGTGCAATTTCACACCACGGAAATAGTTATTCACAGAATAAGTTTTATCCCGCTTCTGACACCAATGTAATATGCGAGCTACGGCTCGAGTAGATAAAACAATTATTCTGTGAAATTATTTCTTTATTTTCTACTCTATAGAACAATTCAAGTTCACACTATACTATTCTTCGCAAATTCTTTTCTTACAATGTCTCTTTCCTCTCAAATCACTTTATCTCCTTTCAATTACTTAATTCACAAATTCAAACTAATTACTTTTTCTTGTTTACTCTCAACTTTCAATTTATCACCAAATTACAACTTCGCCCGTTATCACTTTTCCAATCTCTTCGCCACGGTTCTAAAACCAACTGTGTCTTTTTTTGATCGCCATCTGTCCTTATATAGCAGAAGTTTCTGATAGCCAGAAACTTCTAGCAAATTCTTCGACCACTGGAACAAGAGAAATAATTCTTGCAGTTTCAATTCCCTTTTATCCCTGATATTATTCGTCTCTTTCGTTGACATGAGCTGTGGAGACTTCGTCCCAGACACGAACCTCGAATGAAAGGACAGTACGAACCAAAATTCTGCCAGAATGAAGTCACTTCGGAATTTGTTGCGTCATATTTTAGGGGGCGTAGTTATTATTATGTTACAATATGCTCAATACTTCTGTGCATGTGGGAGATGGGGCTCGAAAAATATTCAACTTTTTCATCAAAGGTTTTCATCCGCCCCATTGCATAGTCCGATGAAGCTCCTACGTTTGCTGGTATTTATTGCTGTTTTCAATTCTTTTCGGGCTTTATACCGATGATGGGGTTCGGTGAAATTGATTCTTCATCTGCTGCGTTGGGACAGCCTCCTTGGGAGGTGACATTCAACACATAGCATCCCGATATCTTCATTCCACCAATAAACTGATGGGTAGCGTTGTCTAGTCATCCTTAAGCATCGCACGTCCTTGTGATGTCGGGTGGTCAGTTGAACAGATTTCTCATTGACCGAACCCGTTAACGAATGTTTTGTTGTCCACCCAATTCTGTTGACTATTGTATAGATGTATTTTAGTGTCGCCTTTCTTCATTCGTCTCTTCGCACAATATTGCTCGGTGGTCGCTGTGACTATAGTGGGCGCTGACCATCCACGTTGTTCTTTGGGCAAGAATGTTGCTTACAAAAGTAAGATTGATGATCGAACCCGCCCCATACCCGCTGAATACTTCTGTCTCCACTACATTCAGGATCATAAAGATCCTGAATGTATCGAGCAGTCTGCTTCCCCTCCTGTCGGTGAAAATGGTACTTTAGAGATACTAGGGTATTTCAAAATATATTTTCTCAATGTAGGAGTGTCCTTACTTGTAGAAAACTTCGCATGACCTGAAAAGTTGCAACTTTTTATTTGCGTCCATTAAAATAGGCGTGAAGGGCGAATTCGACACCTTAACTGATTTTCGTTAAACTCGTGTAAATTCAAATATGTGGCTTTCACGTAAAAAGTTATACTAACAGGATTAGTAGATTTTGCTTTCTCGCTATTTCTAGAATACGGGAAGCTATTTCATTATTTCTGAAAGCCAACAATGTTGCTTACAAAAGTAAGATTGAAGATCGAATCCGCCCCATACCCGCTGAATACTTCTGTCTGCACTACGTTCAGGATCATGAAGACCTCGTCTGCTTCCTCTCCTGTCGGTGAAAATGGTACTTTAGAGATACAGGGTATTTCAAAACATATTTTCTTAATGTAGAGGTGTCCTTACTTGTAGAAAACTTCGCATGACCTGAAAAGTTGCAATTTTTTATTTGCGTCCAATAAAATAGGCGTTAACTGATTTTCGTTACTGATTTTCGTTAAACTCGTGTAAATTCAAATATGTGGCTTTCATGTAAAAAGTTATACTAACAGGATTAGTAGATTTTGCTTTCTCGCTATTTCTAGAATACGGGAAACCAACAAATTTTTGGTTTCCAATTTCAAAATTTTTAATTGCTCTTTCCGTTCCGTGTCTGTCTATCTGCCTCCTATTTCAAGAATCACCCAACAGATTTCAATAAAGCATGGTATCTATAGGTCCGGAGTCGGAATGTAGATGGTCGTGTCTAAAAGCCATGCAAATCTGACTGAGTAGGGCTAAGATACTACTATAAAGGCTTGAGTGCTAAAAGTCATAAAATATTTTGATAATTTAGTATTTAGTATTTATTATAAAATTTGTATATTTTACACTAGACTGTTTTAATCTTTTTATTAGTAAAAGTGTAATTAAAATTAATTTTATTACGAATTTAATATGAAAAGAACATAAAAACAATAACTAATTTTATTTATATATAAATCAATGGTGTTAACTTTAATACATTTAGTGTACTTATTTATGTATTCACAGACAAATCCGTAGACAAAATTTCAAATAAAATTCAAGTTAATTTTATAATTCTACCTATTAAACAGATAAAGAAGTAGTTAATTATCATACCGATCAGCATTTTGCAGTCTTCTGATGCTTAGAGGCAATGCATTCCACAGGCGGGCGGCATGAATGAAAAATTGACTTTCGGAAGTTAGACATGAAAAATTAGGTTACAAAATAGAGTCGAGAGCGAGATGACTGCAAAAGATGTATTTTTTCATTTGAGGGAAGTGCACTTTCGGAGTGTTTACACGGGAGCCATTTGGTCCATTGTGTCCCATATATTTGCGGTACCAGGGGCCCTACTCTCTATTTCGTTCCGAAAGCCAATCCTATTCGAAATTGCTTTTCGTTTCGCTTTTGAATTGGTACTCTGTTACACTTTCGAAATGTAGAAAATAGTACTAGACGCTTTTTCCACTTAAGGATTTTTCTTTGTCGAGTCTCGATGTATTTCTTTCGTGATCTGTCAAATAAACAAAACAAATACAAATATAGGTAGGTGAAAGTCGAAAAGAAAGAATTTATTATAATATTACAAAAGAAAATGGATTCTGTTGCACTTTGGATGGACGATAAAACTAGTGAAGAACGTATTGAGCGGAAAATTATACGGGACAAATCAAATATTATGGAAATAAGTGATAAAAGGTAAAATTCGATTGGTAGCAAGGATACATATCACCGTTAACTATTATTTATTATTTTGGTTTTGTTCAGAACTTTCGCCTGTCGAAGGATGCTTTTTTATATATTTTAAATTGCATACGAGATGAATTTGCTGCCCCTTTGAGATCAACTGCAGTTCCTGTAATTTTAAAAGTAGCTGTTACTCTAAAGTTTTTAGCACAAGGAGGCTATCAGCACCAAATAGGACATGATTACTACATTGGCATGGCACAACAAACAGCATCAAGTTCTATTGCAGAAGTCTGTAGAGCAATAGAAAAAATATTGTGTCCAAATCATATAAATTTCAAAATGAGCGAAATAAAACTGCGAGAAGTTAAACAGTATTTCTTTTCGAAGTCAGGAATTCCAGGAGTGATTGGTGTGGTGGACGGAACACACATTCAAATGATAAGACCGAAAACAAACGAGCACTTATATTTCAATAGAAAATTAAAGCATAGTTTTAATGCTATGGTGGTAATGAAAATATTTTTATTTTTTCAAACAATAATTAAAATGTTTTTATAAATTAAAGATATGTGATCATGATATGTTCATACGGGCAGTAAATGCAAAGTACGGCGGTGCATCACATGATTCACATGTATGGAGTCTATCTTATGAACGTGAATATTTAAAACAAAATTATGAAAATGGAGATAAGTCGTCTTGGATTCTTGGTGAGCATTTTAAATTTTCTAAATCGAGATCAATGTTTTATAATGGTCACTTTTAATTTGTTTATTTAAGGCGACTCTGGATATCATTTGGAGCCATGGATTTTGACCCCATTTCGAAACCCTCCAGAAAATAGCGCCGAGTGCTACTTTAATGAAAAGTTCTCTAAAGGAAGATCTTTTATTGAGAGGGTGTTCGGTGTACTAAAAGGAAGACTTCGATGTCTTTTAGCAGCAAGAGAACTCCACTATTCTCCAGAAAAAGTTGTGCAAATAATGAATGTTTGTTGTGCACTGCATAATACATGTTTGACACACAATGTGGCCTTGCCATAGGATGTCGTATCTGAAATACACGATGATGCATCATCAAACAACATTGAACAACAACATGGAGTAGTTAATGCTGCCTACTCCAACATTGCTAAGAGAATACGAGAGCAAATCAAAAATAATTTATTAAATCAGTAAACACAAAAAATAAAGGCAAAAATTCATTTAGATTCAATAATTCATTTAGATTTCGTTTATTAAAATATGTATTATTTCAGGTAACAAAAATATAAAAACTAAAAAACATAAGAACATAAAAATTCATTTCTTTCATTTAAATTAAATAACATTTAATTTTTCTATTAATAAACTATTTTAATATCACTATTATACATGTCAAATTTATTTAGATTCATTAATTCATTTTGCAATTTTAACATTTCTTTTTTTAGTTCAAGTTTGGCAAGTTTAATCTGGTTTTTCTCATAATCATTTCTTTTTTTGTGTTCAAATTTATCTCTTGGCAGTTTGTACTTTTCTCGCTTAAATCAAATTTGTTTTTCTCATATTTTTCTATGGTTTTGAAATTTTCGTTCATGTCTTTCAACATCCGGTATGATTTTGTCAGATACTCTATTTGATTGTCCACTTGCTTTTGCAGAATATTTTCTTTATTTCGAGGAGCAGAACGAATATGAGTTGAGCTTAAGGAAACATCGTTAGCTTTACGCCTTGAAGTTCTGGTATATTCTGTACTTCAAAGATCACTGATTCGTTCGGTATATTCTGTGCTTCCAAGATCACTGAATCGTTCTGCAATCTCTTACTTCTCCAGGAGCTCTTGCCGAATTTTCAACATGAACACCGTTAGAGATACCGCTTACCGATTCATTTATGTTAAGCAAATTTATTACTAACTCCTCTGAAGGCGTAAAGGAGCAGTACTTAGAAGGTCGACCACCTGTTCCAGAAATGCTTGTTTTGTTTTTTCGCGATTTTGATTTAATATAGGCATCATGGCCTGCCCATACCTAAAAATATTTTTAATTTATTTGTTGCTACAATCGCTTTTGTACTTTTACTTACCTTTCTCCAAGCAACTGGATCCCACATTGGTGGCCCTTCTACATTCAAATCGGACGCAAGCCTTTTCCACAAATTATACGATGTTTGCTTCGCATCAGCGGTTTTTATTTGTCCTTTGGCTAAATCTGGGTGTGCACACATGAACTCCACCAAAATCTCAAATTGTTTTTGTTTCGTATGCAAACTTTTGTTTATTTAAATTTATTTGCTTAAATTGTTATTATCACTAAGATTTTCTTAAAAAACTTAACTTTTAAGATACTTTCAAATCGTTCCGTTACCGCATTTGTTGTAAACAAGAAACAAATTTTCGATATTTCAATGCTTTTGACATTAGGAAACGAGTTGCCAAGTACCAAAATTCCACTTTCGGAATTGTAAATCCGAAAGTAATAGATTTCATTCCGTTTTCGAAATAGAGAGTACAAAATATTCGTTTTTGGAAAATGTAACTTTCGAAACGAAATACAGAGTAGGGCCCCAGTTCTAATTACGCTATCCTTCAGCTGGTCTTTTACCAAATCAGCCTGCATTTACAGTCAACATGATGAAACATACCATGTTTGTAAGTGGAACCTTACCAGGTCCCCCAGTTCCTCAAACAGTTTGAATGGTGAAATTAGTCAAAAAACAGAAAGATATTAGGCAGTAAAAACAATTCATTTCACATTTTCTTATTCAGCCGACAACTCGATGGTTCTCCTGCACACACAAAAGTAGCTATCTTCTTTTCTTGTCTTCCGGTGTCCTGTTGCCACTGTCACTCACTTGCAATGTTCAGCAGCAGATGGAGTATTGTACGTATGAGGAATTATGGGGTGTGTTACAAAAGCAATATCACGTTACAACAGGATGTTTTTATGTTATAGGCCATGTTTATTCGACAAACATTGAAATGAAACACAATATTTTATTTTTTATTTATGTTGACCGATTTTCTAGTAGTGCCCATGTGTCCTGACAGCTAGTGCAGTAGTCAAGTGGATTGATGCTAGCCTAGCGGTCATTGCAACTGTCGTGCAGTATCCCGTCAGTACACCTGTTAGTATACGAGTTTCTCTTTTATCCATTGCCAGTAGCCTCTTGGTTCTCTTTCTCTGTACATACACGGTGAGGCAAAAGTAATTACATATATGATTTGTTTTTTAAATAAATATTGAATGGAATGAGAAAAAGAAAAAGTTTAAATTTTAAAAGTTTATTTAATGCTACTTTATTTGCATTATTTATGAAAAATAATATCATTTAAATGAGAACCATTTCCTCGAATGTAAAAATCTGATCTTTTTATGGCATTTTATATAACTTTGGGGAGTGTTTCTTGCGGTATAAGATCAAGTTCTTCGTGAATGTTTTACTTTAATTGCTGCAAAGTTCACATATATATTCCTTGAGAAAGCCCCACAAGCTCAAGTGGAACTGCGCTTCGTCGGTCATCATTAAGTTTGCCAAAAAGTTTTCATCATGCTCAACAAGATTTAACACAGCTCTTCCGTATTTCAAGCGCAATGCGAGGTCCCCAAGATTTAGTTTTTGGACTAGCTGGATTTTGTACGGGAAGAGGTGCAAATCCAATGTAGCATTCGATTTTTTATATCTCACAAGTCACAAGTTTAATCTGTTAAATGGAAAAAAAAGAAAAGATGAAATATTCACAAACAAAAAAGTTAAAAATTGTTTACTAATATACATAGATACTTTTGCCGCACCTTGATTAGTGTTTTCTGTATTCAATGCTGATCTTCCTTCAGCTAGTTCGTCAGTCGTCTCATTTCTTTCTATGTCACTATGTCTGGGAACCCAGCAGAGATTAACCTTGTGGATAACACATATTTCAGTCAAGATTTGTCGGCAACTGGAAACTGCTTTAAATCTACTTGTAATTGTATGTAACACTGTCTAGCTCCTTGATTGTAAATGGAGTATTTACGAAGTTTGTAATCCTGGACGGATTTAGTATAATTGTATACAGTCTGTGCTGCTCTCTCAATGGCGAAGACTTCAGCTTGAAATATGCTGCAGTCATCCGGGAGTTTGTATGAGTCGTTGGTTTTGAGTGACTTATAGAAAACTCCGGTCCCGGTTCCTATATCTATTTTAATTGTAAAGAATGATAATTTTTGGAGAACCGTGTAAAGAAGAAAACATTTGATACAAGCGCAGGGAGTGATAAGATATGGTTTAGATATGGCCATAGATATGGTTTTAGCCATCAATGCTCTACCAACTGAGCTATCCCTGGATGCTTTCTTCCTCGGTCAATTCTCGGACATCACAATTTGTTGTCATTTTAGACGCGTCAGTGTATAGTTGGATATCTTGTTCATTGGATATCTTGTATTGGATGCCCAGTCGTGTATTTCGGGAATAGATCACATAGTCTGTGGTTCTATTGAGACCAATGATCCTGTGTCCATAGGAGCTTTGCTTCTACTACCGCAATTATTTAAGGCGAATCGTACATTTGGCTGCTGTGCATCGGATGTACCCATCATGAGGAAGGAGATTTAACATCGCTTTCAAACCTGCCAGCGGCGTTAATCTCAGTGCTCCAGTTATATTAATGCGGGATAATTTTTGTAATTTTGCAAGATTGTCGGTATAGCAGTTTTGGTCTATTGCGTTCCACCATACAATTGCTCCGTAGGTAAGTATCGGTCTTACGAACGCATTATACATCCAGTGGATTATGGATGGACGCAGACCTCAACGTCTACCAAAGGTTTTCTTGCACATGTAGAAAGCACATAATGCATTCGTTCCTCAGTATTCTTCTTCCAAGTAAACTTCGAGTCAAGAATTGTTCCAAGATACTTAGCCTCTGAGGAGAGTTTTAGAGGAAGCTCAATGGGGCTTTGGAAGATCGAATTTAAACAGAACCAGTTCAATTTTTGCTGAATTTAATCCTAGACCGTTTAGCTTTACCCAAGAGTATAATTCTTTTAGTGCAGATTCCATTAGATTAGTGATTGTGGCTGGGTGTTTGCCACTAATCATGATTATTACGTCGTCTACGAATGTCACTGTTTTTATCTTGTTTGCTTTCTGCAGAATTTTGTTGATTTCAATTATTTTTTGTAACTTTCCTTACGTTACCCTCTCCTATTTCTGAGCTGATTATTCTGATGTTGAGCATTTCATTTATTCAGTTTATTATGTCTGTTTTCAGTCCTAGTTCGATTAAAGCTGCTTTTATAGATTCCGTTTTCACTTTATTATACGCTCCTTCGATGCCTAAAAAAAGCAGCTAGAGTTAATTGTTTGCAGTGCAAGGCATTTCTAAACATCTGAGACTACCTCATGTAGGGCTGTCTTTTAAGGTAAGCGTGTTGGGTACTACATAAGTTATGCTCATCGAGTAGGCTCCTCATATGCATATCAACAATTCTCTCCAGCGTTTTCAGTATAAGAGAGGAGAGACTAATTGGTCTAAATTTGTTTGCGGTAGAACGGGTAGGCCTTTCCGCTTTAGGAATACAAACCACTTTCACCTCCTTCCAGTTTTTTGGTAAATTTCCTAGTCTTATACAGCTTTGGAAAATTACCTTAAGACAGGGCGAGATACTCGTACTTGTTAGAGTGTGTTGCAGAATTGCTGGGATGATATTGTCCTGTAGATTTGTAAGGTTTAAATGGTTTCACCGTCCATGGTATCTTGTGCTCTGTGATAATGTCTTTCATTTCTTCATCAAATACTAAAGAGTTTGCAATGGACAGAAGGGTGGTTTGGTCTTGTACGGGGTCACTACACCCTGCAGTGTGTTTCCATTAAGAATTGCAACGATTTTTGGCTCGTCTTCGTTCAGAAGTTACCATTGCACTTTAGATATCCCGCGACTGATGGGTTTTTGGACAATGTTACCAGAGAAAAAGTTTTTAGACTATACTCGTACTCTCCAATTTCCTATCGTAACCTGGTCATTATTGCTGATCAGGGTGATATCTAGAATCTCTTCTCTAATTTTGTATTGAAAGGTAGGGTGTTTACCCCTGTTACAAAGGACAAGATTTGTAGAGAGAATGTATTCAAAATTAAGTAGACTCACCCCCTTGTTTAAGTCTTTGCTGCCCCATTGCAGATGGTGCGCATTTGCGTCGCATCCCATCACCAGAGATGGTGTTCCGTTGTTTTGTATGTCGTACCAGTTCATAAACCGTTCTTGGTGGTGGATTTCCTTCTTCATATGGCATATATAGTATACTGAAATTAGGAAAAAGTTGTTCTCCTTGTGTTCTACGTTGACTGCCACTGTATCTCCTTTACTATATCTAGATAAAAGGATCATATTAATTGATTTTTTAGCTAAGATACAAGCTCTTACTTTACCTTCTTTTGTGGAGTGAAACGTTTGATATTGTTTTGACTTTAAACCCTGATTATTAAAAATGTAAGGGTGTTCGATTAAAGATTTATTCATATTTTCTTTGGCCATGTAAAGCATCAGATCGTATGTGGTTGCTTTGGAGTGATGCAAATCACCACCAGCAGTTTCCGTATTTTTTTTTAAAATCATTTAGGATTTTGAGCCTTAGCTCGCCAAGACCAAAATCAATAACGCCTGATTTTCCTTTTCTTTCACTAAGCTTCTGTCAACTGGCATCAGAAGCTCCTTTCCTATATACTTTGTCTTCGTTGTTCTGGCTTGGTTTGGATTGGATCACTTTTCATTCTTTTATTGGTAAGTCCAAATTCTGTTTCGCGAGAAGCTTAAGGATGGACTTAATGGGCTTAAGGATAGACTGTTGGTGTGGGCAGTGCTATTGTGGGCCCAATTTTGAGTTCGGTTCTCTCCCACAGTTCGCCGATGTTAGCGATCATACGGGTGAGAAACTCTAGTGCAACCATCTTAAACCTTTAAGCCAATCGGAGCCATCATATGATCACTAATTTCAATGCGCACCATCCTTAAGAATTTCGTTTTCTATAAGTAATCAGTTCTCTAAGGTGACCTTGTAATCGGGTTTTTAAGATCCACGATGGCCACCTAAAGTCCCGCGGGGGTGGTTTCGAGTTTTGCTGACGGTTTAGTACTTTTATAGGTGTTCTCCTTTATTTTATCTCCCGAACTGTCTATTCGATGTTATGCCCGAAGTGCCTGTATTCGAACTTGTAGAGACTTTGTTGGCCTGTTCCCGGACGATCGACGTGGGTTCTGTCAACTTTCCTCTATTTTGCTGTATGTTTATTTATTTTGTTAAGATTTTGGTTCCACGAGTATTTCGGAAAGAACGGTCCGTCCCGGTAGTGACGGTATACCATAATACGTCAGATCTTTCTTGGGTGTATCAAGGAGCTCGTTATCGGCTGGTTTAACCTACAACCTTTCATTCCTCGGCACGGATTTTGCACTTTGTGAACCCACTCCACAACTCAATTCTACAATCAAAGAAAATAGATATTATGCAGAAAAAACAATTCATTTTCACTATAGAAAAACGCGGATTGCAATCGATCGCTCTCCCGCACACACAAAAGTAGCCATTTTCTTTTCTTGTCTTCCGGTGTCCTGTTGCTGCTGTCACTCACAATGTTCAGCAGCAGATGGCGGTTTGTACGTATGAGGGATTATGGGGTGTGTTACAAAAGCATTATTACATTACAACAGGAAATTTTTTATGTTATAGGACATGTTTTTTTTTCGACAAACTGTGAAATGAAACACAATTTTGATTTTTTTTATTACTAACCGATTTTCTGGTTTATAACAATTATGTATAGACGATTATATCGGCCAAATGGTCCCTTCTGGCCGCGGTACAGATGTGTGCTCTTTCAATTATATTTTGCATTTTGGCACATTTCGGGAGTCATTTCACTAATGTTGCCCTTAACCATCGGGATTGTGGTTGGCTTGTTGCCGTAGATTTTTCCTTTAAAGTACCCCCAAAGGAAGAAGTCGGGTGCAGTCAAATCAGGGAATCGAGGGGGCCAATCGATATCACCTCTGTTGGACGATATGCGGCCTGGAAAAATTTCTATCAAAATACCCATCGTATCGTTAGCTGTGGCACCGTCTTGTTAGAACTGCATACGAGTATGTTGTAAGCCCAATCGATTCAATTCGGGCACCAATAAGGTTTGCACTTGTCACGATAGCGATCACCAGTAATTGTTATATTGCCTTTTACGTCTTCGAAAAAATGTGGCCCAATGATACCGCCGACCTAATTGGAGCACCAATTCAAGATTTTCAGTGTCCCAAAATGTTGCTTGAGCAACGTTGGGAAATATTGAAAACTTATTTGCAACGTGACTGCTGTGTTGCCGAAACAATGGGAATTCTGAAAAGAAATTTTGGTCAAAATAAAGCACCATCCGTGCGTGCTGTACGCAAGTTTGTGAAGAAAGTTCATGAGATTGACATGCTAATTAATAACATAAGCTATCTTTCGTATTCAGTCCTATGCACTCAGTCAGAATATTACTGCCGAAAGAGTCTACCTAAGCCAAAGAACCTCAATTCACATATCTCAGCAACTGAACATTAGCCGCACTAGCCTGAGGAGAATTATGCATAAAGATATCAGATTATCCCCTTGCAACGTCCAACTTACTCAGAAATTGAAGCAAAATGACCACCCGATTCGTTGTCGCTTCACTGTTTGGGCTTTAGAGCATCTCGAAATTGACGTCGATTTTGCTAACAAAAATATTTTTTTTCGAATGAGGCAAAAACTGTCGTATCGGGGCTTGAAAAACACACGCGTAGTCGTATTGAAGTGAATGCATCCTCAGTATGTTTGGTGCGGTTTGTGTAATGGCGGCTTCATTGGCGAATGTCATCTTCGATTAAAATGGCAACAACGTTACGGTCAACGTAGAATGGTACAGAGGCATATTAACCGATTACTTTTGGCCTGAAACTAAGGTAAACTTGGATGATCTCTGGTGCCAGCAAAACAGCGCTACGTTTGCATTTGACGCCGTTGGACTTTGTTTTTCGTGAGGTGCCGATAAAGACCAATATTATGCTGACAATCTAGAAACGATTCAGGTACTTAAGCACAATACCTACTGATCGAGCTATTCGTGAAATAGAGCACCGAACCATCAAAAGTATACTGCGAAATTGGGTTGGATGGGCTACAACCAAGTCAGCCGCAGCACCCATTTAAATAAATTATTTTCCATTAATAAGCGAAAAGTGTACTCTTTTCAAAAAAGCAAAAAAACTTTGAAAAATATTAAATTCCGTTTTTTTTTATTGCAATTTTTTTTTTTTTATCGACTGCTCTTTTTTTTACGAGAGTCTAATGCGAACTGACAAATCAAACTGGCGACCAAACAACATCGACCTGAAACATAAAAAAAACCCTGAACTATTGAGAAGTAAAGGAACACACCCCCAGCTAATCACCGTCTTTACATCGCACAAGGCAATTGTTGTAATTATTACCGGGTTTGGAAAAGGATTTTGCCTATTTGCGTGATTAAAAACTTGAAAATACAAAACAGTTTTAAACAGTCCAAATTTGATTCGAACTGTACACAGTCAATGCATTTCTTTTGAAGTGTTCTGTCACTTAGCAAATACACTCACCATGGGTGTAGTTCACCAATTGGGTATATCTGTCAAAATAGTATTTGGAATCAAAAATTTCGGAAGGGGATGTAGCTCAGATGGTAGAGCGCTCGCTTAGCATGTGAGAGGTACGGGGATCGATGCCCCGCATCTCCAGAATTACTTTTTCTTTTTATTAATTAAAATAAATTCTTTATTTTGTTTGCATTTATTTACTGGGCTATTAAATTACTTCTACAATTCGGAATATCTACAACTCTTGAATCAAACACATTCCATCATCAGCCCTGTTTATAGGTTCTTCAATTAGCAATTTAATCTCCGGTGTAGTTTCTTGCAATTTCGGCTTCCCAGACTTTTCAGCGGTTGGCTTTGCCTTATCCCCCTTGTTTGGTGTAATTTTTCCAAAACTCTCCATCGTTTTCACCAGTTTGCTTTTCACTAATTTATTCGGTTTTATCAGCTCAGCTAAATCATAATCAACAGCTGGTTTTGGTGGGGGTTTCGGTTTTTGCGGAAGTTTCGGCTGAGGTTCCTCAATTGCATTTACGCGATCCCCCTCAACGATTTTAATCCTCGTAGCATGTAACGGAGCCACATCGCCCAACTCATCGCGTAGATTTTCCAGTGCCCTAGATGCTATTATGTTCTCAGGTTCAATCACCTTGACCTGTTCGTACGTTTGATAGGCGTCAAGCTTCTTCCCTAAACCCAAACATGCTTCCGCTTTACGCAGCAATGCTTTTAGATTATTCGGTTCTCGTCGCAAACATTCATCGCAATCTAATAGTGCATTCGAGTACTTCTGCAGTTTTAAATCTGGAACGGAAACCTGACTAGAATTGCATTTGCAATACAAGATAAGCGACACTCACTTGTGATTGCTCTATTATTGTAGCCAGCCACTGTCGGTAGTATTCGAATGCAACGTGAGTAATTCTCAAGGGCGGTTGTGTATTCCTTCGACTTAAAGCATTCATTTCCACGAATTTTGTAACTGAAAACAAGAAACGATAGATAAGTAAGTGATTCACATGGTGTGCTGATAATGTTTTTAATAAACTGAATAAAATGTAGAAGGTTAATCCCCGGAATGTAGGTGAATGCAAAATTGTTTTCTTTATTTGTGTTATTGCTTTAGAAAGAGTAAATACATACCTATGTCTGTATTTGACTAAATTGTTGACTTTCAGATTTATGGCCCCAAGTCTGAAATTCTACTAAGTGCACAAGAAAACAAATTTGTATTATTGGTTTCATTAGACTGAGAGAGCATGAAAATACAAAGGGTATTCCAAAATTTCTGTCTTTTGGCTAAGTTAAACTAGACCTTTTCAAAGTAGTAGGTAACTCACTTCTTCGCAGATAGAAACCAATCATCAAACCAAAATTGCCATAGCGTCTTTGGTATCAAATCACATTTCTCGAAAAATGGCCCAATTAGCTCTTTTGAGGTGGAAAGTGGTGGCTTTTCAGGCGTATTTTAACGTAAGTAAACAAACCCCACAATGTATTAGATCGGGGTTTAATGGAGATTGATCTAAAGTACATATGCCCGTGCTCCTCAAATAGTCTGCAATAAAGCTTGCTTTATGTGCCGGTGCATTATAGTGGTGTAAGTCACCAACAAGCTTTTAAAACGTCCCAGTCGTTAGCGGCCTTTCTGGTCCTCATTTCCACCGCTAGTGATTGAAAAGCTATCAATGCCGAAATAATCAAATTTCTGGAGGGAAATGAGCTAATAAATGACTGCTAATATGGTTTTCGCAGCCGCCGTTCAACTGGAGACCGCCTGAAGCGAATCAAGGGCTATTGCCCTGGACATCACAAAAGCGTTCGATTGAGTCTGGTGTAGTACCCTACTAGGTTAACTAGCTTCCTACGCACTACCAGAATGGACATGTGACTGGGAATAACATTTTATTCAGGGCAGCTCAATACAAGTTGTAATCGATGGTGATGCTTCCGACATTTTTGCTGTAAGTGCTGGAATGTCAAATGGATCTATGGCCAATATCGTCCATGCAAGGAAGCCGACAGCAAACCCTTTTGGTATTTAGGGAACGATGGCGAAAGGATTTCCCTGGAACACTCACTCAATACGGCAATATTTTCGCGTGACCGTCCCCTAAGAGGACGCACTGGTCCTTGCATTTATTTCTTAACCGCGGCACGAGTTGGGCGGTTATGTATACCGAGTACATTCTGCTATGTGCGAATCGTGTTAGTTTCCATTTTAGAGAGGGGTTTTAAAAATTAAAATGTTGAATAAAAAGGAAAACAGCGATTCGCCTCGCAATTAAAAAAGGAAAATGTCAACAAATTGCGTTGACACGAGGATGAAATTTGCCTACGTCTCCGCGATTGCCATCGGTACACAAGCTCTATCGCATTATCCCAAATTTTGATATGGCGATCGGGAAATTATTTCAGCGAGAGGGAAATGAGCTAATAAACGACTGCTAGTATGGTTTTCGCAGCCGCCGTTCAATTGAAGACCGGATATTTTTTGGACATCACAAAACCGTTCGATTGAGTTTAGTGTAGTACTCTACTAGGTGAACTAGCTTCCTACGGACTACCAGAATGGGTCTGCGACTGAACGGAAAATTTTATTCAGTGCAGATCAATATAAGCTGTAGTCGATGGAGTGGCTTCCGACACTTTTCCTGTAAGTGTTGGAGTGCCACATGGATCTGTTCTTTCACCAACTCTCTTTGTACTTCACATAAACAAACTATTAGAGTTAACAAACAGCAAAATCTTTAATTTGATGCCGGTGAATGTTAACATCTCAGAGATGCGACCAAATCTACTCATTAAAAAAAGATCTACAGAAAATTTTGATTACATTGGGGAAACGGAAACTTGATAGACTTCAATGCAAACAAAAACGAGACCACCGCCTTATAAAAAAAAAAAACATGTTTACCGTACCAGAGGTTCAAATTAACGAACAAACCATTCACCCCAAGGAGGCTATGCATTCTTGGCGTTAGTCAATTCTCAGGAATTCAATCGCAACATCCTTATCTTCAAAGACCCAACCTTGCTCAAGGACTTTGTTGAAACGACATAATAATAATAGATATAGGTCTTGTCACCTACTGCAATTGAGATGGTGCCCGTGGGTTGTCCGTTTTTGAATTTTTTGATTATGTTCCGTACCTATTCCACTCTGCAGTCCTTTTGTTTGGGACTAAGAGCATGAGGTACCCAGGGATCTCAAATGTTCCTTATTTTGAGGCGATCGGATACAATTCAATGTGGATACATTAATTCTCAATGCCATTATTATGATACTCGTCTATCTTTCTGGATCTTCGCGACTGGTTCAGGGGCGAACACCTCATTTGGACTACCAGTACTGGGTTGGTCGTCCAGGTCAAACCGTTTCCCCCTAAATTCTATCTAGATACATAGCAATTCTTAACGGTTCTAAGGGATGGTGAAGTAACCCTTAGTGCAGAACTTATATCTTCGAAATGCTCTTCGGCACTAAAACTACTTCGAAAATGTAAAAAAAAAAAATATATTGCATTGAAATAGGGTCAATTTAATTCTGCATTAAATACTATTGAACAGCTGTAATTCAAATGACCATAACTTCGAAAAGATTGGGAGTATAGCAATGAATGGTATACCATTGAATGGATATAAGAAAGGGTTATAGAACATAGTATCTAAGTTTATATTTACATACGACAATAGAAAGCAGTAAGTATATTCAGTTGCCTTTACGACCAAAATTATGGAACAACCTTCATATCCATATATAAATGTAGTGAAGGGAGTGCCTTTGTTGCCATTATTGTTTACGTAATATTAGTTAAATTTTATTTATTATTTTTGTTGTAAATTTTACATTGGGGGAGACAAAAATTTGAAACGAGTTAGTAGTACTGAATCAACACCACTTTTGTAGAAATTTGTCAAATATTTATTTTCTCTAAGGATATACACCCTATCTGAGCCGAGACCCATTACAAAATGGTTTTAGTCTCAAATTACTCCGGCTAGCATTTCGCCATCGGTAAGGGGCTGGGCCCACAGCATCAAAATTAAATAAAAAAGTTCATCCTTAGACCGGGTGTTCTACGGGAAGGTATACTTCTTTTTAAACTATGTATATCCAGGGTATATTTAGTTTGATACATATATTTGTGATCAGCAACAAAAGTTATGGCGATCTAGACACGTCCGTCCGTTTGTCTATATGCCACAATTTTTTTTGGCCTCACATTTTGAGCTAGGAACATGAAATTTTGTGTATGATCTTTCTAGAATCCGAAGCAGTATGAGTGTAAACATTTAAACAACAAATCCGCCTACAGACTACAGACACGCCCAGTTTTCAAAAAAATATAATTTTTCAGATAAAAAATGTAGACGGTGACCTTCTATACATTCTGTCCATTCATTCTACATAACCACGCCCAATTTTGGGGTCATTTTCTTAAAAACACATACATATACTGCTTCTCAAAGCCATTTATAGTAATGGTTAAGTCTTATTGTGAATAATACCATCAGAATCCATGAACTTCGGTTAGAAATGTTGGCAGCCACGCCCACATTCTAAGAAGAAAAATCTCAAAATAACAGTTTTGTAATAAAAAAGTTTTGAATATCACGGATATATCTTCTACATAAACTTAAAATTTCACAACGCCACATCCAACTTTATAAAAAATGGGTAAGAATATGGGATAGGGTATCATATGCTTAGTTACAAACAGATTGTATCTTCCCTGTATGTTTTTTAATAACTTTGTTAAAAAATAAAATACATTAATTTTGTCCACACATATCTTTAATTGAGGGTAAGTAATTATAGGATAAATGCGAGCTCTTTTGATGACATGTTTCATACATGTCGGTCGATATTCCACTTATTTCATCTCTAATATTTTGCTTGACTAAAATCTGCAAACACTGTATCTATCTCCAAGAGTTTTTACAAGTTCAGACCTATTTGTGGTATATTTATTCTTTCGGCATGCGGTAACACAATTCTTTAGCGTTGCTGAGGTGACGAGACGGACTCACCAACCGCATTTGGGATCGTATTGAAAAGGCTAGGTATGTACGCTATCTGCATAATGTCAGTATGTTCTCGGACATAGCTGCTGATGACCCTAATTTTAAAAGTTTTTAAACGCTTAAGTTAAATTGTTTGACCAACACTTCTTTTATTTCACTTTCACAAAATTCTTGCAGCTGCCTAACATAGTCTCTTTTATTGTATAGATTACTGGCGCATAATTCTATGGCGTAGATTTCGGCCTAGAAAATCGAAGTACATAGAATGTCCTGAAGGGACTGCCAATTGGAAATTAGGGTCAGATACTACCGCACCTACTCTGTGTTCCATCTTTGATGTACCATGTTGAGTGAGGGTAGTTCAGGGGAAGAGGACCCCGTTGTTCCATTTATCATGCTTTGCTGAGGACAGTAAACATTTATTTCTAGCGGCATGAAGACCGTAACATGCATCTCTGACTTGGACATTAGCGGGAGCCTGCTTAGGATTTTTAGATGCCCTTTGAGATCTCCCAAATTAACATTTGAAACTGGGTAAAGCTTTGCAGCTCTTTTGCCTCTGATATGGAGAGCGGGAGTTGTACGAGATCTTAAAGTGCAGTTGTTGGACAGCTGCGTGTAATGCCTGTAATTCTAATGCAGGCTGATCTTTGGACTTTTTGTAGTTCATTCTGGGCAGTTATTTATTCAACTTTTTCCCACCAAATCAGTGAAGCATACGGTATAGTCGGAAGTGCTATTGTAAGGTAGGTCCAATGAACCATTTTTGGCCTTACTCACTATTTCCTTCCAAAAAGTTTTAAGCACGCCCATCGTATGGATGTGGCTTTTTTGATAGTACTATCTAGGCGTATGTTCCAATTTACTGTTTGGTTAAGCGTGATTCCTAAGTATTTAACTTCCTTGGAAAAAGGGATTTGTGTGTTATTTAACATTAGATTTAAGAGATTAATTAATCTTTTTTCTTATGAAGGGGATGATGATCGTTTTGTTAGGGTTTACATTGACCCCCTCAAGTTGACACCATTCCCACACTTTATCTTGGGCATTCTGCATGAGGTCAGTGATAGTAGTTTCATGTGCGCATCTGATTATTATGACCAGGTCATCTACATAGCCTTGAGATGCATATCCGGAGTTGCTTAGGTCGTTCAAGAGTCGGTCGATAACTATTGACCATAGTAGAGGTGTTAGGATGCCTCCCTGAGGACAACCAAAAATGGTCCTGCTGATAGTTGGTTTGTTTACGCCTTTTGCAGCTGCAGTTCTTTCGATGGAGCGATTGGAAGTGCAATCAAAATCTTCAGTATTGTCCAGAAAGTCGCATAGTGATATTTCCTTGGCAACCCTATTTTTCTGACATCTCCATTATGCGATTGAGCTGTATACCACATATAAGTGACACAAATAAGGAATGCTGTCTATGCAACCTTCGAGCTAAAGAACGAGTATGTCCCGTACTGAAGGATGTTAGGTTAACTCATTAGTTTAGATGGTGCTGACTGGAACGTGCTGGCTAGCTATCTCAAATCTGCAGCAAAGTACCAACATCGAATTAATAGCGAACCTTTTTAAATATCTGTATTTCAATGTACATACATGTATACGAGTAATTGATTTAAATCTATATTCCTTAATTTTTGACGGTTGACGGCAATTGCTTATGTCTGTTATTGTGAATTATTGTAAGAATTAATCTGAAGTAGTTAACTTCACAATTACTACTTCTCTACTTTAGTTTTTTCCTACGTACAAACTGCAATTGTTAGACATATTCTTCAGAAGTTTTTTTAGGAATGTCTATTGTTCACAATTTCGTCTAACGCCATTTGATTCTATCTTGCACGGTGTTGGTAGATGACTTTAGATCTTTAAAAAAAATGGGATGTAAAAATGTTGGTTTTCCAAAGTGTGTATTATTGTCCACCAAACTGGAGTGTCTTCGTCTAATTAGTTCTATTTAAGCTCCAAAAAATCTCTTATATCACCCTCATTACCCCAAAGAAAAAATGTCAGAAATTTGTTCGGACTCCCCACCTCTCCAAACAAGCTTCCTAGCAACGTGCCTGGGTAGAGCTGCCAAAGGGAGTATACTATGAAGAAAGTAACAATGACACAGATTACACCTTGCATTCAAATCAAATCCATTTATCTAATCTGATATCCCCTAATTCTGTTACCGCAATATTTAGAAATTTAAATGGAGTCCTTTGCAATAATGGAATCTGTTTAAGTACTGACCAAAAGATTGAAAAACTTACTCTTCCGATAGTTTCTCCTTCTCGATTGGAGAAAGTTTCTCGTAAATATTCGACTTGTTCTCCTTCAGAGCCGCTATCTTTGCACTTTTCTCTTCGTTGATTTTATTCATTCGTTCGACATGCTCCTTCACACGCTCCTCTTCCAGGTCCATTTTAAGTATTTCCGCATCAGCATCGTATTTGTCCCATTCACTATAGTTAGTTGCGACGACGCGTGTAGTGCTAGCACCACTTGGTGTCTCTGATGAATTTGTTGACTTTTCCTTCTTTGAGGTATTCGTAACTTTGCCACCCTTCCTAATCGGTGGTAGCTCAATTTCTATAGCGCGATCGAAATTCTCCTGGATTGTTGATAGAATCGTTTCCTTGTTCTTAATTTCCGTCGACCACTCCTAGGAAAAATAATACTTTAAAACGAAATTAACATCGGAGTTACATTGATATTACAATTATTGGAGCACTATGCTCCTCCCATTCTTGTGGAGTGAGGGCTTTTTTGGTGAGGATATGTTCTTCCGTTCGAAGAACTCTACTGTTCGGCTTTAGTTCTCTTAATTTATCCTCTGCACATTTAGTCAAGTCCGGATAGTAGCCCTCCTCTCCAGATCTCAGAATTCCTACTATCCTCTCCAGCTCCTTTGTATTTTTGCTTTTTTTGATATAATCAAAGTCCAGATGGGAAATTGGTATGTCGTATTTTTTCAAAAGTGTACGCTTCTCCATGTCTGCCCTGGCTGACCTTGTGTGCCGTGGAAAAAAATTAAAACTATGATTCTACTTCTTTTGTTGACAGAGAATTCTTAGCTCGGAAAATGTATCGATCAAACTTTTCCATGAAAATATCGTTAGTAGAAAGTTTTTTTTTTTATTTTATTTCATCGCTTAATGTTGTTTTTGTCTACAAAGTGTCTATGCGCTTTGTTTGACAGAGAAGGTCTTAGATACTACTCGTAGTAGTGGTAGTAGTTAAGGGAGATAATAGTTACCAGAGCAAAGTTGAAGAAATAGAAAATTTGTATACAGAAGGTTTCGATTATCTGCGTCTGACATTCTGTTTAGAATTGGATTTCAAGGTCTTGGACAGGGCCGGCATTTGAGCTTTGAACAACCGCATAGATGGTATGCAAAAATCTGTATTTAAAAAGAATAATGTGGTTTCTGTGTGTAGAATAATGCTTGAAAATACAAAAGAAAGTAAAGTTTAATCAACACAGAGAATTTGAATGCCATATGATGGTTGGTTGGTTGGTTGGAATAGTACTGTGATGTGGGAATTATGTGTTGAGAGGGGATGTATTGTAAGTATTGGGATCATGGGGAATATCAAAAGGAGATAATGTCATATAGTGATCGGGAAATCATCTAGCGAACTCCAATATATCACCGATTCCTTTCTTGCTGAGGTGTGTTAGATCCGGTATCCTCGGGGATCCCAGTATCTTTAGTCTTAACCTCGCTGTTGCAGGGCAGTGGCAGAGCAAGTCGTTTTGTTGTGTTGTTGCCACAGATCTGGTCACTTTGCACGTCTAGATTCGTCCAGTAGTTATTGAACTCCTATCATATCTTCTCATTGATTATAGTTTTAATAGTTGTCAGAGGGACCTCTATTGTCTTTTCAGGATTCAGTTACTATTTTACTCGCTACTTTCCTTGCCTGTTCATCTGCCTTTTCGTTTCCCGGTTCACCTTCATGTCTCGGTACCTACATATATAAGACAGACTCTATTGCGCCTGGCAAGTAAGTTCAATTTAATTTTGCACTCGTGATTTCGACATGGGGTGTGTGATCGCCCTAATTGCTGCTTTGCTGTCCGAGCAGATGTCGATCATTCTGGTGTATCTGCGAGTATTTCAGTGGTGTATTCTGCGAGTATTTCAGTTGCTTTCATAAATCTACTTGGAACACCGTTACAAATGAATGAAAAGATGGCAGCCCCTGATTCTCCTGATATGTTATAGCCGTCTGTATATACCGATAACCCATTGTAGTTTATCGTCTTTCTTTCATACGCCCAAGATTCTCTTGTGGGGAAAATTGTTTCGAAGTTGTTGATGAACGTATAAGATTTTCAACAACATCACTGGGACAATTGATGAGTGGTGTCATTTCTCTTACCATTTTAGTGATTTTAAATGTCATATGATACTTACAAGACGGCCGTAAAGTGACAAACAGAAGAAAGAAGGTTGACAATTACAAACAAAAATATTGGAAAATCATTTGTTTTAGTTCGTATTAGTATTAGAAAAAAAAACTGTATTGTTTCATAAATTTTCTTTTTTGAATATAACACAATAAGAATATTTATTTTTTTAATGTTTTAAACTTATAAATAATAGTTGAAATAACTAATTCGTTTATTTAAGAGGAATCACCATCCGAGTCTTCACTATCTGTATAAATTTGAGTTCTTTTGACAATTTTGAATTTGTGTTCCTGTATTGTGAAATAATACAGTCATTAAGAATTCGTTTGTGAATTTTAGCGATGATTTTCTGGTGTGAGCGAGAAGGTGTTTTCGGAATTTGTTATGACTTGTTTCTAGTACTTCTTCTGAAAGTTGACTAGTAAGTATTTCGAAAAATGAAATAATATCCGGACCGCGAATCAAGAGCTTATGAATACTGATTGGAATATAAAACCAACTATAAAGTTGAAGGTATAGTTCCTTTGCTTCAGAGCAATTCGAAAAATGTCTTTATTTACTCGTAAATACAGGGCTTTTCAATAAGGATATGTGGCAACTCCTCACAGATTCCACTAAGTTAGCAAATTGTAAATGACTAACTGGCAACCCCGCACGGTCTCCGCTAACACCTCTACGCTAACAGATTCTCTGACTAGTTGAAACGTCATCAATCGTACGATGCGCTGTACGTCCTCTCCCTCACTCGCACAGATGCAAGAGTGTAGAAAAAGGCGGACTCTTACACGGCATCGTATGACAGTTCATTCTTACTCAGGTTTCCGTGGCTGAAAGACGCAACTCCTAAGTTGTTCTGATAAAAAATAAAATATTAATTTTTTCCGAAGTCTTTGATAGTTGTTTCATTTGCGCAGTGGTAAAGGTTCCACAGATATAACAATTTTGTATTTAAATAAAACACAGAATAATTGAGATATCGGGCTGAAATTTATTCCAGGTGCAGTAGATATATTAAATTTAAGTATGGCATTCGATCTCGTTCTAATGACTACTGCGAGCACGTTTGCAGCGATCGATTCTTTGGAGTCAATTCCACCACTCTTCCACACATATCGACCGGAACGTTGACAATTTCGAGTCCGATATTGTTCCTGAGCTCCTCTAACGTTATTGGATTGTTGGCATAAACCAACGACTTAACGTAACCCCATAAAAAGAATTCCATCGGCGTTAAATCGCATGAGCGAGTTGGCCATTCGACCGGACCATTTCTCGAGATTACACGATTACCTAACTTACCCTTCAATAGATCAATTGTTTGACCAGCTGTGTGGCATATGGCACCATCTTGTAGGAACCACATATCACTGATATCAAGTCCATCCAATTCTGGCCAAAAATAGTGTTCCAATATAGCATGATAGCGAACTCCATTGACCGTAACATGGCGATCATTTTCATAGACGCAAAAATAAGATCCAATCACACCTCCGGCATGAAATCCATACCACACAGTCACTTTTTGTGGATGCAATAGAGTCTCTTGAAGCACATATGGGTTTGTTGCTGTCCAATAATGCATATTTTGCTTATTGACAAAGCCATTAAGCTAAAAATGAGCAGCATCGCTGAAAATGATTTTTCGATGAAATTCAAGATTTTCTTCAAACTTTTGCAGAGCCCAATTGGAGAAGTTCCGGCGCTTCAAATGATCAAAAGGCTTCAGTTCTTGAGTTAATTTGATCTTGTAAGGGTATAGGCCAAGATTTTTAGGCAAAATTTGCCTCAATATGGACTGAGATATTCCCAATTCCTGTGAATGGCGTGGAATCGACTGATTTGGCTTATTTTGAACTGAACCACTTACGGCTGCGATATTTTCGGTACTTCGACCGGTGCGTTATCTCACTGACATAGGCACATTTAATAGTGAATACGTTGATTCGAATTTGTCCACTATAGCACGCACAGCCTGTCTGGTGGAACGATTATTACGACAGAAAATTGGAGTAAGCGCCCTTAAAGTTGCGACCACCAACTCAGAATTTTGGTAGTAATTTTTAATACGTTGCTCGTTCCTTCACTACAATAAAAACACAAACCTTGACTGACGTTTTAGCATTAACAGATCATTAAAAAAAAGTTTAAGAGTGCGTTTGTTTTAACATACAAAATTGTTATGTCCTTATTGGAAAACCCTTTAATAAGTCCAAAAGCCAAAACTCTTAAGATAATAGAAAATTTTTGTATTACCGGTTCATCAATTCCAGTTATTTCTGCAGTGATCTTTGAATCTTTAAAAAGAATGTATTGCAGTATTTCCATCATTTGTAGATCCGAATCCTGGCTTAGGCTTGTCAACGATAAGACCCATTCTAGTTTTAAATGATTCCTGAAAATCCTTTTTTCTTTGGGCAAATACAATTTTGTTTTCTGAATCACGCACTTGCCAAGTACCCCTTCGGGTAGGGGTCAGAATATACACGAGGTAGGCATGCCTGTTGGCGACTAAAATCCACCCTCCGTATACCGAGTGTAGCCTATACAAAACATGCAATGAAAGGTGGCAGTCCAGGTTTACTGGAAAATCGGCTCTACAGATTCTGGCGAAAGCCATTTATTGCAGTTCTTTGATCCTTTTATGAAAAGTTCAAGGGTATCTCGATCGCCACCACCAAAATCGAATGTATCCGGGAAAAGAAGTTCGCCGGAAGAGCCAATGTGCGAAAAACGAGACTCAGTAAAACGCAAAAGGTTTGAGGAGGAAAACAACGAACTCCGTGTAAAGCTTAACAAAATGGAGTTACTATATCAGAAGCTTAAGAAAGAAGTAGATCTACTCCGAGAAGAAAATAAGACTCTAAAGAATTCTAGTCTCCAAAAAGAACGCGAAGGTAGCCCACTCCGTTCAGCTAATCGTGAATATCACACGGACGAAAATGAGCTAAGACGAGAAACGGAGTCAAAGAAAAGACCAAGTAAAAAACGAAAAGCTGGTTCTTCGCCCGAAGTCGAGCATCAAAGAGAAGACAAGCGAAAGGAGTCGCGAGCGAAACAAATCCAAATAAAATTACGTTCTCCGCCACCAATCCTCCTCAAAGGAACGTTGGCATCGATATTCAAGATAACGTCATTGCGCAATGACGTCTGGAAAATTAACGTCGATGATTCCAACGGTTATCGAGCAGTATCCCGGAAATTAAATACCGAGAAGATCCAATGGTACACTTACGAAAACATGCTAGAAAGGCAATTGCATGTTGTAGAAAGAGGTCTCCACCTTTCATGTACCAAAGAAGACATTATGAATGATCTTCAAGCTAAAGGCTTTAAAATTCTTGACGCTGTGAATATTATCAAGAAGGAGAAGCAACAGACGGAACGACAACAAGAAATTGTGGTTAAGCATGGGCTCCCGCTGTTTAGCTTAGTTTTGATAAGAACGAGACGATATTTACAATATTAAAACTGTATTAAATATATAAACGTAAAATGCGCCGGTAAACACCGTTTGGAAAAGGGCAGCTTAGATAAACAGGCTCCAGCGACTTGTATAAACTGCAGAGGAAAGTACCCAGCGAACTATAGAGGCTGTGAAGTGGCCAAAGAGTTCCAAAAAAGGCGCGATGCGATTAAAAAAACTTACGCCCGAACTAGAAACCACATGGAAAATCTAGAATTTCCTACGGGGAAAGCAGCTATAGAAAAAAAACTTGTCAAGGAAAAGTTCGAAAAGAAAAGCCGTCATCTTCTGGCGGGCAAACGTGTCCGCAAGCTGCGTCACAAGAAAATAAGAAGAACGGTATTGCTCCAGATCCAGTCTCGCAAGTTCTTTCTATAATTCTAGCGAAACTTGAAGAGCAAAGCAAAACAAGTAAACTTATATTTGAAAAATTGAGCAATCTCGAACATAAAACCCGCAAAACAGGAACTCAAGTATGAATATGAAACAGTTGCTTAAAATATTAAAATGGAACGCAAACGGACTATTGGAAAAGATAGACGAACTACTCGTAGAAGTATTTTTGCGAGAAAACAATACTGACATACGAGTAATTTCTGAAAAGCACTTGAAAAATAAATCTAGTGCAAAAATAAAATGATACTGTGCTTACCATGCTTACCATCCGTCCGAAATGGCTAGAGGCAGATCTTCCCTATTCATTAAAGATTGTATTGAGCATTCTATAAATACAATTATTGAGACCAATGCGATGTAAGTAAGTATAGTTCTCGTAAGAAATAAGCACTCGTACTACAATATCGCTTCCATTTATTGCCCTCTGCGATACAAACTAGAAAAGACCGATTTTATAAATCTTTTGAACTCAGTTGGACCGAATTTTATTCTCTGTGGTGATTTCAATTCGAAACACACCTTTTGGAGTTCAAGATACGGTTCAACTAAAGGCAGACTACTTTACTTTCTTCATTACAAGAGGTGTAGCTTACAAACGTCGACGAAAGTTTTGATCTCTCCTCAGATCATTCACCAGTAATCATAACAATAAGCGCGCGTCTAATGAAAAAAGAAGGAGCCCCTAGATTAACTACCAACAAAACTAACTGAGACGGTTTTAGGAAATATTGTACAGCATACTGTTCTGTATGTGTCGTTTAAAACACCGTATAAAATAGAAGACGAAGTCGGGAAGACGGCAGATTTATTGAAGTCAAACATAATGCCGCGTGGAGCAACACTCCATATAGGAGGAAAGAAGGGGGAAACTTAACTATGTTATTCTAACTTACTGGCCCTATGCGGGCGCTCTAAGCTAAACCTAATACTTAAAACTATGCCTTTCGACGTAATTTACTTCGATTCTTTATTTATTTAATTATTTTGCTATTAACAATAACTAAGAAAAACTGTTTAATCAAATTGAAAAAACTTAGTATATGTACTTATTTTTCTGGTTTGTTCTTATATATAAAAATTAAGAAACTACGTTCAAATAAATCTTAAACTACCTTATTCTACATTATTCTATCTTACTCTAATTACTTAATTAAATATGTACTTTTTTTGATTCATCAAGTCAGCACAAGACTCTTTTAAACCATCTGTGTAATGAACTAAAAGCAAAGCCATAAAAGGTATTAAAAAACCCCAAATGCAATCGCTACCGATAAGAAAAACAATAGCGAATGGGCAAAAGGAGACAAAGAGAAGGCGGATTTATTTGCCGTGCACCTGAAAGAAAATTTTAAGCCATTTTACGGACAGGCGCTAGCAGAAGACCTTGGTGGTACGATTACGACACCTGACAACTATAAAATAAAGATCGTGTCGTTAGTCGAACTTTGCCAGCCAATAAAACATCTCAAAAATAACAAGGCCCCTGGATATGACTTAATAACCGGACAGATCCTCAAGGAATTGCTAAAGAAAGCCCTGATCATGCTTCTGCATATTACAAATGCCGTGCTAAGATTATTATACATTCCAAGGCAATGGAAAGTTGCCGAGGTAATAATGGTTCCAAAACCGGGAAAGCATCCAAACGACAAAAAATCGTACAGACCGATATCGCTCTTGCCGATAGTATCTAAGGTATTTGAAAAGCTTTTGTTAAAGCGCCTACAACCGGTCATTGAAAAAAGACGTTTGATTCCTGACCATCAATGCGACTTCAGAACAAAACATTCCACAATGGATCAGGTTTATAGAATAAAAAATGAGATTGAGAAAATCTTAGAGGAGAAAAAGATATGTTCTAGTTCTTTTCTGGACGTCTCTCAAGCCTTCGACAAGGTATGGCATGAAGTTTAAGTTAAGACAGGTTCTTCCGGAACAATTATATGAGATTTTTGAATTCTCCCTTGCGATCCGTGTTAAACATGGATCGGAATACTCCCAATTTAAGGAAATCGTTTCCGGAGTACCACAAGGAAGTGTTCTTGGTCCTGTCTTGTACTTATTGTACACTATAGATATACCGCAAGGAGAAGTCACTATCGTAGCTACGTTCGCGGATGATACGGCTATATTAACAACAGATAATTCAGTCGAGACAGCAACTGTAAAGCACCAACGAGCTCTGGACAAAATTTGCGAGTGGACAAAGATTTGGTGCATTGCTCTCAATGATACCAAATTAACTCATGTTAACTTTACTTACTCGGTACAAACGTATGCAACGAGGCAAAGTATCTAGGAATGACACTAGACGCGAAACTGAAATGGAAGTCGCACGTTAAAAAGAAACGCGACGAGCTTGAAATTAGATTCAGACAAATGAATTGGCTACTTGGAAGACATTCCAAATTAAGCATATATAACAAACTGCTTTTATACAAGCAGGTGCTTAAACCCGTTTGGACGTATGGTATACAACTTTAGGGTTGTACCAAACGAAGCAATAGAGATATCCCACAATCTTTTCAAAACAAAGTGCTAAGAGTCATAATAAATGTCCTATGGTATAACAGAAACGATGATATCCACGGAGACTTATGAATAACTACCGTCGATGACGAAATAACGAACTTTGCTCGAAAACTCCATATTCATAGAAACTTAGTCGTAGTAAACAGAAGGGAGGTGTTGTTTAGTGGGCAGAAATCTCACACTGCTATGAGCACCGGGCTCACAGTGTCTATGAAGGTTTTCACCTACCCACAAAAAAAAAAAAACTTTTTAAAGGAAGCCTATGAGAAATGTGCAACAAAGATTCAAAGCATCTTATCCAAGAGTGTAGGGTGGATATACCATAACTTCTTCTTTTTGGAGTTTTTTGTTACCATATTCATTTCTTTAGGAGTTGCACCGCAAATATAACATTTTGGTGCAGAATTTGTATTTGACAATACATTACAAACACTACCATCAATCATTGTAAGACGCATTTTAAATGATATGTTTACATTGAAACCATTTTTCTTTAAAGAGAGGTAAGTGAGCTGACCTATAAAAATAATTTTTTTTTATCGGACATGTTGAATAAATAGATTCAATATCTTTATAATGGCCTTAAAGTTCATAAAAAAATTGGCACTGCAATTATTATTTTCAAGATTATTTTTAATCTTATTTGAATGTTATCGACATTAACTTTAGATGTTTTGTTTACAAAATTATATTTTATTAACTGATAATTCCAAGTGAGAACAATACCAATTTCATCTACACTTAAAGCTTTTAAAATTTAAATGAGACTAACATAGCAGTTGTGTAATGATGTATTTGAGAAATTCTAGCAATACTTTCTCCAGTCTTGTTTAGGAGTTTTTTGGAGGTCCATGGATGCAGTTGTTTCAGTTGCGTCCCTATTGCTGGGAAGCATTTGTTTTTTTAAGTTTTCTCAGTTTGTGTAAGATGAGAAAACAATTTTCTTCTTCTTTTCCTTACGGCGAAGTTATGATCCGGAGTAGAAGGATCACAACTCTCCCACTTTACTGCATCAATACTGATCCCCCTGTGGGGTTTGCAGGTTTGACCTCAGGAAGTACCGGCAGGCTTTCCGGTTTCGAATCACTTCGTCACTGAGGCCAATCAAATGCTGGTGTTTTTGCATTTGTGTGATCCAGTTGTTTTTAGGTCAGGGAAAACCAATATTTGTGGTATCCATCATAATACATTATTTTTTTTTTTGAAAGATCCAGATCTAAATATAATGCCAAGGCTTCTTGCGGAGTTAAAACGGTTTTATTTTCATCACGATTGACCCCACTACCAGATTAAGCTCTTCACTCGTGTTTGAAACCAAAAGATCCTCTACTTTCCGTTTTTTTTTGTCTTATGGGAAGGTTCTTGGTATCTTTTTTGGGGTCTTCCGCGATTAGTTCCCGGTTGATCATTAGAAGCAGTATTGGCAAGAATACTCAAAATACCATAAGGAAGTATAAAGTCACTTTTTAACCACACTTCATGACGTTTGATAAATAGAGCGTGGTTTCGCGAACATTGTTTCCATCGCATGTCAAGATTTGAGTCAAAAACCGTGACTCTTTGGGTCAAATGACTTTTAATTGAATTAGAACAATTGTTTATTACTAGGTTTACGGACATTTCTTACGAGTATATACCTATCTCTACGAACACGCGTCAATTTGACGCTTGAACGAATACATATATTTAAAGAAAAAACAACATCAATATAATATATTTACCTCGTTCAACGGATAAAAGTCAGTAAAAGAGATAAAATAAAAATGCGAACGGATTTGTAATTTTCTTTATAAAATTCGAAAGGCGTCAAAATGACGCGTCCCATAAACCTAGTGTTTACTCATTCAACATAAAGCCAGTAAATTCTTCAATTCTTGAGATTTTTCTAACAGAAATTTATTTTTTAAAAATTTTATGGTTTTTTATGGTTTGACCTATTCCTACAAAAAGTTAAATATTTTGTAGATTAGCAAAAAGTAGCAATGAAAGTTTATACTTTCGCAAAATACAATAATAGAAGATTATAATGTGATAAAAGATTTTGCTATACTTTGGTAAGTTCTATTTTAAAATCTTAAATTAAAGGAATTTTCATGACTTTGGGCTATTTTTGATTAATCAATGTTAAGACTAATTCTACTAAAAAATAAATTTAAATGATTATTATTCAGTAATTATTTAGCGTGAACCAAAACCTGATTCCAAACTAGAACTGGAACTAATCCATCAACAAGAAAAGAACAAACGATTGTTAATAACAAATAACAGTTATTAAACATTTATTAGTTGAGCTCCACAGCATTGCAGCATTAAACTACTCTTTCACTTTTTTGATTTTTGTCCACTGGTCAACGCATTGTGAACCGCGGCGAATGTTGAAATATGCGCTCACTATCACATATCCACCCAAATCTCAAGATTATATAAATTGGAGTGTAATGCATCTGCTGAAAGGCCACTCATAACGATATCCTGAGCAGAGGTGTATTACAGTTCTCGGGGCCTTAGGCGAGCTCAATTTTTGGTGGCCCCCTAAGAATTGTTTGAGAAGCAAGCTACCCGCATTAGGTAGTTAGTTGGGGGTATGTGGTGACAAAACTAGATATGTACATTATTTGTCTCTAGTCAGTACGGTGACGGGCAAAGCAGATCTGTTAGAGCAGCATAGGCCAATCAACACTTTCTGACACTAATTGGACTACAAAGAGCATGTCAGCGACATTACGACGTGACTTTAGAGAATGTAAGTTTAACTATTCTACTGGCATCACCCTAACCATGTAGGTTAAAACGGATAAATATGCATTGAAAAGCTTCGATTCTCTGAATGTGGACTTGATAATATGGTGACCAAACTTGGCAAGCACACTTAAGGAGTGGTCTAACGAAGGTTATTTGGTAGCGTATGAATGTGAGAATTCATTTGATAAATGTTTGATAAAGCCAGGTGCAAGGTTATCCCTACTTTTATGTAGAATCAATATGAAAAGGGAACTCAATTTCATTTAATTTGAATTTAAGTCCTGAATCTGACTGAATATTGTAGAAACGACCAGGCAAGAAACGAAAAGTCGATTCCTAACCCGAAGTCGTAACGCGACACGAAGTTACGGAAAATAAGCCGGAAAAAAAGAAGAAAGTAAGAATTTCACAAATATTCGCACTGAGGAAAACCGGCATACTAGGCAACAGCCACCGCCGCCAATTAACAAGATTGGGATTGCGAACTGTAACGAACTGCAAACAAACTTGAAGACATTGGGTCTGCTGGACACTGACAGCTCTTTCGCGTTCAAAAAATTGACAGAAATAAAGTATCATATCTCCATGGTACGAAATGAATCGATATACTCTTCAATAATGTTGTAAAATATTGAAAACTTATTTTCAAAGTGAGTGCTGTGTTGCCGAAATAGTGCGAATTTCGGGAAGAAATTGCGAAAAAATGCACCAACCACGCCTGCTGTACACAGGTTTGTGAATAAAGTTCATGAGATTGGCATGCTAATTGATAACTCAAGTTATACTCACGTTCCTTCCTGTGGAAGGAAATGAACTTAGATGATCTCTGGTTTCAGCTAGAGGGCGCTCCGTGCCATGCAAACCGTTCAACAATCGATCTTTTGTGGACTAAGTTCAATAATCGTGTAATCAACCGTTTGGTGATGGTGCTTGGCCTCCGCAGAGCTACGATTAGATGCCGTTGACGTTTTTTTGTGGGGTGTCGATAAAGATCGTTGTTATGCTGACAATCCAGAAACGATTCAGGCACTTAAGCACAATAACGATCGAGCTATTCGTGAAATAGAACCCCGAATATTCGAAAATATACTGAAAAATTGGGTTCACAGGATGGGCTACTGCCAAATTAGCCGCGGCAGCCATTTAAATGAAATTATTTTCCATAAATAATCAGAAAATGTACTCTCTTCAATAAAGTAAAAAACTTTTAAAGTACAATGTTAAACTGATTTTGCTTTATAGAAATTTTAAAAAGAAACCAACAGATGCCTCACCATTTAGTGTCTTATATACGAAGTGATGAGAAAATTCAATGACACAAAAGAAGAAGTTGTGAATTAAAAAAAAGACACTTTCAAATTGTTGAAGCTCTTAATATCGTTAAACGAGAGATGCAACAAGAAGTAGGTGAAAAACTACGGCTAAGCACCATTTTCTTCTTTTTATGCTAACCTTCGATAAGGCTGAGAATTTTGATAGAATTTATGACATAAAAACGATCCTCAATATCATAGTCATAATCAAGCCTTTGTGTAAGAATGTAAGATTAATCCCACAGTGTAAACGTTTCTACGGATTCAATCACACGCGAATGTATTGTCAGCAAAAGCCGTGATGTGTGAAATGCGCTGGAAATCACCTCTTCATAGACTGAAGAGTAAGTAAACAAACCTCTGAAACCAGTATTAATTGCAAGGAAAACACTCGGCTAATTATCAAGGCTGCTTAACTACTTCACAGCTGGAAAAAGGGCGGTATAAATTTAAAGCCGCAAAATCAACACTCGAAACCGGCAAGTAAAAAAAAAAGCCTTAAACCTGAAAAAGTAACAAAAGAAAAGCTATTGAGCTTTGGACGTCAGTCTTCGCTCGCGATTACGAGTATGTATGTACATGTGCATCAGAAAATTTAACAGCTGAAAGTTCAGCGGACCTTGTATCTCACGTTTCCTCTGTTATTCTTGTGAAACTTGAGGAGCCAAGCAAAATAAATAGACTTATTTTCGAAAGGGTAATTACCGTAACACGTGCACTTCAACGAGAACATAAATATAAAACGAATGCTAACTTGGAATGCAAACCGACTCTTTAAAATCTTGACGAGTTAGAGATACTCATGGGAGAAAAAGATATTGCTTGATTTCTCAAACCCATGTGAGAAGGAATCGCATGCGAAAGTAAGAGGCTATAGTAATTATCACGCTTGTCACTCATCGCAAACGACAAGATGCGGATCATCTTTGTACATAAAAGACTCAGTTAAATTCAATTTAATTCAAATTTCTTTATTCATACGTATATGTATAAAAATAAGTTAAGCAGTTAATATATAAAGAATGGTTAGTGACATCTTTATTTAAGAAGATAGAGATGTTGCTACATTATATACATTGTTTCGACTTTATTTACAAAGGTAGAAAAATAGAAGTTACATTTTTTAAAAACTCCAATAATTGAAGAGAGAAAAATAATTTTTAACAAATGAAAAAGGATAAAAAATAAATAAATATTTGGCGCAACATCTCTTTAAGTGCCAGGGCCTAGCTTCTCGCAACCACTCGTGTTGTGTGCGTTATATTTTTCACACGAATGGAAGGGACCTACAGTTTAGTGCCGTGTCCGAATGGCAATTTGTTTTGAGAAGCTTTTTCGTGACAACAATACTCTCGGATGTTTGTCAGACGTTCGCGAGAGGTGGGATCGTGAAAAAACTTTTTTGGTGTTTTTCTGGGATTCGAACTTGGAACCTCTTGCATAGTGATCCGACACACATTTTCATTCATTTTTAACGCATTTTTATTATTACTTCATTAAACTTATAGCTAGACAAAAAACGCTTAAAACTAGCTAAAATACTTAAAACTATGTCTTTCGACGTAACGAACTTGAAAATTGTTTATTTTTTTTTTTTTTTTTTAATTTTAAATTATATTAAGAAAATTATTATACAAAAAACTTAGTAAATTAACTTTTTTTTTTATTTTTATTCTTATATATATAACTTAACAAACTACCTCAAAAAAAATCTTAAACTATCTTATTCTAAATTAGCCTATCTTATTTTACTTTTCGTATTTTTATACATAACTTTTTTTTTGGTTTTTGTTTTCTTTAATTTTTTTTTTTTTTTTTCTTTTTTTTATCGAGTGCTGTTTTTTTTATGTTTTTTGTGCTTTTTCTGTTTTTTTTTTTTGTATTTTCTCATCCAAGTGCTGTGGATTTATATATTTTTTTTTTTTAAACTAAACTACCTAAACCTAAACTATGTAAGTCGGCCATGGATATAGAACAGCCAACCTTAAACATCCAACAGGCTACCCTGGATTAGGAGGAAACGACGAAGGAGTTTCCTCTCTTTCGGCTAGCCACCAGAAATGACCGTACTGACGTTGTACGTCATCAATATCGCGACCCGATACCGCCCTACTAAACCTAACTACTGTCGTAGTTGAGTGGTCTATCCACAACTGTCCGAGCAACGTGGAAGATTAGCGGCACCAATCTGTCCTGGATCAAACCTTTCTCATCAAAATAGAGAAACGCCTCTGGGGGAACAAAGCCGTTAAGGCGTACTCTCTCGTGATACTCATAATTCTCATAATTGGGGTAATACGCCTCACAGATCAGGTTGTTCGTCGAGCTCATTGCTCTTGCAATGTGCCTTCGAATCAGCTTGATAACGAAATTATCCACTCTTATTAGGTTAGCCCTTTTGTAAAGGACCTCATTGGGATAGAATTTTATGTACTGGGACTCTGGTCTTCTGTACAAATGAAGGCAAGCCCGAAGGCAAGCCCTCTCAAACACCCGAATTTTTTCCAACAAGCTTGCTCGCACGTTGAACCACACGGGGCATCCATATACGAGTATGGGTCGGATGAGGGCCAGAAGATTACCTTTACCCTTGCATCGAGTTGCTTGCTATAAAAAAGTCTCTTTGTAAGGGCAAAAGCACCTTTGGCTTTGGCCAGAGCAGCATCTATATGTTTGTTAAAATATAGATATTGGACCAAAGCCCCAGGTATCTGACTACACTTCGACACGCAATTGGCTGTCCGTGTGGTCCCACGATTGAGAACTTTCGCCAATTCTTTCTGGTATCCCTAGAGGCACCAGACAACGGCGTCCTAAAAATAATAATTTCCGATTTCTGGAAGTTGATCTTCAACTTCCAGTCATCGCAATATCGCTGAATCTTATCGAAGTCACGTTGCAAGAGAATTGCAATGACCTCGATTTTTGGTCCTGAACTGTACGCGATCAAGTCGTCTGCGTACGCTATGGCATGGTGTAGTGATCCTATGAGATCGCTCGTGTAAATGTTGAAAAGGATCGGTGAATTAACCGCACCTTGTTGCAGACCGTTTTTAATTAGAAATGTTCCAGTAGAAGTCACATTGCCATTTTGGACAATGAACTGTCTACTGGTGAGCATGTTATGTAGTATGTACAGCAGTAGTTTGGTTATGCCCAGCCTGCTCAGCTTGTAGAAGAGTCCCTCTAACCCTAGTGGTACCCCCCGGTGTCGAAGGCCTTCTCCAAGTCAATCAGGCACGACCCGTGCAGTGGTTCTTGCTTTTGTTCCATTGGATATCCAATACCAGTTTAGACGCGGCATGTACAGTCTCATGACCCGCCTTGAAACCGAATTGGTTATCCGGAATTATATTACTGTTCTCAGTCCACTTAAGCAATGCGCTGGATAATGTGCATTATTCAGTGCAATGCGCTGGATAATGTGCATTATTCAGTGCAATGCGCTGGATAATGTGCATTATTCAGTGCATTGTTAAACAGAGTGGTGTAAATGTCGACCGCTTCTAGAGAGAGATGTCGAAGCACAATGTTCAATACCCCGTCGATTCCCACAGATTTCTTCCGCTTCAATGAGTCGAAGATCGCTTGGAGCTCCACCTTCGATATGAACGGGGGATGTACCCTTTCATCGACGATGAGACTATTTGCCATGTTATCGTCATTGAACTAGGTAAAACCTATGTTCTCGGTTCGCTAGTGCTCTATATCATTTCGAAGGTAGAAATTGTGCACAAGGACGCGATTTTCCAGGTCGTGGTTCGAACAAATGGTATCATTCACCTTGTCACTTCCTGGAAAGTCGCTCCTATAGCCTCTACCTTCTCTTCCTGATCTTCGATCACTAAGAAGTTGTCATCCTCTATTGCGTTATCTGGATCTATACCTGCTGTTATCAGTATTCGTCCATTGTTCGTCGTTCGGGCGATCTTAAGACATGGAAGGTCGTTTTGATTCTTCCTGCGAAATATTTTATTTATTTGCGGGAACATACTCGGGTTGTTGGATTTTACAGTCCGAATTTTGTTGTTCCAATGCAAATTTACAGAAAGTCTGTAATTTTCTCTAATTAATTTTTGGAGGTTTTTAATCAACGACTTCAGCGTCCTAACCTCCGACTTTTGTCTGTTATAAATAAATTACAGAAATATGTAGATACATGCCTTTTTTTGCCGAATAGCGCAAGAGAGTTTCGATTTTGTGATGATTAAGACCAAGGTTTATTACATTTCTTATGGATGGAATTTCCAAGAGCAGAGTGATAAATAGGTTTGCATGAAACAATTGAGTAAAAGTTTTTGTAACTTGTAGTGCGAAAAGCAGGAACATTTACAATAAAGTTTGAATGGCTACGTAAGCTGCGTAAGTCAGAAATTTGACTTTCCAGATATCCGCCTCTCATGAAGAAGACCTTCAGAACTTTAAAATAAAATAAATGTCGCACCGGAAGAATTTTCAAGGAACTAAACAGTTCCATTGTATGTGCTGACCGGTGAGAACTACAAACTTTTCGTATTGTAGATTTTTAAGAGACAGTTAATAGCTGCAGTTTATATTGCAATTTTGGTTGGACTAAGCCATAATAAACCATTTTCATAGTGTTAAGAGAGCAATATTTTCTAAGGCGGAAAAGACAACGAGTGGAGGAAAGTAGATATTTTTTCAAAGAAGCAATGTGTTTGGGTACTTCATTGGTTGTTTAAACAAGTCGTGACTTGCACAGAATGAAATATTATATCTAAGTCGGGGCACTGCTGCATAGTAAGACTGAAATAATAATAAGTCTGTGTTTGGCAAACCAACATTTTAATAAAAATACTCGTACATCATGAAATATACCACCGATTAAATCTAATGGACTGACTGAACGATATGCAATTCCAGGGTAATCGGCAAAAGCTTAAGCTTTACCCAAGAATGGAAGTGTAAATAGGGAATTTATATATGTATATCAAACATAAAATTCGACCTTGTGGTACCCCCCAAGTTATTTGTTTTAGAACTGCTTATATTGCTACCAATTTTTACATATTGAATTTTATCTTTAAGATAAGACTCAAACCATTTGTCATGTCAAACGCCTTAGTTATATCAACAAAAAGGCCATTGCAAAAATGGTTGTCATCTGAACCTTGAAAAACAGGCCAGTCTTGTAACCAAACTGCATAGGACTACAAAAATCTATTATACATGATTAAGGTAGGCTAAAATTCTTGTTTTAACTACTTTTCCAAATACTGCCAAAGTTGAAGACAATAAAGAAATTGGTCTATGATTTGATTTGTCTATCCTGTTACCCTTCTTAAATAATGGAATCACTACAGCGCATTTCAGTTCAGCGGGAAAAGTTACAGACATAATGCTAAAATTAAAAATATAAGACAACGTTGGACCCAATTTAGTAGATATTTCTAAATTGTGTCCAATGTTCTTTAGAATCAAATACGAAATTTCATCATTTCCATTAGATAGAGAATTAATAGCTTTAAGCAATTCAAATCCCGTGATTGACTCAAAAACGAAGCTGTTTCTATAACCGTTGCCTTGAGTACCAGGTTTAGTGCAACAGTTACAAGCAGTTTGCGAACTCCCTGAAAAAAAAAATTGTCCAATAGGAGCAAAGTAATTGCTGAATTCATTGGCTATTTGTAAAAAAATTGAAATGTTATTACTGTCACAAACTACTGTACAAACTTTTCGACTAACAATACTGTTAACGACTTTTTAAGATTGCCATTTTCCTCTTGCATTCTGGAATGATAATAGCTATTCCGAGCGTTTTTAACTTCCTTATTCACTTTTTTGCAAAGTTTATTAAAACGTCTTTTTAAGTTATTATTCAATGGATGTTTCTAACGTTTTTTTCTTAGATTGCGTTTTAGATTTATTTTTTTACGAGAGGTACGAGATGTCCAAGGTTTAAGCTGACACTCCGATCTTTTCAGTGTTAGAGTGCAAGTAGATGAACTTTATGTGATGTTTAAGAATCCTAAGAAATATATCACATCTTCTAGAAGCAAGGGCGGATCCAGAGGGGTGGCACAGAATTTTTCGTAAATCGTCTAAGAACAAATTAGGTGATGTAAAATGTAGACAAAATTAAATATTTTTTGTGAATATTGTAACAAACCTTGATGACATCCGCGCTTCTTACATTAAAAACTTTAATATCACACTCGTACAAGTTCGATACAAAAACTCCCACTCCACCGGAAGAGTACGTACTCGTACATATCATTAGTATTTCCAAAAAAAATTGCAATTAGATATGGTAATCTTCAATTTCGCAAGAATAAATCCAAATTTCAGATCACGCAAAGAATATCACCAATATTCTGTACATAATAACATTTCTGTATGTCCTCAGTCGATACGGGTATATTTAAAGCTTTACTCTATCGAACAGTTTTAAGACCTGAAAATAAAGCTTGATTCAAGTAAACCCGACATGCTTATAAAGTAGACATGGTTTTACAAATATATTCAACTCGCTTAGACTTTCATTATTGGCGGCGATTTAAATGCGGAACACACCTTCTGGGGTTCAGGACGCATCTCACAAAAAGGTAGAATGATCTATAAAGCAAACAGACATACCGTATCTACCACTTTCATAAAAGTCGAAGAAAGCTTTGATCTTTCCTCTGACCATTGTCCAGTCATTCTGATAATGAGCGAAACCCTAAATGAAAAACATAACCAGCGAGACTAACTGGCAGAAATACTAATTGGGAAGGTTTCAAGAAAGAAATTAAAGAGAATATTGAACTGAGCGAACCATTTAAGATGCCCTTTGAACTTGAAGTCGAAGTTGATGGCCTCGTTGAAATTGTGCAGTACGCCGCGTGGAATAACACTCCCAAAGAAAAAAGCCCACAAATTGCGGTCTAAAATATCCACCGGAAATAAAACAAATTATAAAGGAGAAATGAAAAGCACATAAGAAATGGCACCAAAGTCGTGATCCAAAACATACTCGTAGCACAGTTGAATCATATGCGTAACATGCTGAAACAGACTATTAGGAATTTTATAAACCGTGCAAAAAGTACTTACCTTGAAAGCTTGACAGACGAAAAAGAATCCTATTATTCGCTTTAGAAAGCAGCAAAAGGCACTAAAAGACCTGAAATCTCTCAATCAAGAAAAATCACGGCAAATGGGCGAAGAGACAAAGAGAAACGGACATTTTTAGCACCCATCTAGAAGAGACTTTTAAGCCGTTCGATGGTCAAGCGTTTATTTATAAAAATAATGCAACGAAAATAGCACCTGACAATTGCACAATAAATAGTACAACATATATTTATTTATTTACGCTTAATACAAGAACTTAAAGCTGAAGTTAAAACTGAAAATAATTAAACTAAAGCTGTACTTAAAAGTAACAGTTTCTCGGTCAGGAGGAAGAATTAAAAGAATGAAGGGCTTATCTCAGGGAGGCTCTGCTATTATAAAAGCCTAAAGCGGTTTGAATGCGATTAGATCTGCGGAGCATTCTGGACATTGTTTCATGATATCCATATATATATATATTTTTTTTTTTTCCGAGAGGGTGAAAATCTTCTAAAGACACCATAAGGCCCAACCGCGCGTGCTTATGGTAGTATGAGATTTTTATTCACTAAAAACACCACTCTTCAAGATTAATACTACAACTAATCCGACGCTTATCCAGCAGTTTTATTTTCGCTTACGAGACTCGTGATTTTTGGAAAAAAGATGCTCGTAGTTTAAAAAGAATGTTGCACTTTAGGCAGGTTAAATTCCAATGAAAGTTCCTGCGGTTTACACGACAGGCATATACTATGACGCGAGGTCAAAAGGGTTTTGTCCTTTGCAGGCGACGAATTGAATTGTTCGCGTCAAGTAGTTAAGTGACGGTACGGTTACAATAGCCTTGAACACGATCTTTGTGTTTACGAGCAAATTTTGTTATCTCTTCAGTTCCCAGATCCCTATGAATATCTTCGCTACCACGGTGCGCTAACGATCGTTCTAAGAACTTTATGTTTCTATTGCTTTTCCTTGTACAACCGCATAGTTGTAGACCATACGTCCACACTGGCTATAGCGCTTGCTTATAAATAAGCAGTTTGTTATGTAGGTTCAACTTCGAATGTTTTCCGAGCAGCCAATACATTTGTCGTTATTTCTTTTCGAGCTCGGCGCGTTTCTTTTTTACGTGCGATTTCCATTTAAGCTTAACATCTAGAGTCATTCCTAGATATTTTGCTTCATTCGCGTACGGTATTTGAACTGAGTTTAAATATACGGGTAATCTATCCAAATTTTTTGTAGGTAAAGTTGACGTGAGTAGGTTTGCTTTCATTTAGCACTATACGCCAAGAATTCGTCCAAGCGTGGACTTTTCAGTTGCTGCAATCGCCTGACACGAAAATGTCTTTTGGTGAGGTACGATCGTAAGATTAGAAAGAGTTGCCGTGGCAGTAATAGTTGCAATTTATACTCCAAGCCGTAGTGCAAAACCATATCGAAAGCTTGTGAGACGTCAAGAGATACACCACAACAAATCTTTTTTTCTTCAAGAGTTCTCTCAATCACGTCAGTTATTTTGTGGACTTGGTCGATTGTAGAATGATTGTTTCTAAATCCAAACTGATGATCAGGAATGAGACGTCTTTCGTCGATTACGGGTTGTAGTCGTTTAAAAAGTAGTTTTTTCAAATATTTTAGATATAACCGGCAATAGGGAAATAAGTCGATATGATTTCTTCTCATTCAGAGGTTTGCCTGGCTTCGGGACCATTATCTCGGCGACTTTCCATTGTCTCGGAACGTAGAGCAATCTGAATGAAGTGTTAGTCAAATATAGCAGTTTGATGAGAGCTTTATTCGCCAATTCCTTGACCACCTGCGGCGTTATCAAGTCGTAACCCGGTGCTTTTTTCGTCTTTAGATTTTTGATCGCTTCCCTCAGTTCAATCAATGCAACTTTCTTTACTTTAAAGTTGTCACATGTCGTGACTGAGGAGTCGGGCGTTAAAAATTCTGCCTTTTCTTTATCACTCTTGACCCAATTTCCATCGTTTTTCCGAATTGGTGGCGCTTGCATTTGAGGTTTCCGGACGCCTTTTAGCGCTTTCCAAAGTGAATAACTTGATTCTCTTCCAGTGGAGAGATTATCTTATTGCTTTTAAATTATCGAATACTATCTCTAAAGCGATTGCATAGTCGGTTAAGGACCTTTCTATGCTGCGGTACACGAGTCATCTCCCTCACCAGTTCAATAATTTCTCTGGGATACTTTTCGTAGCGGTTAATTTTGTAGCTTCTAGAAAGAGTGTTTCTCCATTCCGCTCTTTGGATTGCTTCTACGAAACGATCAACTTCGTCCTCCAGTTCACAAGGTGTTTTAAGTGTTACATTCAAGGCTATGTATGTCGCAATCATTTCGAAATGAGCTTGATGAGTTGAGTTCCCTATCACAGATAACACCCAAATCGCGTAGTGAAGAAACAGAGGGAATAGGCTCACTGCAAATGGACTTTATATTGACGTTTTTCCAAGAAAGTTTTGATCCATGAGATAAACCCCAATTGAAAACCAAGAACTTTAAGTTTGAGGAGAATGACTGCATGCGAAATTTTGTCGAAGGCTTTGCTGAAGTCGGTGACAACTACATCGATTCCATTACATTGTGTCATAAACTATGCTTTCAAAGAGCTTAGGTATGCAGGACAGTTTAGCGATGGGCCGGTAGTTATATACGCTAGAGCATTGTGGATGCTGTCAACTTGGATAGAACTAAAGTTAATTTTACTGAGAAGATTATTAAGTTTAGCGAAATCTGCTTTACGAAAATTAAAACAACCTATATATGAGTTTTCACTATAAGGAGTTGTACTTAATCTGTCGTACTTAGGAATAGAGATGGGTGGAAGCGATCTAATGTGCAGAGAAGATGGTTGCTTGCAGTTACTATGCAATTGGCGGCATCGGTTGAGAAGATTAGGTCTATTTGTCTACCTTAGTTGTTCATAACGCCACTTATTTGAAAAAAGCTGGAATCAATGAGACAGTCAGTGAAAACAACTTTATTTTCAAAGGTAGGGTTTGCAGCAACAAAATGGAACTCATCTTCAGACTGGGCCCATTGTAAATGGAGAAGATTAAAGTCTCCCAGAATCATGTCGTCGTCGCAGGGGTCTACAATGTCACATAAGGAATCGATCGCATGTACGGCAAGCTGATAGCTCTGGATTGGTTGAAAAGGGCGAATGTAGCAACCCAGTATGTAGAGGTTACGCATTGGGAAGGTGATTTTGACGCAAATATATTCAAAGTAAATTTTTCGATCTCTCAAACATAAAAGATCTTGGTTCACGGGTCTAAAAAGGCAGGTGATGTGATGGTGGAACTAGTGGCGCCAGTATTTAAAGATGGTATGTTAGAAGGTTAGAAGATCTAGGTAGGGATGACGATGAAACTCGCTTGATGTTCGGCAATTTGGTAGCAGATTTAATATTAGGAAATAAACCTATTTTAAAAGACGAGTTATAATTGGAGCGCGGGGGGATTAGAAGTATGATGCTTAGATCTAGAGTTAATTATAGGCTTAGAGCTAGTATTTTTATTATTAGATCTATTAATTAACTTATCTATACGGATCATTGTCATCTCGCCCACGGCAATTTCATTTACCCAAGAGTGGAAGAGCCAGTCGTAATTTTGAGGTAACACAACCCTGAAGGATCGACAGTTTGTGGACGTTGATCGAACCGCTCGGCATTTAACACCAGTGATTCAGAAGTTTGGTTGAACAAGTTGATTATCCAGGATGCGTTAGCTTGTTTCGGAACGTTATTAATTAGGTAGGCAGTGTATCCTTTTTTAACCTAGTATTGGATGAGCACCAAATTGTTCAATTGTGGTTCATGAGATCAGTTATTTGAGTGGCCAACGATTCAATTAAAAATAAGTTACTAAACAAGGACTCAGTTAAAAGATGCATATCCGCATGAATAGAGTTGCGTCAAGGTGTGTTCTGGTAAGAGCGTCGCGAGATTTCTTTAAAGTGGATTCACTTAGCGCCACCTGTTGCTTGTCGATATTTTTAAACTTTAAGTTCTTTAGCTCACTGGCACTTTTAACGACACTAATTAGGTCCTCAACATATCTAGTGACTTCATAAACCTTAGCCAGTTGGGCAAGCTTTTTTTTTATTTGGAAGGTAGTTTTAATTGACAGAAGAGCGAGTTTGTCAACTCGTTATGGCATTATATAGCAAACATAACGTGCGACAGTGAAATCTCTTTGCATTCGTCGCAGAAGAAACAGTGATGCAGAAATTGTTTAATAAATCTTTAAGATAGATCACAGATCTCTTACTGATGCCAGTACATAGAGGTGGAACGATATACCACAGAGGCCCCTTCAAGTGACAAATTCAACACTTCAGCTTTCGGTGCAGTTTATTATAAATGCTGTATATTTTTTAGCGTTAACACAGAATTTTTAAAATTAAATTTACGAGGCAGGAAGAAAAAAAGAAAACACCCTGAACTGGATGTGGAATGACTATTGAAAACACTAATGGAACTCGAAAAAGGCATAAAGAAATTAAAACTTAAGAAATCTTCTGGTTACGATTTAATAACAGGAGAGGTTCTAAAAATGTTGCGTAGAAAAGTATACTGGTGTTCCCCAAGGCTCTTTTTTGTCGCCGACTCTTTTTCTTATTTTTATAAATGATCTCTTTTCTGCAACTTCTAATCCAATCCATTCCTTTGCTGATGACAGTACAATCAGCTTTTCATATTCGTCCCCCAAAAACACGTCCTTGCTCTTCGGCACCAACAGGGTGGAATTTAATGCTTCCAAAACAAAATGCTGTCTTTTGTTCCTTAAAGGAAACCATAACCATCAACCATTATCCATGAATTGTACTTGCATCGCTGAAATCAAAAGACTTGCTATTCTCGGTATGTGTATTAATAACCATCTTCGATGGAACGATCGCAGCTTTTCAATATTATAAATGCAGCGCTTAGATTGGAATACGTCTCGAGTCAATGGAAAGTTGTGGAAGACATTTGTTTTATTTATTTATTTATAACTTTATTAACACGTAAATCAATTACAATGTTAATATAATTTACTGAGCTTTAGCTAAGTTAAAAATTTGCTTTTCAAATATTCTAAAAAAAAATCCAACCAGCACGACCTTATGCGTGCACCACCGGTTTATAGATAAAATAACAAGTATACAGATAAAACTAACTTCACAATTATTTTATGATTAAAATCTAAGCTCGCCCTGGCTGACCATGATCATATCATTCCCACGATGATTCGAACACGTCTGCGCATGCCAGGCAAAAAGTGCAAGCGATGCGTCTATGCCTGAATTCGATACCGTCTCGGGTTACATCCGGAGGTTGAGCGTGTGAATATGACTGCGCGTCTGAATACCGCCCATGTTAACTGCTACCATGACACGAATTAAGAATAAAAATAAAAATAATATTATAACAGTCATATATATTAATAATACAAAGTTAACTAAATTAATTTCAAATATAGTTTTCCATTTTGACTTCACAGATTGATTTGTAGGTTTGGTTGATGTTTTCTTCTGATGGGTTTTTGAGTAGGTTCAGTAAGGATGAGTTGGAAAGTAGTGTTTTTGAGACATCTTTGATTTTAGTGCAATCATAGACAAGGTGTTTGATGATGATTATATCATTTTCATTACAGAGATGACAGTTCGGAGGGTCAGATTTTGATATAAGATGGCCGTGGGTGGTGTTAGTGTGCCCCATTCGAAGATGCAGATATATTTTGCTTTTTTTCCATGAGCATTGCGTGGGGTAGATGATCCTTTCAGCATTTGGATCAATACCAGAGTAATGATGTCTGTATTGCACCCAATCGTCATATAGTTTCACGTCCCAATAATGATTTATTTCTTTTCTCCTGTCTTTGTTGTTTGGAATGTAAATAGTAGCTAATGGTTCATTTGTTGCGGATTTTGCGGCTTTATCTGCTGTTTCGTTACCTTTTATCCCAACGTATCCTGGAATCCACATGAGTTTTATATTATTCCGATGGCCAATTAGTTTGTTGCGGATATTCTTCGGATAGAGCGTTATGTTATCAATATTACACACTGCTTCTAGTATGGAAAGGCTGTCAGAACAGATAATAGTTTTTTCGAGCCCGAGATTTCAATCGCCCTTAAAATAGCCATAGCTTCGGCTGAGAAAACTGAAGCGGCATTTCTAAGAAGTCCTTTTGATATTATAGTACCGTCCTGGGTGGAGACAGCAAAGGCTGTGCCAAGGTCGTTTTTAGATCCGTCAGTGAAGACGAAATTGAACTTACATATGTATATATTCAGTCTGCATTATTTCAAGGAAACTGTGCTTATACTGCTCGTTAGAGGTTGTCATTTTTTGTAAGCACTTGAGATGGGTATTTACACTGCCTCTTGGTAGAGTCCAAGGTGGTTTGGCGGCAGGTTGTACATATAATTATTCAAAATCGGGATATCTATTTGTTTTGAAAAAAGTATGGTTTTGTAGAGCGTAGACGGGGTTTAGGAACTTTTTCGCGGCTTAGACATTGCTTAGCGTCGATTGAGAAAAGACAACTTCCGGATGTACTTAACCTTTGGATGAGAAGAGATGTGAGGTGTTGTACTCTTTGCTCTATGGAAGGAAGATCAGCTTCGGCTAACATATTTTTTATAGGCGTAGTTTTAAACGCTTTTAGGCTCCATCGTTTGGCAGTATGGTACTGAGGTTTTATTATATTTAGTGAAACACTTTCCATAAATACTCATTCCATAATGGATTTTGGCAAGTATGGTTGATCTGATGTTACTTATAAGTGAACTAAACTATTTTTAGATGATAAATATTATATTTAACAATCTGGTAGCTAAGCTTTTTTCTTGCAATCAAATTTAATGCCAAGCAAACAGAAATTATTTACATTTACTATTGTATTGTAATTCCGACATAAAACAATATTTTTGAACAACTAGTTTTCCTACAGATGTGTAATATTTTACTTTTTTGTAATGAAATTTTTGAACAGGAGTAAGAACACCAGGCTAAAATATCTGCAAGAATGTTTGAAAATATTGAGGCAGTAGTTGTGAGATCTTTTCATTTTGTAAACAACGTTAAGTCATCTGCATATAATTAATTAATTTCGCTAAGATCGTTAAAAGCTATTACGAAAAGGACGACTGAAAGCAAATATCCTTGCGGAATTCCGTTTTCAAAATCTTTGATTGAAGAATATACATCACCTAATATTATTCAGAATTGTCTGTTACTTAGGAAAGATTTAATAAAATTATAAACTGTTGTCCCAATTTTCCATTCCACAAGTTTTTTAAGGATGATATGGATTTCTATCGAAGATGAATGGTGAAGGAGTTCGGTTTTGAGGCAGGGAGTACTGAGGTTAAAATCAAACTGAGTGAGGTTTGAGTTCACTTTTCGCAGCATACGGGAAATTGGTTCATTAGATCCATATAAAGTGCGGTGGGACGGTGGATAGAAAAGACGAGGGCATCGTAAATTTCGTGGGTTGGTATTGAAGAAAATTGAATTATAAAGAGATGCGCAATAGGCAGAGCCTGAAAGAAGTAGATGAATGAAAAGAATGTCTGCAACATCTCTGCGTTTCTCTAGAGTACTCAGGTTGATGAGGTTGAGGCGGTCTTGATAGGGAGGCAAGATAAATGGATCGTTCCAAGGAAGACCTCGAAGGTAAATCGAAGAAATCGACAAAAATCGGGGCGCACAAAGGTAATGTAGAGGGATCTGGACACGTAAGGGTCGGAGAATTCTTAGGACCATCGTTTGAGAAAGCCAAGTGATTAGTTAGCTTTACGAATTATCTCATCAATATGTGAACAGAAATTTAGTTCCCTATCGTACAATATTCTATATCGCGACTCGATACCGCCCTACTAAACTGGAGTCGCTCCACACTGGTGCGTGCAACGTCTCTGTCGTAATTGAATCGCCTATCCACAACTGTCCGAGCAACGTGGAAGATTAGCGGCATCGCCAATCTCTCATGAATCAGACCTTTCTCATCAAAATAGAGGAACGCCTGTGGGAGATCCGGTTATTCATCGAGCTCATTGCTCTTCTAATGTGCCTTCGAATCAGCTTGATCAGGAAATTACCCACCCTTATTAGGTTAGCCCTGTTGTACAGGACCTCATTGGCATAGAATTTTATGTACTGGAACTCTGGTGCTCTGTATAAATGAAGGCAAACCCGAAGGCAAGACCTCTCAAACACCCGAATCTTCTCCAACAAGCTTGCTCACACGTTGAAGCACACGGGGCATCCATATACGACCATGGGCCGAATGAGGGCCATGTAACAGATTACCTTTACCCTTGCATTGAGATGCTTGCTTTAAAAAAGTCTCTTTGTAAGGGCAAAAGCACCCTTGGCTCTAGCCAGAGCAGCATCTATATGTTTCTTAAAATATAAATATTGGTCTAACCAGAGCCCCAGGAATCTGACTACACTTCGACACGCAAGCGGCTGTCCGTGCGGTCTCACGACTGAGAACTTTCGCCAATTATTTGTGGTATTCCTAAAGGCTCCAGACAATGGCGTTCTAAAAACAATGGTTTCCGATTTCTGGAAGTTAATCTTCAACTTCCAGTCATCGCAATATCGCTGAATCTTATCGAAGTCACGTTGAAAGAGCAATGCAATGACCTCGATTTTTGGTCCTGATCTGTACGCGATCAAGTCGTCTACGCACGTTATGGCATGGTAAAGTGATCCTATGAGATCGCTCGTGTAAATGTTGAAAAGGATCGGTGAATTCACAGCACCTTGTTGCAGACCGTTTTTGATTTGAAATGTTAAAGCAGAAGTCAGATTGCCATTTCTGACAATGAACTTTCTACTGGTGACCATGTTATAAAGTATGTACAGCAGTGGTTTGCTTATGCCCAGCCTGTCCCAAGTCAATCAGGCAGGCACCTGATGCCACTGTTTCTTGCTTTTGTTCCATTGGATATCCGATACCAATTTAAAACCGAATTGGTAATCCGGAATTATATTATTGTTCTCAGTCCACTTAAGCAGGGCTCTATTGATCACTTTTTCGAATACCTTGCTGATGTTCGGAAGGAGACTTATCGACCGGAGATTTGCCGGATTGGAAGTGTCCTTACCCCTTTTGGGGATGGGTTGTATCACTGATGTTTTCCAATGCGCTGGATAATGTGCATTATTCAGCGCATTGTTAAACAGAGTGGTGTAAATGTCCTCTGCTTCTAGAGGGAGATGGTCTCGTTAAGAACAATGAGCCAAAGTTTCGTCCAGTCGCAGACTTTATCCAAAGCTCGTTGGAGTTTTTCAGTTGCTGACTCGATTGAACTTTCCGTTGCCAAAATAGCGGTATCGTCCGCGAACGTAGCTACTATGGTACCTTCAGTTTGGGGTATATCTCGAGTGTACACCAAGGACACTTCCTTGCGGAACTCCAGCGGCAATTTCCTTGAACTCGGAATACTCAGATCCGTGTTTAACACGAAATAATCTGTTTTCGAGGTAGGATTCTAAGATCGTAAATAAGTGTTTGGAAATGTCTTCTCAACAAACACCAAATAAATTTTCTCTTTTTTTCTTGTTTACTTTACAGGAAAAATTAAAGGCAGATTTACTTTATTACAGGAAAAGTTACTAGCAGATTCGCTACCACGAGCCACGTCCTTTCGGACTCGTGCCAGAAAGAAAAAGGACCGAACAAAACCGATCACGTTGCTTTTATGTCAAAAAGCAGCGAGGTGCGAGAAATGATATGGATGATCGAGTTGAATGTGTGCGTTGATAGGCGAGGTTATCGATTGAGTGTAGTTATCGACTTGAAACTGACAAGTCTAAACTTAGCATCGATGATGATTCGTTGCCGCCACAGTACCCCCTCTTCAGTGGACAGGTCTACTGTGCACGATACCTATCCGGTGGCTTAACATCCCTACCTGCTCGCGAAGTTACAATTGCCCCTCTATCTCGAACACGCTTTGAATTGACTGCCGATGTTCCCTTCTCGTGACCGACTTCTTTAGTAAAGGCTACTCGCTTCTGTGGATTGGACCTTAAACCGTCGTAAGGGTGTTGCAGCGAAGTTCTAACTGTGTCATTGCGTACAAACACGTGATCGGAAGTCATGGGATCTTTGAACATGAATGGCTTTTGCAAGGCGTGGTTCGAAGACGGTGCTGGTCTCAGCTCGACAAAGTATTGTTTCAGATCAGTTACAAATTCTGTTTGGGGTTTCACAATGCTTGAATGTAAAAATGCATGCGGAAGCCTCAGATTTTTGCCATACACCAACTCTGCTGAAAAGGTTTGCAAGTCTTCTCGTAGCGCGGTTCGAAGGCCTAGAAGAATCCACGGAAGCGTTTTTGACCACTGCTTGTTCTGATAACACATGATAGCGGTCTTTAACGTCCTGTGCCACCTTTCAATCATTCCGTTAGCCTGCGGATGATATGCAGTCGTACGGTTCCTCTTGAATCCTAAGAGTTTGCTTAACTCCTCGAACAACTTTGACTCGAACTGCTTCCCTTGATCTGTGATGACCGTGGAGGGTACGCCAAAGCGCGGAATCCATTCCCGGCATAATGCTTCGGCAACGGTTTCTGCCCGTATATCGGTCAGTGGAATGGCCTCTGGCCAACGTGTGTATCGATAAATCAGAGTTAAGCAATAGCGCCAGTTCTCCGAGGTGGGTAGCGGTCCGACAATATCTAAGTGAATAGTGTAGAAGCAGTTGATATTTTCCGCGAATTTCTCTAAGGGATTGATCACGTGTCTGCTGACCTTTGAACGTTGGCACGGAATGCAATTCCTTGCCCACGAACGAGCATCCTTGTTGATGGAAGGCCAAATGAATTTGCTTTGCATTGCTTTGACGGTCGCCCGAATGCCAGGGTGCCATAGGTTGTGTTCCTTCTCAAAAATACTCCTACGAAAACGCTGCGGAATGAATGGCCTCACCCTGTCGGTGGAAACGTCGCAGTACAAAAGGTTGTTGGTTCCAGGAAACGGAAACGCCTTAAATTGAGTGGATCCGTCCGACTCTTGCAAACGTTTCAATTCCTCATCTCCCTCCTGAACCTTTGCGATCGCCTCATAGTCAACGCTTTCAGGAATCGTTAGTTCGTGCAATCTGGAGAACGCGTCTGCCACTATGTTTTTTTTACCTGGTAAGTGCCGAATATCGGCTGTGAATTGAGATATCAAGTCTAAGTGTGTTCGCTGTCGGTGCGTCGCCTTCTCAGTATTCTGACGTAAGGCATAAATGAGCGGTTTGTGGTCAGTGTACAGCGCGAACTATCTTCCCTCCAACAAATGCTTAAAGTGCCTGATCGAGGCATACGCCGCCAGTAGCTCCCTGTCCTATGCACTGTATTTGCGTTCTGTTTTGGATAGTTTGACAGCTTAGGGGCTGCCAATGTGAGTCAAGCTTTTGTTGAACTACTGCTCCAATGGCAGAGTCTGAGGCGTCGACTACGAGCGCTAACTCGGCGTTTAAGACCGGGAAAGCAAGTATTGTGGCGCTGCTCAACTGGTCTTTGCACTCTTTAAAAGCATGTAAGGCTTCTGGGGTCCACACTATCTCCCGCTTATCATTTTTCCGTTTGCTACCTTCGAGGTAGTTGTTCAGAAGAATTTGTGAGCGTGCCGCGTTTGGGATAAACCGTCGATAAAAGTTTATCAATCCGAGGAACCTTCTCATGTCTTTTACAGTTCTGGGTGGCTCGTACTTGATTATTGCTTCGACCTTCATTTGATTGGGGCGAATGCCACTTGCATCAATCGTGTGCCCAAGGAAATTGACTGACGATTGTGCGAAACTGCTTTTGTTCAGATTGACAACGAGCCCAAATTCGTGCAACTTACGTAAAATGATTTCAACGTGTTCTAAGTGTTCCTTTTCGTTCGCGGATACTATCAAAACATCATCGATGTATATGTACATAGCAAAACTTCAGATCGCGAGTGATCGAATGAATGAAACGTTGGAACGACTGCGATGCATTTCTCAACCCGAATGTCATTCGAATAAATTCAAATAACCCGAAAGGTGTGCAGATGGCAGTCTTGGGAATATCTTTGGGTTCTACTGGGATTTGATGGTAGGCACGCACCAAGTCCAGAGTGGAAAAAACCTTGCAGCCATCCAGATTGTGGCTGAAATCTTGGATATGGGGAATTGGATAACGATCAGGTTCCGACACTGCATTTAAGCGCCGGTAGTCACCACATGCCCTGACAACACCATTTTTTTTAGGGACCATGTGTAGGGGAGAGGACCAACTGCTTTTTGACGACCTGCATATGCCGGTGTCCAAGAGGAACTGAAACTCTTTCTTGGCGATTGCCAATTTTTCTGGAGATAGTCTTCGAGGTTTACAGGCGATTGGAGGACCTTTGGTCACTATGTGATGCGTGACACTGTGTGAGACTTCTCGCCTAAAAGCGTTCTCGGGTCTCGTGCTGCAATAAGTTTTTATCAACTCCCTTATTTTGGGATTAGTGACTCTGTCGGAAACGACAGAAAGAGAAGCGTGACCTGAAACTACACGACCAGTAGAGTACAGAGATGTGAGAGGATCGATAAGACGTTTCGCCTTGAAATCGACCAATATGCCATGTGCTCCAAGGAAGTCGGCCCCGATAATAGCCTTATCCACATCGGCCACCACAAACACCCAACTGAAGGAGCGACGAAGACCAAGATCTAGTTTTACAGCCTTCTTTGCGTATGTTCGTACGCGAGATACATTGGCTGCGAAAAGAGACAGATCTGGGTTTGGTGGACTGGCTTTATCTGCACGGGAAGCGGGTACTACAGATATATCGGCACCCGTGTCAACTAAGTAGTGTGTATTGCTAGAGCGATCAAACATAAAAAGACGACTGCTATTTGAAGGGCAGGAGTCGACGGTCGCCACATTCGACCTGCCCTCTAGTTTTCCGGTCTAACCTCAGTTCGCCTGTACGTACAAGGTTGTGTACAACGAACGGCTTTTTCCCCGTGACGCCTATGGTACCAGCACATTCTAGACCCAGGACGGCTTCTGTTCCTAGTCCTGCCTCTCCTAGATCGACTTCTTGAATGGAAATTATTCACCCCTATCATTCAATCCGCCGGATCTTAGATTCACTTCACCCATTCGATCCGCGTTCACATTTAGTAGGTATTGTAGCATAATAATAACTACGCTCCTATGTCTATGCAGCAAATTCCGAAGTGACTTTCCATTCTGGCAGAATTTTGGTTCGAACTGTCCTTTCATTCGAGGTTCGTGTCTGGGACGAAGTCTCCACAGCTCATGTCAACGAAAGAGACGAATAATATCAGGGATAAAAGGGAATTATAACTGCAAGAATTATTTCTCTTGTTCCAGTGGTCGAAGAATTTGCTAGAAGTTTCTGGCTATCAGAAACTTCTGCTATATAAGGACAGATGGCGATCAAAAAAAGACACAGTTGGTTTAGAACCGTGGCGAAGAGATTGGAAAGTGATAATGGGCGAAGTTGTAATTTGGTGATAAATTGAAAGTTGAGAGTGAACAAGAAAAAGTAATTAGTTTGGATTTGTGAATTAAGTAATTGAAAGGAGATAAAGTGATTTGAGAGGAAAGAGACCTTGTAAGAAAAGAATTTGCGAAGAATAGTATAGTGTGAACTTGAATTGTTCTATAGACTAGAAAATAAAGAAATAAATTTCACAGAATATCGTTTTATCTACTCGAGCCGTAGCCAGCATAGTACAGTATCATTCAATCCGCCGGATGCACTGTATTACCAATCACAATTTTCGCCTGCCAAAGTCAGCTGTTGAGTGTTGTTCTTGACAGGAAAATAAAATATAAAAATGGATAGTATTGCTTTGTATTTTGAGGAAAACGAGGAAATATCCTCAAATAAGAGAACATTCCGAGTAAATTTAAGAGGATCTAACGAAAATATTATGGAGCTATCAAATGCAAGGTAAGTGGTTTCATTGCCGTTGATAACTTTTATGAAAATTTATTTTATTTTCGCAGTTTTACAAAAAAATTTTCGATTAAATAAGGCAGCTTTTAATTATGTGTTGGAAGTACTAAGTAAAGAGCTGCCCCGGACATCAAAATCTTATGGTGTATCACCAATGCATCAGTTAGCTGCGTGCTTACGATTTTTTGCAGAAGGCAGTTTCCAGCACGGTGCTGGAAAGGACTACAATGCTTGCATTGCGCAGTCTACTTTTTCAAAAGTGTTGACGCAGGTGTTAGACATACTTGAAAAAAAAACTATGTCCCAAATGGATAACCCTGAATACCAGTGAAGTGAAAAGAAGAGAAGCAAAAGTGTACTTCTACGAGAAATGCAAAATTCCTGGTATTGTAATGTGTGTTGATGGGACTCATATTGCTATTAAAATACCGGAATCGAACCCACACCTTTATTATAACAGAAAAGGTTTTTACAGCTTAAATGCCATGATTGTAAGTAGTAATGTAATTGAAATTATTGAATATGAAAAAATTAATTATTTTTTCGCAGATTTGCGACAGTCAATTATGGATACGATGCATTGACGCAAGGTTTCCAGGCTCCAACCATGATTCCTTTATATGGAACGCAAGTGATGCATCCACCTATTTTGCAAATATGTATCAAAATGGAGAAAGAAATACAAGACTCCTGGGTAGGTTAATTAAATGTTATTCTTTTTAAATATGTATTAACTTTTGAATTTCTGTCGCAGCTGACGCTGGATATCCTCTTTTACACTGGCTTCTGACTCCATTTCGATCGGTGGAATCGAATTCCCAGGAAAGTAGATTCAACCAATACCATAGTAAAGGCAGGAATATAGTGGAGAGAACCATAGGAGTGCTCAAAAATAGGTTGCGCTGTTTAATGTCATCGAGGACACTCCATTATGAGCCCAAGAAAGCAGCACAAATCACAAATGTTTGTTGCGCCCTACACAACATTTGTATGCATTTTAAAGTGTTTTTGGAAGAACCGACAGAATTGGAAGATGATTCAGCAAGTCCTTCAGAAGAAGTAAGTGCTTACCAATACGAAGCCGCACAAATAAGAAACGAAATCATGAGAACGTTTTAGTTTCACCTTTATTTCAATTACAAATAGTTATAAAAAAAAAATAAGTATCACATTTCATTTGAATTCACTTGGTTAAAAAAATAAAAAATAAATAAATAAAGGATTTTAAAGCACTGAGTTAAGAGTCTTACTGAGTTTTTCAATCTCTAGCTCTAGTAATTTCTTTTTCACCATGAGCTTCTCTCTGGAAATGTCTTTCATTTCCATCTCATACATCATGTGCTGCTTAGCAAAGTTTTCCATTTCTTCGTTAGGCCTTCTGATTTCTTCTGCTTCTTCCTTTATCACAGCTAGCAGTTCTTTATTTTGGACACACAGTTCTTCAGCCGATCTATAAATTCTTTTTATACCGGCATTGAGATCGGTGTTGCTGTCTTTCTGTCCCTCCATAGCAGTTGCCATACTCTTGAAAAAATTTTCCTGTATACTAATTTGTTTCACGAGAAGGTTTTGTTGCATGACTCGCTGGACAACTTTACGCCTAACACCTGGAGATTCTGTTTCTGGCAAGACCTCATCTGGAGAGGCGACGTCTGGCAGTGAGTTGATTTCGGCCACAGGTTGGGTCACTTCGGGAAATTCATTAGATTGGGTTCCAAATGACAAGACATTTTGGATACCCTCGACCGATTCATTTAACTGAATTAAGTCGATAACTTCTTCCTCTTCCGCAGTAAAACAAAATTGTTTGTTAGGTCCACCCCCCGTTGCCTTAAACTCTTTTTTGTTGGTGCTCATTTTCTTTTTTAAGTGCGATTTATGGTCGCTCCAAACCTAAAATTTTAAATTCGTACAGATAAATGCGAAAAATGAAATAAAAATATTTTACCTTCTTCCACTCAACAACTTCCTTTTGAGGTGGCCCTAAACTATTAAGTTTAGTTTGCAGGACCTCCCAGAATTCTTTGACTTTCTCGGGAGGTCTCTTTGTCATATTCTTGGCTATGTCCGGGGAACTTTTCATTGCCTCTACAAGCTGCTTAAATTGGTCTCTATTTATAGTTTTCTTCCTAAAAAAAAATTACGATGTTATTGATCAACATTTGTGATTTACTACAAAAGGAAACTTACATTTTTGATGAAGGAACTTCTTCTCTTGAAATACAGCAAAAAAAAAAATGCAGAAAAACAAACAAATCCGCTATGAATTCGATGCGGATGAGAAACGTCAATTTTTGTATGGGGAGATCCGTTCACCCGTTTTGAATGATCACGTGAATCTCATTCACTTTACCGACAAGTGAACGATCCCCTTCGAACGGATTGAATGATCACCTGAGGCTCAGCCTGATTTGCTGACTATTTTGCTCTCTATTCAAGGGCAAATGAACCAGCTTCAGCGGCAGTTACAAGAGCAGGCGAAACGGGTGGACCAGATCTACGCATTTCTGCCGGGCCTAGCGCACCTCCAGTCGTAATGGATACGATGGCGGAGAAACCCTTAAAGATCCTTGCGGTGAATGTGAATTCACTGATAAGGATCGAGCGAAGAACCGTACTTTTTAAGTTGTTAGAAGATCAAAGCCCTGATGTGCTTTTGCTTACCGAAACTAAGCTATCCCAGAAACACAAACTGAGCCATAATAAATACAATATTATAAGAAGAGACCGACCCGACTCTACTCAAGGAGGAGGTGTTGCTATCTTCATTCACAAAGACTTGCGACATAAGGCCGTGTACAGCGGTGAAGTGCGGAGATTCCAGGAGCTGGAAGCATGTATCGTGTGCATTGCTCTCCGTAGTGGAAAGAGGATGTACATGGTCGCGGTCTATGCATCTGGTTCTACTCAAACTACGTCATTTATTATACAGCTCGAGACACTTTTTCGATGTCTAAGGCTGGAGTCGGAGGAGAATTATTTCCTCATTGCCGGAGATTTAAACGCCAAACACAGCGATTGGGGAAATAACATACCAAATTCTAGGGGGAACCTACTATTCAATTGGTGGGGTCAACACAATGTCGAGTATAGACTCGATTTGATAGCTACAGATAGCCCGTCGTATCCTAGAAGCGGCTCCTATCTGGATCTTATGCTGTTCGATGTACGGTTACAACTGACCAACACGAACCGACAAACGAGAAACTGCCTAGACACTTTTGTGTATGACAGTGACCATTGCGAACTCAGTGCCGAAATTACAATTCCCAATTTGCGGAATTGGACGAGTTTGTTCAAACGTACCCCTACAATTACAGTAGGATGCGTTGGACACGCTTCTCCAGAGCTATGGCAAGAGCACTCTCCTTGAATTCGCTCCACCCACCGTCCAATAGGAACCTGTCAAACGAGGAGATCGACAGGTACCTAAGACAAATGGACGAGACAATCAAACGAACGATGGACAGTACGATACCTCGTTATCAACACACTGACAACGCAGACATATTCCGCAATGCAACAATCGACGCACTACACCAACAAAAAAGTAGATTTTTGTCAAGACTCAAAACCTTGTACAGACAGTTTACGGACAGACAAAACTCGGAGGTTAGGACACTGAAGTCGTTGATTAAAAATCTCCAACAGTTAATTAGAGAAAATTACAGACTCTCTGTAAATCTGCATTGGAACAACAAAATTCGGGCTGTAAAATCCAACAACCCGAGTATGTTCCCGCAAATAAATAAAATTTTTCGGAGGAATAATCAAAACGACCTTCCGTGTCTTAAGATCCCTCGAACGACGAACAACGAACAAATACTAATAACAGCAGGCATAGATCCCGGGAACGCTGTCGATGATGACAATTTTTTCATGATCGAAGATCCCCAGGAGAAAGTAGAGGCTATAGGAGCGACTTTCCAGGAAGTGTACAAGGTGAATGATAGCATTTGCCCGAACCACGACCTGGAAAGTCGAGTCCTTGTGCACAACGTCTACCTTCGAAATGATATAGAGCACTGGCGATCAGAGAACATAGGTTTTACCGAGTTCAATGACGATAACATGGCAAATAATGTCGTTGCCAATGAAATGGTTCACTCCCCGTACGTATCGAAGGTAGAACTCCAAACGATCTTCGCATCATTGAGAAAGAAGAAATCAGTGGGAATTGACGGAGTGTCGAACATTGTGCTTCGACATCTCCCTCTAGAAGCGGTGGACATTTACACCACTCTGTTTAATAATGCGCTGAATAGTGCACATTATCCAGCGCATTGGAAAACATCAGTGGTACAGCCTATTCCCAAAAGAGGTAAAGATACATCCAATCCGGCGAATCTCCGGTCGATAAGTCTCCTTCCGAACATCAGCAAGGTATTCGAAAAAGTGGTCAATAGAGCCCTGACTAAGTGGGTTGAGGACATGCATATAGTTCCGGATAACCAATTCGGTTTCAAGGCGGGTCGTGAGACTGTACATGCCGCGTCTAAACTGGTATCTGATATCCAATGGAACAAAAGTAAGAAACAATGCACGGGTGCCTGCCTGGTTGACTTGGAGAAGGCGTTCGATACCGTATGGCTAGAAAGACTCTTCTACAAGTTGAACAGGCTGGGTATAAGTAAACCACTGCTGTACATGCTCTGTAATATGCTCACCAGTAGACAGTTCATTGTGAAAAATGGCAATGTGACTTATGCTGGGACGTTCGAAATCAAAAACGGTCTACAACAAGGTGCGGTTAATTCGCCGATCCTCTTTAACATTTACACGAGTGATCTCGTAGGATCTCTTCCCCATGCTATTGCGTATGCAGACGACTTGATCGCGTATAGGTCAGGGCCAAAGATCGAGGTCATTGCAATACTCTTGCAGCGTGATTTCGATAAGATCAGGATATACTGCGACGACTGGAAGCTGAAGATCAACTTCCAGAAGACAGAGACTATTCTGTTTAGAACGTCGTTATCTGGGGCCTCCAGGGATACCAGAAAGAATTGGCGAAAGTTCTCAATCGTGGGACAGCACGGGCAGCCACTAGCGAGTCGAAGTGTGGTTAGATACCTTGGGATCTGGCTAGATCAATATCTATATTTTAACAAAAATGTAGATGCTGCTCTGGTCAGAGCCAGAGGTGCTTTTGCCCTTACAAAGAGACTGTTTTATAGCAGCCAACTCGATGCAAGGGTGAAGGTAATCTGCTACATGGCCCTTATTCGGCCCATGCTCGTATATGAATGTCCCGTGTGGTTCAACGTGCGAGTAAGCTGGATGGAAAGGATTCGGGTGTTTGAGAGGGCTTGCCTTAGGGCTTGTCTTCAGTTGTACAGAACACCAGAGTCCCAGTACATAAAATTCTATTCTAATGAGGTCCTGTATAATAGGGCGAACATAAACAGAGTGGATAATTTCCTGGTCAATATGATTCGAGGGCACACTGTAAGAGCAATGTCCTCGATGAATAACCTGATCTCCGGGGCATACTACCCCAATGATTTGTATCACGAGAGTGTGCGTCTTAATGGCTTCATCCCCCCAGAGGCGTTCCTATATTTAGATAGGGAAGGTCTGATACAGGATAGGGTAGCGGTGCCGCTAATCTACCATGTTGCCCGAAATGCTGCGGACAGGCGACTTAACTACGACCGACACGTCGCACACAGCACCACAGAGCGTCTCCGGTTTAGTAGTGCGGTATCAAGCCGTGATTTGGCAGATGTAGTGAGACAGCACCAGAAATTCTGGTGGCTCGGAGACGGAGAGGGAACTCCCTCGTCGTTTCCTTTTGATTCGGGGTAGTCTCCGAAGGGGCTAAGTCGGTATAGGTTTTATAGCCTGGCCGGCTTACATAGTTCTAAGATCGGTTTAAGTTTTAAGCATTAAAAAAAAAAAAAAAAAAAAAAAAAAAAAACCTTATACATGTGTATATATGTATGTATACTATATGTATTATGAAGGTATACAATATATTTATATATAGGTATATATATATGTATATCAAAAAAAATTCGCGTGTTTAATCACGTACCTTAGAATAAGTAGCTTTTACGTAGTTTGTAAGTTTTATATACATATAGTAAAAAAAATTCAGTTCATATACTAAGTTTTTGCTTAAAAGTTTTGTAAGTATAGATTTAATAAATAGTTTAAGTTATGTGTTATGAAAGACATATTTTAAGCATTAGGTTTAACTTAGAGCGCCCGCATAGGGCCATTAAGTTAGTATATATAACATAGTTAAGTTAGTTAAGCTAGTTTTAAGCATTTTTTGTGTCTAGCTGTTAAGTGTTCATGAATTCTAAAATAAAAATGCATTAAAAACGAACGAAACGAAAAACGGATTGAATGATACCGAAGTTATCATTTTGGTGGATCGTTCCCTCCGGCGGATTGAATGATAGGGGTGATTGGTCCTGTCAACGGTTCTTAGCTCATGAAGCTGAACGGTCAACTGTTCCACTCGTTTCTCTAAGTTTGAAAGCGTAGTGCTTGTAGGCGTACTGGAAGTAGGTCGTGAAGACGCTTGTAGAGGTGTAATACTAGTGGACGATGCCGAATGAATACCTAAGGCGCTGATATTGTACTGCTGAGTGGCTTCGATAATTTTATCGGCTGTTAGTGCCATCGCTTCCAGGTCTTCCGTGCTCCCCGCCAAAATTGCTTTCACCATATCAGGTAATCGTTGGAGCCAAAGCTTTGTTATAATAGTTGGCGAAAATGCCGACCCAGCTAACACTTTCATATCGCGTAACAGTTGGCTTGGCTTTTTATCACCTAAGTCTAAACCGCCTAAAAGCTGTTGCAACCGAGCATCTTCAGAATCCATAAGCCGAGAAAGAACTGCATTTTTTAATGATTTGAATTTACGCTGACGGGGTGGAGAAGAAATAATGTCCCGAACGCGTAGACCAGAAATTTATAGGCTTATATGTTACTGTCTCAACACTGTATGGAGCTGCTTGATCTTCCGACTCTGCAGCCGATGACGACTGACCACTAGCGGAAGGGGGCAACTGTGGGGATGGTGATATCTCCTCCTTACTCATATTCCAGCACTTATCAACACTTGCAACTATCAACACTAACAACTATGCTCAATGGAGAAGAAAAGGAACCTTAGTCAGGGCGCAGAAAGGTATGGTTATTACGCGGTGGAAGGCACTAAACGAAAATTGAAAACACGTGGCTATATGCGTGGTTTACAAATGCATCTGCAACAATCTAAAACTAGCTACAAATCTAACCTGATTATAATGATACACTTTAATAATGTAATGTAATAATTCAATAATTCAATATGACTTTAATGAAAAATAACTCGAAAGGTTACTGCGGACGAGGGAAGGTGCGTCTCGCCTATATGTGGTGTTAAGCTGCGTAGTGGACGAGGGATAGTGCGTCTCTACTGTGAGGAACGTTGAGTTAACTTTATATGGATTCTGGTCCACCGTTGACCCACGGTGCGATTCGCAAAGGGCGCAATCGTTTGTGTAAATTTTAATGTCCAGCGCAGTCCCACGATGCGATTCGCAAAGGGGCGCAATCGTTTGTGTAAATTTTAATGTCCAGCGCAGTCCCACGGTGCGATTCGCAAAGGGCGCAATCGTTTGTGTAAATTTTTGATTGGTGGCGGCTGTGGCTGGCTGGTGCTGGATGTACGCGAGTGCTGAGGCACGTTGGACGTGACGTCGGCGCGGATTATGAAACGTTCGTTGTTATCCACGCGGCTGATGCTGAGGCTGCTAAGATGGCAGATATCCTCACGATTCACGAGGCCAAAACGCTACGTTGTAGTGAATCGAGATTAATTGCGTTTGAGTGAGCCGCAGAAGATGATGGCCAGATGAGACTGCCACGGATGCCGTCGATTTTTCTGGATTTGACGAAGTTTGCCTGTAGATTGATGCTTCAAGCGGAATGCTTGAATGCTTGCAGCGGACACGGTAGCACAAGGAAAAAGGAAAAAAACTTTTGCAACTGATCACGTCGGGGTCACCAATTTGGAAATGTCTTCTCAACAAACACCAAATAAATTTTCTCTTTTTTTCTTGTTTACTTTACTTTATTACAGGAAAAATTAAAGGCAGATTTACTTTATTACAGGAAAAGTTACTAGCAGATTCGCTACCACGAGCCACGTCCTTTCGGACTCGTGCCAAAAAGAAAAAGGGCCGAACAAAACCGACCACGTTGCTTTTATATCAAAAAGCAGCGAGGTGCGAGAAATGATATGGATGATCGAGTTGAACGTGTGCGTTGATAGGCGAGGTTATCGATTGAGTGTAGTTATCGACTTGAAACTGACAACTGTAAACTTAGCATCGATGATGATTCGTTGCCGCCACAAGTGTTCTGGAAGAACCCGCCTTAGCTTGTACTTCAAGGCATCGTGCCAAACCTTATCGAAGGCTTGAGAGACGTCAAGAAAAGCGCTAGAGCAAATCTGTTTCCCCTCCAGGGCTTTTTCAATTTCATCGGTTATTCTCTAAACCTGGTCAATTGTGGAATGTTTGATTCTGAACCCGAATTGGTGGTCAGGTATAACGCGTCTTTCTTCAATGACCGGTTAGATGTATTTCAATAGGAGTCTTTCAAATATCTTTGATATTATTGGTAGGAGCGATCAATAGGTCTGTACGATTTCTTGTCGTTTGGAGGTTTTCCCGGTTCCGGAATCATTATCACTTCTGCCACTTTCCACGGATCTGGAACGTATGATAGTCTAATTGAAGCGTTTATTAGATATAAAAGTTTAATTAATGCTTTTTTTGCCAATTTCTTAAGTTTTTGTCTGGTTATTAAATCATAACCAGAGGCTTTATTAACTTTTAAATTCTAAAGTTACTCGTATCAGATGTAGTTGCCATACCTCTAAGATCGCCTATCAATGGTTTTCCATCAAATGGCTTAAAAGTTTCTTCTAGGTGTTCGGCAAAAAAATCCGCCTTTTCTTTGTCACTCTTTGCCCATTGGTCATTGATTTTTCTGATTGGTGGCGATTGCATTTGGGGTTTTTTGATACTTTTTATCGCTTTCCAGAGGGAGTAATTTGTGCATTTTTGGGCTGTTAAGCCTTCAAGATATGCAGAGGTCTCGCGGTTTTTTATATCTTGAATTGCTTTTCTAAGGGGGCGCGTCTAGAAGTCTATTAGGTCAGGTGTTTTTGCTACATCGGAGGGCCAGTATGTCGGTTTCCCTGTCGAATAGAAATCAACCCCAAATTGCATACCGATTTCGTACAGAAGTTTGCCTTTCGGTGAATTGTATCTCGAACCCCAAAAGATGTGTTTTGCATTAAAATCACCACCAATAATGAAGCTTGTTCCAAGCGAGGTGAAGAGACCTATAAGGTCGTTACTTTTGAACGTGCATCGTGGTGGGCAATATATGGACGAGATGTTGAAATATACGTTATTGTTTTTAACACGAACTGAAGTTGCTTGCATTGTATCGAGTTGAGTCGTTATATTCATGGAGTGTTTAATGCAGTCTTTTATGAATAAGGAGGATCCGCCTCTGACTCTTCCGGAAGGATGGTATCCTATTTTAACTTTGGTATCCTATATTCCTTTGTAAGGTGGGTTTCAGAGATCAAGCATATGTCAATGTTGTCGTTCCGCAAGAATACCTCTAGTTCGGTGATTTTTTGTTGGAGGCCATTTGCGTTCCTCGTTAAAATTTTTAGTAACCGTTTCATATTCATGTGGGAGTTCTTTTAGTGCGAGGCTTTAACTCAAGCTTACTCAATTTGTCAAATATGACGTTGTTTATTTTGGTTTGCTCCTCAAGTTTCGCGAGAATTATAGAGAAAACTTGAGAGATTGGGTCTGCCGTAACACCGCTTTGTTTGACTACTCGTTATGCGGCTTGAGCATATGTTTGCGCTCCTGAAAATTCTGGCTTTTGTTTAATTTTTGACAGAGGGACTCCTCTTTCGTCTTTATTTTTGCGGATTTAATTTCGTTCGTAACCTTTTCCTTAGCGGTTTCACGTCTCTTTTTAAGCGGGTTCACTCTCTGGCGTAAATTAGCCACTTCGCAGCCCCGATAGTTTGCTGGGTGCTTGCCTTTGCAGTTTATGTAGGTCGTCGGTGCCTGCTAATTTAGGTCATAACTTTCCGATAGGTGGTTACCGGCACATTTTACACATTTCGATTCTTTTTGGCAATACGACTGTGTGTGATTGAAACCTTGACAGCATTTGCACTGAGGTATAGATCTTGTATTTGTACGCATAGGCTCGATTTTAACTACTATATTCAATATAGTTTTACCATTGTAAATGTCTTCTATATTTTCGCTCCTATCGAAAGTGAGCATAAAGAGCGGAAGTCCTTGCTTGACTAAGATTTCCTGGTCTTGTTCCATTTTCTGCTTTATCTTTTTTAAGATATTACCTGCTTCAATAATTTTCAATCCTTTTACTCTAAGGTCTTTTATAATATCGGCTTTGGTGCACGATGGGTGGAGACTTCTTGCTCTAACACGCAGTGGTCTTTCTGACTTATTTTCATAAGAATACCACTGGATCTTTTCCGCGTTTAGTTTTTTGGATATTCCTCGCTAGCCGTCAGAGTCAACTACGTTAATTTTCCAAGCATTATTTCGGAATGACATTTCTTTAAACTCCGATGTCATAGTTCCTTTGAGAAGGCAATGCAATTTATTGAAGTCCGTAAAGCCGACGATGTTTATTGCAGGCGGAGGACGTAATTTATTTTCAGATTGTTTCTGTTTCGACGCATTTTCCTTATTTTGATTTCGTGGTTCAATTTTGGGTGAATAGCCGGCTCTTCGTTTTTTGCTGGATCTTTTCTTTGAGACCCAATTTGTTTAACGTGTTAGTTCTTCTTCGTCCGTGTGATATTTGGAACTAGCTGCACGGGGTGGGGTAACTTGGCATTCCTTTTGCGAAAGTGAGTTCTTTAGAAACGGAAACACACGCCTCGGATACGGACTGATACTTTGTTGACGACCATTGGCTATCGACCACGAACAACGATTAAATTGTGGAACATCAAGATCCTCCTTGACAACGGAAAAGAAGGTCCAGAAAACTCCAGATTCCTCCAAATATAGAGAGAATTCATGCGATACACACTTGACATCCTAGGAATAAGTGAAATTAGATGGTGGGAACACAGCATCTAACCCTCGGAAACTGGCAAAAGCTTCCTGGTCTACACTGGGAAACCAATGAACACTACTCTCGAATGTGGAGTAGGGCTCTTGCTTAACCCTAAAACTAGAGACTGCCTTATGTCCTATTCACCTTATGGTGACATGATGATGACGGCGAAGCTCAAGGGTAAGATCAGAAATATAACCATTATCCAGTGCTACGCTTCGTCAAACTATGAGGATATGGATAACAAGGGAGATTTTAGCGCGAAGATAGGCAACGGCAATACCACGCTCAAACATGTGATGGAACCACACGGCCTCGGAAATACAAAGAAAGACAACGGCGAAAGGTTTTTTTGACTCCTGCAACGTCAACCGCCTGCTCACTGGAGGCATACTGTTTGACCACAATGACTGTCATAAGATCAGCTGGGTCTCGACTGATCGACAACGTACATCTAACCAGATTGATCACTTTACCATTAGCCGAGGCTTTAGAAATTATATCCAAGATGTCCATAACAAACGTGGAGTTGATATCGGATCAGAGAGGGATCACCATCTAATGGTAGCTACTATATCTGTCAATACCAACCGATCTAACTTGCTAAGGATACCCAGGTATAATAACGACAGGTTCCGAGATCCCTAAGTGCGCCAACAGATAAGGGACCACCTTGCCACAAATGCAGCAATAATCGGCATCTTCGCTTCTGAGAGCATCGACGACCGCTGCAACATTGTGAAGTGTTTTTACGCCTGGGGCAGACACCATTGGCGGGAGAAGACGAAAACGCCAAAGCACATAGCTGACAGCTGACATCTGAAAACGGATCGATGAACGTATTGAACACAAAGCTCGGATTGCAGCAGTCTCAGCAGTAGAGCGCACCGAAATAGAAGTTCAGTATCACATGGCGGGAAAATAAGTGCGGAGTAGTGTAAGACGAGACAAGCGTGAAGCTGAAGAAGCACAAATAGGTGCGACGGCAGGACCGTCTATAGTATTACTAAGGAACTCGCTGGTGGTCAAAGTTCCAAGCTACATCTAGTAAAAGGACTAGACGTAAATCTGCTGACTTCGAATGAAGAACAGTTGACCAAAAGGCAGAAACATTTTGCAGTAGTGCTTAGCCTCTTGGGCTACGGTGATTTGGATCCAAACTTTTCCTCTCCGTCTCATGCCCCTAGTGATAAAATCATAACCTCGATGTCAAGGAAGGCACATAGGGCTATCTCTTTGGAGCGGTAAGCAGTTTTTATTTGGGTGACCAGATTTTGCAGAACGCCATCCGTTGATCGACCTTTTCTGTATGCGTATTGACTAGGGTGCAGAGGTATTGTTTTTCCGAGAATGCTTTTGAAATAAATGTCTAGTAGACTTTCCATGGTTTTGAAGAAAAACGATGTTAAGCTGATTGGACAGTAGGATTTAAGCAGCTTACGGGGATTGTTTCCTAGTTTAGGGATAAACACCTCGTTTACCTCCCGCCATGTTTGTGGAATGTATCCCAGGTTGAAGCTTGTCCTAAATAGGCTTACCAAAGCGAGCAGTTTTCCAGACAAGCTGTAAACTTTGCTGATGTTACCGTACGTGGTGCCATCAGTAGTAGCAGTATGATAGTCGAAAGCGGGAAATGAACCTGGACCATGGTCTCCAGGGTTTCCCTTCGACTGGATGTGTATGTGCCATTAGCTTTGATGAGCAACCCCATTCCATTGGAATGTTCCTTTGAGAGAGCCTTTTAGAGGTGAGCTGCGGCCGTTATTAAAGTATCGTTAATTTTGTGGTTAGAATGGAAATTCCGCTATGAACAGCTGGCCAGATGGCTGAAACATTTTGCAGTAGTGCTTAGCCATTTGGGCAACAGTGATTTGAACCCAAACTCAGGTGAGCCTTTCGCAGCAACAAATTCCCGTACTTGCACTGTGCACGATTTGATCAAAAAATCCACGATAAAGCAGGTAAGTTCATTATTGTCTTTTAATTTGCAACCCGAATCAAAAACTTTTAACTCTCCCCCCAAACTACAAGTGCCTGCCGTTCGTTCACTCTAAACCCTTCGATGTTTTTCAAACAAGCCTTGGAATTTCACTTCAAGTGAGAAAATATTTATTTTTTAAATACAAATTTTGCTTTTTATTATAGCTTAAAAAATATTTGCTTAAATCGAAGTTTTAATATTGTTGGTATTAAATTCTTACAAGTTTAGGTAAAAAATGGTAAATCTAGGATGCTATTGCTTCAAAACTCTCCGAAGGGTTCACAAACCTCAGCGGTGGATCAATCAAATTTATCGTCGTTGTATTTCCACTGATGAAGAACACAAAATTTCTGTAATCCTCACCATTCAAACCAAGCCAGGACAATTCATTTATATTTGTTTGGTTTTTCTAGAAAGGCTTGGTGATTGGATTGTACGAAAAGGAGGGTGATAAGCCAGCAAAACTTACACCGAGTGGTGAAAAATTAAATAGTAAACTTCAAGGACTGCTTAAGCAGTTTATCAAAGAGTGCGTTGGTTTACGATGGAGTTTGTAGGATGTTATATATTTCCTTGTGATTACAGATGTAAACTAAAGGGAAATCTTGGGTCGGGTACCGTGTTTAATAATGCCGACTCGGAGTATAGATCTGTTGCTATTGTTGGACTGGGACGAGAAGGAGCTGGTTTCAATGAACTCGAAATGCTTGACGAAGGAATGGTATATGGAATAATATATTTTTTTTTAATTTCAAAGAGAAATCTAGAAAATTTTCAGGAGAACGTTAGGATTGCTGCCGCTGTTGGTGCCAGGAAGCTTCAATTGCAGGGATGTCAAGAAGTTTATTTAGATTCAATGGATTATCCGGAACAGGCGGCCGAGGGAAGCGCTCTGGCCATATATCGGTATCAGGACAATAAAAGGAAGGATGAGAAGACCATTCACCCGAAACTGGAACTTTATGATTCATCCGAGACTGATTCATGGACCCGTGGAATTTTCAAAGCTGATGCACAGAATTTAGCCAGGCGATTGACTGATGCTCCGAGCAATCAAATGACACCTACAATGTTTGCTCAGGTAAACTTAAAAGTCGCGTGAAAAAAAATCTGGTGTTACATTTTCATCTTTTTTAAGGCGACCGTCGATGCCCTCTGCCCCTGCGGTATGACTGTGGAAATCCGCGCAATGGACTGGATTCAACAGAATCATCTAAATTCGTTCCTGTACATTGCAAAGGGATCATGTGAGCCTCCTGTTTTGCTTGAGATCAACTACTGTGGAACGGCTCCGGAAGACAAGCCTGTTCTGCTAATTGGAAAAGGACTCACCTTTAACAGGTAAAGAGTAGCACATAGCTATATAGGCTTAGATTTGAATATTCGAATGGAGCCTTTATCAGCAACGACAGACAGAGTTTAATTTAACTGATCAATAATGGTTCAAATTGAAGTTCTTGCCTCAGTCGGTATGATTTGCAACTATAAGTGGCTATACTCTTCTTCTTCTTTTTTTGTAGCGGAGGGGTTTCACTAAGGAAAAGGGAACGAATGGATCAGTATCGTGGTTCAATGGCTGGAGCTGCAGTTGTTGTTGCCGCTATTCGTGCAGCTGCTGCACTCTCACTTCCCATTAATATTGCAGCTGTGATTCCTTTGTGCGAAAACATGCCATCAGGTATGTCTTGTAAGCCGGGAGATGTTATTACTTGTTTGGATGGTAAACTTATGGCGATCGAGGTAAGTTTCTTTTTTGTAACTTAAAAGCTAGTCTTTGGTCATATCAAAGTTCATTAATAGCAAACGAACAAAGCTGGAGTTATCGTCATGGCCGATCCGATAATATATGCACAAAAAGCTTATAGGCCTCGTTTGGTAGTTGATATCGCTACAATGGGTAATGGCATTAAAAAGGGTATAGGCAGTGGTGCAGCAGGCGTATTCTCCAATTCACACTTTCTCTGGAAACAGCTACAGAAAGCAGGATCTATAACTGGTGATAGAATGTGGCGAATGCCACTTTGGAAATATTATAAAAAACATGTTAAAAGTAAGTAAAAAATTTTAGTAATTTTGCAGGATTGTTTTGGGAATCAACATGTCGGCCATATGATACATTACAAATCCTTTCGGTAGTTGGTTAAAACAATAACAAAAATTGAGAATGATTCAATTGGTGCACATACTCTGAAGTCTAATAACTGTAACAAAAGCAGTTTAACACTATTAGTTTGGTCCTCAGTATGATATTTATTGTAATTGCTCGGGAACCTTCAGTATATGGAGCATTTTCATGCTTGGGCACCTTTTCCGTACCAGAATGGTATAAACGGAACACTTATGGATTCAACAATGTGTCTGCCTGTCTGTCTGTCCGTGGGTCTGTCACACGCTTGTAACTTTTGAGCCATTTGGTCTAAAGACCTGAAATTTTGCACAAAAATGTTAGGTGATGGACCCAAACTAATGGAACTCTTGGGGGCAATAAAAACAAATATTTTTATGCCGCATCCTGTGACATACCAATTTTACCAAGGAGTCCAAAAATATAAAAAAAAAATATTTCTTTTGGATAAAGTTTCTTGAACAAAAAAAAAGTGCCCAACTCGAGAAGTACTGAACGAGTTTTATTGAAATTTGGTTTGGCATGTACCTGCATATGTATGCATGCAGTCAACATGGTTCCAAGTAAGATTTGGAGATGTGGTTCCAAAAACGAACACGAAGAAGCCCCATGCCTTCACGTAGCAGATCTTATTTTTAATGTTTAAAAATTATACTCGTTCTTCTTGCTCTATGAGACTTGAGTTGCTGCATCTCTGGGTTTATTGTAACCTCTTTGCGTTCTCATTTTGTGATCTTAAGGCGACTGAAATGTATCGATATATAGAGTGGTAAATACATCGATGCTCTTCTAAGCTGCTAGCCGGATTTGGCTGGTGAACCAAGGTGGAGCCAAAGAAACTTTTGAACGAGTATGTATGTAGATACAATGCAACTATAGACTTGTTAGACTTCTAGATTGAAATTTACGGATAGATTAAAGCAGATTGAAAAATCAGGATCCCTTAACCTTTTTCAGAGCTTGTAGTCTTTTGTGTGCACCTTCCTCCAATCTTTGACTAGTAGTCTTAGGGGGAACTCAGTCCCTCGCTCTTAGTCTATGTAGGATTTAGGCTCTTTCTGATCAAACCATGATTCACTATTATAATTGTTTTACTTTCAGATAGCGTAAGTTATGATATCAGTAACAGAGGCAGTGGACTCGCTTCATCTTGTTTAGCTGCTGCTGTCCTACACGTAATTAATAATATTTTTTTTTTTTTATCTCAGTTTTTACAATATTTCCCTATTTACAGCAATTTGTACCTAAAGCTGACTGGGCCCACTTAGACATAAGAGGTGTGGGAATGCTTACCAAAGAAGGCACGATTCCTTATCTTCTGAGAAATCGTATGACGGGTCGTCCAACAAGGACATTGATTCAGTTCCTCTATCAAATGGCTTGTCCCGATCAATCACATAAATCTTGTAAATGAAATAGCCTTGCAAGGCGATTGTGTGTGCTAAATTTTACGTTAAAATCTTGTAAACTTTTTGTTGTAGTAATGTATTTTCGATGTTTTAGTATGTACAATATATATATGTTGAGTCCGTACAATTCTATTTTAAACTAAATTGATGCGAGTAGACTGGCTGACATCGGGTTTTTAGGTCACTGTCAGTGTATAGCTCGTACTCGTAAATTTCGCAGTTAAATCTTCTCTGCCAAAGTCCGTCAACGCAAACGGGACCGAATATCTTACAAAAAAGTTTTCTCTCGAAACGACCGAAGATATCTTTATCCGCTCTCGACAGTGTCCATGATTCAGCGCCATAGGACTGGGATGATTAAGGTCTTATATAGAGTGTCCTTAGTTGTTCGGAATAGGGCCTTACTGCTCAATTGACCTATCAGCCTAAAGATACAGCGATTGGCAAGAGTTATTCTTCGTCTGATTTCTGCTGAGGTGTCATTATCAGTATTTATAGCAGAGCCAAGATAGACAAAGTCCCTTACTGACATTTTGTCAGCTTACGTTTCAATACTAGGTGAAGTCGTTACCGACCTTGATGGAGCAACGAGCATGTTTCTATATAGCTCGCCTCTATAAATGCTGTTATATGCGGCCTTAAAATCGATAAAAAGATGGTGGGTATCGATTTGAACTTCTTGGGTCTTCTCCAGGAACTGCCGAAGTGTGAAAATTTGATCAAATGTGCACTTCCAGCAGCTTTGTTGGTTTTAAGCTGGATATTGTTATCCTCACTTTGTTTTGGTCAGGTGGACAGAAGTTTTGGCTATCATCTATGTTGAATGATCCATTCTGCCTCACAGCAGTATGATGGTCTTCGTCGACGTTATACAGCATGCAGAAGAAGTTTTTCCATATTCTCAACATTGAGTGTGACTCTACTACGAGGTTTCCTTCTTCATCTCTACAGGTATCTGTACGGGCTGTGTTCCCTTGCTACGTTTTTTTTTTATCTTTTGGTAAAACGACCGTACATTATTTCTGGAGTATAACATCTCAATATCTTCGATCGGGCGCTTCTCATGCTCTTTTTTTCTTCTTTTGGAGAAGCCAATGTTCTTTCTGTCTCTTTTACTCGTACAGCTCACGAGCAGTCCTTGTCCTTCTTTGCAGCGCTGCTTTGTCTTCTTCTTGTTTGGCTGCAGGGGTTTCTTGGTGGTGGTCGGGTGAAACCCAGCACATCAGTTTCTGATGGTATGTTGGCACTGGTCTTCGGTACTTGATGATGGCGGCATGAGAATTTGTGGAAAGATTTCGGGATACGCATTCGGCGAAGATTCTGGCGGTCTCTTGCGATTGCAGCTTTTCGAGTAATTCTTCTTTGTTGTAGTGCTCGGGATATCCGCATTCATACCTTGGCTGCAACAAGGTAATGATCCGAGTTACTTACTTTACTTATGTCCTGTATCCCCTTGTGGGTCCTAGGGCCTCTACAACGCCTACGCGCCATCGTGTGCGATTTCTGGAAATGTACCTCAGCTCTCCCCAACTCTTTCCTAGTTGCCGTGCTTCCTTCTCAACTGTTCTGCGCCACGTACTCCTAGGACCGCCGCGTATCCTGCCATCCTGGGTAAGCGGGTTCCATTGCATCGCTTGGTTAGCTATGGACCTGTCACCCTTTCGGAGAGTGTGACCGATCCACTGCCACTTTCGTCGTCGTATGGTTGTGCCTATAGGTTCATGGCCCGTTTTCTGATAAAGCTGTTCGTTAGAGATACGGTTTGGCCACAATATCCTTAAGATATAACGTAGACACCTATTGACAAACGTTTGCAGCTTCCTCGTGATAGTGACGGTCACTCTCCAGGTACCACATCCATATAGCAACACGGATTCAACGTTGGAACGGAACAGTCGTAGCTTGGTGTTTAAGCTAATTGCATTACTTCGCCAAACTATGGATAGCATCCCAAACGCAGATTTTGCTTTACCTATTCGGCTGGCTATATCCAGTTCGGTTCCGCCATCGGTTGAGACAATACTCCCAAGGTATTGGAAACTCTCTACTCTCTCAACCGTTTGTCCAGCAATGCATATATGAGTTGATGAGTTTGGTCCTAGGCTGATCATTTTTGTTTATGCCGAGTTAATTTTCAGCCCAACGACGTCTGCTTCCCTCTCCACATTTGCTGTCATTTGGTGAAGGTCCATTATTCTGTGAGATAGTAGGCATACATCGTCGGCGTAGTCGAGGTGTTTGAGTTCAGATGTAAGAGTCCATCGAATTCCTCCATTTCCTGTTGATAAGGCCGCATTCAGCACATCGCTAATCACCAATAAAAACAATATTGGTGAAAGTATGCAGCCTTGCCGAACCCCACTTTGGACTTCGAATTCCTCAGACAGCCTTCCTCTGTGCAAAACGTGACATGTGGACCCATCATATGTAGCTTTGATAGTTGCTATTAATTTATCCGGAATGCCTCTCCTGCGCAAGGCACGCCAAATAAATTCCCGATTGACACTATTAAACGCCTTTTCAAAATCGATGAACAACAGGTGAAGTGGTGATCGATATTCAACACATTGCTCGATGATGATCCGCAAGGTGTTGATGTGGTCGACACAGGAGGATCCAGAGCGGGAACCTGCTTGTTCGGCGTCAGGTGTGTCTTCAAGGTGTTCTTTGATTCGCTCCAAGATGATTCTAGCTATTATCTTGGCTACAGCAGGCAGCACGCAGATACCTCTCCAGTTTTCGCACTGCATTAGGTTGCCTTTTTTAGGGAGCTTGACAATCATTCGCTTTTTCCACTCATCTGGAAAACTCTCGGCTTCCCATGTTCTCCCGACAAGTGGGAACAGTAGCTCTGCCGATGCTGTTGGCGCAGCTTGAAAAAGCTCCGCGGGTATGCCGTCAAGTCCTACCGTCTTATTAGTTTTCAGTGCTTTGATTGCGGTAATAATCTCCTCTTTACTGGGGGTTGTGGTACGAATTCGGGAACTTCTTTCTAAGGACACTTCAGTCTGGGTGCATATTGCTGGCGAATACTCGGTTTAGAACCGAAGCAAAATGCTCCTTCCATCTCTTCAGTTGATCCTCATCCGATATTAGCAACGAACCGTCTAAGCCTTTCACTGGGTGTTGAGTAGAGCTTCGGCCACCTATAAGCTCTTTAGTGATTCTATAAACGGTTCTGCTGTCGCACCTCGCTGCTGCTTCTTCTGCTTCCGTAGCCAGCGCATTGATGTAATTGCGCTTGTCACGTCTCACGCTACGCTGTACTTCTCTCATCTTCATGCGATATAGGGACTCAAGCTCGATCCTCCCTGCTGCTGGAGTTGCTGCAATTTGAGCTTTTAGCTGTTTTCGTTCGTTGATCCTTCTCCAGGTATCCTCGGAAAGCCACGCCCTATGGTTTCCCTGTGATCGACTGACAATCCTTTCAGCACCGGATGTGAAAACAGTTTTCACAGCGCACCAATGGTCTTGGATGGTGGCGGGCAGGGAGCTGCTGATTGTTTCCACTCCACGTGAGAGATGGTCCCTTAATTCTTGGCGCACTGTGGGAACTCTCAGTCGGTCTACATTAAACCTAGGTATTCTTGTGTCGTTAGATCTACGAACGGCAGCAGGGTCCCCCATCACAATGACAATGTCGCCGTTGGGTGTTGCATTATGAACAGCTCCCAACTGGTTGTAGAAGTTCTCCTTTTCTTCCTCAGACGAACCATCCGTGGGGGCGTAACACTGTATGATGGTGACGCGACGTACTCTCGTCCGGAATCTGGCCGCTAAAATCCTATCACGGTGCGGTTGCCATGTAATTAGGCCTCTGCGTGCTGTTGGCGTTAGCAGCAGTCCAACTCCATATCCACGAGGGTTTCCGGTTGGTCTTCCGGAGTAGAGTAATACAGTATTACGCGTTGGGGATTGGTACTCACCCGCATCTAACCATCTTATCTCGCTTACTCCCAATATGTCCAGCCTATATCGCATGAACTCATGCTCCAATTGAAGGAATCTGGCGTTCTTAGGTCCTTCACTCTGAGAGTCAAGGAGCGTCTTCACATTCCAGAAACCAATCTTAGTCCGGGTACGATAGCCAAAGGACGTCAACGTATTATCAGTCCTTATCCGAGGCATTGTGTCGGTTTCCATAGCTATTGTAGTTTCGGTAACGCGGGTTGCTGGCCCAGGTTACCTAGCCTAGGCATAAGACCCTAGACAATCTCGCACTTGCAATTTTGGCCTATATGTATAAGGGTTTATACATGCAGTTGCTCGGGGACCACCACGAGGAGGTAAAGCAAGCACTACATTACGAACTTGATTGTTGCGCTACTGGTCCAATCCATGTTTTAGACAGTCAATAGTTTCCCGATCAATCGCCATGCAGATCCCCAAGTTGATGTTTGCTGTTCGGAAAATTCGGACATACAGAATAGTAGAAGCATGCCTTGCGTCGATCGCAATAAGTATCATCAATGATCAGTTTGGTAGACCATTCAGGAGACCTCCATGTTCCTCTGTCGATATTGAGATGAAGAAACCATATGCTTGCTATAGTGACGTTTCGCCCCGCAGCAAAGTCAATAAGCCTAAAGCGGACCTTACACGGCCAATCGATTGACATCAAGCATGGTGTATGTGTGGATTGACGCTACCCCTTACACAGTTCAATCGATTGATGTAAATTTTTAGTTTTTGTGGGTTTTCAGATGTACGATGAGTGAAACGGTTGATTGTATTGCACATATTCCTCTTGCACTTTGCATAAAGTGCCATCCGCTTTTTGTGCATCAGGATACTTTTCTTTATATTTTATTGTAAAATTTCATATTGTTGCAATTTTTCTTTCGGTCGCTGTCATCTGTCCTTTGCACATCCCATAAACTCGGTAATGACCGATAAGTTTCAATTAAATCCCATACATATGCTCGGTCTTCATCGTCCCTCAATTTTCTGCTAGCTACAGACATGTTTTCTCTTCCGCGACACAACACATAATGAAGTAATTATGTTAATCCAACCCTTACACACATCAATCAGCATGACCCAGCTTCAACCTGTGATACATTCCACAAACATGGCGAAAGGTGCTTAAATCCTACTGACCAATCAGCTTAACGTCGTTTTTCTTCAAAACCATGGAAAGTCTACTAGACATTTATTTTAAAGACATTCTCGAAAAAAACAATACCTCTGCACCCTAGTCAATACGCATACAGAAAAGGTCGATGAACGGAAGGCGCTCTCCAAAATCTGGTCACCCAGATAAAAACTGCCTACCGCCCCAAAGAGATAGCCCTATGTGCCTTCCTTGACAGCGAGGTTGTGATTTTATCACTAGTGGCATGAGACGCAGAGGAAACGTTTGGGTCCAAATCACTGTAGCCCAAGTGGCTAAGCACTACTGCAAAATGTTTCCGCCATTTGGCCAATTGTTCTTCATTCGAAGTCAGCAGATTTCCATCTAGTCCTTTTACTAGATGTAGCTTGGAACTTTGACCACCTAATGTGGCCCTATTTCCATTTTAAGGCCACATGACCCATGTGGCCTTATTTCAATAACTTATTTCGTTTTTGGACATTCTTGAAGATTTACACTTTAATCAATTTCAAACCAATAAAAAAACATACAGAAAAGCTATTATACAGTCCGTATGAAACGGATTGTTTGATACCCTATCCTCCATTCTATGCAGCCTTAATAAAGTGGGCGTGGGATACTGTATTTTTTCTGGAATTACAACGATAACTTCGAACTTTTGAGGATGTTATATTGAAAATTTCATCAAAATCGGTAGTAAAATGGACCTGTCGAGTCTGATTACTCTGGGATTTGGAATTCCTTTTATCTTCTTCTTCTTCTTCTTACGGCGAAGTTATGATCCGGAGTAGAAGGATCACAACCCTCCCACTTTACTTCATCCCTACTGGTCCGCCTGTGGGGTTTGCCGTTTGGAATTCCTTTTATAAAAAAAAAAAAAAAAAAACAAAAAAAAAGTCCACAATGCATAAACGGTGGAATATGTATGGGGGGGCTTGCTGCCCCCCTGCAACCCCCTGCTTGGGATCACTGTTGAATTTGGAGTAGGTGGCATGTTGAGTATATGCAGTTTCTTTAAATCCATGCGAAACATGCGAGACATGGAGACAAATAAACTTTGCATACACCCAAGTTCGCAACTACTCCAAATCCAACAGTGACCCCAAGCAGGGGGGTTGCAGGGGGCAGCATCCCGCCCCATATACATTTCACGGTTTGTTATACAAATGCTATTCCAAAACAAATGAAATAACTCCCAAAGTCAGTTTGATGAAATAAGTCGTAATTTGGACTTATTTCATCTGCATGGCATTGGGAGTTATTTCATAACGAAATAACTCCTAACACTAAAAGATGTAACAAATCCTATACTTGATGGAAACAGTCCCAACATTTAGGAGTTCTTTCATGTATAATAACTCCTAACTTTGTATGGACATTCTTGGGACTATTTTGTTTCTTTTTCCATAAATGTGGCCTTATTTCCATGATTAAATGTGGTCTAATTTCCAAGTTGTGTTGGAAATAAGATCCGCCGGGCGTTATTTCCATTTTTCCATGGTAATAAGGCCACATTTTGAATGTGGCCTTATTTCGTAGGGCTCTATTTCACGTCACCTACTATAGACGAAACTGCCGTCGCACCTATTTGTGCTTCTTCAGCTTCACGTTTGTCTCGTCTTACGCTACGCCGGACTTCTTTTCCCGCCATGCGATACTGAACTTCTATTTTGGGTGCGCTCTACTGCTGAGGCTGCTGTAATCCGAGCTTTGTGTTCAATACGTTCATCGATCCGTCTCCAGATGTCAGCTGTCAGCTATGTGCTTTGGCATTTTCGTCTCCTCCCGCCAATGGTGTCTGCCCCAGGCGTGAAAACACTTCACAACGTTCCAACGGTCGTCGATGCTCTCAGAAGCGAAGATGCCGATTATTGCTGCATTTGTGGCAAGGTGGTCCCTTATCTGTTGGCGCACTTAGGGATCTCGGAACCTGTCGTTATTATACCTGGGTATCCTTAACAAGTTAGATCGGTTGGTATTGACAGATATAGTAGCTACCATTAGATGGTGATCCCTCTCTATTCCGATGTCAGCTCCACGTTTGTTATGGACATCTTGCATACAATTTCTAAAGCGTCGGCTAATGGTAAAGTGATCAATCTGGTTAGATGTACATACGTTGTTTATCAATCTGGTTAGATGTACGTTGTAGATCAGTCGAGACGCAGCTAATCTTATGACAGTCATTGTGGTCAAACAGTATGCCTCCAATGACCAGGCGGTTGAAGTTGCAGAAGTCAAAAAACCTTTCGCCGTTGTCGTTCTTTGTGGTTCCGAGGCCGTATGGTCCGTTGCCTATCTTCGCGTTAAAATTTCGTATCATGATCACGATATCTCCGTTAAGCGTTGAGTTGGTGGCTTTGCCTAGTTTGCTATAGAAATCGTCCTTGTCATCTACATTCGCATAGTTTGGCGGAGCGTAGCACTGGTTATGTTCCTGATCTTACCGTTGAACCTTGCCGTCATTATCTTGTCACCATAAGGTGAATAGGACGTAAGAGTATTGGTAGTTGGTTTCCCTGAGTAGACCAAGAAGCTTTCGCCATTTTCGCATTGTTGGATGCAATGTTTCCACCATCTAATTTCACTTACTATCAGGATGTCCTGTTTGTACCGTATGAATTCTCGCTCTAATTGGATGAATCTATAGTTTTGGGGACCTTCGTTTCCGTTGTCCGTTGTCCGTGGTCGATAGCCAATGGTCGTAAACAAAGTATTCATACGTATCGGAGACGCGTGTTGCAGTTTCGGAGCAGTGAATATTTTACGGTTGCGGCTTGGTAGGCCACAGACCAGCCATTCGCTCTCTTTAAACTTTGCAATTTCCGAAGAAATTCCCAGGAGGCGCTGTATTAGGACTTACTATTACATTAGTGCTGTAGGTGTTCATCTGTAGAGGCATCATTTCGTTTTCTTATCGAACCAGCATTCATTGGCCAATGCTGCTTCTATGAGGACCATTACTAGTCGTTTGGCATTCCAAACAACTATGGGAGTAAACTATTTTTCGAAATCCCTAAATCAAAGATGGAACAGCACACGCTGAGAGATGCATGACTATGAGGGAGATTAATCGCTAGTATGCAGACGCCGCCTCCGATTTCCAATTTGTCCTTCCTGTAGCATATTGAAGCTGCCGATCAATGGACACAGTATCGGTGTTCGCCACAATTTGCCAGCTCTCTTTTAAAATCAGATGGATGGTTTTTGTCTGTTTTGGCAAGATCAGAGCTAAATGTGGACTGGATTTGAAGTTTAAAACTACTCATTGTCCAAGATTTCTTCCCTCAAAGCACTGAGCCGTTATTCTGATAACTATCGATGCACAGAAAACTGTCATAACCACAGAAATATGGTTATGCTGATTATCTAGCGATTATTGTTAGCGGAAAACACGACTTGACTATCTCCAACGTCATGAAATACTCTTTTTCAAGAGAAGAAATGTCAATCTAGGACTTATCTTCCTTTGAGGTATCACATCAGGTTAGTCCGGTGAGGTCAATTATCTTGGAGTTTTCCCAGATAAAAGACTTAATTGGAGTGCGCTACGAGAGCATTGTGGACCAGTTGACGCCTGTACGGTAGAACTTTGGATCTCACTCCAAAAAGTATCCGCTGGTTATACATTATGGTGGTCAGACCCATTATAACGTACTTGACCATAATTTGGTGGCCGAAAGTACTCGAGCAGATTACAGCAATGAAGCTTGAGAGTGTCAAAGAATTGCTTGCCTTGGTATCACAGGTGCTATGCGTAAGAGCTTTCGAATTACAAGTCTTCATAAAGAAAACGGCTGCCAGATGTGCTATTAAACTGCAGCTAGAACATGCTCGTAAGTACAAACCATGTAATCTAATGCGACACACTTAATCGTCCATGACTTAATTATCAGTGAGGTAGAAATATTAGAAAGCACTAACTTGTCTCATTGTGGACCATCACGGGATTCACTGGTTTACCGACGGATCAAAAACGGAATCTGGGGTTGGTCGAACCCAACATAAGACACAATAAAGACAAGCTTGATTGGATATAGAAGCGCATAGAAGGTAATGAGATGCGGATGAGCTTGCAATGACTGGCTCATCTACAGCACTATTGGACCCAGAACCTTTCTGTGGAGTACAAGGAAATCATTACACTAAATCCTCACAAGCTTCTGTTACTTAAAATACCACCTTTTCAAGATAAACCTGTCTTCAGAGACAGAATGCCGCCTTTGCCTGGAAGAGGATGAAACAGGCACATGCCTTATCAATATCCGACACTCATCTGGTTAAGACGGCATATCTTCTACAGAGAGATACTAACTCTCGCGGAGTTCAGAAAGTCATTTATCAAGGATTCGCTCATCTGTATTAGGGAGGTGGTACGAGTACATATTTTTGGCAAATAGCACCTGCGACACAAAGTATCTCTTAAGATCGCAGTGTCAGCCAGTGAGCAGGATCAAGTTATAGATTCAAAAAAAAAAAAACTGAGAGCCAACAATCTTTAGGGGAGATAAGTGGAGTTGGAAATTATTGGCTACTAGAACTGTCGTCTAATACGGTGTCAAGATTGTGATTACGAGTAGAGTAGTTCCAAATAAATTCTTGAGATGTTCGTTTTTTCGTCAATAGTTCTAGGTATAGAAAGTGCGTGCCTTTTTCACTTTCAGAATTTAATAGTGCTATGGGGACACTCATTGCAGTAATCTAAGACCAAGAATACAAGGCTGGAACTTAAACCAGGAGCCATTCGAGATCCAGCTCCATCAAATGCACAAGCGTGTTTTGTTGTATGCTTTATCTTACCCAAGTATTTCGGTTCTGCTCGAATAAATCTCACATGCCGTAACACTAGTGGGATCAAAAGATTAGTTCCTTGTTTCCAGCCAACATAGGCAGCGCAGAGAGCAAGTACCAGCCGCAGTACCTGATAAAAGTGGCTGCCGAAGCGTTTGAAATTCTCTGTCATGCTAGGAGAGAACCAGTAATAGAGAGCCATTTAGGCAGATACAATTAAGAGTTTTGCAACCCGACCGCGCATATTCTACCATCACTCCATTCGATTTTTATGATTTTCAAATGGGAACATAAACGCACCTGACCTAACCAATGAACCTTATTCCCTAACAACCCTTTAAGTTCATCAGTTGTTAATTTTTGATAATATTATAGCATAATAATAACTACGCTCCCTAAAAGTATGATGCAACAAATTCCGAAGTGACTTTTCATTCTGGCAGAATTTTGGTTCGAACTGTCCTTTCATTCTAGGTTTCATGCGGTTTCCACAGTTCATGTCTACGAAAGAGACGGATAATATCACGGATGAGAGGGAATTATAACTGCAAGAATGATTGTCATCTTGGAATTTCTCTTGTTCCATTGGTCGAAGAATTTGCTAGAAGTTTCTGGCTATCAGAAACTTCTGCTATATAAGGACAGATGGCGATCAAAAAGGGAGCAGTAGTTTCTAAACTGTGGCGAAGAGATTAGAAAAGTGATAGTGGGCGAAGTTGTAATTTTGTGATAAATTGAAAGTTGAGATTTAACAAGAAGAAGTAATTAGTTTGGATTTGTGAATTAAGTAATTGAAAGGAGATAAAGTGATTTGAGAGGACAGAGACCTTGTAAGAAAAGAATTGCGAAGAATAATATAGTGTGAACCTGAATTGTTCTAGAGACTAGAAAATAAAGAACTAATTTCACAGAATATGGTTTTATCTACTCGAGCCGTAGCTCGCATATTACCATATTTTAAACTCCACCACCTTCATCCTACCATTATCACCTCTTTCTTTAAAATGTTGATGATTTGTAGAAAAGACCATCTACACTTAAGTTCAAGCTAATAATCTAACTTTTATCAAAATTCATCAAGTGGTTATTGAGCTAGGCGTGTGACTAAGAAGTAATTGACAATCACAATATGTGACTTTCAGTACCGAAGCCCCTATAACTAACAACAACTCATGTCGTTTCAAATTTAGGTAGAACCATCTGCATACTACTTGTATCTAGCAACCAAAAGGACGTACGGGACAGACAGACACTGGACGAAAAGTATTTGTTTTTGTCTGAAAAGGAAAGATCAATTGAAAATTTTGAAATCGGAGGTCAACAATTAGTTTCGCCTTCAGAATCACACAGCTTACCGTATTTTTCGAATAACGAGAAAGCAATTACTGTACATCAAGTATCTTTTTAGACTTTGTACATATTTATTTGGAAACTCAATTTATTATGTGTGTGTCTGGAGGACACTTTAAGGGGTGGCAAGCCTAATCATATCCTACGTGGGTGGGTCAATAAGTCCCTGGAAATTAACACAAATTGTGTTATAATTTAATTTTAATTTTTTTTGTCAAGAATCATCTTTCAAAAGAACGCACCCAAATTTTCAGACAGATCTGTCAAATAGTTTTGTTGTGGCAGCCATTTTATATAGACGCCTACCAGCATTTTCGTTAAAATGGAAAAAAGTGAATTTCGAGTGCTCATTGAACATTATTTTTTTGCCAGAAAAAACTATCACGCAAATCAAACAAAAGCTTGACAAATATTATGGGAACCTTTCACAATCGATTGGAATTTTGGTGCGGTCGTTCAAGCACAAGTGACGCCGAACGTTCTGGTCGCCCAATTGAGGTCACCACACCAGAAATGGTCGACAAAATCCATGATTTGATAATGGACGATCGGCGAGTGAAAGTGCGAGAGCTTGAAGAGGCCACAGGCTTATCACATGGCTCAGTGATTTCAATTTTACACGAAAAAGCTTTGCGCAAGATGGGTGCCGCGTTTGCTCACAATCGACAACAAACGCATTCGTTTGACAACTTCAAAGGTGTGTTTGGCGATGTTCCAGAAAAATTCGGCGGAGTCTTTGCGCCGTTTCGTAACCGTGGATGAAACCTGGATTCCAAGGAACAGTCAAAACAATGGACTTCTCCTGGTGAATCGAAGCCGAAAAAGGCCAAGGCGGGTTTGTCAGTAAACAAGGTCATGGCGACAGTTTTTTGGGATGCGCGCGGTGTTATTCACATCGATTACCTTGAAAAGGGTAAAACGATCACCGACGCTTATTATGCAGAGCTGCTGGATCGATTCCAAGCCGACTTGAAGTAAAAACGGCCGCATTTGGCGAAGAAAAAAGCTCTTTTTCACCAGGACAACGCACCGGCGCACAAGTCCGCAGTCGGATGCATGAGTTAGGCTACGAACTCCTCCCCCATCCAGCATATGAGGACAAAACACGATATAACCTCGCGCCGAAACAACGAGTGGAAAATCAACGTAGATGACCCAGACTCCTACCGAGCACTGTCTCTAAAATTAAACACCGAGAAAATCCAATGGTATACTTACGAGAATAAGTACGAAAAACCACTGCGAATCTTTGTTAGGGGACTTCACCCGTCGTGCGCGAAAGAAGACGTTATTGAAGACGTGAAAAGCCAAGGCTTGAAAATTATTGACGCCGTGAATATTATCAAGAAGGAAAAGCAATGTACGGAAGGAGACAAAGATAATGTCATCAAACGCGGTCTCCCACTTTTTATGCTTACCTTTGATAGGACCGAGAATGTGGACGAAATCTTCCAAATGAAAACAATTCTTAACATCAAGGTAAAAGTCGAGCCCATGCGTAAGGGCAAGAGATCGATACCTCAGTGTAAGCGATGCCAAGGCTTTAACCATACGCAGGCATACTGCCAGAAAGAACCACGGTGCGTAAAATGTGCCGGTACACATCTCTCGGAAGAGTGCAACATAACCAAGCAGGTCCCAGCGGTCTGCGCGAATTGCAAGGGAAACCACCCAGCGAACTATCGAGGTTGCGAAATCGCCAAAGAACTTCAAAAAAGACGCGATACTCTAAAAAAACCGCTTCACCCGGAACCAAACTTAAAAGATCCTAAAATCGATAAGCCTAAGACCGTTAAGCCAGTCAAAAGGACGAGACCGATAATGGAAAATATAAAAATTGCACAAGAGAACGTCGCTGGTCCAAGTCTAACGGAAAAACTGCCACTGGCTGGAAGTACGAAATCGTACGCGCACGTCGCACCAAGGTCAGCCACAACAGATCCGGTCTGTCAAATACTAACTGTGATATTGGAAAAACTGGAGGAGCAAACCAAGTTATTTTCGACAAATTGAGCAAGCTCGAGTTCAAGCCTCGCAAGACAAAGAACAAAACATGAATATGAAACAGCTGCTAAAGATACTAACGTGGAATGCAAACGGCATTCTGGCAAAAATAGACGAATTAGAAATCTTTTTACGGAAAAACAATATTGATATATGCCTGATATCGGAAACCCACTTAAAAAAAGGACCTGGACCCAGAATAAAAGGCTACAGTGATTATCACGCGCATCATCCTTCGGAAAATGCGAGAGGCGGTTCCTCTATGTACATTAAAGAATACATTAAGCACTCCGAAAACATAAAAGTAGAACTGGATTCTATGCAAATAAGCTCAGTTTCCGTAAAAATAAATCATTTAGACTACCAGATCGGATCGTGTTACTTCCCTCCGGGATATAGGTTGGTGGACGACGACCCCGTTCGCCTCTTTGACTCACTCGGGCCTAATTTTATCATCGGTGGTGACTTTAACGCGAAACACACTTTCTGGGGTTCAAGATGTAATTCAACGAAAGGCAGATTATTGTACAAAGCCAGTATGAAACGTGGTTTGGAATTTTTTTCGACGGGAAAGCCAACGTATTGGCCAACTGACAATAATAAAATCCCTGACCTCGTCGACTTCTTTATCGCAAAAGCGCTAACTAAAAATCTAACGGAAGAAGAAGAATGTTATGATTTATGCTCACACCACTCAGCAGTCATTCTGAAAATCGGTGGAAGTCTAGCAAAAAAAGAAGGACCGCCTAAGTTAACTAGTAACAAAACAAACTGGGACGTTTTCAGAAAAGACTGCAAGCAAAATATTGCTCTAAATGTGCCGCTAAAGACACCACTTGAAATAGAAGACGAAATTGACAAGCTCGTAGAAGCCATTCAGTGCGTAGCATGGAAAAATACCCCTTTTCGAAAAACAGCAACACGGAACAGCAAAGTCAAATACCAGCCTGATATCGAAGACCTCATACGTGAAAAGAGAAGAGCGCGCAAGAGATGGCAACAATCCCGCGCGCCACCGCATAAAACTTATCTTAACCACCTTTGCAACAAGCTAAAAAATGTGCTGCAGGACTTAAGAAATCGCGAGACTTCTACTTACCTCGAGAGCTTGACCGCTGATAAGTGTTCAAACTACTCTCTATGGAAAGCCTTAAAGTCCATAAGGAAACCCGTAATGCACTCGCCACCAATAAGAAAAGCTAACGGCGAATGGGCAAAAGGAGACAAAGATAAAGCGGAATTATTTGCCGAACATTTAGAGGAAACGTTCAAGCCATTCGATGGACAACCATTGATCGAAGATCCGAATGCAAATACGGCACCCGACAACTTTAAATTAAAAACTGTATCCCTGTCCGAACTTCGAATGACAATAAGAAAACTGAAAAATAAGGCTCCAGGATATGATTTAATCACTGGCGAAGTTTTGAAGGAGCTACCGAAAAAAGCGTTAGTTAAGTTACTCTACATTATAAATGCTTCATTGAGACTTCTATATGTTCCAAGGCAATGGAAAGTTCCGGTTCCGAAACCGGGGAAATGTGCAAACGACAAGAAATCATATAGACCCATTTCGCTTCTGCCGATAATATCTAAAGTCTTTGAGAAACTTCTGCTAAAAAGATTGCACCCAGTAATTGAAGAAAGGCGATTGATCCCGGATCATCAATTCGGATTTCGGGTTAAACATTCCACAATCGATCAGGTGTATCGAATTACAAATGAAATTGAAAAAGCTCTAGAAGGGAAAAAGATATGCTCTACCGCTTTTCTCGACGTATCGCAAGCGTTCAACAAGGTGTGGCACGAAGGCCTGAGATATAAGCTAAGGGAAATCTTACCAGATAAATTCTACAGAATATTGGAATCTTACCTTAATAACAGACTCTTTCGTGTTAAACATGGGGCAGAATATTCGGAATTCAAAGAAATCTATGCCGGTGTTCCGCAAGGAAGCGTTCTCGGCCCAATCCTGTTCCTCCTCTACACAAGAGATATACCACAAGATGAAGGGACTGTCGTAGCAACATTCGCAGACGACACGGCTATCCTCGCAACAGATGAGTCAGTCGAATCATCAACTGGAAAACTCCAACGAGATTTAAACAAAGTATGCGGGTGGTCAAAGACCTGGAGAATCGTCCTTAACGAGACCAAGTCAACGCATGTCAATTTTACGTACAAAAAGATAAACAACTTACCTATTTCCATTAACTCGGTACAAATACCGTACGCAAACGAGGCAAAATATCTAGGAATGAACGAAATTAAAAAGAAGCGCGACGAGCTCGAAATCAGACTTAGAGAAATGTACTGGCTACTCGGGAGATACTCAAAGTTAAGCTTATACAACAAACTGCTTCTGTACAAGCAAGTGCTAAAACCATCTTGGACATACGGTATACAACTTTGGAGTTGTACCAAGCCAAGCAATATGACTGTTCTGCAAACATTCCAAAACAAAACACTAAGAGCAATTGTGAATGGTATACAAGGAATAGTGATATTCACAGAGATCTAGGAATTGCTACCGTGAGGGATGAAGTAACAAACTTTGCTCACAAACTTCGTACTCGCCTTCATGATCATTGCAATAATGAAATAATCCGTATTCTGGACGTGACAAAGACAAGACCGTACGATCTGGCGCAGTAAGGGAAAACCGCATGTAATGACGGTATTTGTAGGTGCCTTCGCTGGAAAGCTACCTACCTAACGCGATTAACACTACAGAAGCGTAAACTACTTGTTAAGGCAACTTAGTCGTAGTTACCACAAAACGAAAAAATGAGAGGAACGAATTTCCTACTACTATGAGCACGAGCGGCCGGTTCTCATAGTGCCTCTCTGGGGGGTGAGGTTTAGCCCGTAGGCATATACTGGCAGACGCTTATGAATCATCAGGTCAGATATATGAATCAGATTTTTTATCTATTTTATCTTTTGAAGATTCCTGCACCTCCAGGCGCAACCAAAAAAAAAAAAAAAATCCAGCATATTCCCCAGATTTAGCCTCCTGCGACTATTTCTTGTTTCCAAACATGAAGAAATGGCTCGGAGGTAAGAGATTTGGGTTGAATGAAGAGGTCATAGCTGAAACAAACGCTTATTCTGAGGGGCTCGAGAAATCGTATTATTTGGGGGGCATCAAAAAATTGGAGAAACGTTGGATGAAGTGTATAGAGCTACATAAAAGGAGACTACGTATGTATGTTGAAAAATAAAATGTTTTTATACCGAAAAGAGTGTTCCTTATTTCATTTTTCAGGGACTTATTGACCCACCCTCGTACTTGCAACTTCTTAGATTTTTTCAGTTACAAGAAATGATGCGCTCGACTTCTTTGGTCCTAATACTCTACCAGGACTCAAACCCGCTTCTATAAATTTGTGGATCCAAAATGTACGGAAAATCAAATGAAATCTAATTTCTGCTTCCATCGCCAACTGAGTAAATAACTGATTACAATAGAATTTTGTAGAAGCAGAAGCAATAAAAATGACTTTCACAGGATCTTTTTGTAACTCTAATTTAATTTAATAAAAAACGGTTGCCCTGCGTTCCTAAATCTTGCTAGGCATCACCAAATACTGTAATGCAGCATCACTCCAAATTTGAAAACATGGAGGGGACGGACACGATTGAAATACAGGTGTATTACGAGACACTAACAATTATACTATTGTACATTAGAGGTACTAACTGGGAGGGAGAGTTCAATGTGGTTGAAAAGTATTTTACGGAGAAAAACGTACTCAACTCTGTAGTTATTGGTGATCTCAACGTTAGAATTGGCGAAATGCAGCATCTAATAGAGGCTATGTAAAAGTAATTTCAAAGCAGGTACAAGCGTAAGGAGGTCTAGAGATGTAGTCATAAATAGCAAAGGGAAACAATTTATGGAGTTCTGTAGTGAATACGGGCTGGTGGTAAGCAATGGTTAAACAATAAGATACGACGTTGGAAACTTTACATTTGTCAGTAACTCTGGTACTTCTGTCAACGACATATGTGCAATATCACAAGAGCTGCTTACCTATATGAAAGAAAAAATTGTTGGGTCAAGAAAAAAACTTAATTTACTACCAAAACTCAAGTGGAGAGAATCTAACAAAAAGTTATTTATCCAAAACCTGTGCCACAATATAAGGGAATATGAACAAGAAAAAGACACCCTAGAACTGAAAGAGCACAAAAATAATAAAGGTCTCGACTAGTGCATTGCGTGAGCCGCGCAGTTTCACTTATTCCCAAAAAAACAAGTGGTTCGATGCAAAGTGTACTCTAGCCAGAAGAAAATAGTTTAACGCTCTAAAGATACTTAAGAAAACCTATAATATAATTTTTCCAATATTCAAGAAAGGAGATAGCAATGTGGCAAATAATTATAGGGGGATACCTTTAATGAACTGCATTGCGAAAGTCATGATAGGTATCCTAAATGAACGGCTATACAATTGGGTCGAAAAAGGTAATATTTTAACGGAATACCAGGCTGGCTTCAGGAGAAAATACTCGAAGGTGACAATATTTACAACCTAGTCTCGATTGTGCATTTAAAGGTCCGTGAAAAACAGAAGGTTTACGCATTCTTCATAGACTTTAAAGCGACGTTCGACAAAGTATCTCGAAAACTATTAATGTACAAACTACAAGTAATAGGAGTATCAACCAAAGTTGTCAGACTGCAGGAGAACATATACGAAAACACTAAGTCATCAGTATGGACAGGAGAAGAGTTGTTTACAAACTTTGGCACAATTTCTGGTGTTAAACAAGAATGTCCCTTGCCTCCGCTATTGTTTTCTCTATATATAAATGATTTACATGAGCGTTTATATGGTGGCCTATACATAGATGAGCTAAACATAAGACTACTTCTTTATGCAGATGACATTGTCATTTTGACCGACAGTGTACAAGTCCTACAAAGGATGATAACTAATTTAGAAGAGTAGTGCGGTAAGTGGAACTTAGAGGTAAACCTAGGCAAGTCCCAAATAATGATTATTAAAAACGGAGGCAAAAAAGCTAAATAAGAAAAGTGGTATTTCAAAGATGAAGTGATACAAATTATTGCTACTTAGGGATGACATTGAAGCCTAAAATGATCTTCGCAAAACATGTGGAGAAAAGGAACTATGTGGCAAAAAACAGTATAAACGCGACAAGGAAAAACTTCCTTAATAAAAGAAATGTCTCTCTGCAATCAAAGTGGCAAGCAGTGTGCAGAACTGCGCAAACATATGGAGCGCTATTCTGGGGTCATACGCTCTTTGATGAAGTGGACAAGTACTTTGCTAACAGAATACTGAGGTTCAGCTTCACTCCTAATTACTCACTCATGCTAGAAATTGGAATGGAGAACTCACAAGTATATACACTTGCATATGAGATATATAGGACGTACACTAATTGAGTATGTGATTAACGGGTTACCACATCAACTTACCCTAAAGATAATCCAAAAAGATTTGTTTTGGGCCGAAAATTTGAATAAACTAGGTCACGATTTTAATCTTAACACAAACGGAGTGGATCAATAAAAGAATACAATTATTGAGCAAGCTTAAGCCTAGTTATCACCAGAAACGGATTCAAAGATCAAGAGAAGCTATCATATTCTATAAAAATCTTGACTCCGCGAAGGGGAATCTGTAATTCATCGATGACTATAGCCAAAATAAAATAATGTGGATTTTCAAGGCTCCCTGTGACTTAATAGAACTAAATGGAACTACGTTTAACGCAAACAGATCAAAAAATTGCTCACTAAACTTTGATTCATCTGTAAAAATAGCATCTTCCCAAAACTCGGCTGGCTTCTTCAGATGTTCTCTTGCAAACTAATCTAATCTTTTCTTCCTATTGCGATCATTTATGAACGGTTTGTTTCGTGCTATTCAACTATGATAGTCATTCTTTCTTAGCACTCTTCTGACTGTAGAATCACTAACATCTTTTTGTAAATATTTTTTTATTTCTACAGCGATCTTAGGTGCAGAAATCGTAGGGTTTTCCTTAACTTTCCTTAGAATTCAACATTCATCAGCTTCTTATCAGATCGTGTTTTTATTTTATTTGAAACTCGCTTTCCATTTTTATATCTCCTAATGATATGTTGAACTGTTCTCCTACTATGTTTGAGTAGCAAGCTCACGGTCTGATACTGTAGTTTGTTTCATTTTAATTAATTTGTTGCACAGTTTTTTCCAAATTTCAACTGAAAACGCACAAAACCACCTCCGAATAACTTGAGAGTACAAATTGTGAGTGAGAGCATTTATTTCTTAACTTTCGGTACTTATACGACTGCCTTGTTGTCTACCCAATCTTTTCGCGAAATCGGGGTAAGGTGTTAGATAATCTGTTTAAGATTTTATTTTTGTCTCTTATCTATAAATTCATTGCACTGGTTGTACCAATTCATGCTAAGGCGTTGTATTTTTGAAAGTGCTTTCAGGTTTGTGGTTTTATCAGCAAATGGGTACCAAACTAGGTACTCCTAAGTTAGGATTACGATTACTGTATACATGCAATGCATGATGGCAGGTTTAGGTCTGCACCTTTTCCCAAAAAATTCTGTTGCATGCGTAGGAAGCAATAGTTGCTCTCTTCTTTCTTCTTTCTCTGGTATTTTCTTTCCAGTGCAATTTTTGTTCAAAAATGCCTATATATAGGAGACTTCTTCGAGAGTATGAGCTGTATTCCATATAACCTCGGGGGCTCCAATATCGGTAAGCATCTTTTCCTAGTGAATAGGAGGGGTTGATGTTCAAACCGCAGTTCATATTCTTTCACAAGTAAAAACAACTTTATCCGATTTGCTTCTTTATAAAATTTACATATTTTAATATTTATTTTCGAAATAATAACAAAATAATAGAAAAGAAATTAAAAGGAAATAAGTATGGAGTTTCATTCACGCATCTAAAATTTTCTTAATAAACCGTCCAACGATAATCAATGGTCTTTGCTCCAAGATATGCTTTGGTTCCTTTGCTTGAGTGACCTTAAGTAAAAAACAAAAAAAAATTACAATGTACTCTTTATATATTGTTAGACTTAAGTAAATTCCCACCCACCTGGTCACCCTTAAGCCTATCCACTAGCGTTACGCATACTTCACCAGCTTTAATACCAACATGATGTGTTAATGATGAAAACATTGTCGCCTCCATTTCAATATTTCGTACACCATGATCGTGCAGTTTTTTCAAAAACTCCATTTTGTCCTTTTCACTATGCGAACAGATGGCGCCATCTAGTCGTCCTTGACCTGGAATTTAAAGTGAAGAAGTTTCTTTTGCAGATTGTGATAATGGTAAAATGATATTAAAGGAGGTGAGGAAGATGAGGAAGGAAGTTAGAGATATAGATAAGATTTTCATAAACGAGACTTTTGTCCTATGACTAATACACGCGTGGAGTGGAAGATATATATGTATATGGTAAGGTGCGGCTAAATAAACAACCACTGAAAGACATTTCAAAAAATTTTGTTTGCGATTTGAGTCATCAGTTGTTCTGCCAATCCATATTTTAAAATTTAACAGGAGAAAGCTGCCATTAACAGATGTTTCCGAAAATTACTTATTTCTCAAAAAAGACTTGAGTAATCTTAATCAAAATTGAAAAGTATTTTTAATGTTTTACATATGCAAGGACAAGGCGAAAACAATTGAAAAAAATATTATATTATAAAAAAGGTTTTGAAATATTATATTAAAGCTGAACTTTCAATGAAATCGAATATTTAAAGAAGACTTTTTTGATGAAAATTCGCAAAGGCGGTGATACTTGATATCAGTGCCCTCATTGTATATGATGACAATCTTCTAGCGATATCGTTTTGACGAGTTCTTGTAAACATCAATTAATATTGTCGATTGAACAACGTCATTTTAGGGATTTACTATTTACTTCACGTAAAGCGAGAACTGTTATTGACAGACATGACAAGAGAACAAAAAACGGTAGACACGAAAGGGATAAAATAACATGAAGTAAACTATCAGCGATAGCGTTCGTTGGTATCGACGGGATGACAATCTTCTGAAATGTTACGTACTGTAAGGCCAGGATTTGAACCGTGAATCTTCAGCGTGACAAACGATGACTTTAAGCAACTGTAGCTTGTCGTGCGTTAAATAGCTTGGCATCTGACTATGCATAACTTTCTCCATGACTTTTGGCAGAAACGGTAGGATAGCAATTGGTCTGAATTCTGGAGGTTCATATTGTGTAGCTTGCTTTAGTCTGAATAGGAACATTCTTAGCGAATTTCCACCTATTGGAGACGAAAGATGTTAATAAAATTGTTCTAAAAATGTGAATCAAAGCTGAAAGAATGTGAGGTAGGATAATTTTAACTAAATAAGGATGAACATCATCCAAACTTATAGTTTTAAACCTTATGCTAAGTACAGCTTTTGCTACATCGGTTTCCCCTACATGAGCGAATTCAAACGACACATTCAATGCTTTGACAAACTCTTGATTAAGATTATCAGGATTAATGTTTATCAGTTCAATTTTCTTCTTTCGCCCAATGCCTAATCCACGTAAGTTTTTCTATAAGGACTTTGACGATTGATTTTTATTAAAATAATGATCATCAAAGTTGCATTTAGTTGCAGGTCACTAAACTGCAAGGTATCATCAAATTCGGGCAATCTGAAATGGTTTCATCTTTTGTAAACCCCATCAGTAGAGTAACTTGTGTATCGGTTGATGTTCCACCTGTCAAACTGCCAAGAAAACACATTCCTTAACACAACATATCGAGTTATACAAAAGGTTGATGGCTTTTGCGTAGAATTTTAAAACTTACCTTCATAAAAATCATCGCTAGCCATTGTATTGCCCAGAATAGTCTCAAAATCATCTGAAGACTTCACACATGACAGAAGGATATTGTAGATCTCTTCATGGAATTTTGCTGGGCGACAAACTCGTTGTCCTAGAATGGCCTTGTAACAAACCATTCAATTATTTTCTATTTTTAGATCACTATGTGTTATAACTAAACTTACAAGTTCATGTTCATTTTTAATGTAACCATTGTAAGCGTCTTTTGTAACCACTACAGTACCAACTGGTATGCCGAGTCCACCTGATGTGCCTATTCTAAGAAATATGGGATCCTTGCAATTGGCGTATGTTACCAATTTGATCATTTCATGTAAAAGAATACTCATCGATGGCATACCAATGCCGTGACTTGCACATATAACCGGACCGACCTTTAAAGATTTAAAATAAAACTTGTAGAACAATAAAGAGAGCCAACACTTACCTTAAAAACAGCAAAACGGTGAGCTTTCTCACAGAGATCAACTAATTCGCCACTTTCATTTAAAACCTTTTGAATGTATTTGGCCAGTTGGAACATACGGTTTCTAGTTCCGCCCATGCAAACAAACTGAATAAATATAAATGGTTTTTTATACTCGTATATATACAAATATTGTTTTATAATTCACCTTAACATCTCCAAAGATATCCTCGAGATTTGTCGTTTTGTTGTCATAGCCAAGATGATAGAGGAAATCAGAGTCAAATTTCTCCAAATGTTTATTTGGTAGGGAAATATGTCTACATATAGGAATAAATTAAAATTAAAACAATAAAAAAAGCTCTGTAATTAGTGCCTTACCGCTTGGGATTCATTGTAGATGGAGGTTAAAATACTTCTGGGTATTTATCTGAAAGTATTACGAAGGTTAATTTGTTAAGTTTATAGGTTTAAATTTATATTGCAAAATAAATAAATTTTAATATACATAAGTCAGTGGCCTGTACGACAAATATTTAAGGTAATTGACGATTTTATTGCTTGAAATAGAGAAGAAGGACTCCGTTAAGTAATCATAATTATATTTTGGAGCTTGGCAAATGGGCCTCGGGGCACTGTCACAGCATTATGGGTCCGCCTATCCTGAGAGAAGGTTTTAGCGAAATATGTGTATACAATATAGTTGGTCGAAACACAGTCCAAGATAAGAGTGAAACTCGTAACTTTTAGTGTAATCCCTCGTGAGGCATAGGGCGTCAACAACGTCTGTTTGCCATATCATCATACTATAAATAAAAAAAACGAGCATAATTGGATGACCCGTGAACTAAAAAACGCATGCCTGGAAAGAAAACGATTATATAGAAGGTACAAAAATAATAGAAGGAACCAGGATTACGAAAGGGAGTTCAAACAATTTCGGAACGATGTAAACAGAAGAATCAACAATACAAAATCGAGCTACTATACTCGTAGAGATCAATTCCAGAAAGCAAGCAAAAATCCTAAAGAAACCTGGAAGACCATCAACACTACACTAAGAAAAAAATATTGCTATCGAAATACACTTTCATTATCTTGTAAACAAATTCGCGAATAAATTATCATCAGAAATTAAGAACACTATACACATATGTGAATATAAATCCTTTCTTGGCCCAATGAACGGTGCACAGCGCTCAATGTATCTGGCAGACCTCACAACGAGAGAAATAGAGAATATTCCTAACTCATTTAAAGAAAATAAATCGGCGGGAGTAGACAGCACAAGGCCCAAAGATCTCAAAAATAGTTCTAGGGTTTTGGCTCCAGTAATATCGAAAATAGTCAACATGAATTTAGAACAATCAATCGTTCCAAAATTGTTAAAAACTTCAATTGTCGCTCTATACTCGTATACAAGGATGGAAAGAATGAAAATGAGATTTGTAACTATAGGTCAATTTCTATTTTCTCAGCTATAGATAAGGTGTTACAAGAAGTTATAGCCAAGAGGCAAACTCTTGGAAAACAACCAGTTCGGATTTAGACAAAATAAAAGTATAAATCACTTACTCCAAGTAAGCAACTATATTTAATAGTACTCTAGACAAGAACCACAACTCAATTGTTCTGTTCATCGACTTTAAAAAAGCTTTTAATACACAATGTCATAAAAACATATTAAAATCACTAGAAAGAATTTGTGTACCAGTATCCATATTGACATGGTTTGAAAGTTATCTAGAAGATAGAAAATATAAAGTAATAATTAAGGAGTACTTAAGCGAGGAGGAGGATGCTAATGGTAAATACGTGGTACGTAAGGAACGAGATTAGGCCCTCTAATTTTTATAATACAGTCAAACTTCTTTATTACGAACTTCCTTGTAACCAAATTCTCTATATTGAGAAATTTGTTGTTGTTCCTTCACTTAAAAAAAAAATTCTATATACATGATTCTCTATATAACGAATTTCTTTATAACGAACGTCTCTTTATAAAGAATAAATTCTCTGCCGAATAATTTTTTCCTTATAAGGAATTTCCAATAACAATGCATGCACTGTGTGAGATTGCGCGCTCCGAACAAACAATTGAACACAGCTTGGCAGCTTCTTGGAAGCCTACATATAATTAGGGAATTCCCCTGTTTTTTACTATGCAAAAATTCACTGTTGGTATATTGGACAGTAAACTATGTAGGCTCAATAAGTCCTTGAAAATTAACACAATGATAGCAAATAGTTTCGTTGTGGCAGCCATTTCATATAGACACCTACTAGCATTTTCGTTAAAATGGAAAAAAGTGAATTTCGAGTGTCCATAAACACTATTTTTTGCGAGAAAAAACTATCACGCAAACCAATCAAAAGCTTGACAAAGATTATGAGGACTCTTCACCATCGATTGGAACCATTTACCACTGGTTTACTCAATTTCGGTGCGGTCGTTCAAGAACAAGTGACGCCGAACGTTCTGGTCGCCCAATTGAGGTCACCACATCAGAAATGGTCGTCAAAATCCATGGTTTGATAATGGACGATCGGCGAGTGAAAGTGCGCGAGCTTGAAGAGGCCACAGACTTATCACAGCGCTCAGTGATTTCGATTTTACATAAATATTTGGACATGAAAAAGCTTTCCGCAAGATGGGTGCCGCGTTTGCTCACAATCTACAACAAACGCATTCGTTTGACAACTTCAAAGGTGTGTTTGGCGATGTTCCAGAAAAATTCGGCTATGTTTTTGCACCGTTTCGTAACCGTGGATAAACCTGGATTCACCACAATACACCGGAAACCAAGGAACAGTCAAAACAATGGACTTCTCCTGGTGAATCGAAGAAGGCCAAGCTGGGTTTGTCAACAAACCAGGTCATGGTGACAGTTTTTTGGGATACGCGCGGTGTTATTCACATCGATTACCTTGAAAAGTGAATCTATCACCGACGCATATTACGCAGAGCTGCTGGATCGATTCGAAGCCGATTTGAAGCAAAAACGGTCTCATTTGACGAAGAAAAAAGTTCTTTTTCACCAGGACAACGCACCGGCGCACAAGTCCGCAGTTGCAATGGCGAAATTATTATTAGTATTATTTGGAGGGCATCAAAAAATTGGAGGAACGTTGGATGAAGTGTGTAGACCTAAAAGGAGACTACGTATGTTGAAAAATAAAATGATTTTATACCGAAAAGAGTGGTCCTTATTTCATTTTTCAGGGACTTATTGACCCACCCTGGTATTTTGATGTGTGTCAACCGGTCAGTCGCATCATTGTGCATTTTAATTAGTTCGTAGTGCGTGCGACATACATACATGTATCTACCATATTAAGAATTGTTGAAATCGTGTGGAATGTTGAAGCGCAAGGGGATAGGAATCTCGGAAAAATTATTAATTATACAGCAAGTTAAAAAGGGAGAAAAAAAAATGTTGCTGCAAAGTTTAGCATACCATCAAGTACATTTTCAACAATTTTAAAGAATGAAAGCAAAATTTTAAAACTTGCAGAAACAAATTCAAATGTAAGCCAGAAAAAACTCAGCTCAGCTAAGTTTGGCGATACTCGTATATGTAGATAAGAAAATGTTGGAATGGGTTCAAGTAAGTAGGAAAAGGAATTTGGTACTTTCGGGGTCTACTATTAAAGAAAAGGTTAAACATTTTTCTGAATCTCTGGGCCAACGTGATTTTAAAGGAAGTACCGTCTTATGAAACGTTAGGTACGGCATTAAACAAAACACGTTATGTGGAGAAGGGGCTCATGTGGGTGATGTAGTGTTCCAAAACTGGATTCGGAATACGCTCCCGAAGTTACTAGACGGATATAGCCCAGGAAAATGTTTTCAATATGGACGAAACCGGGATGTTTTTTAAATGCCTTTCGCAAAAAACACTGGTTTCAAACACGAAAAGTGTCATGGAAGAAAAAAGAGCAAGGATAGAATCACCATATTGGTAGGATCAAATAGGGTAAACTGTCCCACAGTGAATATTTTAAATTTACAGAGTCTCTACTTATAAGAGAAAAACGAAGTAAAGAGAAAATAAACCGCGTTTCGATCCTTTATGAATTTACCTGGCAGTTGATGTAGTGCGCTCGTCAGTGTCGGTTGTGTTCAAGAAAAAGAAAAAAAATTTACTGGTAAGTAAATTAGAAATCGTGCTTTTTATTTTTGTTCCATTTAAAAAAGTAATGTGCTTAGTGAGATTTGTGGGATACAGTTTAAAATGTTAATTATTATTATTAATTAAAATTAGTCTGTCAATAAAATTTGTGAAATAGTTTTTTTTATAAAAATATTTTTCTCCAAAAAGTCACTATGTCCAACAGTGAACCAGATCATAGTCGTACACAGTGAACCATGGTTCACTGTGTACCATGGTTCACTGTGTACCATGCATGGTTCACTGTGTACAATGCACGGTTCACTGTGTACTAGCCATACGCCAGACACAACTATATACAATATTTTAACAATAGGTAAGTTCACGATTTAAAAAAATCTGCACTTCAGCTGATTAAGGAAGGAACGAAAATAAGGCAAGCTGCTAAGGAAAAACAAATTCCATACGCAACATTGAGAAGATATTTTCTCAAAACTCAAAATCTTAACGAACAGGAATTAGAAGTAATGAGGCTTACTCCAAACTATACCGTAAATCTTATATTCACATAGGTCTTGTTCCTCTTTATGAAGTATCTCAAAGACTCAGCATACTTATTTTATGGTTTGACAAATGTGTATTGCCGGAAGTTGGCATATGAAACTGCAAAAATTAACAAATTAAAAATTCCCGAATGCTGGAAGAAGGAGAAAATGGCAGGCATTGAATGGTTGCTATCGTTTCGTAAAATACACCCTAGCTTGACTCTGAGAGCTCCAGAAAGCTATAGCTTGGCTCGAGCAACAGCGTTTAACAGCTTCAACATCGGAAAATATTTTGACAACTTAGAAATAGTCATTAAGCGCCATCCAAATTTTTTAAATGGCACAAGAACATATATTCTGGATGAAACGGCAACAACGACGGTACAAAAACCTCCAAAAATTTTAGCACCTAAAGGCATAAGATGTCTTTCCAAAGTTACCAGTGGTGAGAGAGGGATTTTATCCACAACATGTGCCATAATCTGTGCGAGTGGACAAGTTCTTCCACCTGCCATTGTTTTTCCAAGAAAGAACTTTAAAAGTTATATGCTTAAAGGTTAGACTTAAGCAAAAACTTCTTTTGCCTTCGATAATTAACATTGTGTTTATTTTCTTTAAGGTACACCTCCAGGTAGTTTGGGCCTAGCTAGACCCAGTGGGTGCATGAATTCTGAGTTATTTCCTAACGTAATGAACCACTTTATTCAACACACTTCCTCATCTATGACAAATCCTTCGCTGCTTATTCTGAACAATCATGAATCACACCTCTCTATTATATCCTTGAAATTGGCAAAGTCAAATGGAGTAACAATACTCACTTTGCCATCACACTCGTCGCATAAAACACAGCCGCTTGACGTTTGTGCATTCAAACCTTTTAAAACTTTTTACAATGCGTCAATGGACTCCTGGATGATGAGACATCCTGGTACACCTGTGACTATATACGAAGTAGGTGAATTCATCGGGGAAGCCTATCAAAAATCTTTGACTCCTATAACGATCAGCAACGCTTTTAAAAAAAACCGGCATTTTCTCTTTCTACCGGTCGGTTTTTACTGAGATTGACTTTCTACCAAGTACTGTCACCGACTGTTAATGTTTTCTTATTTTTTATTGTAGTTATTACTTTTTGTTCTTATTACTTAGATTTGTTTACTTTTTTTAATGTTGATGTTAAATGAAAATTAATTTTTATCAATTACTTATTTTAATTCTTTATTTTTCTTCTGAAATAATAAATAAACACTATAGGTTCACTGTGAACTACCCGGTGGTTCACTGTGTCCACCCCCTAGTACACAGGGAACCAATTGAGGTGCGTTTTAAAAAACTCAAAATTTACTATTTTCTATGATCTTTCTAAAGCTGCGTGTGGTGAAATACAAAGCTATTGAAACAAATAATAAGTAAATTCAAACCGTTTAAAGATTAAACCAATAGTTTAAAAACTACTTCAAGGTAGTTACTGGCAGGTGAGGAAAAATTAAAACTTTTAGCGATTGGAAAAAGTGCAAAGCCACGTTGCTTCAAGGGGATTCGGTCGCTTCCAACAGAATATTTTAGTAATAAGAGCTTTTGGATGACTGGCGAACTTTTCCAGAAATGAATAATCAAGCAAGATGTTAAACTTCAGCGTCAAGATCGAACCACCAATGACACAAATAAATTTGAATTCAATAAAATTGATATTCTTTCCGGCGAACACAACTTCTAGACTCCAACCAATAGCCCAAGGAATCATTCAAAATTTAAAGGTATATTAACGGCACTGGTTTCTAAAGAAGGTCTTAGAAGCCAAGGATGAGGGTCGAGAGTACAAATCTAATTATTCGTAATTATTTTGACAAAGCTGGGTTCGGTACCTATGATACTTGGTCCGGTAAGAAGACTCAACTCCATTGGCACAGATTAGGTCATCAATTATTGAAGATAACATACATTTCAACAGAGCCTTTTCAACTGATGATGATCTTGTAACATTTGACGACTATGTTGCAGTAGATGCAGATATTGCTACCTTCAGACGACACAATTTTGAATTTTATTTCGGATGAACCGAGTTCATGAGATGACGATACTGAAACACAGAATATTATAAGAAAGCCCAACGATGCCAATATACTCGTAAGGAATGCATTTGATACCTTACGAAACTTCATTGAGACGACAGAAGATACACCAGACGAAGCATATACCCACTTTCATAAATTGGAAGATTTTTACAACAAAGTAAAGAATAAAACTGTAAATGTGCAAACGAAAATTGATATGTTTTTAATAAAGAAATAATAAGACGTAATTGTTCAATTCGTTACATTCTTATAGCTATTTGACACAAAAATGGGAAAAAATCCCCGTCAGACTGAAAAGTTCCTCTATAGCAAAATATATGTATCTTAATCTTCTTTATAACGAACAAAATTATTGGTCCCTTGGAAGTTCGCTATAAATAAGTTTGACTGTATATATAAATGACCTACTCTCAGTTCTAAAGCAAAACACGGGTTATGCATATGCGGACGGCACAGCCATCGTAGTGAGTCATACAAAATATTGAGGCAGCAGAAAAAATAATGCAAAGTGAATTTGACGCTGTCATGGCTTGGTGCAACGACAATGGGCTAACAAAAAACAAAGGTTATGCATAAGCGATTCTGTCGCCATCCATTATTTTGTGATGACCTGTACCATTTTAAGACCTTCGTATGACTTTTGGTAATTTTATTTCCAGGTGCCCCTCCGGAATTTATATTTATTACTAAGTATTGCAAGTGTTCATTAAAAACCGGCACGACTGGGTGTGCGACCAGTTCGCGTGTGCTGTTCATTCGTAAGGTGTTCTATAACTCTCACATCGAACATTTTTGCACTTTTGCGGTTCCATAAATCTTAAAAGTGATAATCACTTCTAGATAGCTAACTAGGAATACATAAATGAGAATTTTTTCGAAATTTGGGTTCTGTAACTCTAATAAGTGAGAACATTCTCATTTTGAACTGACAATTTTCTCAATATCTCAGCACATAGTGAAAAAATTAGAAAACGTAGCGGGTTTAGCTGATGTTGAAGAAAAACAGTAATTAGATACAATTTCCAATAGAAGGTGGAATACCTAAATATATGTTGTGCTCATGTTGCATAAGTAGGTATCTGTATATAACCAAATTCATTGGACAAAATGATGCGTTAACAGTTTGGTTCTTATTACATTTCGATTTCAAAACGGTGAAGGTGGGGTGGAAATGAAGAGTGTGAGGTGATCTTTAAGACAACGTATGAGAAGAAATGGTGTGTTCGGCATTTGGTTGGTGTTTTGAAAGATGTAAGGAGGAAAATTGAATGTAAGATGAGTGGTTGCAATTTCGGAGCATGTCTGGGTGGAGCTTGTTTAAATGTGAGCATGTGGTTGATATTGAGAGAATGTAAGGGTGGTCAACCCCGGACTGTAGTGCCATCTAAAGTAAACTGAGCGGGAGATTCACAGTGCTAGTCTCAGAAAACAAGAACAAGTTTTTTCACGACCCCACCACTCGCGAACATCTGACAAGCCTCTGAGAGAAAAACTGTCATGAAGGAGCGTCGAATTAAAAAATTTGTGTATTCCTACTTTTTTTTATTGCAAGTGCACAAACTCTCTTGGTAAGCCGAGATTGTAAGATCTCAAAATTATACGATCCCCCTGTAGTAAATGAATCACGAAAACAATAGTAGTCCAAGTAATTAATTATTGATTACCTGTAATCGAAATAACTAGTAATCTACACTGCAATTAGTACCTAATGGCTATTATTTTGGAATCAAAAATGTTGATTACCAAGTAATTCGATTACTTTTTAATTTAAATTAATGTAATTGTTTGAGTAATTGATTACTATCGTAATTGATTATGCCCAACTTTGAAAATTAAAATCACTAATAATTATAAACAAAACAAAATATTGAGGACAGTTCATAAAAATTTACTCAAATTGATATATATACGAGTATATTTTTTTGTAATTTTCACATTGGAACCCGAAAACACTTCCAAGTGAGAAAAATATTTCCAGTACCATTCGAGTGAAAAGTGAATTATTCCTCACTTCCGATTAGACGTTATGCTCCACAGGAATCTTCAAGATAGAAGTTATATCTTAACCTGCTCGCAGTTCATTATAAGGAGCCATAATATGTTTCCAATCGGTTACGGTTCAATACTTAACAGTTTTATTTAATATAAATATAAGACAGCGGTAATAGTTAACTATATGAATTTTAATTTAATTTTGGTGGCGGCGAAAGCCCCCATTTATTTGGCTTATTACAAGCTACAACTAACTTAAGGCTAAATCTTAAAACTAAAACTTAAAACTAAAACTTAAAACTAAAACTTAAAACTAAAACTTAAAACTAAAACTTAAAACTAAAACTTAAAACTAAAACTTAAAACTAAAACTTAAAACTAAAACTTAAAACTAAGACTTAAAGCTAAGGAGAATGGTGAAGGAGTTCAGTTTAGAGGCAGGGAGTGCTGAGGTTAAAATCAAACTGAGTGAGGTTGGAGTTCACTTTTCGCAGCATACGGGAAATTGGTTCATTAGATCCATATGAAGTGCGGTGGGACGGTAGATAGAAAAGACGAGGGCATCGTAAATTTCGTGGGTTGATATTGAAGAAAATTGAATTATAAAGAGCTGTGCAATCGACAGAGCCTGAAAGAAGTCGATGAATGAAAAGAATGTCTGCAACATGTCTGCGTTTCTCTAGAGTACTCAGGTTGATGAAGTTGAGGCGGTCTTGATAGGGAGGCAAGATAAATGGATTGTTCCAAGGAAGACCTCGAAGGGCAAATCGAAGAAATCGGCGTTGAACATTCTCGATTCTGATCACTTGAACTTGCTGATAGGGTGACCACGCTTAACTGGCGTATTCAAGGAGGGGGCGCTCAACGTAAGGGTCGGAGAATTCTTTGGACCAACGTTTGACAAAGCCAAGTGATGAGTTAGCTTTATGAATTATCTCATCAATATATGAATGGTAATTTAGTTCCCTATCGTACAATATTCCAAGATCGCGGAGAGATTGAACGATGGATATAGGTTGACCATGGAGAAGGTAAAGGCGGGCGGAGGACATACCTTACGTGATAAGGTAATGGATTGGCATTTGGCGATATTGAGCTCTAAGCGATTTTGTAGGCACCGGTTCGAAAAACTATCAAGGTCTTGTTGAAGGAGACAGAAGTCATGTGGTGAAGAAATGGCTTTGAAAAATTTGGTATCATCAGTGTACACAGAGTGGGAAGAGTGTTTATTAACTCTCTCGACATCGTTTATGGTTAGAAAGAAGAGAAGGGGACCTATTTGACTGCCTTGCGGGACACCAGAGGTGGCCAAGAAAGGAGTCGATAAGACAGATCTGAAACGAACTCCGTAAGAACGGTCTTGCCATTCTCTAAGGCAGACAGGGCGAAGGACACGAATTCGACTAAGTTAGTGGTAGTTGATCTACCTTTCAGAAAACCGTGTTGGGTGGGAGAGATAAGAGACTTGCACTGAAAGCATAAGGCTTCGTATAAAATATAATACTTTCGAAAAGTTTGGGTAGATGGGAAAGTTTAGAAATGGGGCGATAGTTTGTTACCTCGTTCTTTGATCCCTTTTTGAATATAGGGGTTACAAAAGAGGTCTTCCAAATCTGAGGGAATTCTCCCAGTGATAGAGACGAACGGAAGAGATGAGAGAGGGGAGGGAGAGAATGGAAGAGCATTTTTTAAGAAAAATGGCAGGGAGACCATCTGGGCCGGGTGAAAATTCATCACTAAGATTTTGTAGTTTATTTTCAATTACAGCAGGATCAAAAGGCAGGGACAAAAAGGGGCCAACGGTGAAGTTAAAAAGGTGACTGAAGTAAGAGGGTCTGGTTCAAAAGAGTTGTCGGCGAAAGATTGTTTAAAATAGGTGACAAAAAAGTTGACAATGGTTTGCGGATTAGTTGATGATATGTTTTCAAAAGAGAGGGACGGAGGGTAACCGTCAGATTTTTTTTATAGTTGACGAATTGAAAAAATGACTTAGGGTCGTTTATAAGATTTGCTTGCGCGTTAATTAGGTGCCGCTGGTAGAGAGAGTTATAAAGATGATTGAATTGAAGGTAGGAACCGAGATAGTTGGAATAGTCCAAAACAAATTGGTACGAAGGGAAGCTGCCCATAACTTGTTTCTCTTGTTACGTAAGGCGCAAAGTTTGCGATCATACCAAGGGGGGATGAAGATGAAGTTTTATGACGAGAAAAGGGGACATAAAGAGAAATAGAATTAAACATTTCTCTGTAAAAAATTGTGAGGGCTTCGTTTAAGGATAAGCTAGCAAACTCAAAGGAACATCTACTCAGATAGGCATTTATTTTGCGGAAATTAGCTTTATGAAAGTCGTAAGAAGTGTGAAATGCAGGAGGTGTAGATTGAAGTGGTGAATTGAGGAAAAGTGAAAGAAGAAGGGGGGGATGAAAGTTATCAATAGTCGACAGAGTTAGGGGACAAAGCGAGACTGATGAGTTAATAGGATCAGTTGTGAATATAAGGTCTAATTGCCTTCCCATGTAATTTAAGACATTGCTAACTTGACATAGACTTGAATCAGTTAGCCGATCTATGAAGAGACATTCCTTAGTGGAGTTGGCATTTGAAGCGATGAAAGAGGATTCATCATCGGAAGGACTCCACTGCAGCAGAGGTAGATTAAAGTCGCCAAAAATAAGGATGTCATCGAGGGAATCTGATAGGGATCGGTATTGTAACAAAGTCAACCTTAGAAGAGGAAGAAATGGCAATGAGCGAAGAGTCAAGGTCATTATGGATGGCCAGTAGCACGCCTCGAGAGGGAGAGTCAACCAAGTGTTGGGTAGGGTCGTCGTCACGAAAAACATTAAAAGTAGGGGGGAATAATTCTTGGCTCTTTATGTCGGGGATAAGATTGGTTTCAGTCAAACCTAAATATCGAAAGAGAGAGCATGGGATTGGCGCAAAACAGCTTGGGTTTTCGAGCGTAAGCCTCTTACGTTCTGGTAGTAAAATGTAAGAGGAAGATTGTTGTATAGAGACGAAGGGGGGGGTGCTGATGATAGTGGCAGTTTATGGACAAACAAATTTGTTGTGGTCACTTCGGCTCCACTGGAGATGTTGCGTCCTGTTAGAGTGTACGTAGTTGCCAAAAGCAGCAAGGTCATCCGCTACTTTTTGAGGAGACAAATTAAAAATCTCGTGGAACTTGATATAAAACCAAAACGCTTGTTTTGGTTTTACCCTCATAGCAAACTGAGTCAGATTTGTCATGAAGATACGCGAGAAAGAGACGTATATTCTCGTAAACCTTTTTTTCTCTTAGCCTGGAGAGTGCATAACGACATTCTGTGGTGTCAATGGTTTGCTGTGTTAGTTTAACTAGAGGCGGTAAAACCGGATCAAGACTGCGAGCGGTGGAGGAAGAGATTGAAGAGGAAGGTGTATTAGATGAGACAATAGATGTGGGGTTCAGAATATAAGAGCGAATAAAGTTAGGGTATTTAAAGAAAGTATTATATATACAAATTTTCGGCTCAGAATTTGTATTAGATATGGATATTTTGATTATTTTTACACTAGCTAAAATTTGTTGTTTCTGAACGAACAAATTTCACTTGAATTGTTACAATAAAAATATAACAACTAGGGGTACGGCTGCATCTGTGAGTGTTAATAGAGGATGTAGATATTTATTCCGTACTTCTGTTGTTTCATATGGCATTTCTAATATTGGAAAGTGTTAAGCATCAAACAGCTGAGGCTCACACAAAGAATCTGGTGTTGAGCAATTTTTTATAGCAAAAAGATCATAAGAAAATAAGAATTCAACACATTAAATCATTTTATATAGCAGAATATCATAAAGAGGATATTATTATTTTCATTGCTAATTCTTCTAAGCCCCTGCTGTTAATATATCATTGCATTAATAATATAAATATAGTTTGTGCATTGATTTTGAGCAAAAGCGATGAAGTTATATCCGGGAAATAACCAATTTTTAAGAACCAGTTAATAAATAAAGGACCGTTATACGTATTTTCTGACAAAATGTAGCACGTCATCTGAAAGCAAATATCCATCTCAACTTGAATATAAAATTTGATCAAATTAAGCAATGTTTGATCGAGATCGTAAATCTCCAGGAAACCAGTACTTGTTCCTGTATGAGTAGGTGCAAGTAAAAAACGTAGGTACTTGCGGAAAATATTAAATGCATACTGCATTTTGGTAAACTAATATTTTAACATATAAAGTTGAGACACTGAGATCAAAAAAAAAAAAAAAAACCAACGGCGTGATATCACACTATCTCGGTGGCCAATTTTTATCTCTGAAACGAGAGATGAAGAGGCCGGCAAACTTTGAGTGCAATAACTGCATTGTTTCTCGTGCTATGTGGCAGATGGCTTTTATGAAACCTCATGTCTTCCACATTTAAAACCTTTTTTTATGATCTGTCAATGTCAAAACGTCAGTCACGGTTTAAATTTTTATCATGGCGAAGTTCACGAACGAGTAACGTATTAAAAATGACTACCGAAATTCTGAGTCCGTGGTCGCAACGTTAAGAGCGCTTACTTCAATTTTCGATCGTAATAATCGTCCCACCAGACAGGCTGTGCGTGCTATAGTCGATAAATTCGAGTCAACTTACTCAGTATTGAATGTTCCTGCACCAGTGAGATAACGCACCAGTCGAAGTACCGAAAATATCGGAGTCGTAAGTGCTTCAGTTCAAAATGAGCTAAATCAGTCGATTCCATGCCGTTCACAGGAATTGTGAATCTCTCAGTCCACATTGAGGCGAATTTTGCGTAAAGATCTTGGCCTACACCCTTACAAGATCAAATTAACTCAAGAACTGAAGTCTCTTGATCATTTGAAGCGCCGAAACTTCTCCGATTGGACTAAAAAACCCTATATATCGTCCAATTGGTGATAAAAATAGTTTGTTATCATGTCTGGATAACGTTCACGTTCACCATTACAGCAGCACCACAAGAACGAGTAGGGCCCAATCACTCACCCTAACGCGCCGTACCAAACAGTGACCTTTTGTAGATGTTCGTGAATGGTCCATGAATTGCCTTACCCCAAATGCGATAATTTTGTTTGTCTACGTAGCCATTCAGTTGAAAGTGAGCCTCATCGTTGAAGATGATTTCGATTTATTCGAAAAATCGAAATCAACTTGATGCAGATCTCTTGCTAAAATGCGCTGCGTGGAGCTGTCGGAAAGGTTCACTTGCTAGGAATAATAACGAATTAATTCTGATTTCCACGGTATTTTCACATCCAACACTGATGCGGTTCGATCGAATACTTTCATTAATTTCTTCATCGCGGCACGAGATGGTACACCGAAATTATTTCGCAATGTGCGACTCGTATTGTTTAAATTTCCCCCATTTTGGAGACAGGTGTTAACAATTAAAATGCGTTATTCTCTCGTATACCGCTCTATAGTTACAAATATCAATGCTTAGCATTCATAGATATTAAATATCAGTTGTTTATCTTCGACAGAACCGCAGTAGTGTCAGATTTAAATTATAACCGCCAATTGAATGAAACAAATGGCAATAATATACGAGTATATCTATTCGGCAATTTTTATAGCACATACATGTGTACATACATGTACATACATTTTTGGGAAACAAATAACTGGCGGTGCTGTTAATTTGTTCAGTGTAATTCCCCGATTTTGATAAAACCCAAATAATTTACTTTGATTACGTAAGATGGATTTTTTTTCTAATAGTATAAAGGACTGAAATCGAGTCTGAGGCACTCAGATTTAGTTTTGCTTTTTTTTATCATAAAAGATAAGCAGTTTTTATACAATACAATCCTTTATTTAACAGATTTGATTATATTTGTTTGTTTCCTTGCTCGTGTTCTTGAGAGTATCTGAAAATGAAATGAGCAATGCGGCCCATCCTGATCGCCCCGCCCTTGTTGGCCGCTGACAGTATATACGAGTATGACACTGCAATACAATTATTTCACAGAAGAAGCATTAAAAAAGTGCCTACACAAATATATTTAAAATTATTTTCATGTTTATTTTGTTTCGAACCGCAAAGCAATGTCATTTTCATTATTTTGTATGGAGCAGGGATTCAAAGACATTTACAGTGGATTGCAGTTTATGAGAAAATACCTTGCATAAATAAAAAATAAAATAAAAAGGTATGCATCCAGTCCATTTCTTTTTATAAACTTTTCTCAGGAGAGGGGAACCTATAACCTTTAGCATTGGGATGCCTTTTTTGTACCGGCCCATCCGCCAAGTTCCAAGGCGTAATAAGGGCGATACTTTACGGAGCCTATAGCAAAATGTGGTGGTTTCTCACCGGGTGATAAAATGGGGTTGCTTTTCAAATAAATATAAATTCCAGGAAAAAAAATGCCTAGAACCTACGAAGGTTACTAAACCGCTCTGATCCAACAATAAATTATTTTAATAAATCGTCTAAACCAAATATCAATTCGCCTCTTTTTCCAATATTCTGCACGAGGAAGCATTGTGCCTTAATTTGGTATATGTGTTCCATCTTTAGGTGCATAAATATGTACATAGCCCCAACACCCTCAAGTCCTACTGAAAAAATTATTTTAATTAATCAAGTTTCACAATAAGATTGTAAGCACTGGAAGTGGGAGGTCTAATCTGTTTTGTTGCGAAAGCAAGATACATTACATACATATGTACATACATACGAGTACGTAGGTCCACTAAAACAGTTGCAAGCAAGGACATTTTTCGGTACAGAATTTTCATGAAATATTTGTTAAGGGGTTATTCATTTTGTGCTTTAGGATGTTAATTTAAATTAAATAAAAAGTATTAAAGAGTTCAATGGAATTTGTTTACTGTTTTAAATGGTAAACAATGCCATTATGTATGGAATACAACATCGATTAGATGGCCGCCGCGGGAGTTTTTGCAAGCTTCGATGTGCTTCTCAGCACATTTCTTGCTGAAATGCGGCCATAACTTCACGGATATTGGTTTTTAAATGCTAGTGATTGTCTGCATAGACACACACTATCTTGGTGGTCAATTGATGTCGCCAAATCTCGAAATTAAACAGTCGGAGAACTTTTCATTAAACAGATCCAAATTTGCCTGTGTTGTGTGCAACGTAGCCAAATCAATGTACAGGCACAGATAATAAGGTTACATACATAGATATGCAGAGTAGAAAAATATGTCACTTTTTCAGGCGAATGGAATTTACTACTACGTCCCAGTTTTATCGAACTTGTTCGAATCGTGCATAAGACATGATGTTCTTTTTTGGTTGGAACAACAAATTGCTTGTTGCTTTTGCTGGCCTACAGGAGTTGATTATTAAATTATTTCATTTGAATACATAGACGGAAGCCATAGATTGGATTCACCAGTGTACTCTTGGGGTGTTGGTTTATAGTGAGGTCCCCTTGCCTCTCACTCTGGCGTGGTTGGTTCAATTTCGTGTTTTTTTTTTTTTTTTTCCTGACGAAATTTGAATTTTTTGGTTTTTACTGGTAATTCTTTTTTGGATTTTCCAGGCACAATGTTTTCGCAAGAGAATAAGAAGTGCAAAGTAAAGAATATCTTTGCGATGCTCAAAGCATTGGTTTTGCTCATCAAACCAGTTCAAGCCTCCTCAAGGCCATTCTCTCCCTTATATTTCTAATATGCAGACGATCTCTAAAAATTGTATGGAAAACTTTGAAATGGAGCTTACAAATATTGAAAAATTCATCAGTTTGTGCTAAGAGACTTCCAAAATCACTATTTTAAAAAAATTTTAATTAATTTAAAAATTAATTAATTTTAATTAATTTTTAATTTTAATTATTAGTTAATTTTAATTAATTTTAAAAATTCTTAGCAAAAATGAAAAATTCTGACGGACATGTTATTTGTTCATCACTTTTTAAAAATAATTTCAAACAATTGCACACTTGTTTTTTAAAAGCATTTTAAATGCCAGATATCCTGTAAAATAACGCATTGCAGTCGTTTCCAATGAAATTCCATTTGTAATTTGAACAAAGTATTATTAAATACAGTTTCCTCACGTCCTTCAGGTAATAAAAAAGTTCTTGATGTGTGCGGTTGAGTCTGGGAGGTATCTAAATTCAAAAATTCAACATCGTCATCAGCACAATGACGGAGAGAAAGCAATTAGATTTGAGGGCAGAATTTTTGACATCAAAACATTAAATTCGTACACAGAGTTATTACCGCCTTTACTGCGAATAATAGAAAATAAATTTTCCAAAATATCTTGATGAGTTCTCTTTGTAAGTAAATACTCAACTTTCCCGAATAAACCATCACTTATATCTTAACTAAGTAATAAAACTCCGTTTATTGTCTGTACCATTCCTTTTACACAAAAGTTTCTTGGAAGATTAGTAGACTCTTGCATTGATCTTAAGTAAGACAAGAATTGTTTAAGCTCATTATAAGCTGGATTTCCGACCTGAACTCCACGCTTTAAAATATTTTTATCGTAATGAGACCCACTATCCATACAGTCGAAAGCATTATTAATTTTTAATGTAAACGCTTGTGTTACTAGAGCTTCATTTGAACTATTTTTTAGGCAATTAAGTTGATGAGCAGTTTGTATTGATGCTGCCGTTGTCCTACTAAAGGTTTCCGTTGCCAAGCGAACACTCATTTTTTCAAATGCATTTCGGACTATGTGTGAACTTGTAAATTTCAAGCATGTTTTAGCCACATTATCTCTTTCTAAATTGAATATTTCTCTGAAAACATCAAAGGAAACATTATCATTTGGAGTTAGCATATCAGATTTGAGTAAAACATTGCGCATGGATTTTAATAAATGAGGTAAATAATAAAAACTGCTGCTGCTACACCAACTGCATCATCCACCGCAATCCCAAACTACTGGACTGATGTTCGACGTAACATCGCACCTAGTTCAACGAATGTACACAAAATGGATGGTAAAAATATATTATTTACTCAAGACGAAATTCTTTCACTGTTAAACGAAGTTATGTCCAAGTTAAGTTCAAGCCGTTCTAAATCTGAACAATACACTGTTATTACTACTTTAGCTATGAAGTATGTTTATAGTCAAAATAATGATATATAATAACTTAAAAATTATAAATTGGAATGCCAGAGGCATTCGCCATAAGTGTTTTGAATTTTTTAACTTCTTAATTAATAATGGTATTGACATAGCTCTCGTAACTGAAACTGGTCTAAAATCAGAAATCAAATTTGTTCACACCAATTATGCATGCTACAGATTAGACAGAGAGTGCATGAGTGGTGGTGGTGTTGCAGTTGTTATAAATAAACAAATAAAGCATTCTATTTTAAAAATTCCAAAACTCGATGTTATAGAAGCATTTGGAATTGAAGTTTGTCTGGAAGATTGTTCAAGACTTGCAATCTTTTCTACCTACTTCCATGGAGGAAGGAGTAATAATGGGAAAAGAAGCAAATTTCGAAGAGATATCTTAAAATTGTGTAGACAAAACACGAAATTTTTAATCGGTGGTGATTTCAATTCAAGGCATCAATCTTGGGGTTGTCTTAGAGGAAACTGTTGGGGAAATATCTTGAACGATATTCTAACCACAAACAGTTTGCTTGGGCTCCTATATCCAACCGAACCAACATTTATACCTAGTATATCTACAGCTAGTCTTTCTACTTTGGATGTATTTATTACAAACACTCATTCTTTATTTTCGCAACCTATTGTATTAAACTCTCTTTGCTCTGATCATTTGCCAGAGTGCACTACTATTAACATAAATGTGTCAGATAATAATTTCATTGGCAAATTTAAATATTCGGCAGCAGATTGGATCAGGTTCCGGTCTGTTGTCGCGAGAAAAATAAATCCTGAAAACTTTTTGTTGCTTAACACCATTGACTTCACTCAAGTTGAATATCACATCGACAATTTTATAAACATTGTTAGTAGTGCGGCTGACGCGTCCATTTCCAAAACAGTTGTTCCTCCTTCTCAAACACCTCCACTTTCTTCCAACATTAAGGGCCTTATACGACTTCGTAACTGTGCAAGAAGGAAGTGGATCAGATACAGGCAAGATGCTTATAAGGATGAAATTAAATTATTCAATACTCAAATCAAGTATGAAATAACTGTATTTCGAAACAAAAACTGGAACTCTTTGTTGGCAAGTTTCAATAAAAGCTCGAAGCCTTTTTGGAAAATTACAAAAATTATTAAGAAACACACCTCTTTTATACCACCACTCAAATATGGTGATACTCGATATGTCACGCAGGAAGAGAAAGCAAATCTGTTAGCAAAAACTTTTAGAGATAATAATACCCTATTCAAACACCTCAGCAACGCAGAAACAGAGCAAGAAATTGAAAATTCGATTGTTGAGTTACGAAGGTTAACAACTACAATAGACGACAGTTACTTAACTAACTTAGCTACCGTGAAGTGCTTAATAGACTCCACAGTAAACAGAAAGTCGGTAGGGCTCGATAAAATATCTTACAGACTTCTGAAAGCTTTGCCTAATAAAGGACTACAATTTCTAACATTCATATTTAATGCATGTCTTAAATTAAACTATTTTCCTAATGCGTGGAAAAATTCCAAAGTGGTTGCAGTAGCCACGCCTGGAAAGTCAAAGGATAATCCTCTTAATTATAGACCAATAAGTTTATTGAGCTGTGTAGGAAAAATTCTTGAAAAAATAATCAAATCCAAACTTGTCCTACACATCGAGTCTTATTCCATTTATCAAAAAAAGCAATTTGGTTTCAGAAGTGGCCATTCAACAAGCCACTAAGTCCTTCGAATAAAAAGGCATATTAAAAACGGATTTAAAGAGAAGCAATCAACAGGATTAGTTCTCTTAGATATTAAGAAAACATTCGACATCATCTGGCATAATGCACTAATACATAAATTAATGACATACAGGTTCCCTATCCCTGTTATCAAAATAGTAAAAAGTTTTTTGAAAGATAGTAACTTTGCTGTATATTTCGGAAGTGTCAAATCCTCCTTGCAGGACGTTCCGTTTGGTGTTTCCCAAGGATCTGTACTTGGACCTATTCTGTTCAATATATTTATTTCCGATATCACTGAACTAAGTGATAACACTCAGTTAGCACTGTTTACAGACGATACTGCTATATATTCAACGCATATACTGCCTTGTGATATACTACAAAGCTTACAAAATTCGCTAAACTCAGTAGAAGCCTTTTTTCATAAATGGAAAATAAAAGTAAATGCTCAGAAAACTCAGGCTGTATTCTTTAGCCGGCGCACAGTGGGGCAGAAAGCACCAAAACCCCGTATTAAACCAAAAAATTATTTGGTGATAAGGAAACCGTTACTATTTTTTTTTATGCTGAATATTCCAAGTAACACTAAACTGAACTGATTTTTCTCCAAAAGTATTGATTTTTTGATTTCTTGCTGTGCAAAATTATTAATTTTTTGAAATGGAACCTTCTAACTCAGGTATTTGTTAGTCCACAAATAATTATTATTTTGAAAACAAACATTCACGTTCCTAATTATGAGGCTACTCTTTGAATGAAATTGATATGAACAGTTTTTTGCACTTATTTTGAAAGACAGATGAAATTAGTTGCATTTTAAGCTACCTAAAGCAAACAAATAATTTTTTTTCTACTCAGTGTCTATTGTGCTTTCAATAACTGTAAAAAATTGTTGCCTGTTTCTGCCGTTTTTGTAAAAAAAAAAAAATTTATAAAATTCGTTATAATTTAAAAAAAATTAAACTCTCATTACTTTATGTATCAATTCAAATGTGTCTGTAGGAAAGTTGTCCAACACGTTAAGTCTAACGCGTCTAGAACTTTTCAAGTTTCTTAGAAGTTCAGAATGACAAAATATTGATGTCCAAATGCAATGTTTGACTGAACACCTAAAAAAACAAACGAACAATTTTGATGACACAAGTTTAGTAAAAAAGTTGTATAGTTTATAAGTCCCAGTTTAAAACTCGATGGTTGAAGGCACGTAGAACTAAGAATACTTTTTAAGGGACAATAAGACATGGCTCGATTCATCAACTTCATTTTACTGTGCTTCAGTAGAGAAAAAACGTGGTCGTCCAAGTACTTCCTTTGAAGACAGTTCTGAACGCAGGAAGCAGAAAAAAACCAAAACATTGCGAGACTCAACACCACTTGATGTATTGAGCTATGCCACCCAAATAAGTTTACGAGCAACAGGAAATACGGAAGCATCAAAAATGTTGAAAAAAATTACATCTTCCAGTCCTGAAAAAGCTAGTAGATATTCAACTACTTTAACAAAGCCACTTTCATCAAACAATAATATAATAATAATGCTTTGACGGGTGAAGATGCTCTTGCAGTGGTTGTGGATGCCAATTTAACTCGACATCAATATCAGGTAATACGTAATAGTGCTCCTGAAAAATTCCCTTCCTACAAAGTTGTTCAGAATGCAAAGAAAGAGGTATATCCTGAAGAACATACTATAAAAATATCGGAAGTCTCAGCAGAAATTTCTTTGCAAGCTTTACTTGATCTCACTGTAAGGCGTTTAGTAGCTTCCCAGACTGACGTATTTGAGTTATTTGGAGATGAAAATATCGACGAGCTTAAATTATATACCAAATGCGTTTTCGATGGGAGCTCGGGTCATAGCTCCTATAAACAAGTTTTTCACGGTTTTAAATGCACAGATTCAGCTGTATTCATGACTTGCATTGTCCCCCTTCGTCTTCTCCGTGGCACTAAAATTCGAATTTTAAATATTATAATTTTTGTAATGTTACAGAAAAAAATAAACATGCAGATAGAATTAAAATAAAAAAGTAAAACGGATGATTTTCGAAAATTGGAAGAAATTTTTTTTAATTTCTTTATTGTTTTATTATTTTATTTTCCTTATATCTCCCTTTGTTGTTATTCGATTTTTTTTAAATTTTACGCATAACAACTATAATACAATCGTTCAACTGTGGTGCAAATTTCATGATAATCGGTCGAATATTTTATTTGATACGCACTTTGAGGGCTTCTTGCCCCACTGTGCGGCGAATGAAAATGAAATTGAAAATTAAAATCGAACTAAAGCAACATTGACGTCCTTCTCAAAATATACGAGTATACATATGTATATGTACGACGTGCCTCCTCAATAAATATATACACACAAACACACCACAGTGTAGCGATCCAGATAAACACCAGCGACACAAGTCAGTCATTCGTACATATCTATATGTTCGTTTGCAAGATCGATTGAGACGTAAAAGAAAATAAGGGTTGCAGCAAAATGAAAAATATGTGTGTATTTCCAAGTTACAACACACTGGAAGATGGTCGATATCCACGACTATACAACTAAAAATGGTTTAATACCGAATTGATGCAACAACCCTTAGGTTTGAGAATTTTATTGTCATTGAAAAAGTGATCATTTTTTTTTTGCTCTGCATGCGATGTCTAGGGAACTTTATTATCTGTGGTACAGGCCTTACGCCATCACAAATACTACCGATTTGTTCAAATTTAGAGATCGTGCTTCGATTTGTTTGTTCAGTTGGTCGATTATGACGACCATAATCTGTCCTTATATCGCGATGCACAGATATTAACAAAATTGTTATTTTTATGGTAAGATGCAACACGGTACTATCTGTCACTATATTTGACAGATGGATTTAAAAGATGCCATATGGCAATGATGTGAAATTCCAACCCAATAAAAAAATAAAACAAATAATGCTTTGGCGCTCACAACGACACATGGATGGTAGGGAAGGGACCTACAGTTTCATGCCGAAGTGCAATTGTTTTCAATTGAAAGAAGCTCTTCATGATAATTTAATTTTCCTCTCGGATGTTGGTCAGACGTTCGCGAAAGGTTGAATTATGAAAAACTTAGTTTTTTTTCTATAAACCTTGAGTTTCTCGCTCAGTAATCGCTCACTTAATCACCCATACGTATTATCAATAGAAGTTGCTTAATTGTAGAAATAATAATACACATTGCATAAATGCAACTCTCAGACTACGCGTATCTATAAATGGATATACAGCGAATTTCACTGTGACATATTTATTGAATAAACATATGTACCAGTAAATACATATGTATCATATGTATTATATTTACTACTATTAATCTTTTAAAATTTCGAGTACAGACACTAGCACAAAATAGCAATGCAAATTTTATTACGACCTCACATTATTGCACGTACTCTATTCGGGAACTGCATGTGCAATTTACATACATACTCGTATGTACATAATTAAAAGATTGAATGTATTTATACGGCACTTGTTCATTATGTGCATTTCCTTTGATTTTAATCGAATCTATCTCACATCACTTAGTCATACCACTCACCAAAAGAGAAAAAAAAAACAAACTGTATTCAAATAAATTAACTGTAAACTGTAATTGTTCTTATTTCACTTTCAACCAGAATCTGATTGCTTGTAAGCAGAACAAAAAACTTGTCACTCTTTTATAGAGCGAAACATCAAAAAAAAAAAAATTGAAACTTCTATATATATAATAGATATGTATATGAGTATCGGACATGCTGTTAGAACTATTAATTATATTTATGTATGTCTCGAATGTTATCCACTTAAAGATATCAACGTCTTATCAAGCATTTTGATATAATTGTTGTTGGCCCCTAATGAGACCTAACCCAGCTGTTTACTCTCACACTCAATCAAACCAAAGTTAGCACACCGCAGACAAAAAATATTGGCCAAACTCACTATATCACGTAATCACCATTAATTTTCAGTAAAACTGCGGAAAAGTCAAAATAAAATAATTTTTCTTTTTTCCAAAATAATTTTTCCTTCCGTAAAAATAACACATACCGTCGGTAACGTAACGCACGCGCACTTGAACTTGTGTTTCTAGGTGAGAAGATCGTTGGCTACGTATTTCTTGACAGTGACCCTCAACAATTTGTCATATCTAGTAGATATACAGAACCGGAAGAATGTTTAAACAAATTTTAACCAACTAACCCAATGCGCGACGCTTCTTCTCTCGTTTTAGATGACGACTAAAAGACACGCGTTATTTTAAGCGTTCTCACACCCTTCGCGAGAATTTTATTTATAGCGTACGTTGCTGCTGCCCACTGTCCAATGTGGATACAAAAAAAAAAAAAAAAACACAACTGTTTGACCATTCAGTAGATAAAAAGAATATGAATATGTTTCATAGAGTTTGTATGAGATACATATATAAATATGTATGCAATTAGAGTAGCTAGATAGTAGACTCACTCTTGATGTTATCAGCTGTTAATCCACTGGGGGACGTTTTTTGTACGGGTTGTACGTACGTCTCTTTATGGAAAATTTACCTAATCTACCGATTATAGGATGATGTTATCACTAAGGGTTGCTCTTGCACGTTGGCTTGAGGCGCTTCCACTTTGTAGCTAATGTTGAAATAGACTGATGATAGACGAACGATCGAGTTCTTTTTATAGTGCATCGGTTGACAATTTATGACTCAGAACTTCTGAAGACTCCAAGGAGGGGATTACGATCGGACGCTCCTAGCTATAAATCATTGTTGTATTGGCACGTGCTTATCTTGGAAACTATACAGTATAACTCGAATATAACGAACTCGGTTATAGGGCACTCATGAACATTAAGAAACAGAAATTGTATGAGTATCTCACTAAAAAGATTACTCTAAATTCCTGAAACTATTCAGTAACGAAAAGGAGTGAGATGTGAAAGTGTTCCAAGTGTGCCACATGTGGAAATATATTTACGCACATAAATAGACTTTTGTCAAGTGAATAGGTTCGAATAGAAAGAACATAAAATTTGCTTTAATATAGGTGCTTTTGTTTTTTCTGGTGTATTTCTATTGTCAAAAAAAAAGGAAAAGACGTTTAAAAAACAGCAAATTTAGAATAATTGCCATCCACCGACTACATAACATAGTTTGGTGTAATCAGTTACAAATGTAATGAATTCCTCAAGGAAATGCGTTAATTAAAATTAAAAAGTAATTCAATTGGTAATCAAGATTACATTTAGTCAATATTTCTGATTGTAACCGCAATTATTTTTTTTTTTCTTTTCTGTAAAATACAAAAATCCAGATCGCTCAGTACTCGGAATTGAACTCATACATCTTTTCGAAACAAAAATGTAATTTTATTTGTAATCGATTACTTTTGATGACTAATTACATTGCAATTGCAATTTCAATAAGATTGCCAAAAGTTATCATGTAATAGGTAATATTACAATTTGCCCAGCCCTGCTGCATGTGTTGTAAAAATATTCGATCTGGAGATTTTGATAAAAGTTGGTATTACTATATATATTATATTATCTTGTAACATAATAATAACTACGCTCCTCCAGCCCATTCCAAAGTGTCTTTTCATTCGGGGTTCGAGTCTGCGGTTAGTCTCCACAGTTCATGTCTATGATAAGAGACGGATAATATCGCGGATAAGAGAGAATCATAACTGCACGAAATGATTGTCATCTTGGAATTATTACATCAGAATTTTTAGGTATTTTGTTGCAGTGGTCGAAGAATTTGCTAGAAGTTTCTGGCTATCAGAAACTTCTGCTATATAAGGACAGATGGCGATCGAGGGGAGGCAGTTGGTTTAGAACCGTGGCGAAGAGATTGGAAAAGTGATAATGGACGAAGTTGTAATTTTGTGATAAATTGAAAGTTGAGAGTTAACAAGAAGAAGTAATTAGTTTGGATTTGTGAATTAAGTAATTGAAAGGAGATAAAGTGATTTGAGAGGAAAGAGACCTTGTAAGAAAAGAATTTGCGAAGAATAGTATAGTGTGAACTTGAATTGTTTTATAGACCAGAAAATAAAGAAATAAATTTCACAGAATATCGTTTTATCTACTCGAGCCGTAGCTCGCATATTACATTGGTGTCAGAAGTGGGATAAAACTTATTCTGTGAATAACTATTTCCGTGGTGTGAAATTGCACAATAAAAAAAAAAAAAAAAAACAAACGATTTCTGTGTTGAGTTAATTAGTTGCGCAAAATGGGTCGCAAATTGGGAAAACTAACTATAACTCAACTAAAGGCAGAACTCAGTAAGCGGAACCTCGCCACAACTGGGGGAAAAGATGCCCTACTGATTCGTCTGGAAGAAGCAGTAACGCAGGAAGGTGAAAATCCGAATGACGTAGAGTTTGACGTGGAAGAGGAACCAGCAAGTACAGTAGCCGACCCGGGTATAACAAGTCTGCTCCTGCAACTTAAGTCAGTCATGGACGAACAAAAGAAAGCAATAGAAGACCAAAGAAGTCTCTGGAACTTAAACTCGATGACCAAAAGAAAGCAAGAGACGACCAAAAGAGTTCTCTAGAACTTAAGCTGGACGAACAAAAGAAAGCAATGGACGAACAAAAGAATTCTCTAGAACTTAAGCTGGATGAACAAAAGAAAGCAATGGACGAACAAAAGAATTCTCTAGATGCTCTGGAAAGTAAACTGGATGAGCAAAACAAGAACTTGGAATCAAAATTCGAAGTGATCGAAGAGAAAATCGAGAAGGTCGAGACGCAACTCGAAAAAGTCGAAACTAGATTCGATGAAAATTTTGAGAAACATGAAACTCAGTTCGGGAAGATAGAGACTCAGTTTGAAAAAGTGGATACGCAATTCGAGATAGTAGGAAAGCAAGTCGAAAATCTTGCTAATGAGCTCAGCAAGGTGAAGAGACAGAAAGCACGGGAATATTCCACTGACGGTCTGAGAACAAAGGAGATGCAGCCTCCTATCTTCGATGGTCAAACATCATGGCCAATTCGAAGCGGCCGCAATGACCAATAGCTGGGACGATGAAGAGAAGTCCATTGCACTCACACTTGCACTGAGGGGTCCAGCTGCGGAGCTCTTGCAGACCATCCCGGAAGATAAACAGCAGAACTACGACTCTCTAGTTCAGGCTATCGAGATGCGGTTTGGGGATGAACACATGCAGCAGGTGTACAGGGTTCAGCTGCGTAGTCGAGTCCAGAAAAGGGGGGAACGCTCCAACAGTTGCAAGCGGATATAGAGCGACTAGCCCATCTTTCATACCCTAAAGCCAGTGAGGAACTTATCAACGAAATGGCGGTGGGAGCTTTTATTCAGGCCATAGAGGACAGACAACTGCAAATGGCTGTAAGGATGACTGAAAAGCGAACACTCCCCGAGGCATTGGCATTCGCTCTGTCAATGAAGGCTGCGGACCAAGCATACCAGGGAATACACCGTGTCAGGGAAATGTCCGTCGTGGAATGCTCATGCCAGCGAACAGCCGTCATGGATGAAGACAAAGCTCGCGGAAGTCAAATCCGTTGCTGGAATTGCAACCAAACCGGACACCTACAACGGCAGTGCAGAAGTGCACCTAGACGAGGAAATTGTCCACATTGCGGAAGTAGGAGAAGCAGAGAGGAAGCATCTGGCTGTCAGTCAGACTTCCCAAAACCAGCAGTCGGGAAATGCGTAAGGACCAACTTCGCGGGGCAGAAGTTGGTTACTGGAATCGAGGTCCCCAGGACCACCATTCAAGTTTTGCAAACCAAACGGGGTAACAAGAGCCTGACAGTGGAGGCACTAATCAACAAGAAAAAGTGCGTAGCCACCATCGACACAGGTGCCACTGCCTCCATTGTAAGAAGAGATATCGTCAGAAGCTCCTGGCTGCACAACACCAACAGCTACTGCCTGAAGACTGCAACAGGGGAAATGGCGAAGGTGTTTGGAGAAGTTCGTCTTACGATTACTCTGGCAGGACTGACGTTCTCCCATGCGTTTCTGGTGGCAGATATATGCGACGAGTGCATTATCGGAATAGACTTCATGAAAGCAAATGAAGTAATCTTGGATATCGGGATGCAAGTACTGAGGTATCGAAATGTGGAGATTCCGATGGTGTACGGAAAGGAGAATGCTGTAACTCTCAGGACAGTCATCAGCAAAGACGAAGTTTTGCCGCCGTCTTCAGAGACAATCATTTGGACGAAGCTGGAAGGTGATCTTGAGAGCCACCGATTCTACATAGTAGAACCAGACCCAGAGAAGAATTCTCAAGACTACATCGTGGGAAGGACGTTAGTCGAACCAAAGAACACCATGGTTCCAGTGAGAGTTTGAACGCAAGACCACACACTGTCAAACTAAGGCGAGGGGAGGTGACTGGAAAATGCACGCTGATTACCGCCGTCGCAACAATATCTGAACGTGATGCTCCAAAACCTCTCTCATCACCTTGGACAGCGGAAACGAGAGAGACGATTCTCCAGTCCAGTGAGCTGAATCAGGAGCAGCGAACTATGGCAGAGAATCTTATCAATGAGTACGCTGATGTATTTGCCTCACAGGACGGAGAATACGGCCGAACACACCTGGTACAACATCGAATAGACACTGGTGATACTAGACCAATTCGTCAGCCTGCTAGGTGCCTTCCATTAGAAAAGCAGATAGAAGTTGCAGAGATGGTGTCGGCAATGGAGAAAGAAGGTCTGATTGAAAGTTCCAAAAGTCCGTGGGCATCACCGGTTTTATTGGTTAAAAAGAAAGATGGCAGCACGCGGTTCTGCGTGGACTATCGGCATCTCAATTACGTCACCATGAAAGACAGCTACCCTCTGCCACGGATTGACGACACGCTAGACACACTATCAGGAGCCCGATGGTTTTCCACTCTCGAAGACCGGGAGAAAACCGCCTTCACCGCAGGAAATGGGCTATGGCAATTCACGGTAATGCCATTCGGGCTGTGCAATGCTCCGGCGACTTTCGAGCGCTGGATGGAATGTGTCCTGCAAGGGTTAACATCGAAAACCTGTTTGGTATACTTGGATGATGTCATCGTCGTAGGAAAAACGTTTGCGCAACACCGAGACAATCTAAGGGATGTGTTTCAAAGGCTTCGAAGTGCCCACCTGAAGCTCAACCCCAAGAAGTGCGCCCTGTTTAGAGCAGAAGTCAAGTACTTGGGGCACATAATTTCAGCGAAAGGAGTGAGAACCGATCCAGAGAAGGTCGAAGCGGTGAAAAACTGGCCAGTCCCCAAGGATAAACACCAACTAAGGAGCTTCCTGGGCCTAGCCACCTACTACAGACAGTTCGTGAAGGATTTTGCCGGGATCGCAAAGAGCCTGCACCAGTTGACGGAAAAGGGGAAACAATTCAAATGGTCAATTGAGTGCGAGAAGAGCTTCAAGGCACTTAAACAACGGCTATGCGATGCCCCAATACTGGCTTACCCCACTCCCGGGGAAACGTTCATTGTGGATGCAGATGCTAGTAATGTCGGGGTAGGAGCCGTACTCTCCCAGGTGCATGACGGCCAAGAGAAGGTGGTTGCGTACTTCAGCAAGGTACTCTCTAAGCCAGAAAGGAACTACTGCGTGACAAGGAGGGAACTTCTAGCTTTGATCTTGGCTACGAAGCATTTTCACAAATACCTCTACGGGAGGAAGTTCGTTCTTCGCACAGACCATGCAGCCTTAAAATGGCTATTACAGTTCAAGAGTCCTGAGGGTCAGGTCGCAAGATGGATCGAAAGGCTGCAAATATACGACTACGAAATACAGCATCGTAAAGGAAAACTCCACTCTAATGCGGATGCACTGTCCCGGAGACCATGCAGAACGGATTGTAAACATTGTGCGCGTCAGGAAGAACGGGAGCTGGTTTCCATCCAAAGAATGAGAGCCGAACCTATCGCCGGCTGGAGCGTAGATGAGATCCGGAACGCTCAGAAGAAAGACCCGGATATCGAGCCGATTCTGGCCTGGAAGGAGAACATGGAGAAACCGGATCATCAGAACATCTCTCACAGAAGCCCGACCTTAAAGGCATATTTTGCGCAGTGGGACTCCCTCCATGTCCAAGAAGGTGTTCTGAGAAGAAAATGGGAATCCTCCGACGGAAAGTCGTTTGTAATGCAGCTTGTCGTGCCGCGGACGAGGGTCAAGGAGGTGTTACAGGAAATGCATGGCGGGGCGTCCGGAGGCCACTTGGGAGCGAATAAGATGCTAGAAAAGGTACGAGAACGTTTTTATTGGTTAAAAGCGAAGGAAGATATCGAAGACTGGTGCAGAAAATGCGACGTGTGTGCAGCTAGCAAGGGTCCGAGAATCAAAACTCGAGGTAAGATGCACCAATACAACGTGGGACCACCTTTCGAACGAATCGCCATTGACATCGCAGGGCCCTTTCCGGAAACCGACAATGGTAATCGGTATATACTCGTAGTGATGGACTACTTCAGTAAGTGGCCGGAAGCGTTTCCGATCCCTAACCAGGAAGCCAGAACCGTGGTGGAGCAGATCGTCTACAATTGGGTTAGCAGATTCGGTGTGCCCTTGGAATTGCATGCTGATCAAGAGCGGAACTTCGAGTCAAGAATCTTCCAAGAGATGTGTCAACTACTCGGAATCAAAAAGACAAGGACAACCCCGCTTCATCCACAGTCGGACGGTATGGTGGAGCGTTTCAATAGGACTTTGGACGAACATCTCTCTAAGGTCGTAGGTGACTACCAACGGGATTGGGACCAGCAGATTCCCTTGTTTTTGATGGCCTATAGAAGTGCCGTGCATAGCACTACTCGACATATGCCGTTCGAAATCTTATTTGGTGGAATAGCTCGTTTACCCAGTGAGGTGAAATTTGGTTCTCCTACCAATGAGCCCAGAAATGAAGAAGAGTACGTGGCGGACCTTAGGGAAAGTCTTAGGGACATACACCAAAGGACCAGAAGCCAGATTAAGATAACGAGCGACCGCATGAAGACCAGGTATGATGCCAAGGCAACAACGTCAATATTCCAGGAAGGAGATCTAGTGTAGCTGCATAATCCCCATCGCCAAAAGGGGAAATCACCTAAATTGCAGCAGAACTGGGAGGGTCCCTACAGAATAGTAACTCTAGAAGTTTCTGGCTATCAGAAACTTCTGCTATATAAGGACAGATGGCGATCGAGAGCAGGCAGTTGGATTGGAACGGTGGCGAAGAGATTGGAAAAGTGATAAGTGAAAGGGCGAAGTTGTAATTTTGTGATAAAATTAAAGTTGAGAGTTAACAAGAAGAAGTAATAAGTTTGGATTTGTGAATTAAGTAATTGAAAGGAGATAAAGTGATTTGAGAGGAAAGCGACCTTGTAAGAAAAGAATTTGCGAAGAATAGTATAGTGTGAACTTGAATTATTCTATAGACTAGAAAATAAAGAAATAATTTCACAGAATATCGTTTCATCTACTCGAGCCGTAGCTCGCATATTACAATATATATAAGAACTCGAAAAAGTAGTACTCGCAATTCTGTTCGTCTGTGTGTTTCTCCGACTTTAGATTAAACGGCTAAACGGATTTTTGTCAAGCTTTATATCCGGGGTCAATGGGCTAATACCCAGAGGCTAGATTTGATCTTTTTTTTACCCTTAATATTAACAGTACTTTAATTAGGGCTAATTTTAAAAACGGCTCCAAAGATCTCATAAAAAATGTTGGCATTATTCAAATAAAGGTACTTAACTTATTAGCGTACAGGCTAATAGCTCACATTCCGCCAGTAATAACAAGAGAAGGTAACTGGGAAAAAAGCAGCCAAGAGAAAGGAAACACTTTTGCAGAGCATCTTGAAGACGTCTTCAAACCTTATGAAGAAAAAAGTTATCAAGGAATCGAAGTAAGGTGCCAAGAAGATAGTCCTATTCTGCCGGTAACAGTTAATGAACTTGCCAAAGAAATTAAAGAAGGCATATAATTATAATTAATATAATTTTAAAACAATTTAATATATATATAGTATATAATAATTTTAAAACAATTCCCACGAAAAGGTTTTAAAAAAAACTAACGCAGATTATAAATGCTGCATTTAAGTTAAGATACGTAATACGTACGGAGGTAATAATGATACCAAAACCAGGCAAACCACCTAGCGAAGAAACCTCATATCGCCCAATATCGATACTACCAATGTTGCCCAAGATATTCGAAAAAATGCTGGTAAAACGTCTGCAAAAGTTAATTGATGAAAAATCTATAGTCCCAATTCACCTATTTGGATTTAGAAATAAGCACTCTACAATTGATCAGGTGCATAAAATCACAGATAAAATCGAAAAAGCATTTGAAGAGAAAAATGTGTGCTTTACAATACTTCTTGATATAGCACAAGCTTTCGATAAAGTCTGGCACAAAGGATTGATCCACAAATTACAAAAGTAACTGCCGAAGCAGTATTCGAAAATTCTGGAATCAATACAAGAAACAGTGTATTCAACATTAAGAGAAATTAAAGCGGGCGTACCACAAGGCATTGTATTGGGTCCTGTGCTTTACCTCTTATTCACTAGCGATCTGCCTGAAAGTGGAGAAACCACTATAGCAACTTCTGCAGATGACACTGCTGTACTAGCTGTGGGAGCAACTGTCGAAATAGCAAAAAAAAAAGCTTCAAATGGCAATAAACAGTATTTCAAAATGGAATAAAAAATGGCAGATTAGATTATATGACTTATAGTCAGTCCATATTAATTTCACATATAAAAACGCACCACACATTCCAGTATACATAAACAACAATGTAGTAGAATACTCAAATGCAGCCAAATATCTAGTGACCCTAGACGCGCATATAAAGAAAAAGAGAGATGAGTTGAACATGCGCTACAGTAAAATGTATTGGCTTATTGGGAGATACTCATCCAACTATAATAAGCTGTTGCTATACAAGCAGGTTTTGAAACCGGTATGGACCTATGGGCTCCACTTGTGGGCATGCACACGCCTAACAAATTTACAAAAAAATCCAAGTCTTCCAAAATAAGGTACTAAAGAACATTGTTAATGCACCTTGGTACATACGCAACGCTGATCTACATAGAGATCTTAATATTGAAATGATTGAAGGTGAAGTTAAAAAAGCTGCTCAAAGGCTCAGAAGTAGGCTTCTCAACCACATTAATATAAAAATGATAACATAACTATTAAATACTGACAATGCAATCAGGAGACTAAGATGGGTAAAACCTCTTGATCTGTAAGAGTTAGCTAAGGCCAAGGAATTAGGTAATATTTTCAAACAAAAAAGTCTTGAAATCCGACAAACGGATTTCTCTTCTCTATTTTTCAAATAATTCAAAAATGAATTGCCGATTAGTCGAACGACTAGGTGCAATCCCATTCAGGATGACGGAAGTCAGTCCCCCGGGAGGTTTTTTTTAGATCGGGTTAAAGTCCCTCACTATTGCAGAAGCATCCCTTGCGTACTAGCTCTGCAATGTCTTTCGATGATTTTTCCTTCCATCGTATTAGAGTACTTTCAGATATTGATTCGAAACTGATATCTAAGTAATTTTGACATATGTACATATGTAAGAACATGACATTAAAATGTTTAACATATGATCAGAAAATGCATCCTCGAAAAATAAAATTCCGCCGATTTCACCTAAATCTGAAATCTGAACAATTTGCAAACGTACAGCACACATAGAGCAAGTAAGTGAGATTCTATTGTTTTCTTTACTTTTTTTAAAACGCCATTTCTTTATATTAAACTAAATTAGCTGTCTCATAAATATTTTTTTTTGGGGATAAACCGAAAACTGGGTGGGACAAAAAGATAAGAAATGTTCATCATTTTGTATAGTCACTTCGTTTCAGTAATGATGTAGTAGTAGTAGTAATGTGATATTCTTATTTTACGGTAAAAAGAACTTCTAACAAAAGTTTATTGTTTGACAAATTTTGAGATTGGCATTTGCTGTCAGCCAGAAAAGAGAAATTTAACATTTATGATTCATAATATAATTGGGGAGCTAAGCTTACATTTAAAAGTTTCATATTTGAAGTGCTTTAGAGCTATCCTTAGATCTGTACAAATCTTTTTGGTCTTGACCATTTAGAATTAAATTAATCTAGTTTGTCGGTAACTTGTCTTCTTTCCAATGCGCTCTTCTTGCATTCCTTACTGCGTTCAGATCAGGTACATGGCTTATAATTTAAAGGTAAAATTTAACCCCTAGAAGAGATTGTATCTACGCTATTTTGGTTATTGAAATAATTTGGCTCCCCAAGGTTGTTTGTAGCCTTTACGTATACCGGGTTTGGCTTTGCTGCGCTTTAACTTTAAAATCTCTCCTAATGGGTAGTTCTATTTCCTGTCATGTAGGCTTTCCCTCCACGATGCTGCATTATCTTCCTTCAGCGAGACATCATGTTCGCTACATAATCTAAACCATTCCCTGAAGAATTGCAGTTTACTACGAAGAAGGTGCTTGCAACTACATGAGGTAGGCGTTGATTTGGTGGCGACATTGTTGAGAAAATGTAACCTCGATGTAAAAATATACAGGGTTGACAATCCAGTTTTGAGGGGAAACATGTAGTTTGGACAGTTTTCCGGTAATCTGAAAATACGAAATTACTCAATAGTTTTTCTACTTCCTCGTATTGAAAAATTGAATACACTTGAGCCGCGTAACACATGATAGACCTCACCATCGCTTCGTATATTTTATATTTTGTACTTACTTTTGTAAAGTATGCCTTCCAACTGCAGTTTATTGTCATTTTAGCTTTTATAAGTTTCTCCTCCAAATGCTTTTTAAATGTCAGGAGATCGATTAAGATGACTCCAAGATATTTATTTTACTATCTCAAGTTCTGCATTCTCGGAAAATCATTTTTCATCTCTCGACAAGTGGCCCGTTCCATTTCGAAATACTATTACTTTGGACTTGTTGTTATTGACGTTTAAGTTCCATAGCTTGCAGCACAGCTGTAATTTGTTGATCATCACTTGCATCGATATTGGGGTTTCCGACAGGATAATGATATCGTTTGTGTACATACGAAGCTTTATTTTAAGTCCGGTGAACTGAATTCCTCCTGGTAAAAACGTTAGTAGATCATCTAAGAATAATGAAAACAGTAGGGGACTCATAGAACAACCCTGCTTAACACCCGAGCGCGATTCAAACCAATTAGATATATTTTTCCCATCACAGACTGCTGTTCAATTCTCCTCGTAGAGAGTTTGCATTATCTTGAGGACTTTTGTCGACACTCCCAGATAGCTAAGAATTTCTGTGAATTTAGTCAAATGTTGCTTTAAAGTCCACAAAGAAAGCACATAATTTGTTTCCCTTGTCTAAATAATTTCTGGCAATACTTGTCAGCGTAAGAATATTGTCCACTGTCGAATAGTTTTTCCTGATGCCAACTTGGGGCTCGCTTAGTATGGCCATTTGCTTCAATCCAATCTGTCAAACGTTCCAAGATGATTCCCTTAAATAATTCCATTATTGCGTTTAGGAACGATATGACCCTGTACTTACGAGTATTTTTGGGTCGCTACGCTCCCCTTTTTTGAATATTGGGAAAATTATGTTTTTTTCTAAACATTCCCGGAACCTCACCTACCTCGAAGATTGTATACAGCTGTCAGTTTTTCGAGAAAATCATTAGTCGTATATTTAAAGAGCTCGTATGGTATAAGTTATTCTCCTAGTGCTTAAGCTAGCACGGTGTAGCACCTTGAAGCATAATTTTGCGATCCAGTACTTCGATTTCCACGAACGGCAGGGCATACTGCAGTTGAACTGTGCTACATGGTGGGTTTAGTAGTTGTTTAAAATGCTCTGATAATACAGGTGCTTCGATTTGGATACTCCGGGCAAAAGTCGTACTGTTGAGGGATCTAGCAACTCTCCAGAATGGACTACTGTCTCTAATATCAGTTAGTTTCCTAGCAAAGTGATTAGAGTACATTTTTTTGTTTCAGTTTGCACATTTTGCTTGCTGGTACTCGTACATTGTTTTTGAAAAGCTCTTACTAACCTCACAAAGGCAAATAATTTTTTTCGGGCTGCCACCAATTCTCAGTCATGCCATATTCGATTTTTCATTGAGTTTTCACATGGCTTGGAGGCAGCTGATATACATGAAGTATGTCTGGACTATGGATGGAGTGCAAATAGGTTTCATTTAAAGAGTTGGGTTTGGCGTTGAGGATGGAATTGTATCTGTTTGCAAATGAATTCCTCCATTGGATTTTTGGTAGTAGCTACTTTGAGGGTGCAGATGATTGGGGCTGTGCTTCGAGATTGACCGAGATTACCGGAGTAGGAGGTCCGAATATGTAAGTTCATTCACACTTAGATCACACATTCTATCCATTTTCTGCGCATGGATGACAGCAATCGACGGTTTAGCAGGCAGTGCCTCTGATAAACGTTAAGTGACCCGAGTTGTCAGTTTTAGATCGCCCATTTAATACTGTTAGCTCAATCGATTCACACATTTCTATAAACTTTTTACAATTTGCATCTATTATTCTGTCTTTCGCACATCTAGTTTCGTAAATCAATCCAATCCGGTTCCAGTTTCAGTAGCTGTGTGTTCCATACCCTCGCGTTGCAGTCGCCAACCACCATTACGTCTTCTTTTCCACATTCCAACAGGAAATTATACAGGCTTATAAAGTTGTGTATCCACTTATTGCAGTTAATGTAAACTGAAACGATGTAGGTTCCAAAATTGTTTGTGGCAAATTCTACTAAAATTCGATCAAGGCATCCAATATATTCGTTGATCTTATTTTTTATGACAAATAAGCAGCCCCCACTAGTTAGATCGCGTGTAAATGATCTAATTGCTGGGATCCACTGAAGGGTATAGTTGCAGAAGAATAATTCAAATTGCTCAAAGTCTTTGGTCCTGTTACTTAAGAAGCCTCCAGAAGAACCATCGTCCTATCGCCCAATATGCCTACTGGATACCATGCGAAAGTTCCTTGGGAAGATAATTTATAATAGATTACTCGCAGTAGCAGAAGAGAAAGGAGCTCTCTCAGACCACCAATTTGGCTTCAAAAAAGCACGATTTACAGTTGATGCCATATGAGCGGTAGTTGATATCGCAGAAGGTGCCATCGAAGGAGAGAGATGGCTCAACGGCACAAAGGAGTACTGTGGTGGACGTTAAAAAAGCATTGAACACTACGAAATGGTCGTTTATTAGAAGATCACTCATCAGGATGGATACGCCATATTACTTGCTGCGTATAGTGACGAACTATTTCAATAACAGAAAGGCTGAGGTACAATACCGATGAAGGAATAAAATACTACAACATCATTGCGGGAGTACCACAGGGATCGGTTTTAGGGCCGCTACTGTGGAACATCATATACGACGGTATCCTACGATTATCGCTGCCGACGAAGTAACGATAATTGGATTCGCTGATGACATTGCCGTCGTGAGAGTAGCTAAACAGATCCGTGCAGTCGAATCAGCTACAAATGAAGCAATTGCCCGGATAATAGATTGGCTAGTTTCCAGCAGTCAGAAAACCGTATAATTCGCGAATTTTCAAGTTGGTAATCAAATAATTAGGCCCAAAGAAGTAGTTAAATACCTTGGAGTAATGCTGGGCTACAAAAAAAAAAAACCATTATTTCAAATACAGGAGGTTCTGCCACATATACTGCCTAACACAAGTAAACCTGGATACGGTAGAAGGATACTACTCTCCAGAATTATCATCTCGGTTCTGGTATATGCCGCCCCGGTCTAGGTACAGGCACTAAGAACGAAGGAGACCAAAATTAGACCTATCATCAGCATATAGACTCTGCGCGCTACGGACAATCAGCGGCTTCCAAACCATCTCAGACGAGGCCGCCTTCGTTGTAGCTTGAATGGTCCCCATCGACATCCTCATGTTCAGAATATACATACAATAGAAGAACCCTGAAACAACACGATCAAGATTATCGAAATGGAAGAAAAAGGCAGCATCAGCAGCTATGTGACAAATTCGTTGGCCCAATACAAATAAATTCAGATGGACATATAAACTGATACCAACAATACAAGACTGGATATATCGAAAACATGTTGAATGCAACTACCATCTTACACAGTTCCTATCTGGTCACGTCGGTTACCGCAAATTCCTCCACCGATTTGGACATGACAGTCCACCATCCTACACACAGCACACAGTCTTTTATTGGACACACTTCACGGAATGGAAAACTACTCTGCCCAGTTCGTCGTTACTCCTCGACCATATGTTGAGGTCGGAAGGTAATAATAGGATGGCAATACGTAATTTCGTAACAACTCTTCAAAATGAGCTGCGAAGAATAGAGAATCTAAGAAGAGCAGCAGAACCAATAGAAGCAACAGAAACACCAGAAGTATGACATAAGACTCATAGCATGATTTGCTAACAACGGCAGTCCCGCTGGGAGAGCTGTGGAAGAATGTTGGGTTTGGATTAGTACGTAGGCGCATTCCTGGCATCGAATATTCGCGATTACAAATCGTGCATGCTGGTGTAGCCAGTGTTACTAATATCTATTGGCGCTGTGTTCCGCTTTCACGTAAACTTTGAGTCTGAAATGGTTAATAGATGCTTAGCCTTCACGGGGGAGTTTTAGAGGTATTCCATTAACTTTTGGTAGGTTAAAATCAACTATCTTCCTTCTTCTGGTGAATAGGACCAGTTTAGTCTTCTCTGAGTTGACCTGTAGTCCAATTGATTCCTCCCATGAGGAAGATCTTTCAGTGCCGATTCAATAATACCGCTGAGTGTTGGTAAATGTTTGCCATTAACAAGAAATGCTGTGTCATCTGCGTATGCTACTGGTTTTATATTTTTATTTATACTGCTGGTTTTGTAAATTCCGAGTGTTCTAGATCACTGCTGCCTGAAAAGTGTTTCCATCAAGAGTTGTAACGTATCTTGGCCGGACGCATAATGTATCCTGGGGCCACTGGGTTTTTAGATAGGACTTTACGTAGCCTGGCCGCGTCGATCGTGTTCTCGATGACTTGACAGAACGTGTTCCAGGATTCTCTTTTAGCTATTCTTATGCCTCTCGTGTATAAGTTTAGTTTGGATCTGTAAACAGTCCAGTCTTCCTCTGTTTTGCTTTGTCTAGCCTTATTATGCGGTTTTTTGACCTCTGTTCTTCGCGTTTTAAGTTCGTTTGAACACCACTTTGATGGATTTTCTATTACGTGATGTGGGGCACAATTTGTTCGGAGTCGTGACCACACTTGGCTATGGTATCTGTTTGTTATAGCCGGATTCCTTTATTCTTTCAGTATCCTCGGATTGATGTTGATTGAGAAGAGGATCCTAAAGTGATCTGAAAAAATAGTTTTTAGGTGGCACTTTCCAATCTTCCACTACAATATTCTCATTATTACTCATAAGGTCTAAAATTTCTTCCCTGATTCTATTATGGTAGGCCGTGTGATTACCTCTATTACACAGTACTAGATTTGTAGAAAGAATGAACTAAAAAATACCCATTGAGTGTGATGACCATTAGCTGTTGATAGTTTTGAACTTTTTTTCAAGAGCCAATAGTTGCTTAAATTTGATCTTAATTATAGTTTTTGTATTATGTGATGTTTCCATGAACGTTTGTTGTCTATATGAATTCCTAGGTATTTTACACGGTTGTCAATGAGAATTTGTTTATTGTTTAAATAAATAGTTTGAAGGCTGAAGTTCCTTTTCATGATGTAAATGACTTGCACTGTTTTATTTTCGTTAACTTGAATTCCCTATATGTTGAACCAGTCCACTGTTTTCTGTAGTTTGCTGGTAGGCGTTTGCAGGCAATCATTTGAGGAAAGAATTACCGTGTCATTTGAAAATTTTGCTAACATAGAGTTTAGTTGTCTTAGTTTTGGTATGTCAATAATAAAAGATATAATATCGGTCCCAAAACACTGCGTTGAGGAACACTTGCGTATACTTTGCATATCGTAATGAAACATCTATTTGCCTCGGATGATAATGTTGACCCCCCATTTTCAAAAGTTTGTGGGATGTTTCTATTGCTTTTTCTTGTACAACCCCATAGTTGTGGACCATACGTCCACACTGGCTTTAGTACTTGCTTAGGCTCAACTTCGAATGTAGTAGCTTCCGAGTAGCCAGTACACTTGTCGGTATTTGATTTCGAGCTCGTCGCGTTACGTGCGATTCCCATTTAAGCTTAATATCTAGAGTCATACCTAGATATTTTGCTTCGTTCGCGTACGGTATTTGAGCCGAGTTTAAATACACGGGCAATCTACCCACTTGTTTGTAGGTAAAGTTGACGTGAGTAGATTTGCTTTCGTTCAGCACAATACGCCAAGAATTCGTCCATGCTTTATTAATAGCATGTTGCAGCTTTTCAGTTGCTGCTTCAATTGTATCGCCCGTTGTCAATATCGCCGTATCGTCTGCAAACGTGGCGACGACGCATTTTATTTCCTGTGGGATATCGCGCGTGTAGAGTACATACAGTAGCGGGCCAAGGACACTTCCTTGTGGGACTCTGGCCGCAATCTCCTTGAAGTCAGAGTAAGCATTTCCGTGCTTAACACGAAAAAGTCTTTCGGTGAGGCTCAATCGTAAGATTAGAAAGAGTTGCCGTGGCAGTAGTAGTTGCAATTTATACTCCAAGCCTTAGTGCCAAACCTTATTAAACGTTGTTACCTAGGACAGCAAGTTATGTTTTAATTTCATCTTGATGCGGAATGGTGCATGTTTCGAAATATAACCCGAAATCCACTTTGTTCCTTGGGTTTATATGTGTAATACTATGTATTTTTTTGTTATAGTATCTTTATCGTCGTTTGGTAACACTCTTAAGGGCAGTTTTATTCACTCGAAGTTGAACACAACTTGGGGATTTTTATTGTCAACTTGAGAAATTGCTTTTATTCACTCAAAGTTAACTCTCTCAACTTTCGATTTTCAAAAGTTGAGAAAATCCAAAGTTAGTCAACTTTTGATTTCTCAACTCCCCGAAATAGTAGAAGTTATCCGAGCAAACTTGGGATTTTGTTTAATTTCTGTTTATTCACTCTAAAATTGTCTCTTGAAAGGTATTGTGCTCGTATAATTAATATAAATATCAAATCGATTTTTATTGTTTCCTTCTTTAAAAGGGCTTCACACATGATCAACGCATTTTCAATGTGTCGAGCTTAAAAAAACGATTCGTAGAAGGGGAGTTCGGGCATTTCATTCTTATTGGTGATTCGGGCTACACAAATACGAGTTACCTTGCAACGCCTTTCCTGAATGTCACAAACGCTGTTGAAAATCTATTCAATTAATCGCAGATTCGCACTCGCAACTGCGTCGAACGTTCGTACGGCATTTGGAAGAGGCGGTTTCCAGTGTTGGTCACTGGCGTAAGGTGCAGACAGGAAACGATTCAATTAATCATCACCGCTCATGCCGTCCTCCATAACATAGCCATCGATGAAAATGAATCGCAACCACCACCGGAAATTCCCGGATTTGCTGATAGGCTTGCAGCCGCATATGTTCCGTCGGCTACGCTTTTGGGAGCACCATCGACAGCCACTAACAACATTCGCTCTCGATTGGTTCGGACGTATTTTCAGCCAATGTTAGATCGCTAGTTTAATATTAGATGAAATTAATCCATCAAATACAAAATAAAAGTGAAAATACAGTTTATTATTGGAATTTTATTGAATAATAGAAAACTTAAACAAACATAAATTACTCAATCATGTTCTTTTTTTTCTGCTGTTGCGACTGGTGGCAGGATTTACTCTCTCCCAAGTACGGTCAACAACTGCCACTTCGTTCGACAAAATTGACTCCGTGTTGTGGTGTTTTGTCCTTTTAAATTCGCCAGTTGGAGTTTCAAGAGGCTGCATTTGGATCGTTGTCAGTACCTCACTGCTTGAACACAGGTGATCATTAATATTTGACACTACTTTCCCATGAGCCTAATCGAAAAATGTGACATTAACGTCTCCATCATCTAAATGGAATGCCATATCCCCATCATCGACGATGTTCTCTTCGATAGAAATTGCTTGCATCTGGTCAGAAGATGAAGCTATTTTCCGGCTAGCATATTGTAGTGCTGACTTTTTGGCTGTTGAATGGTCGCAATCGCCAGATATTGCAGCAAGACCCAAGGTAGAAGGCGTCAAAAGCACCGCCAATTGTTGCAGTGGTTCGCTCAATGCCGGTAGTTCCTTTTTGGGCGGACCACCACCGGTCTTTTTGGCGTCTCTTAAAAAGTAAAACGCACGATCGATGAACGTCTGCTAATTTTTGAATATTTTTGGCGCAGAGACTTCAAAGCTCTTTCCTGCAAGAAAAACGGATAGAAAGAATAAAATAAAATAAAAAAGTATAAGTGCAAAGCAACTACATACTTGGCCAGGCGGCGCAACATTGAATGCGATTGCAATTTTCTCCCACGCATTGTCTTTGTCGCGATTCGTCGCACCGTCCGCCTTTTTATTTTCAATTATGGAACTGTACTCCAAAACATTCTTTACGAGCCAATCTTCCTCCTCCGCCGTGTACACTATTTTTGGTATTCTTTTTTTGTTTCCCTTACTTTTTTCCATTACTTCACTTTTTTCACTTTTTTTAGTAATTCTTTTGATTTTTTTGAAACGTAACTGTTTTCGAATAACACTCAGCAATCATAAATTTCAAATCCAAAGTTGAGACTGACATATTATGTGTCATCTGTCACAAATATCCCAGGGAATTTTTCGAAACAGCAAGTACGCCACCTTGCTAATTACAACTTCCAAACCGGGTGTTGAAATAATGAAAAAAACATTTTTCAATCCGAAGTTAGCCAACTTGGGATTTCTCGGCAAGTTGAACAATAGTGAATAAAACGGCCCTTAATGCATATGAATTTTTTGTTGTCTCGATATCTAAAGCATTGTTTACGAGGGTGGGTCAATAAGTCCCTGAAAATTAACACAAATTGTGTCATCACCTTAAATTTATTTATTTTTATTTTTTTTTTTTTTCTCAAGAATCATTTTTCAAAAGAACGCACCCAAATTCAGATCTGTCAAATAGTTTTGTTGTGGCAGCCATTTTATATAGACGCCTACTAGCATTTTCGTTAAAATGAAAAAAAAAAAAGTGAATTTCGAGTTCTCATTAAACACTATTTTTTGCAAGAAAAAACTATCACGCAAACCAAACAAAAGCTTAAGAAATATTATAGGGACTCTTCACCATCGATTGGAACCATTCACCACTGGTTTACTCAATTTCGGTGCGGTCGTTCAAGCACGTTCTGGTCGCCCAATTGAGGTCATCACACCAAAAATGGTCGACAAAACCCATGGTTTGATAATGGACGATCGGCGAATGAAAGTGCACGAGCTTGAAGAGCCCACAGGTTTATCACATGGCTCAGTGATTTCGATTGACATGAAAAAGCTTTGCGCAAGATGGGTGCCGCGTTTGTTCACAATCGACAACAAACTAATTCGTTTGACAACTTCAAAGGTGTGTTTGGCGATGTTCCAGAAAAATTCGGTTGAGTTTTTGCGCCGTTTAGTAACCGTGGATGAAACCTGGATTCACAACAACACACCAGAAACCAAGGAACAGTCAAAATAATGGACTTCTCCTGGTGAATCGAAGCCGAAGAAGGGCAAGGCGGATTTGTCAGCAAACAAGGTCATGGCGACAGTTTTTTGGGATGCGCGCGGTGTTATTCACATCGATTACCTTGAAAAGGGTAAAACGATCACCGGCGCATATTACGCAGAGCTGCTGGATCGATTCGAAGCCTATTTGAAGCAAAAATGGATTTGGCGAAGAAAAAAGTTCTTTTTCACCAGGACAACGCACCGGCCTCCAAGTCCGCAGTCGCAATGGTAAAATTGCATGAGTTAGGCTACGAACTCCTCCCTCATCCAGCATATTCCCCAGACTTAGCCCCCTGCGACTATTTTTTATTTCCAAACACGAAGAAATGGCTCAGAGGTAAGAGATTTGGGTCGAATGAAGAGGTCATCGCTGAAACAAACGCTTATTTTGAGGGGCTCGAGAAATCGTATTATTTGGAGGGCATCAAAAAATTGGAGAAACGTTGGATGAAGTGTATAGAGCTAAAAGGAGACTATGTTGAAAAATAAAATGTTTTTATACCGAAAAGAGTGTTCCTTATTTTATTTTTCAGGGACTTATTGACCCACCCTCGTAGGTTTAGGTGTTTTCTTAGATACCACTTTGTCTTTCTTTTCATTCAATGTAATGTCGGTTTCATTTTCATCGCCTGGTGGTAGTAAGTCGAATCAATTAGATGAGTTAGTATGTGGTACAGTCGTTTTTTAAGGTATTTTTTCGTTTTCTTTGTTTTTTTTTTAGTATTGTCTGTTGTTTTGGACTAATAAGCAAATAATTGGTTGTTGGTGTTGATGTTGTGGAAGATGAAATGAAAATGTTGGTGGTAGGTGTTGTATTATTGTATGAGGTCCAGTTAACTTGGTCTTTTGGGGCGACCTCGATACTCTCATATTAAAATGATTTTTAATTTAGTCTCAAAAATAAAATAATTATAAGATTATGTATGGTTTAAATTTAATTTTATTTAGATGGTAACCCTGAGAAAGCTGACTGATTTGTTTGTATAAGGTGAACTGTTGGTTTTTTTTTTTAACCATACAAAATATTTAACATAAGACAAGGCAAGCAACTTCCAATCAAATTGACCATTTTGCTATCAGCCGCCGCTTTAGAAGTAGTCTCCTGGACGTCCGAAACAGACGAGGAGCAGATGTGGGGATAGTACGAGATCACCATCTTATGATAGCTACTCTTCAACTACGCACTGCTGCCGTTCGAAGATTCCACGACAATACAAGAATGCCCAGGTTCAACTTCGATAGACTTAGTGATCCCTCAGTGCGCCAACAATTAGGGGAGCACATTTCGCAAGGTGTGGAAGCAATCAGCAGCTCACTGCCCACAACCATCCAAGACCATTGGTGTGCTGTGAAAAATGTTTTTACATCTGGTGCTGAAAGAATTGTCGGTCGATCACAGGAAAGGCATAGGGCGTGTCTTTCCGAGGATACCTGGAGACGGATTGACGAACGGAAACAGCTGAAAGCTCGCATTGCAGCCGCTCCAGCAGCAGGGAGTAATGAGCTAGAGTCCCTATATTGCATGAAGATGAGAGAAGTTCAGCGTAGCGTGCGACGTGACAGGCGCAACTACATCAACGCGCTGGCTACAGAAGCAGAAGATGCTGCACGAAGGTGCGATAGTAGGACCGTTTACAGAATCACTAAAGAGCTGACAGGTGGTCGCAGCTCCAGCCAACACCCAGTGAAAAGCCTAGACGGTTCCTTGCTTATTTCGGATGAGGACCAGCTTAAGAGATGAAAGGAGCATTTTGCTACGGTTTTAAACCGTGTATTCGCTAGCGATATGTTCCCAAATCAGAATGAGGTGTCCGAGGTAAGAAATGCCCGAATACGCACCGCGCCTCCCAGTAAGGATGAGATCACTACCGCGATCAAAGCACTTAAAACCAACAAGGCGGTCGGACTTGACGGTATTCCCGCAGAGCTCTTACGAGCAGCGCCAACAACATCGGCTGAGCTTCTGCTTCCACTTATAGAGAGAGCTTGGGAAGCCGAGAGCTTTCCTGACGAGAGGAAAAAGGGAATGATCGTCAAGCTTCCTAAGAAAGGTAGTTTAATGGAGTGCGGAAACTGGAGAGGTATCTGCGTGCTGCCTGCTGTAGCTAAGATAATAGCTAAAATCATCCTGGAGCGAATCTAACAACATCTCGAAAACACACTCGATGCCGAACAAGCAGGTTTCCGCTCTGGATCCTCCTGTGTCGACCACATCAACACCCTGCGGATTATCATCGAACAGTACGTTGAATATCGATCGCCACTTCACCTGCTGTTCATCGATTTTGAGAAGGCGTTCGATAGTGTTAACAGGGAGTTTTTTGGCGTGCCTTACGCAGGAGAGGTATTCCTGATAAATTAATTGCTATTGTCAAAGCTACTTACGAATGGTCCAAATGTCACGTTCTGCACAGAGGAAGGTTGTCTGAGGAATTTGAGATCCAAAGTGGGGTAAGACAAGGCTGCATTCTTTCACCAATACTATTCCTATTGGTGATTTGCGATGTGCTTCGTGCAGCTTTGTCGACGGGAAACGGAGGAATTCGATGGACTCTCACATTCCAACTTAAACATCTCGACTACGCTGACGACGTATGCTTACTCTCTCATAGAATTATGGACCTCTACCAAATGACAGCAGATGTGGGGAGGGAGGCTGGCGTCGTCGGGCTGAAAATTAATACCGCAAAAACTAAAATTATCAGTCTTGGAACGAACTCATCGGCTCAAATATGCATTGCTGGACAACCGGTAGAGAGAGTAGAGGATTTCCAGTAACTTGGGAGTATTGTCTCGACCGATGGTGGAACCGAACTGGATATAGCCAACAGAATCGCCAAAGCAAAGTCCGCGTTCGGGATGTTGTCCAAAATATGGCGAAGCAATGCAATCAGTTTGAATACCAAGCTAAGACTGTTCCGCTCCAACGTTGAATCCGTGCTGTTATATGGATGCAGCACGTGGAGAGTGACCACCGCTATCACCAGAAAGCTGCAAACGTTCGTTAATAGGTACCTGCGCAACATCTTAAGGATTTTCTGGCCCAATCGTATCTCTAACGAACATCTTTACGAGAGAACGGGTCAGGAACCAATAGGCACAACCATCCAACGACGGAAGTGGCAGTGGATTGGTCACACGCTCCGAAAGGGTGACAGCTCCATAGCGAACCATGCTATGCAATGGAACCCCTTAACTCAGGACGGCAGAAGACGTGGTGGTCCAAGGAGAACATGGCGCAGAGCAGTCGAGAAGCACGGCAGTTGGGGAAAAGCTGGGCAGAGGTGAGGCACATTGCCAGAAACCGTACACGATGGCGCGTAGGCGTAGTCGAGGCCCTAGGACCCACAAGGACATAAGTAAGTAAGTAACATAAGACAATTGACGTATTTGGTATCAGGTATAAAGTAGTACAGTTTTAGTCATGGAGTCATTAACAACACAACAAGGCATTTTAACTATTCAAAACTAAGAAAACGGGCGTTCTGTAAAAACTACATTTCGCAAAATTCGTGATCATTTCGGTGTGTTTAATCTACAGAGCCCGGAATTTGCAAAATTGTGAAGCGTTTTCAAGAAACTGGTTCTGTGGTACTTACTTTGCATATCTTCCTTTCAAACAAAAGTAGATCATAAATTTCCGATAGAATTGGCATTCCTATCAAATAGAAAATTATCGATAGCAATAAAAACTCGCAACACCGACTCTCGCAATAAACGAGAAATTCATGTTCGAAAGAGGAATAAATTAAATAAAATATTCGTGTTACAATAAAATGCTCAAAACTTTTAATATTTATGTTTATTTAAAATATGGAATATAATGCGTATGTAATGTTAACATTATATACAAATCACGACAACAAGTATTAAGTGCGTTGAAAAATTGCTTGCGGACTAAACATGCCAATAATGCGAAAAAAAAATATTAATAATAAATAACAGTAAATAACAGCGTGTGAAAGCTTGTATTACAATATATTTCAGCAGTTCATGTCACATTTTGAATTGATTTTTTTTATTTACTAATGATTTTAGAAACAAGTTGCTATATAAACAGTATTTCTATATTTTACTAATTTTTGTGTGAAAACTATTTGGCCTTTAGTAAATTTTTATAGTTCAGAATGAACTTTATAAAACTTGGATATGTAACGATGGAATTTTTTTTTAAATCCGGATGCATCTTTTACATTAGATGCGATATTTTTGTTGTTTTTTTTTTTTTAATCTTTAACCTTAAAGTTGCCTGTAATGTATAATTAAAATTCACATAAAAGCAATACAAAGTTGATTCTTTAAAAGTTTTTTTGAGAATTGAAATTTATTAAAAAGAATGGCAGTGCCTTCGTCAAACCATTTTATTTAGTTACAGAATTGAAGTAATGATAAATAAAAAGATTCAGAAAATAATAAGTATGTACAAAAATGTAGAAAATGTCTTTTCTGGTCTTATGTTTTCAAGATTGGCAAGTCACTAGTGAATTTCGAAAGCAGACGTTTTAACTGTAGAAGCAGGCAGTAGATGTGAACAAATCTTTGAAGGAAGTTCAACGTATGGAGTCGGCGCTTAGGGCGAATTGAATAAGGTATTGAAATGATCAACTTTCTATAAAAAACTTGGATAGCTCTTTGGTAAGTTTAGAGAAGGATCAGTAAATTTGCAAAGCGTTTTGGAGATTTCTAACCACAAAGTGTTCGACGTACCCAAGGCTATTCTATCGTTAATAACGCCCTATAAAACTAAATGTAGTCTTAATGTGGACCAAGAGCATTGGACTGATCGTGAATAGTCAACTTTTAGCTGTCGTTGAAAGGCTTAGAAAGCTCTTTGTAGGTTCAGAGAAGAATCAGTAGATAGAGAGAGTAATTTCCTGATTCCCAATTATAAACCGGGCAACATCCCACACAGCTATTCAGCAAGTCTATGCATCGGTAGTTAGTAAAGAGGAGATTTTTACCAAGATTAAAGCCTGTTGAAGATTGTTTACCCTATATAAATAAGAGCAATTTCAATCTAGCCCTGTAGAGAGAAGGATTGAAGTGATCTTAAATCTCAATTTTTAAACTATCGCTGAAGAGCTTAGAAGGCAATTTTGCAATTTGAGGGAAGGATCACGAAAAATTTAAATCATGACCGAAAAAAAGCTGTTGACAGGGTTCTTTTAGGAAAGATTTTGGATAATTCATCCCGATACTGCTTTATAAGAGTAGTATCATAGTTTCCAATGATAAGCAACTGTAGAGGCTGCAGACCGAAATTTAGACTTCGAAGAAGGATCGACTTAAGAGGCTGGTAGCAGTTCATAAATGTGCCAATGCTTTTAGTCATTTAGGCAAAGTATCGACCTTCTTTGTGAGGAAGAGTTAGGTTGTGAAATGTGCACCTCGATAGATGATTACGCGGATGCCTATTAGTTCAGTGTGGAAGAGTTGGCTACCATATAAGTATGTTATGGCACTTATTGCTCTGGAATTTGAAATTTTTGCATAAATTGGCATATAAGTCTGTGCCTTATAGCCAACTAAGGAATAAGGAAATAGGAATAGTCGTTAGAGAACTTAAATGATTTGTATGCATGCCATGTTGAATTTTAAGAAATGCCAGTTTTATAATGCTTCTACATAAACTACAATGCTATCTTATACAATATTGTAAATTTGTTTCAAAAGTTATATGGATAATGAATGACTAAAAGATGTTCATTGAAAGCTATTCCTTTTTTTTTACAATGAAACCTGACAAAAGCCAACCAAAAATCTTGGCCCAGTCAAGCAGGGGTTTGATCATTATTTGATCTTCGTTTATGGTTTAAGGCTTCAATTCTAATTCTGTATCTTTCTCTACCGGAAGACTTCAACTTTGGGCGTAATATAATTTTTTTTTTTTTTTTTGGTTAAATGATTTTTTGTAAAAAATTCCTTTTATATTGAAAAAATACAAAAATGTCTACACAAATATCGTGTTTTTTTTTTTTTTATTTAAAATAAAATTAAAAATCTTAGGCAATAATAAAATAAAAATAATTACATAATGTTACCAATATATGGTTAATTGTTAAACGATCTTTATATAAAAAAAAAAAATACAAATATACATTTAAATATGCATTTAAATGTGCGTGCTCCAGTAAACAATTACATAAAGTTGTATATAATATGTATACGTAAAAAATAATAATTATACATCTAATGTCATTATTTAAGCGATTTTAGTATGTGGTGGTGTAGGTGACAAGAATGTATTCTGTCCCTTCAACATCACAATTTTGGCGAACGCCTTCGATGAACATTTCTTCATTTTTTATTTAAACAGATTTTGAGGATAGACATTTTTTTTTTTATGAGAATTTGTAGAAATTTATTCATGAGCTTGTGACTCCTGCTGCACTAGTTTCAAACGTCGTGGCGATTTAATCGAATCTGGATGATCTGAACCCAATCGCAATTTCTTCTGCGAGAGGATCTTACGAATGTAGCGTGATACAAGAATTTGTGGTCGTTCTTGCCACTCCAACATGACCTCTTTGGGTGAGTTGACCTGTAATTGGAAAGAAAAGTCATAGTTAAAAAAAAAAAATGTTTCAAGGAATTAAACCTAAAAATTAAATACGCATTCATTACATATGTATACGCCGAAAATGAAACAACTTGATAAAAAACTAAAGTATACGTGCTTGCACCTATGTGCTGTTCACTGGTACATTACTCAGATTTGAAATTTAAGCAAAATTGTTTGATAAATGCGTTACAGTCCTTGTATATGTCAAATATTGTTTCGATATCGATTTTCAACGTTATATCCCACACTCAGAGGATGCAAAGAATCCTTCAAAAAGATCCAAGGCTGAAACGGGCACGCAATACAGCGACATGATTCGAATTTTTACTACTAGAGAATTAGAAGATGTGCCGGCTCAACTGCTCCTACATTCGGCAAAGCAAGATGGCACCGTGGAGTCATATAGCTGGACTGCAAGTCATATGACTTTGCGAAGGCCCAGAACCCTTCAATTGATATGAAAAAGTGGGAAGTCGTCGGAGAGGAAGAAACCATGAATGGTTCCAAAGGGTTCATAATCCTAATGAATGAACCGCCGGCTTCACTATTGCGAACAAGCAGGTTAAATTGTTCTTTGGAGCTGGAGAGGTTACTCTCAAGCTCATAAAGCGCACCCAGCCTGCCGTAACCCGCAAAGCGAGTGACGTTATAGATAAAGGTATTGCGACAACCAATGAAGGCAGTGCAAATTAATCTAAATCTTAGTTTAGTCGCCTCTGATAATCTGAAGCTGCTCCTACGACAGGAGGTGCAGCTGGACCTGGCCCTAATTCAGGAACCGTGGATTCATAACAATCGCACGATAGGATTAGAGTTAAAAAAATATAACACCTTTATAATAGCGACGCCCGCAAGGTTAGAACTTGTATCGTAGCTAAGAAAAGCCTTCATGTACTAATGCTATCTCATTTCAGCTCTAGCGACTTGACAGTAGTGGAGGGGAGGAACGTTAATTGTATTATGGCGTCGGCGTGTCTACTCTACGATGATGGCATAAACGTTCCCTCGGAAACTTCCTATCAACGACTCAACAAGGTAAGAAATACTTAGTCCTTGGACGTGATGCTAATGCCCACCATACTGTGTGGGGTAGCACCGATATCAATAATAGAGCACAGGCTTTACTTAACTATATCTTGAACCCTAATCTTGTCATATTACCCCACCTTTCTAACAACGAATAGATATCACGTTTGTTTCTGCTAATAATTCCGTCGAGGTCGTTAACTGGAGGGTCTTTGACAAAGCGTGCTTTCTGACCATTATTGGATACTCTTCATTTTACTACTGGGCACTAATAAGAGGAAGGCCTTCAGAAACCCACGTAGAGCAAACTAGCTTGGGGAAAGGATCTCACATCTACAGCAGCAGTCGATAATGCAGTCGAAACGCTTACCGACGCTCTTACCCGATCCTTCCAGATTAGCGGTTACAACAAAAGAAATCGTCCACCCTGGTACGTGAAAATTAAGGAGCTTATTCGCAACTCACGAATGAGCTGGAACGTCGCCAAAGAAGGGGTCATCGAATAATTCATTTACAGGGAGAATATGAAGCTTCTAAAAAGAGAAATAAGATTCGAGAAGAAGAACTCATGGAGACATTTTTGAAGATCTATAGAATCAATCTATGAAGCGACCCGTCTAAGAAAGGTCCTAGCCAAAATACCAACACCGGCTTCTTCTATTAAAAGGAGCGACGGTACCTGGACCGATTCGCAAGAAGAGACGCTGGATATCCTAATGAACACACATTCACCTTGTCGCACTTTTGCTTCCGGAGATAGTCAATCTATTCTGGAAATCATGCCGGGAATGGTAGTGGATGAATCAGACAAGATAGTCGTTGAGCGAAAGATAGCATGGACAATCAAATTATTTGCTCCATACAAGGCACCATGAATGGATAACTTTCGACCAGTCATGCTGCAATAGTCGGAGGAAACTGTTATCCCTTGGCCCATGTAGACTGGGCTCGACGGTTTTTTGATCCTATTTGAAAGAACGAGTATACGTCAATAGGCCAGCGACCATTCCCCGACTTGAAACTAGTATTCGCAATGAAAATGTGTTGAAAAGAGCACGAATGTCCGAAACAGAAAATACCCATCATTTGCGTAATCTTTCACGTTTAGATCAATAAAATTCTCATTTTTATACTGCACTTTAAACAAAAAAAATTTACTCTGAAATAAAAAAGGTATATCGAATACAAACCATTATACATGGGTGGCCATTTTGTACCACCCTGTATAAGAACAAACTAGCGATTTCTAGCGGCTTTCCGCTACTTAACCTAGCGACATTTTACTCAACTTCACTGGAGATGTCGGGTAGCGGATTGCTTTACGGGACCGCAAAAGTGATGTAAAGTTAAAAAAATATCTATGGTGAGATAGATTTAGTTTAATTATTAGGTGCACAACTAAATTCTCGCTCCAGCAGTAAGTGCTGGTCGATTTTGACATATCCAAAACGTCCTGAACCGAGCTTAGACATATGGTAAACAAAATGTCTTGGCACATTAGTGATTTTGTTTTGGCGTCATATACTTTTAGTTGTGTGAAAATGTCTGATTTCGTGCCAAATAATCGTCATTTGCGGGAAGTGTTGATTTTCTTCTTTCATTCGAAACGGCGGCTAAAGTGCCAGAATCCTAAAGGAAGGCCAGAATCCTTCGAAGGCGCTGAATTGGAGGCATTGCTCGATGAGGATCCGTGCCAAACGCAAGAACAGCTTGCTTCAGCATTAGGAGTTACCCGTCAAGCCATTTCCAAGTGATTGAATGCTTTTGGAATGATTCAAAAACGTCATTTTTTCGCCTGTGAACAACCGTTCCAGCGGCAAAAAAGGAAGGGTTTTCTTCATCGCATCGTGACGGGTGATGAAAAATGGATTCATTATAGCAACCCAAAGAAAAGAAAGTCATGGGGTGTGCCCGGTCATGCTTCTACATCGTCGGCTCGGCCGAATATTCACGCTGCGAAGATTATGCTGTATATTTGGTGGGACCAGGTCGGTGTCATTTATTTTGAACTGTTGAAACCCAACGCAAGCATCACTGGGGGAACGACATCGACTTTAATTGATGCGACTGAGACGAGCACTGCACGAAAAACGGCCACAATGCAAGTAGAGGCACGAAAAAGTGACTCTACAGCATGAAAACGCTCGGCCTCACGTTGCTAAACCCGTTAAAACCTACCTGGAAACGCTCAAATGGGTGGTCCTACCCCACCCGCCATATTCCCCAGATATTGCGCCATCCGATGATTACTTGTTCCGTTCGATGGCACATACTCGTAGTCTGGTTGATCAGCAGTTCCTCCCAAGGGCGGATCCAGGGGGGTAGCTGTATTGCTTGGCATATGGTTTTTAATGTAGCTAGAAATAGTTGCATGCTTTGAGGCAACTATTGTGACTCGTCTTGAAGACTGATCTGCTTTCTTAACTGATTCACAGAACATCCTATAAAAAAAAAAAAAAATATTTGGCGCAACAGCTCTTTAAGTGCCAGGGCCTAGCTTCTCGCAACCACTCGCGTTGTGTGCGTTATATTTTTCACACGAATGGAAGGGACCTACAGTTTAGTGCCGTATCCGAAAGGAAATTTGTTTTGAGAATCTTTTTCGTGACAACAATACTGTCGGATGTTTCTCAGACGTTCGTGAGAGGTGGGATCGTGAAAAAACTTGTTGGTGTTTTCTGGTATTCGAACTTGGAACCTCTTGCGTGGTCATCCGACACACTAACTACTACGCCACGACGCCAACACATCAGAACATCCTATAAGCTGTCCTTTGCCTTTCTGATTAAGTATTTGATCCGCCTTTACTATACCTTCTCATTTGTACTAGTCTGCGATCAACTTCAAGTTGGAGACGTCCATTTTGTTTCTAAAGAAAAGTCGCAAAAAAAAGACTCCTAGGTTCTAACTAGCGATTTTGTAAAATAATACAAAGAAAAAGTAAAATACTAAAATATATATATTTTTAATTTACCACAACCCATCATTCCCACAAGCATTACTTGCTAAAGATATCCATTTAAGATATAACAACAAATTATTCATCCACGTAATACCACGTGAACTCCTAACTCAACATACCTGATCACCATTCAATCGATTTAACAAAGCAACACAGACAACAGCTGCCTTGATTCCCGCATGATGAGTCAATGCTGCGAATACTGTGCTCTCCATTTCAATATTCACAACACCATTACTACGCAGAGTTTGCAAATATTCAAGCTTATCACTTTCCGTATAATCACAGAATGCTCCATCCAATCTTCCTTGACCTAATCAATGAGAGTAATCGAAATGTTATCGATTAATCAGAGACCAAGCACAGGCGTCACACGTCTACATACCTTCGTAGAAATCATTGGTACACAAAGTCTTGCCAATAACCGTGTCATATGGATCATCTACACTGGCTAAGGCTTTGAGTTCGCGGGCTACCTTTCTATCCAATTTGGCTGGACGGTGTACAGTCTTACCAAGAATTGTCTAAAAATAAAATATAAGCACGAACATCATCAGAGATACATCACAATATTTAACTCACGAATTCCTGCGAATTCCTCAATTGTCCATCCAAAGCATCTTCAGTGATGACCACAGTTCCACCTTCTACTCCGACACCACCACACGTGCCAATGCGAATAAATATCGGATCCTGGCACTTGGCATGGTACATCAATTTGATCAGTTCATGCATTAGAATACTGACAGATGGTACACCCATTCCATGACTAACTGCCAATACTGGTCCAACCTAGAAAACAGATCCCTCAATAATTGTATCTACAATCCGATTGTCACGCTCTTCATCACTTACCTTAAACATTGAGTATCTGTAGGAGAACTCACTTATATCCTGCAACTGGGTACCAACTGGCAGAGTATAATCAATCTCATTCATAATATAATGGGCGAACTGCTCCATACGTCTGGGGGTGCCACCCATGCAAACGAACTGCAAAGAAAAATGAAAAATAAATCTCAATAAAGCGTTACATTTCTTTTTGCGTTAGCTTGAGGGTGATTTACAAGTATAATTCAATTATGCAGATTTTCCAAAACACACTTTTCATTGCAGTTCCGGGAGGAAGGACATTTTATTCCTGTCGCTTTTGTTTATTTATGCATAAACACTGAGGATGGTGTTGGCGGGGACGAAAGAAGTGACGGCAAATTTGTATGTGGTCACATGCAAATTGCAAATAAATTAATTACACTGATCCAAATCTTGTTTTGCGAAATAATTAAAATGTTGCGAGATCTATTTGAAAGCGGTTGTGTGGATACGTAATTAGTGTACGCTTTAATGTGTAGTTATAAATATCAATTTGGGGACAGAGGCAACTGTAGTTGCATATAATGATGCCTTTATTTAAATGTCAGGCTTCCTATAAGCAACAACTAAATTGAAAATGGAAAAGACCAAACTGTCCGGGAAATACCTGAAACTATCATAATTATATACAACAAGATAAGGAGTTGAAACATTTTCAAATGTTATGTCCTTTCATATGTCACATATTGCTGAGATGACAGTTTTCAACACGCCATCTAGTGGAATTTGTCCAATCCAAATCAAATATTAAGTTGAATCAGCCATTAGTAAAGTACCGTTAATTTCTGGGTTAGAATGGAAATTCCGATTTCGCCTCGAATTGGGACCCCACAGACCCCAAACGGACAGAGCATAGCGTGTCCTCGTAGTGGCCAGTCACACGAAAATCTCGCACTCGGTGAGTGGCAGAGCTCGTAACAATCCGTCCTTCCTACAGCTTCACGCAGCACATTTTAACAAAAGATCTGCATCTGCATGCCTACATCTGCATCCGCGTGACTCAGGAATTGAAGCCAGCAGACCATGAACAACATCGTCACTTCGTTGATTGGGTGTCACCTTTATCAATGGGGCTCACTTTCAAATGAATGGCTATACAATAAAATTGTCGCATTTGGGGTCTTCAAAATCCACGAACAACCAATTTATTCATAAAAAGTCACTGTTTGGTGTGGATTTCGGGTCGGCGCGGCGTGATTGGGCGTACTTCTTCAAAAATTCTCGTGGTACTTCTGTAACAGTCAAAGGTGAGCGTTATAGGGATATGATAATAAATTATTCTTAACTCAAATTGGACGACATTGATATGGAAGACATGAGGTTTTTTAACAAGATGGTGCCGTCTGCCACACAGCGCGAGAAATAATGCAGTTATTACACACAAAGTTTCCCGGCCGCGTAATCTCTCGTTTCGGCGACCAAAATTGGCCGTGCGATATCAAGCCGTTGTATATTTTTCTTTGAAGTTATACAAAGCAGAAGGTGTATGCCAATGAACCTCAAACGATTCCAGAGCTAAAGGACGAGATCCGACGCGTTATTTATGAGCTACAGCAGGATCTATGCCGTAAAGTAATAAAAAATTTCACCAAAAACGGTTCACATAAAAGTATCAACAGTTTATCAACTGGGTTCAAAAATCATTAATTCATCCTTGTTAGCATCCTATCTCAAAAACTTCTGAAATTTGGCCGATATACTTATACTGAAATACTAGCATTTTTACTAGAAAGTGAGCGAAATCGATGGGAGTGGGGGTAAGATATAGGGAGAAGTTTAAAACGTATTCGAATCATTTTTCTCATAGGCCTACCTCCAGAATCGCTTTACGGATTTTGACGAAATTTGGATTTTGAGTTGAGTCGGATGTGTAGATGAGTCTGTCTGAAAAGTATCAGAATCAGATGGAGGCGATTTTTTACAGACACAGGAAGAGACGGACAGACAGACACCATGTTGAATCCATTAGTGTTCCATTTATACCATTCTGGTATTGAACACTAAAAATAAACGTTAACGTATGCAAACTACATTCTGGAACTATTACTTTCTCAATTTTTAGAAATGATTCGTGTTATGGAATTAGTGCCTTCAGTTTTCAAAAAATTTAAAAAATTAAAGTTAGAATTCAGACAATACTTAATTTGGCTTACAAATGAAATCATTTTTATGAAATTAATTAATATGGGTGATTTTCTAATTGTTACCAATTTTTTACATTTTGAAAAAATATAAATCCAAATATAAAAAAAAACAGAGTTTCCTTTATATAAAAATTAATCAGCGTTTTTAATTTAAAAAAAAAACTTCAGAATAAAATAAACTAAATACTAAGATACTAAAATGTTTTGGCGATTTTTCATTAAATTTTTAGTAAAATATTTATAAGGAATGAAAGCCCAAATTATTGGGTGATTTTTAATTTGTACTTTTGGACGCATGTAGGTATATATTTATTATTTGGTGATACTACCTTTATTTTTGGATTTTGTTGCATTATAAAAATACAACATCAAGCACCGAAGTCACTTAATTTTCCAGCACAAATAGAACCGCAAGCACCGTCATTTTTATTTCACGATTTTGGTGCTTTCACAATCAATTCTTTATAATCCTTTATTTTTCTTTATTCAATTCCTTATTCAATTTTTCATTCAATTCTTTAATTATTTTGTCAACCAGAATCCGCAAGACTATGAAAAACCTATGATAATTTTATTGTTTTCATTTTTATTAAATGACAATATATTAGTCTTCAATTAACAATTATTAATTTTACTATACCGCTTAACATATAAAAAAAAACAACAAAATAATTCAAGACATGTTAAAAATAGCTGGACAAAACTAAAGCACATGCACCCTATTTCGTTCGTAGTTAGTAAATTTTACCATTTATTTTCAATATACTGCAAAGTTTACTGTTTTTATTCTCAAGAAAGTTCTAAAAAATGAGAAAGAGAACCAGTTGTGTATCGTCGGCGTCTTAGATTAAAGCTTATAATAATTAAAATAAAACAGTGATAAAATGGCTCGCAATAAAGATTCTAATGAAGTAAACGAAAAAATAGTGTCTGATTTTAATAACGGTGAAACAGTAACATTTATTGCCAATAAATTTGATATAAGCCATACGGTGATTTCACGAATAATATCTCGATTTCGTGCTCGGGGAAATGTTCAAACGGTTCATAGTGGCGGTAGACCCCGAATAACCAGCAGTCGCTGTGATAAAAGAATCATCAGACTTATCAAAAAGGACCCCTTCATATCCTCAAGAAGTATGCAAAATGAATTAGGCCTAGAGACATCAAGCAGGACCATCCGGCGAAGAGCTGTTGATAGTGGCTTGCTATCTTATCGTGCAATAAAAAAGCCATTCATTTCCCAAAAAAAATCTACGTGCAAGACTGGAGTTTGCAAGGGCGCACTTAGACTGGACTGTGGCAAAGTGGAAAACAGTACTCTTTTCTGACGCGTCGAAATTTAATTTGAAGGAATCTGACGGAGTCCATACGGTACGAAGTCCGAACGTCTAAACCCCCGATTTACCAAGGGCACAGTCAAGCACGGTGGAGGCAATATACTTGTCTGGGGATGTTTTTCCAGTCAAGGAGTTGGGCCAATTCACAAGATTAGTGGTATAATGGATCGTTTCATGTACCGGAAGATTCTTCAAAATGTCATGCTTCCTCATGCTGAGGAAAATATGCCGTTGCGATGGATCTTCCAACATGACAAAGATCCTAAACATACCGCTAAACTTGTGAAGAATTGGCTTAACGAAAGCGGTATTGCTGTTATGAAATGGCCAGCACAATCCCCTGATCTCAACCCCATAGAGAATCTATGGGAAATTGTAGATCAGAGGATTGTTCGCACGAAATGCAATAATTTAGAGTCCTTGCTTCACCAAACGGAAATTGCTTGGAATAACATCCCCATGCATATAATTGACAACCTCATTGCCTCCATGCCTCGGTGATGTGCTGCCGTAATATAAAATAATGGTTACACCACGTAATATTAGGATTAAGAATTTTTTTAATTTTTTTTTATTCATGAATTCAAAAATGTGCTTTAGTTTTGTCCAGCTATTTTTAACATGTCTTGAATTATTTTGTTGTTTTTTTAATATGTTAAGACGTATAGTAAAATTAATAATTGTTAATTGAAGACTAATATATTGTCATTTAACAAAAATAAAAACTAAAAAACTATCATAAGTTTTTTTAATGGTTTTTAGTATTTTTCCAAAGTGAGGTCATTTCGTGCTTTAGTTTTGGCCAACACTGTATATCTATGCAATTCACCCAGTTACTAAAAACATTCATCTACCCATTCACCCGATAGCCATCTACTCGTACATAGTCATCAATCTATACAACCATTCAGGCACACTCAGGAAAACCAACTCCACCTCTAGGTTTCCCAGATTTCATACGATTTCAAGTTTCTCCGTTCTTAAGTTTTGTTTAGTCGTTTACCAGGCGTTTAAAATGCTCATAAGATTGGTGCAATAAGCGGGCATGCTCGCACAAAGCTGACTGGATACCATACGATTTTTGCAGGAATTCCTGTGCTTCTGGGAATCTTTGGGAAACTTACTATCGATTTCTCGATTGGTTGCGAAAACTTCAGTTACAAGTTGCCAACTGCAAAAGGAAATCTAAGCAATGATGAAAGAACAAGAGTACTCGTACGTACTCAGATAATAAAACTATTGCAGCAAAAGCACAACGAGTTATGAATCTGTATGCCCTTGACAGAAACGAGTTCAACTGGAACATGAACAACGCTTATTTAGGTGAAGGTTTCTTGTGAGAGCAATATAAAGCATCATTTTTGCTGACTCACCCGTCCGAGAAAAAATATATTATAGCATCAACGTTTTCTAAAAGCTCCTCGAGAAACCCTTCTTAGCAATCAAGGTGCACCACTATGCTCTCCAGTAACTTTTCCACTATCACCTCAATTACACGAAACAACTTGGAGCATTTTCAGTCAAAAACTTTTAAATATTTTTACTAGAAACTTAAAAATATTGGCGCAAAACTATAGTCGCATAAAGTACACTTTAAAAAGATATTAGCACGTAACAAAGTCAAGATTAGTATTTTCCTATTTATAGTCGACATACATCCATTTTATAGTTATCAGCTCGCGCTAACTTTAAAACCACCAAAAATACCTTTTAACTTTTGGGCTTTTAACAATCTGTCTTCTGTCATTTTTTCAAATTCAAATTTCAGCCAACCAACGGATGTAAACAGTCAACAAATGTGTTCGATCTGTCAAATTCTTTTTAATTTGATACAACATTATCCCTTAAACTATGTTTTAATTCTCAAACTTTAAATTTATGGGTTTGTTTCACTAAAATTTGCTGTAAGTTAGTTCTGAAGTCGATATTAGTTGTAGGTAAGTTAAAAATTGTTTATAATTCAATTTAAAGTTCAGCACTGGGTTAAAAAATAAAGGGCTGTTACTTAGTGGCTATTAACATTCTTTAAAATCAGATGACTATAATTTTGCGCTATTTAGTCTAGAAAATATGTAGTCGTTGCCATTTTCATTTCACATTTTGAGAGCGTTTTTGTCAAAAAAATTTATTTTGCTTTGTCAAAGCTATTTACGGTGATGGTTAAGTTTTGTTTTAAATAGTTTACCAGAACCCGTAACCTATGGTTAAAAATAGCGACAGCCACCCTCACTTTCTTCTATGGATTTGGTAAAATCTTTTTAAAAATCGTGAGAATATTCCCTGAGTAGAAAGATGTCATTGCATTTGAATCAAAAAGTTCATATCGTCACGTCCATTTTATTATATTATGGATGTGTTAGAACTTCCGTTTCAAACGGCTTGTAACTTTCTTGAAAGTTTTTATTTCAATTGATCACATACATAGTTCAATAATTATTAATAAAAAAAAAATACTTTTTGTAATGCAGATAGGTTTGCAGTAAAAATGGCTCAATAACCTGAAGGCTTACCTAACGATTTTGTCAATAAATTATTACATAACATAGATTTTTTTACCCATGCCTAATCTTTTTTCAAGAGTATTGATATCTCACCATAAACATCACCATATAAAGGTGTCAAGTTCTCTAGTACAAAAAGCATCTCTGGAGGATTCAGTAAAAAAAATGTCAAAGGAAAGATTATGAATAAAATCCGTCAAATATAACAGTGACGGCAGGAGCCAACAGGAGGTTAGAACACAAACGAGTTACAGCGAAGAAGGGAGGTGGTTTTTAGTAGATAAAAATTCCGCCCTCTGGTTCATATGAGCAAGTGTCTTTCGAAGATTTCCACTTTTCAACGCAAAAAAGGCAATGAATTTCGAACTATCTTCCCTTTCACGTTCTGGATTTTTGCCCAAATTGTGAGTTACCTAACCTTGGATACATACTACGATTGACTCATTTATAAAACTATTAAAGACCTGCAAAACTCGCTTTCGATGTGTCTCGTATAGTTTTTGCAGTGCTCTGATTTTTTTCCATTCGAGATGAGTCTCTATTTGATTACTTAATGGAAACTAACTTATGTAATTTTCTACATATTATGTAATATGGGATCAGATCCCACTTTTATTACTAACAGGAGGCAAAAAGTTCTCGATGTGACCTTTGCCAGGAAATTTTCTAAAATAAACGTTATAAACTAGAAAAGCGTAGATCACTGCTACATAGAATTAAGTATTGATTTCAAAACTCCTCCAGAATCTGTTTTTAGAAATGTTAAGAAAATGGATTCTGTAAAGTACAAGGCCTCGTTCGTCATCTGTTGTTGACCGAATGGCGGACGCACTAACTGACGCAATGAATAAGGCCCTACGCAAAGCCTGCCCAGTTAGTACACACAAGAATGGGGGTAAGCCTCAGTGGTGGTAATGGCAAATGTTCAAGGGACCCTGAAGATTGAACTCTATATAAGAACAGTCTGAGGAAATATAAGTCAGAGAAAGGAAAAGCTCAAAGAAATGCATAGCATATTTTTTGTGAAAATATTGAAAAGACGAGCGACTCTTCTCGGTTAAGGAAAATCTTGTCCAAATCTCCACATATACCCAGCTTCATAAAAAAACCAGACGGAAACTGGACCATATCTAGAGAAGAGACTTCGGAGCTACTCATGGATACCCATTTTCCGGATAGTAAAATAGAAATGGGTTACTCTGTAGAATGTCATAAAAGAGTGGAACTATCGATGCCAGAGGATACTCATCGAAGACTACATTGGGCAGTACACAGTTTCCATCCTTACAAATCACCTGGATTCGATGGAATTTTTACAGTGGAACTGCAGAAGAGCTTTGATATATTGAGGCCCTGGCTCTACTTAATTTTTAGGCGTTGTCTAATCTTTGGCTACACTCCCAGTTCCTGGAGGAGGATCAAGATGGTCTTTATACCGAAAGCCGGTATGGCCTCTCATGCATCTGCTAAAGACTTCCCTCCAATCAACTTATCCTCCTTCCTCTTGAAGATGCTTAACAGACTGATTGACGTCTATATACGTTCCAATCTAGATGGCAATCTCATATCGAGAGGAAGATCGGTGAAGACTGCACTTCATTCAATTGTAGGAACCATTGAGATATTTTGATAACAAGGATTACACGATGGTATCTTTCCTTGACATTAATGGAGCTGTCAACAATGTCAAAACAGAGGCTATATCTATGCTGAACTCGGGTGCAGTCTAACAAGAAGGCCGATATATATGGGTACTCCGCAAGGCGGAGCATTATCACCGCTACTATGGCTTTTAGTAGTAAATAAAATGTTTAATATTCTAGAAAAAGATGAGTAATGTTATAGCTAATACGGATAACATTGCGATAGTTATATCGGGAAAATTTCCACTTACTATAAGAGACTTGTTGAATCAGCCCTTAATAAACTTGTAAAATGGACGGAAAAGGTTAGTCTCTCAGTTAACACCGGAAAGACCGAACTTGTTCTGTTCACAAGAAGGTACAAGATACCACGTATCGTCCCTCCAAAGCTAAATGGCACAATGCTTCGTTTCGCAGACCATGCCAGATACTTGGGGGTTATTCTCGACGAGAAACTCAGTTGGAAACTGAATATACACGACCGTGTCAGGAAGGCCTCTGTTACCCTTTATTCCTGTCGTAGATGTCCCCATTTTGCTCTTGGGTCTAAAATGGGGACATCAGTCTGAAGTGTTCCATTGGATTTATATGGCAATAGTGAGGCCCATTCTGATGAGTACTAGTCTGGTGGACAGCACTAGACAAGAAAACAAATTTTGATCTTCTAATGAAAGTTCAAAGGTTATCATGCGTCTGCTTAACGGGTGCTTTAAAAACAATATTTTCCCTCACATTGACATTGATGTGGCGTACAAGACCAAAATTCCTAGTAGAAGCGCTTGGGAATCTAGAGAAATCTTGAATGATTCTGCGATAGAGATATACACAGATGGATCTAAGACAGCGTATGACACGGTCGCAGGAATCTTCTCCAATGCACCTGATGTAAACAGTACCAGGCTAACTACCGGATCACTGTAGTGTATTTCAAGCGGAAATTACGCCAATCCGTGAAGCTGCGACTTGGCTGTCAATTAAGGGAGTAGAACGTAGCGCTATTGTACTACATACGAGTATAAATATGTAATCAGGCAACGACAAAAGCCTTGAAAGCGCTGACAATATGATCCAAGTTGGTACAGTAATGCCGCAGGTTTCTTAACGAGATCGTTGACAGTTGCGACATTTCTGTATACTGTGTATTGATAGGTAGACATGCTATTAGAACGGGTGTCCCCACCAAAGATTTCTGTAGAAGTTGTAGAGACGATGAGGAAGAGGAAACTATTACTCATCTTTTGTGCACATGTGCTGTCTTATAGTTGAGAAGGAAAATTTGAGGGAAATACTTCTATGAAGATCTCAACGACTTGGTTAGGCTTGATATCAACAAAATAGACAGTTTTTTTTTATAATTTGCGCGCCAAAAGGAATATGAATACCCTTATACTGTTACAGGGCACGGGTGTTTAGGAAAATGGGGAAGAGGAATAGAGGAGAAGCCTGTGCATGTTGGCTTTAAATGTTTGAAGGTTGTAGTGATGGGGAAATACAGAGCCTGGTAGATCTTCCACATTCGTGTCGTTCGGTTTAAAAACGAATATTTGACAGTACGACCGAAGTTAAGCTTTAGGGTGAACTGGAATGCAACTGGCTATTTCGCTAGAGCATTTTTTATAGAAAAAAGTGATAAAATAGTGAGAGACACGAGACATTTCTCCGATGTTCAAGTGAATGTATGGAATTCACAATGTCTATATTACCTATAAGTTTTAACGCTCGATTCTGTACCCTGTTTAATATGTGCAGAACGGTCTTGGGTACACCAGACCATATGGGCGTTATATTCCAGCTTTGGGCGAATGAATGCCTTATAAATTTAGGCCAGATCAGACGGGGTAAAATATTTCTGGTACCGTTTGAGGAATCCTAGACATTTTGCAGCATTTTTGGAGACCTCGAAGATGGTTATTAATACACATACCGAGAATGACAAGTCTTTCGGTTTCAATGATGCAAGAATCATTCATGGATAATGGTTGAGGGTTTTGGTTTCGCTTAAATTCCACTCTGTTGGTTGAACCCCATTTGATTATGCTGTCCAGGTCGGAATTTAATGTGTTTAACATACGTTGCCATTCGAAGAGCAAGGATGTGAGTTAGGGAACGAATATGAAAAACTGGGGGTACTGTCATCAGCTACAAAATTTACGTGCTACAATTTGTTCCTGTAATCTAAATTAATTCTGTTTGATGTGACAAATCACTGGACAATACCTTGAAACAAAATATGTACTTAGTCTCAGTATCTCTCAGTGACTCATTCTCTTTCAAAATTTCCTATTACGAAATACCCACAAAATTTTGTGTGTTAATTAAAATGTACGTCACTTCTGATGCCAGCAACAATTTAGCATTGATTTGATTAGAAATCTCATGTACACACCTAACCCAACTATTCACTTTAAATTTAAATTAGATTTTGCTGTATCCATCCAATCAGTGGAGCATCCTGATGTGAACATTGCCCACAGAACTACCTACCTACGGGATAAAATAAAATCCTTTGCGGACAATCCATGAATTCCAATATATTAACGGCACCTCGAAATTCCAGGGTTCGTACGTATGGTATTTTGCAAATGTATTATAGGCGAAACGTGTTCCACAAATTGTGGAAATATCTTCTCGCATGGCCAGTTATTAGGATTTACGAACAACCTTTCCCATCCCTGTTCGTATTAAAATATTTCCACAAAAGTGTAGGGAAGAGCCCAACGTCGGTGTACCTAAGCGTTATTGAAAAATCGTATTCCCTCGTGTTGTAGAAAATTCTGATTGCAGTATGTTTTTGAATTTGAGAAACCTACGGATAGCTACATGCCAGTAGATGTTTTGTTCGCAATCAATCAGCAAACACGCAAGTAAAAATCCACAGGGACTAGTCGGAAAAAGGATCAAGAGCGTGGTTCGGGGGTAAGTGTTAATATTTGCATTAGGATAGCTTCAGGTTATATTTCCGAGTGAAAGCTATAACTCGCAGGTCTTCAAAGAATCCATAGAAATATGATCCCATTAGTGGTGGTATAATGAACGTAATAATGAAAACGGATGCCATGAGACGAAATTTCTTAGAGGTAGTACGGATGACTGCTTGTTTTCCTCGTATAAAATTAACTTTAATTATTATTCGATTAATCTAGACGTAACATCATCACTGTTATCAATTGACGTACAGCGACACAATTATGTAACTTGACCGTGAATTTAGACTAATATCAACGTAGCTAATAAGTGCCTATAATCTTCTGCTTGCCTCCCATTGGATGTGTATAATTGTGCTCTCACATTCTTGACCTAAAATTGAACTTTTCCCATTAAAACAAGAGAAACAGAAACGATTTTAAGAAAATGTTTATGTTTACATTTTTTTTTTTTTGCTTCGTAACAAAAGTTTAATGAACGGAAAAAGAACTTTTCTCGATGAGTTTTTAGTTTATTAAGGACACAACTTCGGCATTTGCGGTTATTGTTAGCAGAAAATAAATTCCTGGATGGAGCTTTATAATGAATAGTCGAACTCGGAAGTATGTATGCTTGAGTTCAGCGAGCTATCAATTATTTTCTGCAATGCCATAGGGGGGGAATTTCGATAAACAGAAACCAGTTTGAAGTTTTGCTTAACTTTTGAGTATTTATTTTGAAAACATGAAACGTGCTAGGTATCCAATTAAAGGCAACTTTATCAAGTACGTATGGTACTCAGCTGGGATTACACAAAAGTTTTTCCAATAGTTTCTGATTTTAATTCTAGTACGTGGTATTGTTGCCAAACTAACTAAATTTCAACAAAAATATATTACGCATTTTTATTTCTCCACATTTGTCTACTCACGCACTTTTATTTCTGGAAATCATGACAAATAAAATTATTTTATTAACAACAAAGTTTAACTAAATTAACCCCACCAACACTGTCATATTTTAAAAATATTGCCTTAAACTAGGTTATTTGAGGTATTTGATTTATATAATATAATAAAATTAAAGCATTCATCGGAAGCATATGGTGAAACTGCCCTAAAAGACACAATTCCATTTCTATCATCAACCGAAACTGACGGCTTCCATCCGCAGCTGATTGCATTAAATATGCACAGTTGCGACTGCATGAACTACGAGTATTCCTCTCTTACTCCATTGCTAGTTGTGAGTTTGTAGCCAGACTTTAATTGGAAGCATTGCATCTTGATGTTGTGCCAAAGATTTGCTCATTCCATGTCGACGTATTAGGATGATGAAATGATACTGGTAACGTAACATACTCTTACGCATGTACGACTATGCGAAAAATCAGACTGAACTTAATCTTATGATTTAAACAAGCCCAGTAGTGGTGTCCAGTCAAATAAGGTTTCAACGTACTCATTTGAAATAATAAAGTGGAACCTTGTGAAGATGATTTGGAACCTTTTCAAGATGCCAATAAAAAATCGGGTTTCCATATTTAAATGGTCTATAAAGGTGAAACTTGGCAAACTTAGGTATAACATGAGACACGACAAATAACCCTATTGAGCCGAATGTTCGGCTATCGAAAGAAAATTGTTCTTCTATCGAATGTATAATTTCTTAATGTTTGTTCGCGCCCTCCAAAAGTCCGTCTATGTTCTAGAAAAACAGGCTTGCAGGCTAAAAGTATGATACACGGGAAATAGTCTTGTGAAGCCTAATTTTCGATTTTCAAATCCATGTCTATAAAGTACACTTTACTAATATCTCAGAAGATCTAAGATAATATCGAAAGCTGAAACCTTGCAGACTTAGGTCGGTTACCCACAGGTCTAATCAAATATTTCTAACAAATTGTTTCAAAAAAAAAAAAAGTTATGTCATGTTCGGTAAACTCTGATTAAATAGAAACGTAAATTTCTTCGCCGAAAAATGTTTCATGCTCGTCGAACAAAATGTTTTGATTTTTTTTTTCGACCATGTGAGTAACTACCTTATAGTACAGACAAACTTAGCACCGAATACGATACAAAGCCTTATGGAGACAGGCTTACAAAGATGCCGCTAATAAAGAAGAAGATTAGTTTCTATTCAATTGCTGTAATGTCCGAACGACGCGGAATGGCAACATGTAATTGCTATATAATAGCAATTAAGGTTTTGGCGCTCTAGGTTAGATTAGGACAGAAGGAGGTCCATTGTGATGCCACTGGATCTATCTTCATTCAACCTACATTGTGGAATAATTGAACCAGTCGAAGCTTCGCTGAGATCATCAAAGAGAGCAGCTCCCAGGTGGAGCAATCTTCTTTTGGACAGGGCTTCATAAGTACAAAGGAAGTGGAGGATTAATTTTTTCTCCTCGTCTCTGCACTTCCTCAAAAAATTATTCAGAAAGAGGCCTTGCCTTTTTAGCATGTGAACCTATAGCACAGTGCCCCATGAGGATACCGGTGACGGAGCTGATTTGCGATTGTTTAAGCATTACCACTCAATTTGAGCTATTTTGATCTAGCTTAGGCCAGATCTATCATATTTGGATACAAGACGTGTAGTACCATGCTCCATTCCATTCTCTCGCAAAGTATTAAGGGTACTGTCTTATGCATCCAACATAGGTGAGTTGGAAGCTAAGCTATCTTGACGAGAGACGAGCGGAAATCAAGAGCGGCATTAGAAGTAAGTAAGTACAATACCAGGAATTTTATTGCCGCTTGGCTGTCCGTGAAGATGCAAACATCCTTAATAGATATTGTATTGCATTTAAGTCAGGATAAGGCTTTTTTGGTCTCAATAACAGCATAAACTCACTCATCGCGGGAGGGAATAGGCATGCACGGATGCTGGTGAATGCCTCTTCAGATATTCAATGGCGAGCATTGCACTTTTCAGCTGTAGGCGAACGTTATTTATATGCTCGTTTCATCTGAAGTGGGAATCGATTGTAACACCACAGTATTTGAAGACCTCTACTTGTTTGTGGGTAGTCGTTGTTATGGTAGCTTATTCCGATCTGAGTTGTTCTACAATGGACCCCACGTATATGCATCAATTTGGTTTTCGATACATTGATTAGAAGACCATTAGAATGACACCGTCGGACTGCTTTACTGAATTCGACTGCATTATTCGTTTGGCTTCTTCCAGAGACCGGTGTTGCACTTAACAGTTCGTTTGTGTATTTTATAAAAAGGAGTGGACCAATTTTTGAGTCTTGTGGTACATCGCGGTTTATCTCCTTTGACTCACTGTACTTTCTAGAGTTTTTGACAAAGAAATGGCAATCGAACAATCTCAGATAACGTCCAATGAAAGACTTAGGCCTATCTACCACAACTTGCGCCAAGAACAGAAATTGGCCTACAGTTTATTCTTTCAGTCTTATAAATCGGTCGGACTAGTGCTGCCTTCAATATTTTTGGAATTTGGTTTTGTTCAATGCTACCGTTGATTATTGTTGTGAGTATTGACGCAAATAATTCTGGGTGTGCTTTAAGATGATGTGTGCAGATTGTTTATTATATTTTCGAACTCCTTAATCACATGAGTCGAGGTAACGCTTGTGCATTTGTGAATTATTTTCGTGGATTCTTCAGAAAAAATAATCTTAATCGACTACATCATTCATACTATTATCACAAAAGTTCATAGCAATAGTTTGGTCCAGAGGTGCCGTTTTCCTTTCAATGACTCCGTTGATTAGGTTCGAAGTCCTCCGCGGATCACATCTCGCTGTAGTAAAAAATCATTTATAAAAAATTGTTTTTCCCAATTGTACTCGTATTTCTCTGTTTATTTTGTTGTAGTAATGTTTATATTGGGTTTCATAAGTACTGCAAAGCCAATTGTCTTTCCATTTGCGGTATAGCTGATCATTCATATTGCATTTTTCCTTAAGTTCATATGTTATCCCAAGGGTGACCAAATCTATTTCGTCATACTCTTAACTGTAGCGTTATCGTATATTTCTTGCATTTTTTAAATGAAATTGAGATGCATTGAATTATTATCCCCCTCTCCAAGTAAAAATTCCCAGTCTGTTGCTCTTATCATTTCATTAACGATGTTCCTTCGAATACTTTCAGCATGATTCAAATGTGCTTCGATTTCTTTATCAGCGATTGTGTCATAAAATGTAGTGTAATGATCAGGTTTATTAAATTCAATGGTACCAGAACACATTGACTGTGCAGGGATACTGGTCAGAATATGATCGATCAGAGTAAAGGTACCAAACTGCAAATAAAAACGCGTGGGCTCCCTAATAACGTTAATCAGTCCCTTCATGGGCACCATCTTCACGTAATCGTTAGCCATTCGATAGATTGCATCTAGAACGTTTATATCCATAGCCCCAATTAATATAGCGTCATCATTTTGCTTTCTTTCCCGATCTATGTTGATAAAGCCTCTCACATTAAATCCAGAGGGTCTATAGATTACGTTTATTCTTAGAAACAGTTTTTCTAAACGGCAAAAGCAGTTGGACAAGACTTCCAACTGACGTTCCTAAGGGCGTAAGACATACTTGTTCATTGTAGGACTGTCTTACCGAAATTGGTGAACAAGATCTCCTTACTACAGTCAAAGTCATTTATAACGATTGTCAAGGAACCGTCGTTATAATAGGTCCGATAGCCCTACATAGGCAAACCTATGATGAAGAAACTGACCAACCAAGCAAAAAGAGGTCATAATAACGTAATTTAGAATAAGCAATACATTTTTTGGTTCGCATTACTGTCCAAAGCCGCAAAGTTTGCATTACTTTAAACCTCTGCAAAAATAATTTCATAATATCAAATTTAGTTTTCTTGGAGCAATGTCCATTACACCATCACACGTAGTGGACCGCAAATTGAACGACAACAAATCGACTAAAAGCATTCGCGTGGAGCTTGTGGCAAAACTGTTTCAAGTGGTTCAATTCCGTTTTCATCCCAAAGCAAAGCCGATGACTTCTATCCGCGGTTAATTGCATTACACATGCCAAGCACTATTCCTCTTTTACTCCATGGCTCGCGATGAATTTGTAGGCAGGATTCATAATATTGCATCTGGATATTGTATTATAGTTCAGCAGATGTCGCCGACTGATTTCGACAAATGACCACCCAGGTACATGTAGAGTACATACATATGTATGTATAACGATGTCATGATGCAGAAAGCATGTCGTCTGGATGGAGTTTAGGTACTACGACTCATTCAGAAGTCCCAAAAAACATTTATGATGTGGATGAACCACGGAGTGGAACTCACGCTCCACAAAGTTGAACTTTCAAGTCATTAATCAGATTTTACTGCATTCAAGCATACTAAGTACGGTAAAAAGTGGGATAAACCTATTTTGGTATTTTCTGAAATTCGAACCATGAGTCTCCTGCTCAGTGATCACGCACTTAGGAACACATTTTTCAAGTGGCTCTATTTTGGAAGTGGCTCCTGTACATGGAAATGTAACAATTTTTTTTTGTTCGTACATATAGAGGCATGTGACATATTGTTCAAAAGAGCTCTTTGAGTGGAACCCAAAAATATTTATTTCAAAATATGAGTAAGAAATGTGTACATACGTGAGCCAAAAACTTGAACAAAACCACGTTAACAGAGAATTTTTATATCTACAACGACAAACAAGAACCATTTCGATATTCTTATTAGCTTGCGAGATACCATATATCATATACATATATCACTTCCCTATACGTCCTAAAGGATCGCCAGAAATAAAAATTTTGTCTTGAGGATTTCCAAGAGATCCCCTAACTAAAAATCAAATATAATCGTCACTCTAACGGATACCTCCTTGACGAATTTGTTTCGATGACTCGATTCTGAGTCTCCTGCTTAGTGATCGTGGCACTTAACCACCAAGTCACGGCGCCACACTGCAATAAATATTGTCTTTCCTTAATTTTTAATCCGCTGTAAAAAGTTTATTTTCCTTCACCTCATCCTCTTATAGACTTTGACGTAATCCTAAATGATAGGAAGTACATTTTGCAATTTCCTGTCAAAATGGTACCAGTAAGATCTCTATGTCTGATCAGAGCTGTCGTTTTGAAAATCCAAAGGGGGGTACTTCTGTGGTTTGGAAGGGACAATTTTGATTTAGAAGGGAGTAAAATATATGAAACAAGAACAGGAAAATTACAATCCGTCTGGAACAGATCGTATGATATCCTACCCTATCTTCTAACCCATCCCTAATAAAATGGGAGTGGAGCTGCAAAATTTTAAAAACAAATCCAACGATGTATTTCTATTCAGAAAATACATATATTCGCGATACTCAAGATATTTTATCAAAAATCTGTTGTTAGTGATCTCACAAATTCCGATAATATATTCATAATAAGACACAATGTGATGGGAAAGCAAAAAGTGGGCGTGGTTATGGAGAATGTATGGGCGGAATGTAGAGAAGGTCAGCGTCTACATATTTTATTTAGACAATATTTTTCAATTTCTAGCAAAATTATTGAGAAAAACCACATTTTTTTGAAAAGTGGACGTGTCATATTCCGAGGCCCTAAATACACATACAGACAGACAAAGTGACATTCAGAAATCGACATAAATTATGATGCTGATCTTAGAACTATTGCTCTATGTTACACTCTATGCATCAAAATTAATCTACCCTACTGGACATGCTATAAAAAATGGATATTTAAAGTGGAGAATAACTTATTTATGCAAATGTACGTTTTTAAATCGCAGTAAACTGTTGACGAGCTGGCTCACACGTACGATTTAGCGTCCTGCTTGCAATGGAGGCATGTGGAGAAGAAGATTCAGAGATCAACTAAAAGACTGTATGTAGGGTAAGTTCGGGCATTATGGCGCAGCAGGCATTATGGCGCACCTCGCAAATATCATGCTTCCAAAACTCTAATTAAAATAAAAACAATGCAAAAACTTCAGTCTCTGCCGAACACGTGCCCAGTAAATATCGTTAGTCGATACGACGAGTTTCGCTGAACAAAAAAAAAAGGATACAAAAAAAATTTATAGGTTGTTTGTGTTTTCTATAATTTTGCTTTGTGTTTGGATTCGTTTTTCTCGGAAAGAATACAACGCAGCTGTTCAGTGTGAAGAGTGGAATGCAGAATACAGTTTCAGTTTTGTAACGGGAAATATTTGAAACGAAAAGAGAACTTAATTTTTTTTTTTTAATGTGTTGTGAATAAGTGGTTTTTGTGTAATATGGCGCTGCTGCTGTGAGGGCATTATGGCGCGGGTACGCCATAATGCCCTTATGAAGTTTTCATGTAAATTATAGTTTCATACCTATGTGCCTTCGACGGCTTTTGAATTAGCAGAGAAGTACAATCCAAATCACAATTTCAATAAGAGTTCCGGAAAAGCTGGACACGGATGGCTTCTGTTGTTCTTAAAACGCCATCCTGAGCTTTCTATACGCAAATCTGAAGGGGTTTCTAAGTCGCGCGCAAATGGTATGTCAAAAGAAGATGTTTCAAGGTATTTTCGTTTGTTGGAAGAAATTTTACAGCAAAATGGTTTATTTGACAAACCTTGCAACATATTCAACATGGACGAAACTGGTTGCCAATTGAATAACAAACCGAGTACGTCATTGCTGAAAAAAGGGTCAAAAAATGTCGCTGCGGTGACGTCAGCCGAAAGGGGAGAAACGGTAACAGTAGTCGCCTGTTGCAATGCGGAGGGTAGTTTCCTTCCTCTAGCTTGTATTTTCAAAGGCAAAAGAAAGGAGGTTAAATGGGCACAGGGTATTCCACCTGGCTCAGTATTTTATATGGGTGAAAGATAAGCTATATAATCAAAGAAATTTTCTTTTCATGGTTAAAAGAACATTTCATTCAAATACCATCTTGCTTAAGGCGGGTGATAAATAATCCAAGAAAACAAAAGGCAAGGGTATTAACTTCGTTGGGTAAAAAATTAAACCAAAAACAACTTAAGACTAAAATTGCAAGGCCAAAAAAAAGTAAGATGAAGCGGCACTCATCGATGTCATTCGACGAAGAAAATCTTGAGATCCAGCTAGCCGACGAGTTGGATGGGCCCGAAGATTTTGGGGAGAACATTTGCGTTGCATGTGGTGAAGATTACACCGCTACAACCAAAAGGAACGAATGGATGCAGTGTGTCCTTTGTGGACAGTGATCCCACGACTCCTGTACTGCATTTAAGAACATCTGCGATGAATGTGGGCGTTTAAATGAAAAATTAATCGGGGGTGCGCCTTGCCCGCAGGTAGGGCAATATGTTTTTTTATAAACCCTTTTTAAATTAATTTATTTTTTGTTAATGGACTTGAATTATTATTTATATTTAATTTATTTATGTTACTTTTTTCTCTAATTTAATAAAAAAAAAAATACTGAATTATAAAATGTTGTTCGTAGTAAAGTTATTTGAGATTGACGTTAGGTGCGCCATAATACCCGAACTTACCCTACGCGAAATTTACCTGGTCTAAAGTTTAGGTCTGTTTCCGTACTTAACCTAGTTACGAATTTCTACGAAATTTGACGCAAATTGGTCAAACCCACAGTGATCGTTCAATTTAGTAGAAAATTGCAAATCTGGTCAAGTAGGAGACACTTGTTGGAGGCGTTTTCTCAAAAAAGCCTATTCCTTTTGCAAAGCTATTTACGGTGATGGTTGAGTTTTAATAAAATATCCTCGAAATAGAAAGACATCATGTGGGCGACATAGCTCAGTGATTAAGTTAAGCAGGAGATTCAACTTTCAAATCCCATGAAAGACAAAAAAAAGTATTTTCACGGTCACACCACTCGCAAACATCTTGCAAAAATCCGAGACTGAAATTGCTATAAGCACCTTCTCTCAATCGAAAAAAAAAATGCGCTTCGGAAACGGTATAAAACTATAGGTCCCAACCATTCATACGGTACACAGCACGAATGGCTTCGAGAAGCTAGACCAGGCCAGGCCCTGTATGAGCTGTTAGTGCCAACATACAGAATTTTTTTTGGGACTGCGGTCCCAAATTGGAACCATTTAAAAAACAAATACATAAATCTTTAGGTTTTATTATAAATGTGTTATGTATTCAATGCCATTAATGTTGAAAAATAATGTCAGCCAAATGGCCACCTTTAGCACTGGCACAAACGCGTGTCCTTTCAATAACATTCTGCAGCATGTCATCCGGAATATATGGTTTGGTAGTATACACCCGGTCCTTCAAGAAACCTCAAAGAAAGAAGTCGGGGGCTGTTAAATCTAGTGAACGCGGCGGCCAATTTTTTGTTGCAATAATTGATGAACCATTTTGATAAAATGTTTTAATCAGTAAAACACGTTGTTGTGGCGCCAAACACTCCATGATGAAATGGCATTGACAGCTATACACTATTACCAACTTTCATATAATAAAACCATCTCTGTGAGAAATGACGTCAATTTCAATTCAGCCACAGTCCCACCCTGTACATACAGAAAGATATCATTGTACTCGTAGCTGTTTTAATAATTTTGCAACGCCACGCTCACATCATTACGGATGAGTTATAAAATGGGGGATAGGGTATCATACGATCCATTCTGGACGGATTGTGTCTTTCCTGTATGTTTTTTATTAAATTTATTAAACAACATTCAGACATCCATTCAAAGAATGGAAAGTTATGAAGAAACAAGAACAATTTTTAACGTCTCTCGCAATCACTTTCACGATTTTCTAACGAATTTTATGGTAATTTTCAATGAGTTTGTATCAATGAAATATTTCAAGGTCGAATTCAAATATTTAAACTGGAAATGCTTGATCTAACCATAGATGGGCGATGTCGATTTAATCGGTTTGCATTCAAATCAAATGAAACAATTTACTGGCAAACGCGAATGGTTCTGTTTAACCGGCAGCATTATAATTAACTAAACCAGTGATTGCGCAATATAACAAGTTATGCAGCAATTTATAATTTATTAACTGTATTTGAATTGCGTTTCGAAGATAACTGCAAATGCTTGCTTATTTTTAGTTTATAGGAAATTACAGAAACAGTCGAATCGCAACTACAATGTGTATTCGAAAGCCTTTCGAATTGATTTGTTATTAAACAAATCGCTTGACGGCATCAATCAAATTAATAGATATGCAAGGGAAATGGGGGTGTCGTCGGCACGGTAATGAAACAGTGATAAGATAACAACGATGGTCCTATAATCGCTCATAATTACGTATCACATTTGGTGGTTTCTTTTTACGACGTACTTGAACCTATCTGTAAAAGTGGCAATTACATCAACGACAATGCAGTTAAGTTGTTATTATAAGAGTTCACCATTACGGTTGAACTTTTTAAATTTCATAAATATATGGGTCATTTCTGTTAGGTAATTCATTTTCTTTAATGAGAATTAGTTTTTAAGAGGCAGTAGGTATAGATACTTGATCTGATTCTTCCAAGAATTTTATTGAGATGATATACCGGTCGACTTAACGCAATATACCTATATACGAGTAGATTTAGATAAAATAAACCTTGTAACATCGAATAGAATGTGCATAATCTTAAGAAGATTTATATGTATGTACATATACGGATCGTTATGTATGTTGTGAACCTTAACCGGACGATGACTTTACTCGTCAGAACTGTTATATTACTACAATTGTTCATGCTTGAAGAGACATCCCTGCAAATATCAGCTATTTTGGACGCTCAGTTGTTGTTTGACAGTCGTTTGTATCTTTGAAATGCGCGTTTGTATCTTATTGAAATGCGCACATTAAAGCCTAGTCTGCCCCATCATTTGCTAACGTGGAAAGATGAGCATCTGATTTTAAACGTGGTCGTACCAGCTTGGTTGTTGATGATCGTTCAGAACGGCAAACAAATGGGACCACCACCAATACTAGATGACGTTTGAATCAAGATTAGAGACACGGTAGAGGCTGTAGGCATATCAAAGGAAGGCTTTCATCATATGTAATTTATGATACTTAAAGAGTTGAGCATGAGAAAGCCATCTACGCGTTAGGTGCCGCGTTTGCTGACTTTGGACCAAAAACGCATTCGACTGAACCTCGTCAAAATTCACGTATTGCGGTACGAATTGATAGACCAACTTCCGTTTCCTAAGCTCAAAATTTGGCTGGAAAAATAGAAACTTTCATCGAACGAGGAGGTCATCACATTCGTAGACATCTATTGTTTGTTTCTAGTTCTCAGATCTAGCCATTTTTTATTTATACCAAGCTTCAACCAAAATCGAAACCTTTCGGCTGAGTTCCTCGTTAGAGCATCAAAATACAAATTTGGCGTAAATAATTTAGCCAGCATTGTCAGACATAAAATCCGATCGATGATGAAGATACGTACGATTATCAAGAACGGAAACGAAATTCAATTGAAGCGAACAGAAGCAACAAAATGAATTGATCCATTGTACCCAGGTGACCACTTGTCTGGCGAACATATAGTTGGCCAACAAATTGCTTGGCGATCACATGTCGCGTTATAAATAGTACCAAGCCATATTGAGATACGTCCAGCAGACAAGATCAGAACACGAGCCGAATATGTTTGTCGTTTCCCACACACTGAACATGTTCGAGTGTTAATGAATACATTACATGGATTAATTTTTGCTAAAGCAGTATTTTCTGAATTAAATATAAAGTGCATGAATGGGTCGCACGTACTTGTACCTAAGTGTAGTTAATTTCTGTGCAAATATAAGCACGTAAATGACCAATACTGTGATGGCAAAACCCAAGACGCGGAACAAGTTCTGATGGAATGTCGAAGATACACTACGGTCAGAAACATCTTAGAAAAGGAAATAGGTGAAGAGGTGACCCTAAGAGGACTGATAACTTCAAATGAAGCCTGGGAGACTACGAATGAAGTTATCATACGCACAGTTCACCAACTACACCTGGAAGAACGGGCAGCTAGAAATGAAAACTTCGGAAATTAGCAACCAATCCGACATACACAATCTACAACTTACATACATTCATACAACCACTGCATATGCTACCAAACAAACACCTATACATACAATAAACCGACATACGTACAATATACTGACATACTGACGAAAACATACTGCCACAAACGTACATACACACAAACAAACTTTCGGGCATTGGCACCAACATATCCGGAGATGCGGACAAAAGAGAGAAGCAGCTATGACTGAAACCCTTGAAATGCTTAACGGCGGTACCACGGTGATCAGGGTTGATGCTTTTCACCTCTTTTAAAAAAACGTGCTGTTCATTTAAAAATCTCACAATTTACAATTTTTCAAAACATGTTCTTGCATGTCAAATATTTCTTGGATTTTCAATAAAATCGTTTGAGACTTGCTCTATAAATAACCAATTTTCAAAGTTCGTTAATAAGTAAAATGCCGTTATGTGTATGCATTTTTTTTTAAAAAACTTGATGTGTTAGTAACATGTGTCAAGCCCAAATATTAAATTTGATTAAAATCATTGGAGCCATTTTCGAGAAAATTGATATTTTCAAAATCGGCCGTTTAAGCAGCCAATCGTGCATACTCGTACACACAGCCAGACCAGCAGATAAAATTAACAGATCCACTTTTACAAGTTCCTCTATACTAGTAATATTTGCAATCGGCCGGTCACAACACAATTGTAGTTTTCTATTAGAAAGCTACCATGAACGATAGCAAGACTGGCCGAAATTTTGAAATCTGTTTCAAAACACCTTTCCGAATCTATGATTTTTAAGCAGGACTCGCACACAGATATTAAGCCGGTCTACCGACCTGAAACAATTGAAACGTCACACATTTTGTCAAGGATAATATGTAGACGAAATTAACTCGCGGAAACCCATTCATTTCTTGAAAGAAACCTGGCGTGGTGCGTCATTTTTGGCAAACTCTGGCAAGAAAAGCAAAGCACATGCTACTTTTATGAAATAAATTTGTATACTGTCAGATTGACCGACTTATTCATGCTCGTTGACACTTATCGATAGTCACAAAAAGATGGCTCTGACGTCAACACTACATATCTCAAAAATTGTTACTGAATTAAAAAAATTCAATCTGTAAGAGTTCTGTAAAAGCAGGCAAACAGACGCGTCACTTCGCTGAAGTGAACGTGGGATGATAGCGTGTTTTTTAAGTCAGTCGTTCACAGACCTTTGTGGAGATCACACGTGTTTCGGCTTCTCTTGTAATTGTCGCGCGATTTCAAGTAAAAAAATAGACAGTGGTTCATCGAGTGTCGCGGTAGCGCAGTGGTAGTGTTAGCGACTAGTGACCTAAGTCGTTCAGGTTCAATTCCCACCGGAATAAACTTTTTTTTTTTTTTTTTTGACATAAAAAACAATAACAAGTGAGGTACCTAATGAAAAAAAGCGAACGGTCCCTGCTTCCCATAGCGGGAGTAGTGGACGTAAAAACATCTGCCGATGAGGCCGACAGTGAAAGCCACTTGGCAGCTGTAGAAAGTGGCACTACAGTAAAGAGGAGGAGGAAGCAGAGGCTGACTCCCTACGAAGGCAAGCGCCCCTCCCTATCAGCTTCGACTGAAAAACTGCCGGGAGAAGTGAGGGTGGGGGCGCCGTCAACAACAACAGCAGCAGCAGCAGCAGACAAATGTACAATCGGCTCGGACGGTGGAAAAAATTGCTACAAAGGTGGTAGCAATAGCTTCGCCATGTTAGCGGCCTCCGAGTCCGAGGATGAGGACGAAGAGATGGAGGCTATAAACGAAAGCATACGGCAGCTCCAGCAGAGGGTGCTAACCATAAAGGCTAAACAGACAGCCAGAAGAGTAGAAGATAGCCAGTCGCAGAAAAAACAACAACAACAAAAACAGCTTCCTGATAAGCAGCAGCAACAACAACTGCCTGCAACGCGACAGCAACAAAACCAGCTGCCAGCAAAGCAGCAACAACAACATCAACAGCTGCCAACAAAGCAGCCACAACAAAAACAGTTGCCAGCTAAGCAGCAGCGGCAACAACAACAACAAAAACAGCAAAAACTGAATCAGCAGCAACAACAACATCAACAGAAAGACCAGCAACAACAACAACATCAGCAGCAGAAGAGTGCAAAGGAGAAGGTGCCACCAATCAACACCTTCAAGATGGAATTAAAAGACACCATTGAGCTATGTAAGTCGGCCATAGGCAATAACTTTTTTATTAAACGTATTAATGAAGATAGGCATACTATCCACTGTAATACAGTGGACCAGTACAAAAAAATAAAAGGTTTATTAAAGGAAACGACGACGGAGTTCTTCTCCTTCACCCCGAAGGGGGAAAAGTTGCAAACTATGCTACTGAGGGGGATAGATCCGTCTATCGAACCGGGAGAGCTCCTTAGGATGCTGAAAGAGAAGGAGTGCGACGGTCTTGAGTTCGTAGGAGTCAAGCCGTTCACCACAGAAAAGGCCAAAAGGGAGAAGCGGAAATTACCGTTCTTCCTTGTTCAGATAACTCCCAACAGCAAATTGGATGGTCTAAGGAGTATTAATGTCCTAGACTACCAAGTTGTTAAATGGGAAAAAGTAAAGAGGAGCGATAACATTTTACAATGTGTTCGCTGCCAAAGGTTCGGGCACGCCGCGTCGAACTGCGAAATGCAGCCTCGATGCGTAAAGTGTGGAAAGAACCACAAAGCAGAGGAATGTTCCCTGGGTAAGGATGGGGCGGCAGATAAAGGCCAACTCTCGTGTGCACTATGTGGGAACTCGGGACACACCGCAAACTATCGGGGTTGTCCTAAGTTCCAGTACATGAAAAAAGCAAACCTGGCTCGTCAGCAGAAAGTCGAAGTCAAGCGTCCACCTGTTTCTAGTCAAACACCAGCCGTTACTCCCCAATGGACCTACGCCCAAATGGCGTCAGGCCGGAGAAACACGGTACAACAACAACCGAAGGTTGCCGCACAGGCCCCAGTGCCTAAAGCACCTGAGGCTCAGAATGATTTGCTGACTATTTTGCTCTCTATTCAAGGGCAAATGAACCAGCTTCAGCGGCAGTTACAAGAGCAGGCGAAACGGGTGGACCAGATCTACGCATTTCTGCCGGGCCTAGCGCACCTCCAGTCGTAATGGATACGATGGCGGAGAAACCCTTAAAGATCCTTGCGGTGAATGTGAATTCACTGATAAGGATCGAGCGAAGAACCGTACTTTTTAAGTTGTTAGAAGATCAAAGCCCTGATGTGCTTTTGGTTAGCGAAACTAAGCTATCCCAGAAACACAAACTGAGCCATAATAAATACAATATTATAAGAAGAGACCGACCCGACTCTACTCAAGGAGGAGGTGTTGCGATCTTCATTCACAAAGACTTGCGACATAAGGCCGTGTACAGCGGTGAAGTGCGGAGATTCCAGGAGCTGGAAGCATGTATCGTGTGCATTGCTCTCCGTAGTGGAAAGAGGATGTACATGGTCGCGATCTACGCATCTGGTTCTACTCAAACTACGTCATTTATTACAGAGCTCGAGACACTTTTTCGATGTCTAAGGCTGGAGTCGGAGGAGAATTATTTCCTCATTGCCGGAGATTTAAACGCCAAACACAGCGATTGGGGAAATAACATACCAAATTCTAGGGGGAACCTACTATTCAATTGGTGGGGTCAACACAATGTCGAGTATAGACTCGATTTGATAGCTACAGATAGCCCGTCGTATCCTAGAAGCGGCTCCTATCTGGATCTTATGCTGTTCGATGTACGGTTACAACTGACCAACACGAACCGACAAACGAGAAACTGCCTACACACTTTTGTGTATGACAGTGACCATTGCGGACTCAGTGCCGAAATTAGAATTCCCAACGAAATTGCGGAATTGGACGAGTTTGTTCAAACGTACCCCTACAATTACAGTAGGATGCGTTGGACACGCTTCTCCAGAGCTATGACAAGAGCAATCTCCTTGAATTCGCTCCACCCACCGTCCAATAGGAACCTGTCAAACGAGGAGATCGACAGGTACCTAAGACAAATGGACGAGACAATCAAACGAACGATGGACAGTACGATACCTCGTTATCAACACACTGACAACCCAGACATATTCCGCAATGCAACAATCGACGCACTACACCAACAAAAAAGTAGACTTCTGTCAAGACTCAAAACCTTGTACAGACAGTTTACGGACAGACAAAACTCGGAGGTTAGGACACTGAAGTCGTTGATTAAAAATCTCCAACAGTTAATTAGAGAAAATTACAGACTCTCTGTAAATCTTCATTGGAACAACAAAATTCGGGCTGTAAAATCCAACAACCCGAGTATGTTCCCGCAAATAAATAAAATTTTTCGGAGGAATAATCAAAACGACCTTCCGTGTCTTAAGATCCCTCGAACGACGAACAACGAACAAATACTAATAACAGCAGGCATAGATCCCGGGAACGATGTCGATGATGACAATTTTTTCATGATCGAAGATCCCCAGGAGAAAGTAGAGGCTATAGGAGCGACTTTCCAGGAAGTGTACAAGGTGAATGATAGCATTCGCCCGAACCACGACCTGGAAAGTCGAGTCCTTGTGCACAACGTCTGCCTTCGAAATGATATAGAGCACTGGCGATCAGAGAACATAGGTTTTACCGAGTTCAATGACGATAACATGGCAAATAATGTCGTTGCCAATGAAATGGTTCACTCCCCGTACGTATCGAAGGTAGAACTCCAAACGATCTTCGCATCATTGAGAAAGAAGAAATCAGTGGGAATTGACGGAGTGTCGAACATTGTGCTTCGACATCTCCCTCTAGAAGCGGTGGACATTTACACCACTCTGTTTAATAATGCGCTGAATAGTGCACATTATCCAGCGCATTGGAAAACAGCAGTGGTACAGCCTATTCCCAAAAGAGGTAAAGATACATCCAATCCGGCGAATCTCCGGTCGATAAGTCTCCTTCCGAACATCAGCAAGGTATTCGAAAAAGTGGTCAATAGAGCCCTGACTAAGTGGGTTGAGGACATGCATATAGTTCCGGATAACCAATTCGGTTTCAAGGCGGGTCATGAGACTGTACATGCCGCGTCTAAACTGGTATCTGATATCCAATGGAACAAAAGTAAGAAACAATGCACGGGTGCCTGCCTGGTTGACTTGGAGAAGGCGTTCGATACCGTATGGCTAGAAGGACTCTTCTACAAGTTGAACAGGCTGGGTATAAGTAAACCACTGCTGTACATGCTCTGTAATATGCTCACCAGTAGACAGTTCATTGTGAAAAATGGCAATGTGACTTCTGCTGGGACGTTCGAAATCAAAAACGGTCTACAACAAGGTGCGGTTAATTCGCCGATCCTCTTTAATATTTACACGAGTGATCTCGTAGGATCTCTTCCCCATGCTATTGCGTATGCAGACGACTTGATCGCGTATAGGTCAGGGCCAAAGATCGAGGTCATTGCAATACTCTTGCAGCGTGATTTCGATAAGATCAGGATATACTGCGACGACTGGAAGCTGAAGATCAACTTCCAGAAGACAGAGACTATTCTGTTTAGAACGTCGTTATCTGGGGCCTCCAGGGATACCATAAAGAATTGGCGAAAGTTCTTAATCGTGGGACAGCACGGGCAGCCACTAACGAGTCGAAGTGTGGTTAGATACCTTGGGATTTGGCTAGATCAATATCTATATTTTAACAAAAATATAGATGCTGCTCTGGTCAGAGCCAGAGGTGCTTTTGCCCTTACAAAGAGACTGTTTTATAGCAGCCAACTCGACGCAAGGGTGAAGGTAATCTGCTACATGGCCCTTATTAGGCCCATGCTCGTATATGGATGTCCCGTGTGGTTCAACGTGGGAGCAAGCTGGATGGAAAGGATTCGGGTGTTTGAGAGGGCTTGCCTTAGGGCTTGTCTTCAGTTGTACAGAACACCAGAGTCCCAGTACATAAAATTCTATTCTAATGAGGTCCTGTATAATAGGGCGAACATAAACAGAGTGGATAATTTCCTGGTCAATATGATTCGAAGGCACACTGTAAGAGCAATGTCCTCGATGAATAACCTGATCTCCGGGGCATACTACCCCAATGATTTGTATCACGAGAGTGTGCGTCTTAACGGCTTCATCCCCCCAGAGGCGTTCCTATATTTAGATAGGGAAGGTCTGATACAGGATAGGGTAGCGGTGCCGCTAATCTACCATGTTGCCCGAAATGCTGCGGACAGGCGACTTAACTACGACCGACACGTCGCACACAGCACCACGGAGCGTCTCCGGTTTAGTAGAGCGGTATCAAGCCGTGATATGGCAGATGTAGTGAGACAGCACCAGAAATTCTGGTGGCTCGGGGACGGAGAGGGAACTCCCTCGTCGTTTCCTTTTGATTCGGGGTAGTCTCCGAAGGGGCAAAGTCGGTATAGCTTTTATAGCCTGGCCGGCTTACATAGTTTTTAAGGTCAGTTTAAGTAGCTTTAAAATAAAAAAAATAAAAAAAAAAAAAAAAAAACCTTATACATGTGTTTGTATGTATGTATACTATATGTATATGGGAAGGTATACAATATATCTATGTATATGTACATATATATGTATATCGAAAAAAAAAATTTGCGTGTTTAATCACGTACCTTAGAATAAGTAGTTTTTAGGTAGTTTATAAGTTTTATATATAGATAAAAAATTCAGTTCATATACTAAGTTTTTGCTTAAAAATTTTTTCTTAGTTTCTCAATATTTGTAAGTATAGATTTAATAAATATTTTAAGTTATGTTACGTCGAAAGACATAGTTTAAGCATTAGGTGTAGCTTAGAGCGCCCGCATAGGGCCATTAAGTTAGTATATAACATAGTTAAGTTAGTTAAGCTAGTTTTAAGCGTTTTTTGTGTCTAGCTGTTAAGAGTTCATAAATTCCGAAAATAAAAATGCACTAAAAACGAAACGAAACGTGTTTTTTAAGTTCGCTGCACGCACAGTTTTGTCGCGTCCCGCTGGTTGATGTATGTAGATATTGCATTCACTGAACAGCTAGGCTTCAGCTTTTCGTAATTATCTCAAAGACAGTTTATCTTAGGTAAAAAGTAATAGGAGCACAACACTCAATACTGTTGTCAATAAGCTTTCGATGAATAAATGTTTTGTAGTGCTTATCATGAAAATCTTCAGGTTCGTACATGTGGTCGTTCTAACGAAGGGTGTTATTAAAACATATTCCAAATAGGGAAAAAGTTTTTTGAGTGATGCACTAAATTCCTCTCTATTACCTGCATCACATTTTCAATATCAGCGATTGAATACATTTGATCAGAAGAGAAAATTGGAGACATAGAAGAGCCTTAACGAGTAGCAGCATTTATTTAGTGCATTGCGAGTCTGAAAACGTCCAAAACAACATTCATATATATATATATAGCGCATTCATACAGATATGAATCTTCTATAACTACAACTAAAACAGAAAGAACGCTCTTAGTTCGTTGACAATCCTGCTCCCACTGTATCGAGTTGGTTTGGTGGAACCTTTTAAACATGTTTTCTGACTTCAAATTGATTCTAAAAACAAAATGCCAGCAAAGTCAAAATGAATGAAAAACAAATTTTATTGAACAATAATTTGACTATAAACTCGATGAAAATTATTAGAATGATAAATAAGTAGTAGTATACTATGGAAAATGAGTTTAATAGCAACATTTTTTCGGGACTATCGACAAGCATCTAGTTTTTATAAGCACAACGATTTTCAACGACGATACTTCTTTACCAACCTAATACAAGTACAAGAATGCAACGAATCATATATGTAAATTCGGACATATTAATGGAAATATTTTATAAAATTCAAATTTACCTTAACATCATGGAACATCTCATACAGGTCATGACTTTCACTTCCTAATGCCAAATGATATAAAATATCCTGATCCATCAGTTCAATATTTGAATTACGTAGCTTGACACATCCATCGGAATATCTGCAAGAAATTTTAAAAAGAAAGTATTTAGTAAATTTGTAATTAAAATTACATTATCTTGAGCAGAAATGTAAAGTATTTAAGTATTCAACAACTTCCAATTGCGCAAGTACAAGTAAAAGGTACTGATAGTGGTACACACTTAAGTAATCGGGTACTGATACGTGAAGACAGACAAGTATTAGTATTTTTTGAATTCTTGAACATTTGTCATGTGCATAAGTACTGCAAAAAGTAGTACCAGTGCTTTCAAGTCTTTTTTACATCCATTTTGAACTTGTTTTCGTGAAATTTTTCTATCTAGAGAAATTGATCTAAGCTACTTCTACTGGTTGAGGAGAACTCAAAAAACTGCGTTTCTCAATTCGTCATATCTGTCTGTCTGCATGCAGCGTAACCAGCTAGCCAAATTTTGTGCATACTTCATATCTAGGGTTAGTGATTGTGCTTTGCCACGGGCCGATTTTGAAAAATATCGGCTTTCTCGAAAACGGCCCAAACAATTTTAAACAAATTTCATTTTTGAGTCATGTCATGCACAATACTATCATATAAGATCAGATAGCGTACCAGCTTTTATGGGAAAAAAATATTTGTGAAGCGACACTTTATTCATTACCGTATTTTCGAAACTTCCCCGTTATATCATCATATCAAAATCGATATCTAAACAAAACATAATAAGATTTGAAAGGCTTAGATTTTTGTTTGGTTATGATTATAGATGTGTGCAAACTTGAACAAAATAAGCGAAGAGCATTGGTGCCAACACGAGGTATCACATTCGGTACGCCATGATCAAAAATTACATTCTATAACAAGTACTACATAATTTTTTTTGATTCAAACATGAATATGGAGAAAGGAAAGAGGGAAAGCGCGAAAGCAGGCTCCAAAACACATGCATGTCTAGAATGGATTACATATGTATTGCGATTAAACAGACATATAGGCGGGACACATCTGTCTACTTCCTCCGAACATATGTTTATCGATTTATGGTGGGAATAACGGTACTAGAGCGCTAAACATCCAACATTTCGGCTGTGTTCTAGCGAAGGGATTTGGCTGCATATAAACTAATCACCGATTGTGGCCAAGCCCACAGGAGTGAAAACCTGCTTACATCTTTAAGGTATCCTAGGCATCTACTACCACCTTTTGTAGCAAGAATAATCTGCTGGTTCCATCGAAAGTATTTAGATTCCCATTAGATTCCTCAAGATCACCTTCATCCATACTGAGTCTGACCACGTTAGTATCCCGCTTTAAAGACAACATTATGTTTTTGACGCGTTAAACTCAACTCGGTTTTTCGCACCCCAATTGTTGATTGTATCAATATCAGAGTTGAGTTCGGTAGACATTCGTTGCCCCTGAGATTCAATGTTTTAAGGCCGTTGCCGTGGTGTCTTTAGCGAATAGGCGAAGTCAAGGGTGCTGTCATCCAGGAAGGAACAATTCGGATTAAGAGTACGTCCTTGATTAACAACAGAAGAGAAAGTACTGAGTCCTGGGGAACATCTTCATTAGTCGAGAATGGTGTACAAGTAAATCCAAAAACTCACGAGAGCACTGTACCACTCACTATCGAAAGCTTTCGAGATATCAATGGCAACAATTCTGCATTCACCATTTGCAAATGTATTAGCGATGGTACACCACAGGGCAGAGTGCTATCACGTTTCTTTAAAAATTAGACTACAATTCACCGCAGCGTGGCTCATATAATTAGTACATTTATAATTTTAATAATATTTATTTTTAATTAAAGCAAGGAAGTAAGCTATTCAGACACAAGGTGTGAGCACAACCATTATCCAAACCATTTTGCACAGATAACATTAAGCCATTTAGTATTTCGTTGATGATAAAAACGACCAATAAGAGATTATCTGTCTCATTCTTACAGCCCATGTAATCTCAACAAATAAAGACCCATTCGGGCCTGCCCTCTTGTTGAATTCAGCTGGTGCATAACAACCAGACCAATTTTTTTTCCCGCACTTTATCGCTGATTTGACATCAGTAGCTTTCCTGTTCCTATTTGTTCGCTAACATGGCGAAGCTGAGTCCTCTCGGCCGTCAGCTTTGCGGTCCGCTCACACCGCATTGCATCTCTGGTCTATTCATGGTGGGCTTGATTTTGCATAATCTCCCCAGAGACTTACGATAGCTAGCGCGTCAAGAAAACTCAGTACTCGTACTCCAAGTTGCTGTGTGCGTAAAGAAACATTTTTTTCATATTCTATAATTCGCTTGAGTAATAGGAAATTGAAGAAATTTTCTAAGTTCCACTACACACACGTTTTCTTTATATTTTAGAGAAATTTCCGTATGATATGGCGTTAACTGACAATTTTGTAATTTAACTTTTAAAATGTGTGCCTTCGTATTGCAGTTAAGGGAAATCGGATTGAACTGTGAATATCTCTAAAATGATGCGCCCCTATGAACAAAATGGAGATGGATGCCGAATTTTTCAAAATTGAAGGCATGCAATCTTTTAAAAAATGTCCAATCCTTAAATGTGAATATCTTTCAAAAGGTCCTACAAACAAATTATTTTGGTACAAATTTAAGGCTTTGAAAATAGGCAATTTTCCAAAATATCTGACTTTACCGTAAGTTAATAAAAGAAATCGTTTTTGAGTGCAAACGACCTCCAAACGGTGTGTCCGACGAAAAATATTATTAAAATCGAAATTTTAATCTTTGCAGTTCTCTGCAAGATAGATAAAGAATTTTTCAAAATTTTGGAAAATGGAGGGTATGCAATCCAATCTTCCACCATTGCCCGGAAGTTAATAAACAAATTGTTGTTGACGGTTGCGTCTTACGAGATATTATTTCTTTTACTAGATGTCGAATTCCTTTTGCATTTCAAAAAGTATAGCTAAGCAATCTGCCAAAAAGGTTTAAAATGAAAATCGGTTTTGATCCAATTTTTGGGTTTTGGATTTTTCTAAAATATGGGTAAATAAAATTTTAAAATTTTATGGAAATTGTTCGAAATCTGTCCGATTTTACCTCAAGTTAAATGGAAACGGCTTTTCAGTGCGAATATTCCCGTATGGCATGAGCCTCCACTGTTCCCATCCCGTAACCTATACATATGTCTTATCCAGGCCGTTGTCGGTTCAGTATGATATTAAGAAGCTGGATGCCATTCAAATGAAAAGCCATCGCATAAGGGTCTGTTTGCCGTTTATGGTGATGGATGCGTTAATCTAAGCACTATTCAAATATTTTGTCAACAGATGTAGAAATTACTGAACAAAAGAAGGGACAGCCGACAAATTTCCAAACGCTCTCGGGCCACAAACAATATGTTACCGCAAACAGTATAGGAAAATAAAACCTAATAAGATTGATGGACTATCGATCAAAGTCATTTCCATGAGATAGTATTTAATTTTATTAAAAAGACGTTCTATGCCATATGCATCATAAACGTGGCTTTTAGGAACACAACAGCATAAGCACTTCCCCACTCTGTAACACCTATACTACCACAAATAACACACTCTACTTCAAAGATATTGATTTCACGTTTCCATCGCAATTATATACCGCAATGACACACATTTCACATCTCGTAAATGAGGATTTTCTGCCCTGTAACTTGAACGCGTTCGGTGTATACTCAATGAAATTGCAATTAGCGTTTAATGAAGAGGCTATGCCGCAAGGTACGAGTAATTGTGCTCTTCCGATTTAATCTGAATTACTTTGCATCACTTTCATATCGTTTCAAAGATATGCACCTAAATTGATTTTGCTCGATGGTTATATCAGATTCAAATCTCTCCAATCAGATATTTGCTCTAATTGCAAAAAAGACGATAACTCTTTCAATGCCCACAAATCCTCTAAAAGCAATTTGTGAGTTTTATGGTGTCTCATTTGGAAATAATTACACCCAACACAGCCGCTGAAATCCCCACACTCATCTTCTTAACCTTGAAAATCTGAAACATCTGGTTCGGCATGAAAATTGTGTAATGGGATGGTTGTTTGAATACATGGATACATTCGTATGTTGTATCGAAATGTGTCCTTGCTCACTCGAAATTTTTTTTCTGCATATGCCCTACATAGAAAAGGGCTCCTTGTTTGTCACGGTTACGGTTACAGCGAGTAAAAGAGTATTTCGCATATTAATTAAGATATTAACATAAAAATGTATAAGAACAAGACTTCTCTTTACATTGAAAGTGTGTTTCATTAATTTTCATTCGAAATTATCCAAGCGAAAGTAATGACAACAGCAACAACAAGTGAAAAGCGTATAATTTGATGGGATGTAGTGTAAAAAGTTTCCGACGGGAGTTGGCAAATTTATGCAGAGTGTGGTGAATTTAAAAAAAGTTTTGGCGTCGTCGTCGGCATTCATTTGCATATTTGTCGGTGAGAAAACAGAACAAAAACTGTGCGCATTTTGAAATTCCGAAAATGATTTAAATTTATTGAAATTTAAGATTCACAGATTCTCTCAGATTTAAAGGTCGACAGTATCATTCCTGATTTATAAACAGGATTAGAAGGCGCGATTTAGAGATAAATTAACTTTTATTGTGTGATGGGATGACAATCGATATTATCGGGTTTTTTTCATCATTTGCGGTTTTGTTATAGTTGAGTAGTCTGGCTATGGGTAACCAATTACCAGCAACGTCTATGTCTACTATGAAGGCTGATTTTTTTTTTTTTTTTTTTTTTTTTCTGCCATGGGGATGGTGGAAAACGCTAATGCTCACGAGAAACAGTTCCGCTCTGTTTCAAGTAGTGTGGGACTTGCTCTTACGCCACTAAAAAAACACCTTTAATCCCTTTTTCAACTTGACACCATCCACTCCGGGACAGCTTTCGCATTACTTCAGAGCGGTGTCGCTTTGTTTTCCCTCCGGGGACCGGTTTTTTCATTTATCTCCTGTTGCGGGTTTATTCATTCTTGCCGGTGTGGCTTTCATCATTTTTATATAAATGTTATGAGGGTGCGTTTTCGTCTTCCTCTCTCTTCTTTGTTTTGAGTACCATTTCTATGAATGAGTGTACTCGATTCCAGTTTTGGTCACTGGTTGTCATTTTTGTTGTCCGGGCTGATAACTCCGATTTTCGATTCCAACGCACTCCTTTCGGTTTCCCATCTGCCGCATTCAAAGAACGTATGCTTTGCGTCGTCCACATGTGAGTCATCGTAGTGGCAAGCTGACCTCCTTGTTTTTCCTATCTTGTGGAGGTAGGCGTTGAAATACCCATGTCCGGTAAGAAACTGGGTGACGTAGTAATTTACTTCGCCGTGTTTCCGTTCCTTCCATTCGGCAACGTTCTTGATGATCCTCGCGGTCCATCTTCCTCTGTTTTCCATGCTCCATCTCTCCTGCCACTGCTGTTTGATGAGCTCCTTCGCTTCCTCGGTTGCCGCTTCCATTCCAATTTCCGCCTTTTTGTCGTAGACGTACTTCCTCTCTGCCGCCAGAAGATCAATTGGGGTCACTCCCGCGACTACGAGGACGGCTGGTTCCGACACCGTTCGATACGAACTTACAACCCGTAGTGCTGCGCGCCTCTGTACTGCGGCCATCTGCATTCTGTATTTCTCCTGTTTGAGTGTGTCGGCCGAGATCTCACATCCATAAAGGAGAATGGCGTGTGTAATCGACATAAGCAGTCTCCGTTTGTTTGCCGTTGGGCCGCCTATGTTCGCCATCAGCCTACCTAACAGTGCTGTTGTCTTTGCAGCTCTATCGGCCGCCGACTTGATATGCTGCCAAAACGTCAGTTTCGTGTCGATTGTTATTCCGAGGTACTTCAATGCTTTTCTTGTTGTTACCATCTGTGACCCCATTTGAAAATCAATTATCGTGGGGATCTGTCTTCTGGTTAGCAGAACTATTTCCGTTTTTTCCGTCGCTAGGCTAAGTCCATGGTCTTCCATCCAGGAGTACACGCGTCTCATGAAGGCTGATAGGTTAGGTTAGGTTAGGATGACTGTCTGCACCTGTGTTCTAATTACCTAAAGGGGTAATTGAACTAGCCCGAGCTTCTTAAGCTGGACAAGTACCAAAGAAATGGAGGATCATTTATTAATCCTCTTAGTCCCTGCAGCTCCTGCAGAAGTTGTTTTAAATGAGGCCGAGCCTTTAAGCGTGTTAACCTAGAGGACAGTGTGCAATGAGGACACCGATGACGGAGCTGATCTGCATTCGTTTAAGCAAAATCAATCTATTAGAGCATTTTTTGGTCTAGCTTAGACCAGACTTGTCTAGAGACTTGAAGCAAGAGGCCTACATCTATGGCTCACTTTGCTGTTTACATCCAGGATGAGAATGTGTTTACGTGTAGCCAGAGGCATAGCTGAATTCTACATTTTAAATATTAAGGGTGGCGCCTTTTCTGACGAGCCCGAGCAGTTTCCCGGAATGTCTCTGTGGCCTGGCACCCAGCATAGGTTAATGTTCCTATTGCTCCACCATCACCGTGAGAGAAGAATAGCAATTTTAAGAGTCCTTTGAAGTAAATGAGCACGAGATCGGGCTCATTGGCTGTCCCGCTTGGCTGTCCGTAAAATGTTAATATCCTGAACAGATTTTATATTACATTTTAGGCAGGACACGACTTTCTTCGTGATCTGGGAGACGGAAGGAGATGCTCAAACTAAGCTTTTCAAAGAAAAGACCGCCACCACTTTTGGAACCTTCTGTGCCGAAGTGAACTGAACCATCAGTTAACGGCAACGAAGCTCAGACTTGCAAGTGCATTAGTAATCGCTTCTGATCTGACTTTGCTGAAAGCTCTCTCAATATTAAGAAAAACAATTACAATCACTCCTTGATGCTCACTGATTTTTCAAAGGTGTCCAACTGACTTGCCTTTGCAGTATGCATGTTGGAACGTCCATAGCAGGGCTGGGTTAATGCTGCAGCCCAATTTATTTATTTATACATACATACGAGGGTGGGTCAATAAGTGCCTGAAAATTAATACAAATTGTGTCGTCACCTTAAATTTAATTTTTTTTTTTTTTCAAGAATCATCTTTCAAAATAACGCACCCGAATTTTCAGACAGATCTGTCAAATAGTTTTGTTGTGGCAGCCATTTTATATAGACGCCTACTAACATTATCGTTAAAATGGAAAAAAGTGAATTTCGAGTGCTCATAAAACACTATTTTTTGCGAGAAAGAACTATCACGCAAACCAAACAAAAGCTTGAAAAATATTATGGGGACCCTTCACCATCGATTGGAACCATTCACCACTGGTTTACTCAATTTCGGTGCGGTCGTTCAAGCACAAGTGACGCCGAACGTTCTGGTCGTTCTGGCCCAATTGAGGTCACCACACCAGAAATGGTCGACAAAATCCATGGTATGATAATGGACGATCGCCGGGTGAAAGTGCGCGAGCTTGAAGAGGCCACAGGCTTACCATATGGCTCAGTGATTTCGATTTTACATAAATATTTGGACATGAAAAAGCTTTCCGCAAGATGGGTTTCGCGTTTGCTCACAATCGACAACAAACGCATTCGTTTGACAACTTAAAAGGCGTGTTTGGCGATGTTCCAGAAAAATTCGGCAGAGTTTTTGCGCCGTCTCGTAACCGTGGATGAAACCTGGATTCACCACAACACACCAGAAACCAAGGAACAGTCAAAACAATGGATTTCTCCTGGTGAATCGAAGCCGAAGAAGGCCAAGGCGGGTTTGTCAACAAACAAGGTCATGGCGACAGTTTTTTGGGATGCGCGCGGTGTTATTCACATCGATTACCTTGAAAAGAGTGAATCTATCACCGGCGCATATTACGCAGAGCTGCTGGATCGATTCGAAACCGATTTGAAGCAAAAACGGTCTCATTTGACGAAGAAAAAAGTTCTTTTTCACCAGGACAACGCACCGGCGCACAAGTCCGCAGTCGCAATGACAAAATTGCATGAGTTAAGCTACGAACTCCTCCCTCATCCATCATATTCCCCAGATTTAGCCCACTGCGACTATGTATTGTTTCCAAACATGAAGCATGAAGAGGTCATCGCTGAAACAAACGCTTATTTTGAGGGGCTCGAGAAATCGTATTATTTGGGCGGCATCAAAAAATTGGAGAAACGTTGGATGAAGTGTATAGAGCTAAAAGGAGACTACGTATGTTGAAAAATAAAATGTTTTTATACCGAAAAGAGTGTTCCTTATTTCATTTTTCAGGGACTTATTGACCCACCCTCGTAGTTATGAAGATGACTTCTACCACGGTCCACAGTTTGAGTTTATGGAAACGATTCAACCAACCCGTCATTATAACTTTTAGACATAGGCTAACATAATTTCACTTTGGTCGAAAGGCAACTTCCGGTTAGATAAAGTGAGTAACATACCATAGGTCCTAAATATTACATGTGAAATGATAGTTCCAGGTGAGAGTTTGGTTGATTATCATGGCGATATTTTTAATACATTTTACGTATTCTAGTTTCGAACCATTTATCTTAATGCTGAGAAGGCCTTTAGTGCAGATAGCATCTTTGCTAATGATAATAGCTTGGCTTGGCTTTTATTTTCTATAAATTGAGTATAATTTGGTTCCAATGTGACTACCTTAAAAACCTTATTTATGCGTTCTGTTGCATCCTCAATAAGGCCTAGTAACCCAAATTTAACTGCATATTGTCCCCATATATTTGTATGTCGGTGGACCTAAGACAGACCCCTGCGGAGCACCAGTGTTAATGGGAAGGAAATTCGATAACGTTTTGTTAATAACACATTTGAGACTGACAAATTAAGTTGCTATCTAAAAGTTTTAGGACAGTTGATTCAAAGTGATACTAGTTTTTGAACTTGCTCAGAGGGACGTTGTGCAGAACTGTGTCGAAAGTTTTTGAGAAATTTAACAAAATTAGAAACGATTTATAATCGAATACCATCATCCAATTTCATCAAAGCGGTAGCACAGCTAATCTGTGCTTTAAGACCCGACTGACAGGGAGAAAGCAGCTGAAACCTGGTAAATAATTCGAAATCTGGGCGCCTATTAGTTTTTCAAATACTTTGGATAAGAAAGGTAGAATTGATACCGGACAAAATTACATATATCTAGATATTGATTTTTTTTTTTCCAACTAATACATCTTTCGATACTTTCCATAAGTTAGGAGAACTGGAAGTTTCAAGAAATGTGTTGTATAAGGAAGGGCAATATTTGAACAATTATAATTTTTTGAAATGTTGTACGTTGCCAAATCTAGAAGCTTCCGATTTGATTACAAAGCCTCGTATTGATTCACCCCACTCAACCAAAAACTTAACAAGTTGCTAGGACTGTTGTTCTCCATAAATGATGGTGTTGAACAAAAATAGCTTGGGCTTACTTGAGAGATATTAGTATACATTTTATTGATTTCATTGAGATCACAGATCAGAATCAATTTGAGAAATAAAATTGGACACGATATCACAAAACTTTGTTGAAAGATGCACTCTTAGGCTATTTTATATGCAAATTAACCATATTATGAAGTTTTTTGAAATCCATAAGTCGAAAGCCGGAAGTTTGGATCTTTCCAACGTTTAAATAACATATTTCTATATGATATAGGGTTATTCATTTTGTGCTTCAGGATTTTAATTTAAATAAAAAGTATTAAAGATTTCAATGAATTTGTTTTTCCTTTTTCAATTGTGGACTATGCCAATAATGTTTGAAATACAACATCGGTTAAATGGCTGCCACCGGAGTTTTTGCAAAATTCGATTCTTGTAAGGTAATTTTCGATTACTTTTCGGCACATTTCTGACTATATTATATACCTTCACGGATATTGTTTTTTGAGTACTTAAAAGTTTGGAAATTGTTTGTATATACACGATCTTTATCATGGGTCCACCAGAAGAAATCCAACGGGATCAGATCACACAATCTTGGTGGCCAATTAATGTCGCCAAATATCGAAATTTAATGGCCGGACAACTTTTCGTACAATAAAGCCAAATTTGCCAGTGTTGTGTGGCACGAAGCCCCGTCTTGTTGGAAATGCATGTCGGTCACATCTATGTGTTCAACCTCAGGCCAAAAAATTTGTTTATCATATGATCATAGCGCAGAGAATTCACCGTACCAGTGGCGCCTTCGTCGTTTTCAAATAAATTCTGCCCGATCACATGTGGTAGATGCAATGGCCTCTAAACGATCAGATATGGATTCTCAGAACTCCAAATTCTGCAATTTTGTTTGTTTACGTAGCCGCTGAACGAGAAATGAATCTCATTGCTGAATAAAATTTATTTGAAAAATCTTTCCTTAAATCGCGATAAACAGATATTATACAACAATTTTAATGCGTTAAGCTGTGGTTACATGATCCATATTGTAAAATGGCAAGACAAGAACTAACTACCTGTCACTATGGATGACAGATGTCATATGACAAAGATGTAAAATACCAACCTCGAAATGAGTAACACTTTATTACCAAGTCAATCCCACACTTCTTATTACGTAATATTCAAGACTTTCCAGTTACTACGGCATTACTAAACACCTATCGATTTATGGTCATCAATTGAGTTCATAAATTATATACTTTGACTTTGGAAGAGTTGTAGAAAAGAAATATTGTCAAGAATGCTGTTCACAAGAATACCGTTCGAGTCTAAAAAAATAACTTTGATATCACCTGCGACAAATATATTATTATAGTTAGATGTTGCTTGCTCTAATATATTTCTTTTGGTATGCATCATTTTCGGTGGCTTGTAAATAACACCGACAAAACATTTATCCGCACATACTCGTAATCTAGAAAACAAATATTCAATGTCACTGTTTTCATCACAGACAAGAACAACCTTCGGAGAGTTGCCATTCCTAAGGTATATCACCACCCGTTTTCCACTTTGACTATCCCGATCACCGATGTACACCCTGTATCAATGGCTGTTATTCTACTTCTCATATTAGACAGCCACTAGGTTTCTGATACACAAATAGTGTCCATATTCGCCTCGCTAAATGTACTTTTGAATTCATCGTCATGTTTGGAAAGACTTTGAACACTAGTACTCGTATAACACATAGGAAAACCAGATTACGAAATACATACAGCAAATGTAAGGATGGATCGTACAACCGCCATATAGTGCCAATGTACCTTATTCTTCTTCGTTTGACCTTACATCCTCGGATCGGATTTAGCCTTCTTCTGCACGACATGCCTCCATTCTGTTCTATATAGTGCTACATCTCTCCAGTTTCAAAAGTTTAATCTTCGCACATCACTCGTTACACTATCTATCCATCTTATCCTTGGTCGGCCCCTTGCTCTCACGTTTTCAGGGTTGCCGTTGAATGTTTTCTTTTTTATTTTCTTCTGTCATCCAGTCATCTTATTCTGTGGGCTTTAGCGAAGCGCACCATGTCTTCGTTTTCAAGGATTGTGTTAATTTATTCATTCATTCCTCACGGAAGTTTTGTTTTCAATTCTTGCACCGTATATTCTTCTGACTATTTTTCTTTCGAAGATTCTCAGGCTTCTTTCGTCAGTTGCAGTTAATAAATAAACTTCTCATCCGTACGTTACTATTGGTCGTATTATGGTTTTGTATAGCAAAGTTTAGAGTTTTTTGGACAAAAGTTTTGATTGTATAAGCTTTTTATGAGAAAAATAGCAGGCGTTAACTGCTCGTATCCTGTCTTGAATATAGTAATATATATTAATGTCGTTCCTTAAAAGTATTCGTAGATATTTAAAATGTTCTACTCTTTCCAAGTTATAATCGAGGATGGTTATATTTTGTGGGCTACTTACTCTGGTGCCTCTAGACATTCTCATATTCTTTGTTTTATTTTCATTTACTTTGGAGTTCAACCTGTTTTGCTTTTGATTCCAATGCACTGAATGTCTCTACTATACTACGATATGTACCTATATTAGCCATTATCGCTAGATCATCTGCGTATACTATTATTTGATATGACTTGTTAAATAAGCTACCTCCATTTTGTACATCTCCTATGGCATGTTGTAGAGCCATGTTGAAGAGTAGTGCGGATATCGCGTCGCCTTGTCTAGTACCTTTATTGATGTGGAATTCACCTGATTTTTTGCCTTGAATCATTACTTTTGCTTTCGACTCAGTCATCGTCATCCTCCCTAGCTTCACTAGTTTGCGAGGGACTCCTTGCATTATTATTGCTTCTTCTAGAGCTGCTTGCTTAAAATCAATTAATAATAGATAGATCTTTGTTGTATTCATAGTTTTTCTCCATGCCTTGCTTTAATGTAAAGATATGGTTAACTGTGGATCTTTCGATTCGGAAACCACTCTTGTACTCTCCTAACACCTCTTCTGCAATTGGTGTTATTCTCTCATTTGCTACAGAGTGTCTTATCTCCTTTTTTGTGTATGGGGCAAATGGTCCTCTATTCCATCCATTTGGCATTATTTTCTCTTGTCATACTTACACATTATATCGTGCATATCAGCTAGCATATTCAACAGTTTCTCCTTGGTTGAAATTACGTACATTATGTATATTACTGAATGTCCTTATATATGCCTTAGAAGCCACATACTATCGTCTATGTGTGCATACTATCGTCTTCCCGATGTCCTTAAGATTTCCAGGTCAACTCTAGCAATTCCTAGAGGTTTGAAATCAAAATACATATGTGAATGCACCTATCTTTTCTTAGTGAACCCACCTTATCGCTTTGAAAGGTTGATACTTATACCTCCACTGCTGATCCAATTATGAGGTGTTAACTTGAAATACTTATGCTGGCAAACTTACTTCAGAATCGAACATAAGCTAAAAGTGAAGGAGTGATGAGAATCCGGATGAGTGCTAAAATCTACCAGTGGCAATACTGCCAGCAAGGCATTAGAAGTGCACCAATTGCTGTACTACTTGCGAGTACTCGATCACTTTCCTGGTTTAATTTCAACTACACATGGCTCAGTGGTTACGTTCGCGATCACTGAGCGGGACACTCAAAGTTCGAGTCCCACCTCTCTCGAACGTCTAACAAACATATGGAGTGTTTTAAAAAATTGTTCAGGAATTAAACTGCATCATTAGAAAAAAAAAGTTTTACACCAAATTTCTATAAAATCACAGTTGAAGAAAAAAAAAACAAAATAACAAAAAAGAAAGAAAATAAAACAAACAAGCAACGAAAGTTTGTTTTTCTTTTTTAAATACGGTACACAATGACAAATTGAATCTCAAAGCCTACAAAATAACCACAACCATTCAGAAAGATTTGCTTGTTGTGCTTAACTTTTCAAAATACAAAGTCACTGTTTCTCGTACAACGAAATCGTGCAAAACCATTCATCAACAAAATTATCAATGTTTATCTTCTAGATTTACGCAATTTTGCAAAATTTTGTACACTCACTAGAGACAAACAGTTAAATTTAAATCTAGATAAGCATAAATTAATATTATGATGTTTGATCATTATCGTTGCATAAGCATTATGCGGATGTGAGATGCGATTACCTACTGTTTCCTGTTTCAAAATGCTACTAAATGTAGAAATATTATTTTAGGTTACTCATAGTTAGTTGCTTTTAATTTTCGTTGACAATACATTTTTAAATTTATTTGCTTTAATAGATAAATTAACATTTCACTTACATACAAATAATGAATAGTGTTGTAGATTGAATTAACAAAACACCACCTAAAGTAAGAAATAATATATGTATCTGATTTTCACTAGACCACGTAAATGGATCAAATAAGCCTTCATAGCAGTCTTATTTCTCAGGATATCTCCCAAACTTAGAAGCCCTTTCATATTTTAGAATCTTAATCAAGTGTGGATGCGATTGTAAATTACAATTTAATTACAGAAGTATGAAATCCATCTTTAATGGATGCCAAATATGATCGGATACTACAAGTAAGTCTTAATACTCGTAAATGTTAGCTAAAACAGATCGGCTACAGGTTATACAAATTACATGCGCTGCATAGATACTCTCTTGGGCCATATCCATCCAAGCATAAAGAATGCACTTGTATGTGTATATATGTATTTTTTTATGAAGATGACACATTTTGGGTCATTTGTCGTCTCCCTTGTACGATTCATCTTAATCTGAGTTACCCACTGCTTACTCCCTGAGCTCGATTCCTAGTTCAACGCTAGCATTTGGTTGAAGAAAACTTAAATAATCTTCACCTGTTATATTTTTTTTTTTTGCTAGATTGGTACAATGTACATATGTCCAGCTATATCCATATCCTCCAGGCATAACGTGTAGGTATCGCCTTCCATAGGAGCCGTGACCCAGTGGTTAAGTGCGCGATCGCTGAGCGAGAGGTTCAAGTTTCGAATCCAAGAAAACACAAAAATTTAAAAAAAAAAAGAAGTTTTCTAAGGATCCCACCTCTCGTGAACGTCTGACAAACATCCGAGGGTAAAATTGTCATGAAAAGCTTCTCTCAATCGAAAAAATGCCCTTCGGAAAAGGCATAAATCTGTAGGTCCCAACCATGCGCGAAGCGCAAAGCAGTCGATGCGAGAAGCTAGGCTAGGCCCTGCATTTGGCTATTAGCATCAAAATATTTATTTATATATTAATCGCCTTCCGTAAATCCCAACTTATTTAGATGAAACCTAAAGTTACCATGTCTTGCGTATCTCGGTACTATTCATTTGAGATTTCCTCGCTATATGCTTAGCACTTCTTTTTGGTAGAGAATACCGACATTTTAATAGCTATTTTGGCTTTTCTGCACTTTTTCATGTCTGACCACTGTTTCCAGTGTTCATTAGCGACCCACTTCTTCTCAATATGGCCTGACTGGTCTAAATGACCGTATAATCCCTTTACCCTGTTGCTAAACAGGTAACGCGCTAAGAATTTATTTAACTTCACAGGTGGCTGTGTTCTTGTAAATAAAGCTTTGGCAAGTTCAAAGAGAAGCGAAAAAAAAACGGACTCACGTCAAAGGCCTTACCAAAGTTATTGCTAATAATGCGACGTGGTTAGACATCGTGGTAGATGAATCTGCTTCAGCAAAAGCGAGAAGAGTGTTTTTTTTTTTTCTCATTATAATCCAAATGTGACTATACCCGCTAAATGTCACCCACTAACACACATTTTGTACTGTTGTACTGTTGCTTTTTGTGTCTTTTTCTCCTCTCATGTAGTCATCTGATTATTCTTGAAAAAGATACATTGTTAAGAGCACACCATCGTAAAACAGGTTTCCTCCAATTTTTCCTTTTAAAAGTATAACAAAAATTATCTTGCAAGGAATGCCCGTTGACATTGTGGGAACAATTTCAGTTTATATCAACAAATTCTGCGTCATCTTAATAGTCTACCTTCATGTTTTATTTAGTGAATCATAAAGTTTCTCCATTGCAATATTTACTTATCTTGTGTATCATCAGCAACGCGAGTGTTTATACCTATACATACACAGGAGTTCCTTGTTGGGGATCGGTAAAGTCACTGATCACTGAGCTCCTTTGTTATGAATAAATTGCTTGTACTTTACATAAGCACGACTCACTCTAGCATACAAATAGGTTGCAGAATTGATAGTCCATACAATATTGAGCCAACTCATTATACAAACCAAGAACATATGTATACTCGAACATACATATGAGCTCACTGAGTGCTTTTGTTCGAATATAAAACAAACAAAACATCTGGCAAGCAATAGGAATGATACTTTATCGTACTAATTTCTTAAACCAGAAACGAATTAAAATTTAAAAGCTTATTCCACCCGTTCTTACAGTCGCCACAGCCGATTTCGATACTTATCGAAATCGGAGTTTTTGTTTCATAAAAACTCAGTGCTACTTGATTTAAGCATGTAAAGAAGGCTTAAGCTCAGGTTTCCAAGTATAGCGGCATCATATAGAGGACGTTATTTAGCGCAGCGTTTGAAAAAAAATAATACCAAAACTAGAAACAAGATGTGACACAAAACTTGCTTTCTTCAAATTGGAGGAAAGTGTATGCATCCGTGTAAGCAAAAAATCCTTACTCGATTTCTTAAGTAAGTAACTTTGTTTGTACAGCTAGGCATGGTGTAGTGAGTAGTGTGTTTGCTTATGATCCGAACTGTGCAAGTTGGAGCCCAGACGGGGAACAGTAACCATAGCCACCCGAGCATAAAAGAGAAACGAATAAAATCTAAGTTTCTCCAACCACTACACCAAAAGGTCTGAGTGCATCGGGATTTGAACGATGCACAGTTTGTACTTTGTACGGGTACATCTTCAAGAATTTCACCAAAATTCGCTGTAAAGACCGTCTATTGATGCCCAATTCCTTAACCTATTTTCTGGTTAACGTCTGAGGGTCCCCTTAGACATCTACAGCCACAGCAGCGATATTATCAACCGAAAGACTGCTCTGGGGCCGGCCACGTCTCCTACTGTCCCTTGTTGAACTAGTCTCTTGGAGGCGAGAGGCTAAATGCCGAATGTTTGCCCAGTTGGTGCCACACAACCATGCAATTGACGATGAAATTCACGTTGAGCCAAAACTACTAACCGATTATTTGTCAAAAACATTGACACAATTATTCCGCGTTTTTGACGTGTATGGTTTGTCTAAGTGTATTTCTCTTCTGTTTGCTTTACAAATGTCAAAGTCGCGATGACATAAGACGCCATTTGCATTTTCCGATAGGGTGATGACTTTTGCGCCACCACATTAAATTTCTTCTTAAAATATTGCAGTATCTAAGTCGAGATACAATTAAGAAACGACCTATCACGAATATGGTATCAGAGGATAAGCTGTGCATTTCGAAAATCCTTACAAATTGAATTATCGTGATCAATTAATATTTCATTCTGCTCAGTATTTCAACAAATATTTTGATATATTATAAAGGACCGCACCATATATGTGAATACGCTGCAACTACTATTTCACAATGTATTGTAATTGATACCGTCACAAAAACGACATTGACGCTATTTTAAATGACGAAGTTTCTTAGAGCTTACGAGAAAACCGCGCTTATATATTTAAATTTACAGAACCATTTTTTGTGTCATAGCGGCCATCATACTCGTATAACGGCGCCGCTATCCTAGGAAACGAACTATGATATTGCCGCTTTTCGCGTAACGATGATACTTGCATTAGCGCCGCTTTCCTAGGAAACCAAAACCTTATTAGGGAACCGACAGAAAGACATGAAGCAGACAGTGTTTTTTCTTAGAAAATATAATTCTCTACAATAATTTTGGTTCATACTGAATAAGCAAGCTGAGACTGACCAAATTATTTGCCTTAGCAAATACGCCCCCAAAAAGTGCGTGTGGCTATGTACTGTGTATGGACGAAATGTAAAGAATAGCCGCGTCTATATATTTTGTTAAGGCAATATTTTTCAGTTTCTACCAAAATTATTCAAATATATTATTTCTCTATGTTATAAATTATGCTTCAAAATAGATATACCCTATGGGATAAGATATATAAAGAAGAAAACAGTGTACCTACATATATGAGTACTATGATGAGTTCAATAACTGCAATGCAGTATAAGTTATACTGTATAACACTACTTGTTTGGTATCTAGTAATACTAATAATAATGTATATGTATTTACTGTAATTGTTCCGGTACACTCGGCACTGGTTCCCTTTTTTTGATAAATTTTTTGAACAAAAAGCTCAAAAATCATGACATGGGCGATCATTTTGAAGTGGGACTACTAACGTCTAAGCCTACAAACCAAATTTTATCGAAATCCGTTCAGGCATTTTCTTAATTTTAATAACAGAATATGAAAAATAAGTTCCTACGTCTTGTTTGTTATGGTGAATAAGACATTTTTTTCTGAATTTTTGAAAATTGGTTAAAGAACATGATTTTAGGTGCGAGTCTAAGTTGACTCTTCCACTGGCAGCAATAACATGTTGCAGCTCTCACTCACAAAGAAGTACTTATAAATAGGATATATGTATGTATGTACATGGGACATATGTATGTAAATACTACGCTTCCACTGATAAAACATAACAACTAAGGCCATGGTTGCATCTGTGAGTGTTCATTAAGGCCGAAGCTATTGCAAAGTATTAAGTACCACATAGCTGAGGCTCGCACAAAAATGCTGATGTTGTGCAATTAAGAAAATAAGAATTTAGAACTTCACATACTGTCATTTGCCATAGTGCAGCATATCATAAAAAGGATATGAAAAAATGGCTGAACAGCTATTTAAAGAATTGCAATAATGACAATTTTTCAAAAATAGAAATATGGGCTACTTCTCATAGCTAATTGTGCTGTAAATAAAAGCTAAAACATGGGCGATATTTTTCTCTACAATCTATGATATATTGCTAGCCTAGTCATTTCGCTAGTGGTTGCATTGTTGCTGTTACTCTAAAACTCGAAATCTGTAGTATACATTTTTGCAGTTCTTACCGATGATTAGGCAATTAATCCTACATTTCAGTAGCTAGCTCAGAATCCTGACACTTGATTCTAGACCTCTAAGGAACGCATCGTCATTTCGAAAATGAAAATATTTTTTTTGGAAAAATCTCGAAAATGCAAACTCAACAATTACAATGATGAATAATTTGATCCACACAGAAAATTACGAATTTTTAATTTGACGTTCATTCAATTTGTAGAGTTTTGTACATTGTTATGACTTATGAATCTTTGATACTACTGTTTCCAGTTTGGAATAAATTTACTCAAAAGTGGTAATTTCCGACGATTTTTTAACAAAGAAGTAAATGTAATTTTGGTTCAAAAGAGGTAGATTTGCATAAACAATAAGAAGTTTCAATTTTTATTAAATAGATTGACTGTTAACATGATTTTTTGAAACCTACCACAGCTAGCAATGAATCATTCCTAGAATTATTAGCCAAACGGATTTTATTTTTTATATTTCAAGATTGATACAATGATATCAGGTTTCAACTGTTAAAGTATTCGCCACACAAAGTGGCTATGTTCGTGAAGTATAGTTCATATAGAATTTTCAATTCGCATGAACAGTCTACTAGGCTTTACAGTTTTAATAGCGTCAAATACAAACAAGTGATTAAATAAAAAGAGAAAGCGTCGATTGGATGTTTGTCTTATTTAATTTTGAAAAGTTAATTTTTCTCAAAAACGGGCCAAACGTATGTACGAGTATTTGATGTTGTGTAAATTATTTCAAAATAAGTTTTGAAAATTATTTCTTTTGTTTTTTTTTTCGGTTTTATTAAAAAATGGCTTTGACAATTTTATTGAAATTCAAAAATTTGGGTTAGTTGAGATACATCATCATGGCGTACCAAGTTGTCAATTAAAAATTCATTCAAGACTTTCTAAAATTTTGTTTCTTCAAACATTTTGAAAACTTAATTTTTTTCATTTCTAACTTATGTACGTACAAAATGATAAAATTATTATAAGAAATAAAACTACTTACGCGTTATATTAGTACGATAAGTAATAACATTCTATTTGCTGGCCAATGCACGAGATTCATTGTTTCACTTCAAGTGAAACACAAGTCCCTACACAACCGAAAATTCCGCATGGGTACCAACGTCTATGAATCAAACCAGGGCACCTACGGTACGCGAAATAATTATAAGGGACAAGCAGTTTTATTTATAAATTTTCATAAAAAAAGAAATTTTCTTGAGAAGCACTAATTTTCTTTCAGTGTATTGAAAAGTGCACTCCGTTAGGTATAAACTAACTGTATTTTCAACTGTTTTATTCGTTGTTTTTCGTCATTTTATTCCCTTTTTATCTGTATTGTTGGTTGTGCGGTGCGAAATAAATATAACAGACAGGAGTTTCGCTGTTAAGTAAAAGTGGTTAAAAACAATTTTAAAAACAAAAACTGTCCAAAATTTATTTAAATTGGTGTGTATTTGAATAAATTGTGTAAGTGCTTCATTTTTTATCAAATCTTCCGTTTTTTTTAATTTTCCAAAAAGAAAATGCTAAGAGGAACAGCACTGTCAGTGGAAGAGAGAATGAAGACTTTAAGCCTGAAAGCGAAGGGCTTAACCATTCGCCATATAGCATCAAAAGTGCAAAGAAATAAGTACACTGTACATAATTTTTTAAAAGATCCTGAAAATTATGGAAAGCAAAAGAGATCTGGTCGTCCACTAAAAATCGGTGAAAGGGTTAAGAGGCAAATCAGCCCTTCCCAAATAAGGCTCCAGTTATCTCTTCCAATAACAACAAGAAAGAGATCAACAAATTTTAAAACAGGATGAATTCATTTTATGTCAAAAACGGTTGCCAGCATCTAAGCTCCTTCCACGACATAAGGAAACTAGATTAAACTTTGCCGAAATATATAAAATCTGGGAGACCCAATGTCAATCTGTCACCTTTAGCGATGAAAAAAAAAATTAATCTTGCTGGTCCTGATGGAGGACAGAAATATTGGAGGGATATTCGCCGAAAGCGCGAAACTCGATACTCAAGAAACTTTCAAGGGGGCTCTCTCATGGTGTGGGCTGCTTTTGGATGCAAATGAAAGACTCCAAACTGTTTTCTTTCGCATAAAATGAATTCGTAGAAATATGTTGAATTGCTGGACAGTATCCTTATCGATTTTGGTGAAAATCTGTGGGGGGAAAACTGGATTTTGCATCAGAACAACGCAGCCATACATACTTCGGCATACACTAAAAACTTTTTAGAGTTGCATAACATCCCAACTCTTGGCTGGCCTGCCATAACTCCTGACTTAAACCCCATAGAAAACCTATAAGGAATATTATCGAAGCATGTTTATTCAGTTGGACGGCAGTTCGAATCCCTTGCGTAGCTGAAAACCGCCATACAAGAAAAGTGGCTAAAAATTGATATATCTACTCTTCAAGCTCTAATAAATTCACTGCCTCGTCGCCTGTTGTCTGTTCTGACACAAAAATTTATTACCCTAGAATTCAATTTTAAGTTTTTGTCTGTTATACTTATTTCGTTCAGTTCTGTAATAAATGCATATATTTTTCATGTTTATATTCATCATGTTTTTTGCTTTGTTTTAAGTGCTTAATTCAAAGGAAATGTTCAAAAATGAACAAAATGTTTTTTTTTTTTTTAAATGTTTGCTTGTCCCTTATAATTATTTCACGTACTGTGTTTGTGAGGAGTGTAACAATTCCTAGTCAGTTGATTTTGGCTGAGGAGAAAAGCAGGAGTTGTAGCCAGCATGTTATTGTATTTGTTTTACATGTAAGATTTTACGTTTCTGTGCAAAAAACACGCCTGTCTATTCCAAACAGTGAAGTCTCTCCCCTTTAAAAGTGTTCTAACTTAAATGTGGTATTGAGGGGTATTTGTCAAAGTCTAAAAATGACCTGCTTTGGGACGGAAATTATTTATTGGTTTTTATTGAATGTAGTTTGCGTTCCTTATAATTCTTTCCAAAGAAGAAAACAAAAGCAGTAATCCACACCACGTAAAAACTTTACTGAAAACATATCTTTATATAGCTTTCACACATAATTTTACTACATTTTCCATAGTTCCTGACATTACTGCATTCATTCAGTCAGACTAATAGACATAGCAGTGATGGTATGTCTAAATACGAAATGTATTTTGTTAGCCAAAAGGATTAAATTTTCGCAAAAAGTGGTAATTTCTTACTAAGTTACAGCTAAAATTTAATTCAGCTATTTAAAGTTAAATAAAGAAAATTTAAGTAAAATTTAATGAAATTATTGAGCATATTTCCAAAAATGGACAGTTAATATATCTACGAGTAAAGTATTAAAATGTTTATGCATGAATGTATTTATAGAATTCCAAAAGACCGAAAACCAGTATAGAAAATCGTGGTTATAAAACTGAAAGACTGTTGGATTGATGAGTTTCCCAAAAATTGTTAGTCGATAGGATTAAGGACTGAATTCAGTAGCAACGCATGAGCAGAGTGGAGAATTATGCATTATTTTGACCATGCTTGGATTGAAGCAGTAAGCATATAGTAATTGTAGGACTAATTGGTTATTGAAAACCCATAAGATCAGCAGCTTTTTGAGTTGAAATCATATTATGCAGGTTCATTAAATTGAATAAATGTACAAATTACATCAGCATAATTTGTAAAAGATCTTGAATAGTTTAGGTACTCGTAATATGTTTTTAGATTTTTTCGTGTCTCAATTTCTGTAGATATATGCAAAACGTATACAATTTTTATTTAGAAAGAGCATAATGTTTAATTCTTCTAGGATTAAATTTATTTTCATTTGTAACCCAAAATATCAATCCGAATCAATGCATTTTTTATTTCATAGAAAAAAAGAATCGCAATCAGCATAATCCGCCCCAAGGTTAGAATCTTCTAGAAACTTGACACCAAGCATTTTTCTTCTTTTGATTGCTTTTACATCTTCATCTTCGTCTTATAAATACCTTGTCAATTTAAAAATGCAACTATCGCCACAAAAATCAGTCTTGTCTTTGGTTTCGTCTGCACATACACATCTATTCACAGCCTCGCAATGATTCCTTGAGCTTTGCTCTTCTATTACAATTCCAGTTGGTGGCATTATTCCAATATCACAAACAAATTACAAAAAAAAAAATCCACTTGAGAAAAATGATGACAAACTAATTTTTCTTTTGAATCAATGTATGCACGCAAACAAACGAAACGAACACGCGATCCGGACACGTCAAACGCTTGAATTTTACTGAATCCAAACCGTCTAACTAGGGCTCTTTTATAAATTCCAAATTAGTTGGTTGATTCTATATGTAGCTGTTTGTGTACGGTCGCATCACAATTCTTTCGTTTGAATCTAATCATTCGATTGAAATTGACTCACAGATGTGATGTATCTTTTGGGCGAGGAGATACTAATGTGAGCATTAAACCTACTGCGCTGCTCAGGTACACCTGGATTTTTCTTTTGATGCTTCTTTTGGTCATGGTAGCCGGCAGTGGTGGTAGCTGAAGCCTGTTGAAATTTTGCTGCGGTCATGTGAAATGTGTGAGACATACCTACCGTGTCGGTTGATGGAATAGCCATCTGTTTGGCCGTATGTGATTTGATTCGATAAAAAAGGGGGCTCGTCTTGTATACTAATATAACTGGACAAGTGTATGTATACACATACTAATGTGATTGTACAAACGGGTTCGTGTTTGTTTGGAAAAATGGCAACACCTGCTGATTAACTACTTGACAATTTGTTTTTTTTAAATACATATGTGCTAATTAATTTCTGTTTCCATATCTAATGGAATGGAAGTATGGTGATCGTGTCAAAAATTTGTATTCGAGATAAATACAGATTCTATTGGTGCTATACTCAGACGTCTGTCTCACTGTGTGTCTTTATTTGACTATGCTATTCGCCTTTTTACCGTTCAGATAACTTTAGCGAAGTTGGACCGATTTAAATAATTCTTTTTGCAGAGTATTTAGTTAAAGTAAGACTCGAGAGCTATTAATCTTGGTGGCAATCCGATTAACGGTTTTGCAAATACAGTTTGTTTTATGAATAGTTTTTCATCCACGACAACTTGGCCAAAAATACATATGTACATCGATTTCTACTATCATTCTTGCGTGGGGTTCGCCTTAGTGCAGGCTGGAGCCCCATTATTTGTGCTGTAGCAGGATTAACGGTTTTGAAAATACGGGCAATTTTTCGGTATTTCGGCATTTTTATTTAATCTTCTATATTTTATACATAAGATTAAATAAAAATGCGTATATTTCCCTCTAGCGTTTTTTTTTTTTTTTTTTAATGTAGATACAAAATACAAAAACATTGAAAAAAGAAAAACTGTCATTTTTGTGTGCAATACCGTTGTGGTACATACATACAGCTGAGTACAACAACAGTTTTTTTTTAATGCCTGGCGAAGCGGGCGGGGTTTAAGCTATTTCACTATAACTTCTACAAAACGGTTTTTTATACCAACTATGATATTAAACTAGAGTATCTGCGGTTTTTGATAATCCTGAGGTCGCACTAAAATCGCCCCAGGTAATAAAAAGTAGGTCAGAAAGTAAAGCTTTCAAAATAACATTTATCTGATGATTCGAATGATTGAACTGTGGTTTATTTTGGTTGGAAAACTTTTTTAATCATTTCTTTGTAAAATATGAGTGTTATTGTAAAATATACACACTCATCTGAAATATGTCTTCATAAGTGATGCTTGCAGCACAAAAAGGAGATAACAATTTGCAACTGTTATAAAGAATACATGGCAGCACCAACTCATCTTTTGAAAATTAAAAATCCTCCGGACACTGCAATACCGGTCGCTTCAGACCGCAGCAGGATTATCTAATCTAAATTACGGCAACAATCATTGTTGATTTTAAGGACCAATATTTAGTTTAGTTACATTTGGTTGTCAAATTTTTAAAAGCAGGATGGCCGTGTTGATTCATGGTTCGAATCCTGATGTCAAGAATCATCTATTTATTTCGCATGAAATAAATAAAAAAGTCCATCACTTGCAAAAGCTAAGTCAACTCTACTGTGAAGGCATAACATTGGCAATAGGGTGGTCATATGGCTAAAATGCAACTTGATCGTGATGATGACATCAGGAGGAAGGAAAAAAAATCCTGTGAATCATAAGCAACGACAATAATAGCGAAAATAAACAAAATACTCCCCAGTTATCTGGACAGCCACCCTTGGAGTTTGCAGAAACTTAATACCACCTGAGTTTCAAACTACACCACTCTGTCTTTTTCTCTGTCTCTTCCTCTTTCCACAAAACGCACGTGTTCTTAAAATTAGTGTAAGGGTATTCAAATCCCCTTTAACACGTGCAAATTATAAAAAAAAAAAAAATGTTATGGTTAAAAGTGAGTTTTTCTTCTTAATTTCTCATTTTCACCTAAATGGCGAACTGTTTCTTTTTTCTGAAAATCGATCGGCTAAGGAAAACCGTTTGGTCAACTGTCATTCAAACTTCTTAGAAATAACCCATTGCCTATGCATAAAAGAAAATGCAACTCCCAGTTTGTCTTTGGGTCAATTTCGTTACCAGTGAATGTAATATTGAAATACTGAGAATTTAGAGTTCCTTATATAAGAAACGTGCTTATTATTTTAATTATTACCAATAGGTATTGTTTGTTTAATTTTTCTTAAGAAATCTATTCATAATACTATTGAATGTTTTAGAAAAATAGTACAAATTAATTAAATATATCATTATTATTTGAATTGTAAACTTCTTCGTTTCATTGAGTGTACTCAAATTTACACTTTTTTTCAAAAGTATAGTAGGGAACCCTACCTCAGTTATCTGTGGTTGGTAATTTTACCCTTATGCACGTACATTTTTTCAGCAATCGTAAATTCTTACATATTTTCGCATACACAAATTACAATCATTAAGTCTCACGTCATCATAACTTGAAATACTTCTGCTGCCAAAAAGATTGTATCTAATGCGATCGTAAGACACAAAGATAAAAGAATTCTATCTACACTCATTTGGAAAGCAGGTGCACTACTCGTATTTTGTGTGTGTGTATATAAAATATTACAACTGCCGCAATGTGTCTGTTAAATGATCCACTTTATTTGCTAATTATCTTTATTTTATTTTTTATTTATTTGCTAAATATATTTCTAAAATTTAAAACAATTAAAACTAAAATAATAATTAATATCATTCTCTGCTGGATACCTGGTCATTGCAATGCCCGGGAAGAGGTGCGGTGCTAATAAATTAGCTCAACAAGTTTCACTCAATAAGCAGGTGTATAAAGAATGCCATCGAGTCAATGCCAAAATATCATCTGGAGAAAATTGAGTAACATTTTATATTTTTGAACAAAAATAGTATTAAATGCCACTTTAAAGGCCTAAGTAACAATATACAGAAATTGTTCTATAGGGCAAAGCGTAACGGAGTCTGTCAAAGCTACAGAGAGGCACTTAAACAGTACAACAAAGAACTGAGTAAAGCCAAAAAGGAAAGCTTCAGGAGATTTTGCGAGACAATTTCAAGCACTCCTGCTGCAGCAAGGCAAAATCGGGTGGAATGCAAACCCAGACGGTAGTTTCACTAAGGTTGAAGATCAGAGAGCACTACTGCTCTTAGAAACTCACTTCCCTGGAAATTTGCAGAATACAAATGAAGAGAACATGACCAACATATCAAGACCTCGGAAAGAATATTGAAAAATTGCAGGTACAATCTATTCCAAAGAAAGAATTGAATGGGCAATCAGCTCCTTTCACCTGTTCAAGTCCCCAGGTGTGGATAGTATCACACCAGCCCTACTAAAGAAAGGGCAAGAAAGATTACTACCATACCTAGTCAGAATAATGAAAAGTAGCCTCGCACTGGGGTATATTCCAAAACAGTGGAGACGGGCGAAAGTTGTGTTCATACCAAAAGTGGGGAAAAAGGACCCAACACAGCCGAACTCATACAAACCAATCAGCCTCACATCGCTTCTTCTCAAAACAATGGAAAAGCTATGCACAACTACATAAGAGAGGACGTACTGAACACGTTCCCACTTTATTACCATCAACATGCATACAGAGCGAAGTATCTAAGTGAATATACGAGTTGCTGAGAACAAGATCAGCAGAAACTCCGACGTCGCGTAGAATCATTAAGGTCAACACAACAAGAGGATGTACTATCTCCTCTAATATGAAGTGTTGTGGATGAATTACTTGAAAAGTTAACCAACCTCGGAATCAACTGTCAAGCCTACGCTGATGACACTGATTGCCAGTGGAAAGTTTGAAGGAACCCTTTGTGACATCATACAAAGGGGTCCCATAGCAACTCAAGAATAGTGCTGAATGGCTGGGCTCAACATAAACCCGGCAAGGACTACAATAGCACCATTTACGAGAAAAAGGAAGCTTCAACAGAAGCCAATCTAGCTGTCGGGCACGGAACTGAGACCAGTAAAGGCAGTGAAATATCTATGATTACACTTTTACAGTAAACTCATGTGAAAAAAGCACACAGAAGAGACAAAAAGGCCACCCGTGCTCTCATTATATGTAGGAGCCAAGCGTGTAAGTTTTAGGGACTTAGCCCGAGCATTCTAAGATGGATGTATATCGCCATTGTGAGACCAATGATCACATATGGAGCGATAGCGTGGGCCTAGTTTAGCAATAACGAGGGAGACACTCACTAAAGTGCAAAGACTTACTTGCCTTTGTATTACTGGGGCCATGAGAACATGTCCAACTGCAGCCATGGAAGTATTCCTGTAACTAACTCCGCTTCACATCGTAGTTAAGTAAAATGCAAAGCGGACGATCCTGTTGATGCCAAAAGAGGGTATCGGGAGGGAGAAATGTATCAGTTCAAAAGAATATGATGTACTTCTCAAGAAACTCCCCCTTCTAGCAATCCCTGGGGACGATAATATCAGGAAATTAAACTTTGATGCAAAAATTCCGTATTAAGTTGAGTAACAAGAAGGACTGGAACAATAAATCCATAATATACGAACTGAGTAACCACACAATAAAGTGGTATACAGACAGCTCGAGAACTGAAGAAGGAACAGGGGCAGTTGCGGAAAACCTCTGGCAACACCATGAGCTTTCTTTCGATCCAGCGATTCATCTGGTTTCAACTTATTGCGCCGAACAACTTTGCTGGTCACAACAGCCCTATTCGCTGGACGCTCAACCAGGTCCCATGAATGATCTGCTGAACAGCACATACATAGGTCCAAGTACATATATACGTGCAACCCAGCCGTGCACTTTATTTGATCAGGATCAGACGCACTAGAGACGGAATCTATTCATAGAAATATCAAGCGATACAGTCTATTATACTACGAATTTTTACAACTATCTCTCAGGCAGAAGGCTGAAAACTGGGCTCTCAAGACAATAGGTAGGGCCATCTGCTATGCCTTGCTCTAGGTATAAAAGTCTGATAGTTTTACTCAACTTAGTTAAAGGGCATTTGAAATGTTGAAAAATAGGAACTCTCAGGATTAATCAGGGTAGAAGTACTAAATTAGTCAAACGACAGGGTACGTACTTTACTTAATAGTGCGAACAAAATGACCTTGCCATTAACCGACATCGTCGAATTAAACTTGGAATTATAATTAGAATTATTCGTCTTTTTTTTATGCAAGGGAAACCATCGATATGAATTTTCAACATTGAGGCAAGGTCAATTTTTATCGCTTCAATTAAAATCCCAAAGTAAACATTTTTTTTTTTTCATTTCCTCAATTTGTTCCCAAAATGATTAAAATCTTTCAAATTGCGCAATTGAGATAATAAAACCGAATGTTAGCTTGTGCAACAAACTGCGCCTTAAAAATAATGTTTTCACACATTCTGAAGAAAAATGTCAAATAGATAAAAATTCGCAAACATTGTACTACTCGTACACCATAAACCATAATGTTGCAATCTTATCTGAAATCATTAGAATTTTATTTCAACGTAATTGCTTTCGTCTCAAAGACTTTGAAATCATTTTGTAGTAATTTTCTATCACGAAATAAAAATAAGCCGAAAAAAATCGATTTTACTCTTTGTACATCGAAATCTACTTAAACTTTAACTACGGCAACCACTAATACCTCAAGTCATTTCCTAGGAAATTAATTTCAATCATTTCGTAGCTACATCGCTTTTGATGAATAATAAAATCACTTTTAAGAGCTTACCCTAAATGTTAGCACAAGACAATAACCGCAAGAAGAGCCAGCCACCCAATCATCAAAGTTTATGTAGGTACCTAACCTACCCCACATAGGTTACGACCATAAGACTTTGATTGCAGATATCCATTGTGATGCTTTGGGGCAAATCAATATCGATTTGTCTTAATAACTTACTTCTTAGTAAATGATTCTTGCTTTTATTTTGGTTAACGTGTGGGGGGAATCCATATTTCTATAAAAATGAAAAACTGGCCGGTTTTTCCTCGCAAAACAAACAGAATGTTTTCTAACGTAGATTAGTGGTCGGATACTATCGATTTTGCTGTCGATAGTATCGATAGTACAACATTATCGAAAACTATCGATATTTAATGTGTACTATCGGTGACATCGTCTAACATCTCCAATTTTCTGTTTTCTCTCAGAAACTGATTAATTTTTTGTCAATCGAAGTGACAAGCATTATGTTCAATTCAAAATGGCGGAAAGTAGCAAAGAGTAATCATAGTGTATATATTGTTCTTGGTTTACTTTAAAAGAACAAATATCATAAATCCCACAGAAATTGAGCACAAGATACAAACCGCAAGTCCAAGTTAAGGAAACCAAATGTGCTGGATGTATAGGTATATACATATTTATGTATATATATATTTATGTATTTAATCATTAGGTGGAAGGAATAAAGAATATGCAGATGGGACCAAAAATTACACGAAGAATTTTCCTCTCAAAACAGCCAAGAGCAACCTCATCTGATAAAGTCCATTCTTCTGAGCCATAGAGTAGGACTGGGATGGTTTGGGTTTTATAAGGGACTAATTTAGTTGTTCGAGAGAGGGCTTTGCTATTCAATTGCCTTCTTAGCCCAAAGAAGCAGCGGTTGGCAAGAGTTATTCTGAATTTATAGCAGCGCCTAGGTAGATAAAGTCCCTAACTACCTCAAAGTTATATCTGGCTACGGTGACGTCCTGACCGAGACGTCGATGTTGGGTATCCTTTCTTGTTGACATCACATACTTGGTCTTGACCCCATTGACCGTTAAACCCATCTTCGCCGCTTCCGCCTCAATACTCACGAAAGCGCCACTGACATCACGTTGCGTTCTTCTGATTATGTCTATATCGTCGGCGTATGCGAGTAATTGGACAGACTTTTGAAAGATTGTGCCTCTAGTGTTGGCGCGTGAGTTTTGCACTATTCTTTCAAGAACGATGTTAAAGACATGCATGACAGCGCGTCGCCTTTTAGGACTTTACCGATCTTGATGGAGCAGCGTACATTCTCCATCGTCATCCTGCACAAACGGACGAGTTTGGCAGGGATGCCAAAACTAGACATTGCTCGTCTCTATAAATGCTGTCATACGCGGCCTTAAAATCGATGAAAATGTGGTGGGTATCGATTTGAAGCTCCAGGGTTTTTTTCAAGATCTAACGTAGTGTGAATATTTGGTCGATGGTGGACTTTCCTGGCCTAAAGCCACATTGATATGGACCTATTATGTTGTTGACAAACGGCTTCAAGCGTTCATACAATACGGCAGATAAGATTTTATAGACGATGTTAAAGAGATTGATGCCTCTGTAGTTGCCGGAGTTCAGAGGGTCTCCTTTTATGAAAGAATACAAATTCAGAGTAAAATGAATATAGAAGCATGAGGGCACAAAATCTTGTATTGGTAATTCTAAGACATAACATTCTATTCTACATTAATATATATTTAAAAATATTTCCCCCACGAAACTCAAATACCGATAGTATCGATAGCAACTTAAACTGTCGATACTCTGAACATATGTAGACCAATTACTAATGCGAATTTGTCCTTTAAACACAAAAAGTCATTTGGTACGAAAACTCTTAGCAGCACCTTTTCGCTTTTGATGCATATTATCGGATACTCAAGCTGTCAATTTTGCAACAATTCAAGTTATTTTAACGTTTCTTAAACTTGTTTTTTACAACTTTGTCTTATGTTTAACGTATTTTACAAATGATATTATTAAGCATAAAAGAAGATACAAGATATAAACATTTAATTGTCCATACAATTTTTAATAAAACTTTTCGCATTAAATGACTTTTATTTTCATTTTTAATGGGCAATTACACATAAAGTGGGTCCCAAAATAAAAAACATACAAATAACTTACATTGCATACATTTATACTTTTTCTATCATACATTTTAATAAAACAAAAACAAATACCTTCATATTCCCAGTGCTTATTATAAAAAAAAAAATACTGAAATTTTTGAGAATGCTGCACCTTTCCATTCTGTCCTCGAAAAAAAAACTCATCCATGTATCTACCATTTCACTAGTAAGAGGTGATCTCCATAAGATACGAAAGCAGATTCGCCAGTATAACAACTTTTAATAATTAACCCTTTACCATGATTTAGTACTCCGAGAAATGACTTTATGCGTTCGTGACCATGGCCATTATAATTTGCAAAGTTTCTTGTGAAACATGCAATAATTGTTGTACGATCTTTTAGTGTCTGCTATTAAGATTTAATAAATAATTAGTGCATGAAATTTTATTTATTAGCAGTTCATAATGTCAAGTACGTTTGTACCTATAATACGTTGAATTTTGTGAGAATATTGTTATCTTCATACTAGTCACATTCATTAGCGCTTGCACTGAATGCTATGAGTAAGGTGTGAAGTTCGGAAGATTGGTAACAAATAATTTTGTTACACTGTTATTTTGATTACTAGATAATGTTTGAGTATGTACAATACACAACGTACTTTGTACTACCTTTCCATGCCTAAGTGAGCATATATTGAAGTGATTATTTTACAATCAGCACTACCACTTGGCTACAATAGTAGCAAATATGCTATATTTTTTCCGTTTTGGCTACAGTGCTACTAAATTTTACTTTTAAATTATATATTTTTACTTCAATAATCATAACAAACTGGTAACAATTTTGTCCATCAGGTATTTAGATAAAAAAAATGTTCCTTGTTCCTTACTTATGTGGGAGACAGACTGCTGGTATTGATACCATGGTATAGGAATACTACGTTCTATACCACATGTCTGTCACTGCAATACTACGTAAAAAGCTAGTATACCATGAAATATACCTGGTATTGAGATTCACAATTTTTTGCTGGTATACCACCATCTTACTGATTGCAGCGCCAATTTATCTCTATTGGCTAGTCTTCGTAGCTTCTTTGACAATTCTTAGGTATGCACTTTCGCTTTCAAGTATTTCAATTTTGTTTTTATTCATCATTTGGCACAAAAGTAAATCATTTTTATTCATCCTGTCTTGAATTTTCTATTTTTATTTGTTATGACAGACAACACAAACGTCGAAGTATATTACTTAACGCCAAAGTCATCGAATACTACGAAATGCAGTCTGTCAGGGGTCGTAGTATTCACTATACCATGGTATTCGTACCATGGTATCAATATCAGCAGTCTGTCTCCGCTATTAGGTGGCGTTACAGTTCGGGGTGAACCTGAGCCTCAACAACACACCTCTCCAGTTAGTTCTGTTCTTAGCCAACTGCCTCCATTTGCACAGTCCAAGTTGGTTGAGGTACCCTTTTAGAAGTTGGTGCAAAGTCATCACCCTATCGGAAGCTCTAATTTTTGCAATGGCGTCTTACGAGTATGTCATCCCGATTTTGACATTTGTGAAGTAAACAGAACCAGAATACACGTAAACAGACTATGGATTGCTATACTTTTCAAGAACGCCGAATAAATGTGTGAATGTTTTTGACAAATAATCGGTCAGGGGTTTTGGCTCAAGGTGAATTTGGTCATCGATTCCCTGGTCGTGTGGCACCAACTGGGTAAACACTGCAGTGTTAGTCTTAGACTTATACGTTGCTTGAATATAAGAGAGAGGAGAGGCTTAAAACATTTTTGAATCATCTTTCTCAAACGCCTAACTCAAAAGCCATCCAACGGTTATCGATGAAATTTGGGTTTTGAAGCTTCTCATGACAATTTTACTCTCTAATGTTTGTCAGACATCCACGAGAAAATTTTGATTGCATTTTCTGATATTTGAACAGCGCCATCTAAAGAGGCATCAGTCTCCTCAGCATCGAGTACAAGATCTTACGAGTATCTCCCACATTGTGTGAACGCCTGAAACAACTTGATTGGCCCCTATCAGTGCAATTTTAGGCCAATTTCAACAATCGATACAATTTTCGCACTTTGGCAGATCATGGAGAAAACTCAAGAAGTTAAAATCGATACCCACCATCTCTTTATCGATTTGATGTTATTTATAGAGATGAGCTATTCAGACCCATGTCTAGTTTTGGCATCCCTGTCAAACTCGTCCGTTTGTGCAGGATAACGATGGAGAATGTTCCATAAAGGTCGGAGATGTCATCACCGAGTCCTTTGATATCAAAAAAGGATCTAGGCAAGTTGACGCGCTGTCATGTGACTTCTTTAACATCATGTGACTTATTTTCCATGACTTTTCTCAGAACTTCTAGCGATCAATTTTGCATTCGGATGTTGGATGTTCTCATTTTCGGCCGCCAAATGTCGTTGAAAATCAAAAATAATTTAAAGATTTTTGAGACTTCACTCCTCACATCACACTTATACTTGATCCGATTTGGACAGTTTTCAAACGAAACGAACTGCGTATCAAGGCATACATACATATATACATACAAATTTAATTTCATTAAAATGTCAAGACAAACGTAAACTTAAAATATCGGTATGGAAGACTAACCGCGCAAGGCCCAACTCGCAATTGATTTCTTGAGTAGCAAAACTTCTTAAAAAAATCTAGAATACTCTTGCCGGCGTTATTTAATTTGACGAAACATAATTAGTCGAGCATAATCGATAGAAAATGTTGGAAAATTAAAATAAATTCGGGTTACTCAACTCTAATAATCAAGGATAACCTCTGGTTTCCTACTAATAATAACTCACAATTTAACCTGAATTCAAATGTTAAATTGAATTTTAGAAAAAAAACTGTCAAATAACAAAATTATAAACAAAAAGAAAGGTTCCCTCTATGTACTAAAAAATCGGTTCATTTTATTGTTAAAAAAAAAAAATTACGATCGTGCCGCCATTTCCAATTTTCAAATCTGGACATTGGTCTTTTTTTATAAAAAACCATTCACCGGAAAAAAAGCAATGTTTAATGATAGACACTGTCATTTTGCATGAGTTTCCTTCCGAATTTTCCGGAGGTCACCGGATGGCCTACAAAACTGAAGCTTTACGTTGCACTTTGAAGTATATAACGGATCGATTATGTGATTTTTGAAATACAGGGTGTTTCAAGGAATATTTTCAAATTCATTAAAAATGATTTCCCATCATGCACTTTCCACATGTTAAGCCTTGGGTTACCTAGAATAACACAACTTTTCGGACTTACTGTAGAGGCACCGGGTTATAACGCAGTCAGATTTTCAATTTCAAATACAGAGTGTTACAAAGAACAATTTAATGAGACTCACCAACGGGTGTGTGCGACTTTTCACACATTTAGTTGCTCTCAAATGACCCAAACAGATGAAACTTCGCGCACTTATAGCATAGGCTATGACAATTAATATAATGCCGTCAGATTTTCGATTCTATTCGTCGTTTAATTAACCGACACTCTTTTCAGTAATGTCGAATTCATAACATCTTATTAAAATTAATCAGAGGTCAGCTAACCGATGATTTAACTTGAGCTGATCAAACCAAACATAAAATCAATTAAGTTCGATTTCGTTTAACCTCGCGGTTATTGATAGGCTTCATAAGCACTTTACTTATCAGTTAGATTCAACTTCGTTTTATTTTCTGACAAAAAGTCGAATCACGTGTCATTTGTCTGATCAATCATAATAAATGCAATATGTATTGAATGCAAGCTAGATTATGTAAATTATTTTGCGTTTTGTAACCGCTATAGCAATCCCATCCGCCGATTTATCTTGCTCTGTAAAATTTCATTCTTTACAACAAAGCAAAATACTTGCGTACAATGAAAAGATCAATTTGAATATGCGCGTATCACTGCATGATAGCCATGCGTCAATTGATTCAGAATGCTTTCCAATTGAAGCATAAATGAAAACAACATACAGGAACATTACAATCCATCTGGAATGGATCGTGTGATACACTATCCCTCATCTTCTAACCTATCACTAATAAAGTGGGTGTGGCGTTGCGGAATTTGTAATTCGCAAACAAGTATGCTTCGCAACTTTTAGGAGATTTTATCAGAAGAACCTATTTCTTTTTAAAACAAAGTGGGCGTGGCTTGCACTATGTGTTATCAAAGTTCAAGGATTCTGATTAGAACTTGAAAATAAGACTTATTCATCACTGTAAATAGATTTAGAAAAGCAAAATCAGATTTTGGATTAAAACACCCCAAAAAGTGGGCGTGGCTCTTCACAATGTATAGAATATAGACTGTATTTCGTTAAAGCGAAAAGTGTTTAATATATATGTAATTTACATACATTACAAAAATATTAAAAGTACAATATCTAAGTGATATGGCTTAAAGCCGTCTAAATTTACATTTAATTCATTTAAAAATTTTAGAAATCCTTCTCCATAATTCTTTTTCGGCAATTAAATCCGTTTAGGAGTGCCTGGACATCTTCAGTTAACAGGCTGACTTTTCCAAAATAATACATCCTAACATCACGGAATATTGGACAAATCCCTATCAAATGCATAATGTTTTCCCTTTGTGACATATTGCATAATGAACACAAAACCGAAAGGTTTTCTCTAGCAGTAGTAACTCTTCCCTTGCTCGAAAGATTATAGAGATGAATCTAACTTTGTTTGTGTTCTTAAAGTAGTTGAGACAGATCAGATTAAGCTGTAGTTCTTTATAGGTATTCCTATGGGTTGACGGAGTCGCTTCCTCAATATATTTTTGCCGAATGCGTGTATCTAAATGCGACAGGAAAGCATGAAGCTTACACTTCCAACACGCATTTCAATCCAATTTCAATTGATTCTCGTAATTCTGTGCCACGTTTAACATCTCTTTACAGACTTCGTTTATTTAGTCCGTATTTAACAACCTTTTTTGACAATTGCTCTTCCCCCATCCTAATTGTACTGAGAATATAGTCAATATTCAGTTTGTGTGTTTGTAGGACCAGAGGAGCGAGACCTGTCTCAACCATGAGCATGTAGTTAGGTCCGGTTGTAGGTAATCGGAATGTTCTTCGTAGAGAGAATCTCTGTAACTTTTTTACTGTATCATAGCCCCTATGCTCACATGCTTGTGTCCCGCATAGAAAAACTGACTTCAAAACTGCTTCGAATACTCGAAATTTAGGACTGTAGGACACTGCGGTTTTGGAAGCAGTTTCTCCATGTTGAGCTAGTTGCACTTTTGGACTGCGGGAGTTTTTCAGCCAAATGCCATTCCATACTTAGGTTGCTAGAAATTATAATTCCAAGGTATTTGTATTCTTTTATTACTTCAATAGCTTCACCATTAAATGTCCACCTTTCCGCCCTTGCCTGTCTACCTGCACATCTTCAGAAAATCATCACTTTTGATTTATTCAGGTTCATTTGTAAGTTTCACAGCACACAATAATCGTAAACTCTGTTAATCATCAGTTGAAGGTTCTCTCGCGATCTTGGTAATAGGACTACGTCATCAGATGTCTTCGATATAAAGAGCAAAGAGTGTCGGGCTGGCGTTGCAGCCTACCTCACCTCTGTGACGAACCATTCGGACAATTCATCTCCATTCCATACCACTGCTTTTGTGCCGTTGTAAAAATTGTGATATACCTTATAGAATGATTTTTGTCGGTCTATGGTATCAAAGGCTGCTCTGAAGTCGATAAAAAGGCATATAGCTTTTGTTTTCGTTCTATGAACTTCTCTGCTATGTTATGTAATATAAAAATAGGGTCTACCGCTGAATATTCAGCCCGAAATCCTGCTTAGAATTCTCCTAGATGTGCGTTTTCTTGAATCCAGCGCGTTAAACGACTTTGTAGAACCCTTTTAAAGTTTCTAGTACGCATACAGTTTCTAGTAAAAAATATTAAAAAATGCCATTTTTTAAAGTGTCTATGAGCAGATTCTAAAAATGTTTATACTGCTTCAAGTTCCAAAAAAATGATATACCAAATTGCATCTTCCTAGCTCAAAATTTAAGGACCAACAAGTGACGACATACGTACGCATGGAGGAATGGCGGACATGCTTAGATCGACTTAACTTTCGATGCTGATTACAAATATATAAACTTTTGGGGATCTATCATTATTATTTCTCTATGTTACAAACTATGTATCAAAATTAATATACCCTATGGGATATGGTGTACAAATGTATCTCTCGTGCTCGCAGATAAATAAACGTAAATAAATTAATACGTTCATTGATTGAGAAAAATGCTATCGGTATTGTTCTTATGAAAATTTACAGCCTGATGATGTTACGTTATAGTGTATTACATACATGTTTCGTTGTAAAAAAAATCATATAAATTGATTGCTTGTGTAATTGAAGAATGAAACGTTTACCTAACTCTTATTACATAATAGGTTTCATGTGTACGCAATCATGAATCACTCCATTACAATGAACTGATATAGAACTCATTCTATTAATACTAAGCTATACGAGTACATACATTTATTTATTTTGCATTATGTCACCTCATCTGGCATTCTTTGACTTTTCCATAGAATTCGTATTTATTATGGGGTTTCGCAACTACTTCCCACTCGTTTATATAACTGGATTTCGCAAAATTTTGGCAGTAAAGATGACTCAGTGCCTATTTTTAGCGTATTAATTCAATTCCAGTAATGAATAGTAGATGTTTAGCAATAGGAGGTGGTGTTTGTTGGGTTAATTATGATAACAATGAGCTTTTGATTAGAGTAATTTTATTTCATTGATAAATTAATACATTTTGCTGAGTGAGTCTTAATTAAGGATAATGAGGGACAAATGTTGTATTTAACGAAATTGTATATTAATATATAGATAGTTTTCCTTGTATAATACTAGCCATCAACGTAATCAAAGAAGGCTAGGGATATTTCACAGTGGCATTAGTTTAATGCACAAAAATTCAATTTCAATGCTTTTTTTGTACGTACGAGTAGATGTTGGACTTAAGTAGAAAATTAAGTTTACATTTTGTAATCAGACAGCCATGAAATGGATTAGTATACATACATGTATGTAGATTGTGCATCCGTCGTCCACCATTACTTCATTAAAATACCTTGGACCAAACCAATGTTTATCACCAAGAACAATCATCATGTAGCAGAATCTATAATATAACTTTCTATTATTCTGAAAAATCAATTACGTACACAAATCTCTACACGTGCTCAATACAGAATTTCAATTTTGGATTTAACTTACCCACTACTGTATATACAAATAGTATGTAAAGCAGAGCTTTGATATTTGCACAAATGCATAACAGTATATATAATAGTTATAGGGTATTCCCCGAGTCTATCTATGTGATAAAACGCAAATCGCATACACTTGTATAAATGTTACACAGCTCAACTTACGTGCACTTAGATACTGGCTATGTCATCATTTATTCAATCAAAGGTAATCCCCGATTTCAATTTGTGTATTTATAAGCAAAACAATAATTTATAACTTCTGTAACCACACTTTTATTTTTTCAGAGTTCCGTAAATAGACCACGAAAAACTATTGCTTTCGGTGGCTTTTACACAGCCTATGTAAAGTCATGCCGGAATCATTTCTGAAAAAACGTTGTTTTGGAGACTACTCCAGTATAAGCAAAAGTCGCAATTAAAATATTTGTGTTAATGTTCCGTAGCAGGTATAAACGGAACAATAATAGATTCAATACGGAGTCTGTCTGTCCGTGTGTCTGATACACGTTTGTAACTTTCGAACCATCTGTACTAGAATGCTAGAATTTCCCACAAAATTTGGTGTGGTCTCAAAATACTTAAGAAAATATATTGTAAAAAATATTTTTGAGATAAATAAAAAAATATCTTCAGACACCACCTCTGTCTCCGAAACCACTAATACAAAGCTCCTCCACATATCTTACTCTCACTCCATTTGATTTCGATCAACTTCAAGTGAAACTACTAACGTATCAAACTAAGCCTACGTGCCAAATTTCATCGAAAGCCTTTTAAGAGTTTTTGAGTTAGTCGGCTAACAAAGATGATTTAAAGATTTTTGCAAGCCCACCTCCCACATTCGACTCACCTTTGTGCCGATTTTGACAGTTTTTAGACGAAATGACCTTCATATCCAGACAAAATGTATGTATGTAATGTATGTCTGGATACGCTTAAAGTTTGTTGACAAAAGGGATGAAGTGAAATTTCAATTGTCACGCTCAGAAAAGTAAGAAGTGTCTAATAAAAAAGCATCAGGGTACGATTTAATAACTGCCCAGGTTCTAAAAGAAATGCTAGGCCTTAAAAAAAAAAAACTCCAATTTATAATAATCGCATGCCTAAAGCTCCAATATCATCATTGAAAAATTGAGGAAGTAATTGTAATACGAAAGCCACAAACAGAAGTGACATCTTGTGACATAGACCAATATCGCTTATACCAACTATGGCAAAGGATTTCGAGAATTTGCTCCTGAAAGGGTTTAACAAAATCACAGATGAAAGAAGTCTAATCCCGAATCATCAAACCAATTGCATCAAATTACAGATGTACGAGTAGTGGAAAAAGCACTGGTAGAAAAACAAGTCTGTTCGGCTCTATTTTAAGATGTTGCTGAAGCCTTTGGCAAAGCTTAGCATTAGTTCCTTGAGTGTTGTACCTAGACAGTATTACGGAATACTGAAATTATATTTCCGATCGACTCTTATGAGTTCGATACGAACTAAAGAAAATTGAAGCAGATGTTCCACAAGGGAGTGTCGTAGGACCAACCCTGTATCTGTTGTATACCAGGGACATACCGGTGGATAAAAATGCCATGATGGCTACTGTTGCAGATGACACTGCAACATTAGTACCTGATAAATACACTGTGAATGGAACAGAGAAACTGCAAAATGCAGTCAATAGAGTAAGAGATTGGACGCAACAATGGCGTATCTCTCTAACTCACATAAACTTCGCAAATAAAAAGATAAACAATCTGCCTATATTCAATAAAATACAAGTTGTACCCCATGCCGATACAGCCAAGTACCTTGGAATGAATTTGGACGCGAAGTTAAAATGGAAAGAGCACAACAAAAAGAAAAGAGAAGAACTGAACTTGAGATATAGGAAAATGTGCTGGTTACTGGGAAGAAGCTCAGATATTTCTACCCTGAACAAAATCATGCTATATAAGCAAGTATTGAAGCCTGTTTGGACGTATGGTGTTTAATTATGGAGTTGTAGACAGAAAAAAATTATCAAAACTATGCAGACATTCCAAAACAAAGTCCTTTGTGGAATAATAAATACCTCTTGGTATATAAGAAACAGCGATTTGCACGGTGACCTACAAATAGACACGGTGACAGAAATGGTTAGAAAGCACAACAATCATACTGCAAAACACCATCAACTCAGAGATAGAAACCATATTAAATGTTCGAGACAATTGTCGGAGATTGAGAATAAGCAAGCCTAGGTCTAAACGCTATGGGAATTTACTTAAAACTTAAAACTTTCCTTAACGCGATAAATATGAGAAAGAAACATATTTCCTTGATTAAGGAGGTGCTTTTAGTAGCGTTTTTTTTAAATTAAATGTCTTTATACTAATTTTTAGAACACGTGCGATTTTTGTGGAAGGAGAAAAGACAGAGAGAAAGACAGAGTGGTGTAGTTTGAAACTCAGGTGGTATTAAGTTTCTGTAAACTCCAAGGGTGGCTGTCCAGATAACTGGGGAGTATTTTGTTTGTTTTCGCTATTATTGTCGTTGCTTATGATTCACAGTATTTTTGTCCGTCCCCCTGATGTCATCATCACGATCAAGTTGCATTTTAGCCATATGACCACCCTACTGCCAGTGTTATGCCTTCTCAGTAGAGATGACTTAGCTTTCGCAAGTGATCGACTTCTTTATTTATTTCATGCGAAATAAATAGATGATTCGTGACATCAGGATTCGAACCGTGAGTCAACAGCGTGACAAGCGATGATGTTACCACTACACCACGGCCACCCTAATGGTTCTCAAGTGAGCTGTGTAAGGACAAACATTAAACAAAAAGTAACCTGCGGAATTAATGGGAAAGAAAAATAAAGATACTGTTAAAATAACGATACGGAACACTAGCAGTGCAAAGCCCGACTCGCACTTGACGTATTTGTAACTTACGGCATGGAGCCGTATGCCTTTGTAACTTTTTTTTGAAGATTTTACATAAAAGAGGTTACATAAAAAAAAAGATTTTCTATTTTGTATTTTTAAATTTGGTACCACTGACTTAGAGCTAATTGGAGTTAAAAAAAAAATAGTGTTTCTACCAGCGGCCGGCTTTTTCTCAGAACCTGAAATTAAAATAATTACACCTTTTTGCGTCATCTTGCCGAAATGCGCTATACTCAGTTAGCGATAACTGTGGATAAGATCGAAAGTTACTGAAACTGTATACCCAGTTAATTGTTGTCCTTGTTAGCCATACGAGCTTTTTATGAACAAGGGATCATGTTCGCAAAGAAGCACGGCTATTCTTGAAAAGAGCTCTTTGAGGTTAGAGGTGCCATAGCCTATCACGCTATCGGACCGCAGACTGGATTAGGTAAAGAGTTCTGACAATTTATCCTAGACTGTGGCCTGCTTGGATAAGGACAGAAACTTGGGCTGCTTGCTTGTTTACATTTCGACTAAAACAATCCATCTGGCATTGGAAATAAAATACAGGCAATGTGAATTTCATATTTTCGTTTGTAGTTGTAATGTTAAAAAATAAATTATGTATATATTTATTTGAAGTACAAATGATGACTTCCTTCATTTCTAATTTTTTCGTTACGAACAATAACTGATGCGACCAAAAAAGCCGAAACCAAGGGGCTTATAACTTGTACTTCATTTAGCGTTTGTAAGCAAATTAGTTTGCCACATTTTCTGTATACCCTATCGCATAGGGTACAGCCTGTTGTATATGAATATATTGCACAAAATTATTTTCTGTGTCATTTTTCCTGTTTTGCATTATGTTCATTTCCTCAATATAGTGTTCATGAAAGTAAGAACACTTCGTAATGAGCTCCGTTTATAAATGTACGTTTTGAAATGTTATTTTTGGTGATACTTCCAAAAGGTCCACAATGAAGTGTCAAACAGGCGGCAAAGTACACAAAACCATCAATTAATTTTGATAATAAGTGCACCAATAGATACAATGGTGTAGTTTGGAACGTAAACCACTTAAACACTGTACTTACATGGCACACAATAACCCTTCCTGGATCCGTAGTGTAAAATGCTCGTTGTTATAAACATGTGGTCTTTTGAAATACATACATATGTATGTCATTGGAATATAACGCGTGGGTCATCTGCTGGTTTATTGCATGTTATTTTGACACGTTCGGGCTCAAAAAATTGACAGAAACACAATATCATATAAATTGATTTACCCTTGAAGAACGTTGGGAAACATTGAAAACTTATTTCCAAAATAAGTGCTGTGTTGCCGAAACAGTGAGAATTTTGAAATCAAATTTCGAAATAATGTGCCTGCTGTACCAGGTTTGTGATTAAAGTTAGTCAGATTAGCATGCTAATTTATAACACAAGTTATCCTCACATTCATCCTCTGCGTTCAGCCGAGAATGTTGCTGCTGTTGCCGAAAGTGTGCGCCTAAACCCGAGAACTTCAACTCGCCACAGATTTCAGCAACTGAACATTAGCCGCACTAGCCTAAGGAGAATTATGCCTAAAGACCTCAGATTATTCTCTTACAAGGTCCAACTGACTCAGGAATTGAAGCAAAATGACGCTTCGTTATTGCTTCTCTATTTGGCCATTTAAATATATGCTGCAAAATTAGGTTAACAGGATGGGCTTTTGCCAAGCCAGCAGCGACAGCTATTTGAATAAAATTATTTTCCGTAAATAATAGAAAAGTATACTCTGTACTGTATAAAGCAAAAAACATTGAAAAATATTAAATGAGTTTTTTTTATAGCAATTTCAAAAGGAAACCAACAGATGACCCACCCTTTATTTATATACTCGCTCTAATAAATTAAGGTCACATATTATCATAGAAGCTAAGCGGAACTTACAACCCTTCCTCGTTGCCACTAAATCATTTGAGAATGAATTCTAAATTCACACGTGCTCGCTTAATTGCACAAATTCAAGGACTATGCTCCATATACGAGGAGAACATAATAATAGGCCTCCGACTATAATTTTCCGTCACCAGAAGGAAGCGGATTTCTCTATCGTCTAAGCTTTAAATTCAACGTAATTGCTGTAAAGTAAGAATGAGGGTGGATATGGTAAGGGTGAGTTAGCTGTGAGGGTGGTAATCATTTTGCAGAATAGTTTTCTCTGAAACTTCTTGGGTAATGAATAGTTAATGCTTAGCATTCTATAGACATTATGACCTAATGCAGGACGTAGAATAGTCTGAAAAAATTTAGTTTGCTGGCGTCAAATGGGGCTTCATGATGTCATTGGTTATGGGGATGTTATTGATTTATCAGTAATTATTATTATTACGGCATAATAAATTTATAGAATGAAGGGTAATGCGCACATTTGTTCCAGGAAAAGCTAAAAAACGATTTACTAGAACAAAATAATACATATGAGCACGTTATCAATATTATCTTGTGATGCGAAAATAAATTGTATTTTGGAGGGCACTGCTTTACAAATTCAATGTCACTTTCAATGTTATCAATGGACGGGGTGTGTAATGTTTGTTTTTAATTTTACTTTTTTTTTGTCAAACATCTAACCGCTAACATGTTATTATTTGTATGTACATTCATGTATTGAATGAGTGTAGTTGGGCTGTCTTAGTGTTATCATGCGAGGGATCGCATTAGGTCAGCACAATATTAGTGATCATTCAATACCTTGGTTTGAGCTAATAATTTCATGTTACATAATATTTCTACTACAGAGAAAGAGAAAAAGGGAATGAACTGAATTTCGCAAATTTATGTTCCTAAAGTAGGACACTGACTAGGAATCCTGTTGCACTGAACCATCGATCGTGTCAATAGTACCTGCATATGTACGTCTGCGTTAGCAACTGCATGTTGTACAAACGGTTATCTTATCCTTGTATGATGCGTACTTATGTTCAAAAGTTTTTTTTTTGTCCAATGGTACTTAGGTGAAAAATCTTAAAAAAAGCACAATGAGGACCGTAAAACGCGTGCCCATTGTGGTGTGTAATTTGTATCCACTAAAAAAACAACTCCCTTCAAAATGTTTCTTTCTTACTGCAACTAAGTATTGATTTAACAATCAGTTTTCATATAAGGAGATTAAAACGATTGGCAGGTATCTTTCCATCGAAAGTTCCTGCTTTTTCCGCAATTTTAACGCAGGTGTGATTTATCGAGTTAGGTCGAAAGGCTTCGTTCTTTGTAGATGGCGTAATAAATTTCGGTCACGTGTCCTTGTAATCGGTTTTTGTGTCTTCGCGAAAAATTTTTAATTTCATCTTCCACGATGGGAATTTAGAGATCTCTATGGATATCGTTGTTTCTTATGTACCACGGTGTACTGACAATTTCTCTTAGCACTTTATTTTCAAAAGTTTGTAAAATACAAACCCAAAGTTGTATACCATACGTCCACACCGGCTTAAGCACTTGGTTGTATAAAAGCAGTTTGTTCTCTATGTTAAACTTAGAATATTTTTCAAGTAACCAGTACATTCAAATTTGATTAGTTTCGTTGAAACGAAAAAAAGCACAATGACTTATCCATCGAATCTCTTAAGAGATCAACAACTAAGCCGAGGAAATTCAACGTTGCACGGCTACAATCGGAAGTGACCGCTACAGCCTATATCGACCGCGTATCCTTCGAACTTGCGAGAAATACCACTACTGTCGACATGAATCCGGAAGACCAGTGGCAACTATGTCAACAAGCCATTAGAAACGCTGCGTCAGAATTGTTGGGCTTCTCACAATCACCTCTGAGAAACCAATGAAGAGTCGTAAATGCGAAACACATATCTGCCTCCACAGGCGGTTTAATAATGGAAGAGGTCGTCGGCTCCGGAAATTTGTGAACGAACCCGCCATTCCCCAGCCAGAAAGACTTCCAAACCACGGCAACGGAAGTTCAACATACCACTTGGCTTGCCAAGAACTGTTCACGTTAACACTTGTGGACAACAAGAAAATGTGAATGGTATCTGGACACCAACATAATGTACATGTTCTTGCTTCCAGTTAATTGATACTTTTGCTCTGAGTTGACTAGATAACTGGCCAGTTAACAGGAAACCAGAAAATGCACACTTTGTTCATTACAATTTTTGTATTCGATACCTTTGATTCGATGCCGATACCATTTTCCTTTGAATACCGAGTAAGTGTCTGTGGAAAGTATCGACACCAAAAGTACTAGGTATCAAAACAGAAGTATCGATATTTTACTTGTATCGCTATATCCCTAGTAAAAATTCGCTGTAATTTTAATTTTTATCGAATTTTTATTTTGGATAGATATTTTTTTTTTTTTTGTCGGGGCGGGCACACCCTACTGGAGCACTCAGACTCAAAAACAGGTCCATTGTACAACCAAGCAGAGAACCTCATTTTAATGTGTTTTTTTCGTCTTTTGTAAAAAGACGAGTAGACGCTTCAGTGATGAAGAGTTTAGGTCATCAGCACTCACCAGATCAGCACCGAAAATCTGCCACCTGATCCCAGCAAAGGCAGGACAATCACATAGGAAGTGTTCCGCAGTGTCATCGCCCTCTCCACAGGAGTTGCAGACAGGGGTAGCGCTCAAACCTAGCACATGGAGGTGCTTGCCAAGTGACCCGTAAGAGCGCCAGTAAGTTGTCTGCAGTCTTTTCTGCTAAGAGATTGCAAGAAAGCCGCGGATTTCTTACATATGACGGGGACCATTCGTTTAGTCTGCCTGCATCCTGGAGAGTCACGCCACCTTCGATTGTGTTCACTGAAAACCCAGTCGTCAATGGAAGCCCTAACCGAGGACGCTGGCAAACCCAACATGGGTTCAGGTCCAGAGAAATCCTTTTCTGAGCCTTGTCTAGCAAGCTCGTAAGAGATCTCATTTCCTGTTATCCCTTTGTGTCCTGGGACCCAAACAAGATTCAGTGAGTTCAGCCTTCCTACCGAATTCAAGGAAGTTTCCATTCTCGAACTATTTTGGAAGTGGTTAAAAGACTGAGCAAGGCCTTAAGCGCAGACGCAGATACTTCGCCCCTTCCACCTGTTGTTACCAATATAGTCCGCAGCCATTAGGATAGCATATATTTCTGCCTGGAAGACAGATGTGTGTTTTCCCAATGAGAAGTGAAGCCTCATGTTGTCGCATTCCATTAAAACACCAGCACCAGACCCCTGTCCAGTTTTAGAGCCGTCCTTGAAAATGCAACTACATTCCTTTCCTGGCTCAGACTCCTGCCAAAGCCAATCCTGAACATGGGGAAAGTTGACTTCAAATTTGCACCGCAGCCGTAATTCAGGTGTCATTGCATCAGATGGCATATCCATGAGACGGGGGTCGTAGGATAATCGTCGCGCAACGTCATCAAAACTCCAGTGCGAATCGTGCCAGAAACCACTTCTTTTTAAACAGAAGATGTTCATTATTAGTTCATTGTAATTCCCCTTAGAGTAGTCGTACCATCTAACATCGTTGCTAGTTAGCTGGTTCTTGCTCGAACCAGTGTGTGCTCCTAATGAATCACATTAAGTCCATCAGTGAAGCTTGCTCTAGCTCACCCAATTCTCCAAAGAGTTTGTTTCCCATATGTAGGAAGTGACAATTTTTTGAAATTTCGATAAATGCAGGTAATAGGACTTCGATAAATGTATTTAGTGACAATGACTCCATTTTTATCTTTGAACCATCGTTGACTACGCTTTTCATCAACTCACCGTTCTTCCATCTTATAATGGAGAAATCCACAGGGAATCTAAGGTATTAGGTGGTGAGTAGGATACTTAGCCAGTTCTCGTGGTAATACGTCCGAAAGTTAGCTGTGTTGACTGTGCGACTTAGTAGTCTAGCATATAAATTCGTTAAGCCTTTATGCACTACACCATGCGATGCTTTTAATCACCCTTATTCTCATAGTCATGTAACCTGAAAAATAAAGTGACAACTACAAATTTCTATTCTTTTAGTCGGTTCAAGTGGCACACAAAAGTGAAGCCACAAAAGTTCTGTTCATGCATTGAAAGTTCGTATAATGTTAGACGTACCGGAACTGACCTGAAGTAAAATGAAATGGTAATATGTCACTTCGACCAGGAGAATAAGAGTGAATACATAGATCCGAGGGTATAAGGTGTAAAAGCACACTTAACACACTTAATGAAGAATATAATATCTGCACAACCTGTGGCTCATCGGCTGAGAATGTAATTTAATTTAAATTTAAAAGTTGAATGAAAAAAAAAGAAGATGACAAGAGGTTCTTTTTCATAATCTGCTCTTAGGAGAGGCGAACCTATAACGATGTGCAAGCATTCAGATTCAATAGCCGTACATTAAAAGATTATGGAAGACGTCAGGTGTACATAAAGGTTATGGACCCTAGCGCCTTAAATTTGAAAAGATCATTCTTCAAAACCATTTGAGATATCAAAAACTGATAGTGGAACTTCTGGGAATCCATCTTCCTCCATATAGACTTGTAGATTAGAAGTTTGTTTTGTCTTAAACTACTTATACTGTTTTAACTCTTAAAAGTGTAACGGATATTAATGAGTGAAATATGCATGGAAAGTCCATTGAATCTACAATACTATTCAAACAGTATTCATTTGTATTTGCCAGAGGACTTCAAAGTCAATATTTTTTCACAATTTACTTGCTGCATTCAAAATCCTTCCCAATATTTTGCTCTTTCTTACTTACATGGTTTCATTAAAGTTGCCAATCGATCCAAGTTAGGTGAATGAGTTGGGGCTGGACTATTCTACGGATTACCAGTTAGTACGGCAAAAATTGCTATGGGGATAGGGACAAGGTATCATATGCAGAATACGCAACGAATATATACGCACAGCGACCACCAGACAATCAAGTTTCAGCTACGGCCCAGTCCCATTGAAAATAGAGGAGAGCAGAGAAGGCAGCCCCAGAAAAGGGGATGGGAACCAAACACTCTGGACATTGAAGTACTCGATCTGATGTTTCAAACTATATCCCTTTTGGATCAGCCGCCTACAAGGCGAACCAGCTCACAAGAGGACTAGCAAAAGCCTGTGATGCGCCCATGCAATCAGTACACTGGTAGAAAGATGAGATAGCCCGACTGCCCGCAGAGTGCACCAGGGTGCACCGATTGTACCAGCGCTCCAGGGAACACAGCAGCTACGGAGTAACTACAATTAAAAACAATAAAAAGAGAAGCTTCGTCGAAATGAGCAACGAAGCCGATCAAAATCCGTGGGCAAAAGCCTACCAAATAGTTATGATGAACTTGAAGGGTGGCCGAAAACCCTCGCCTACGTCCACAGTGTTTCTTGAAAACGTGGTCGCTGTACTTTTTCCACAATAACAGGGAATAAAGGAACAAACTGAGAGGGTAAATACGACCAATACCAATACCCCTCGTCACCACATAAGATGTCCTGCACGTCTGCATAAAAATCAAGGACCAAAAAGAGCCTGGTGTCGATGGAATCCCCAACATTGCCTTAAAAGCAGCAATTAATTAGCGCCCACACATCTTCGCAGAAATATACAACACTTGTCTCAAGGAAGGAGTATTCCCCGACCAGTGGAAGACACAAAAACTGGCCCTCACACCAAAAGGTAATAACCAACCGCAGGATCCCTCATCGTATAGACCTCAAATGCATGTTGGACATCTTGGGGGAAATACTGGAGCGCATCATAAGTGACAGATTGGAGAGTGCAATCGAGGAGGCAAGAGGCCTCGCAGACAGTAAGGTTTCCGTAAGGCACGTTCTACGAATACGCCATCGACGAAGTCATGAATACGGCAAAAAAAAAGCCATCGAAGAAAGACGATGGAAGGCCGGCAGTAAACAATACTGCGCAATCATCACGCTGGATGTCAAGACGCCTTCCACACCGCAAACTGGAGAAACATATTACGAGCACTTACCGCCAAGAGAGTACCAGATTACCTGCAGAAGATAATGACGGACCATTTTAGAAATAGGATACTGTACTACGACACCGACGATGAAACGAGGCAGTATAACGTCACAGGCGGCGTTCCCCACGGTTCCGTACTAGGTCCGCTACATTTGTATGATGACGTCCTCAGACTTCGAATCCCGAGCTCTTCGAAAATAATTGATTAAGCCGACGGCACAACAATCGTTGTAGTGACCAAACTCCTTGAGGAGTTGGAGCATGACTGCAATGAAGCTATCAGGATGGTCCAGGACTGGCTAGTACGTATGGGCCTACAACTTACAGAAGAAAAGACAGAAGTAATAGTTCTTCCTATTATTATTCTTCTTTGATAATTTTTAGAACCTGAAGTTTGGCTGTGATCTTTGGTAGTTCTTTAATATTAACTTGCCGCACGCCTAACGATTTCTTTTGAGAATTCTAGTACTTAAACTGTTGTCAAAGTCTAATGTTGGAATCAGGTAGTCGCTTTCTGAAGCCCCTACTACGACAATAATATAAATGGAACCATAGTACGATGTTGAAAACACTTCTGCTTCATTGACTCTAAATGTGGATTAAGCCATTCTACGATTGCAGCAGAGGTACACAGAGACTAAATTTAGGATAGCCCATATGCCTAAATGTAGCTGCTGTAGGACCTTTGTCAGGCCGAATGCTAGAATGAATCATTTAACCACGGTATACAGGCATTGCATTATACACATTATCATCTTTGCAAATAACCCAGTCCGACTACAGTAGGCGGTGGAGGAATGGTTAACTGAACTTAAAAGAAAAAGTATTACGGTGAATGTCAATAAGACTAAAGTGATGTGGGTCTCTAAAGAAGACAGATTGGAGGAGAATCTCACCATAAAGTGCGACGGAAAAGTTCGGGGAAAAGTGGAAGCCTTAGAATAGCAACCTGCAATGGAAGAATCGATCAGGCAATATCGACTTGCTACCAAATTAGTAGTACAACAGTTAATAAACGTGAGATAAGCTCACTAACCAAACTGAAGTTGTACATTGCAGTAATCGTGCCAATAGCTATATATAGGACCGAGAGCTTACCTCTATTGGATAAGCACTTAAGTAAGTTTCAAGCTGCAGAAATGAAATACTTAAGAAGGTCACAGGGAAAACTAGAAGAGACAAAATAAGAAATTAACGAATAAGAGCAGAAGTTGATCAGAAAAAACAATCCATCATAGAGATAATAGAGGAAAGTCAACCAAAATGGTTTGGGCACGTGCAAGCTCATGGACGAGACAAGAAAAGCTAAACAAGTAGCTGAAATTAACGTTGAAGGAACTGCACTAAGAGGTAGATGAGGAGAGATTGCCGAGACCGGAACCAGTGGAAGGAATGAATACTCCGAGCTTACCCGGCACCTAACAGCAAATGGGGAATGCCCTTGCCCTTTTAATACGATCATCAATGTTCTTTTTTCATCTATGCCTGAAATTTGAAATCAAACCCACAAATTGCACGGGGGTAATCTTTTCATTCTAATTATTTGAAAGGTTAATCCCCAACATTGGCCGCTGGTATAAGTATTTAACAAAAGTCTTCGACGCAGAAGAAATGTGTCTGATGTAGTACGGATTCAATGGACCCGCCAAAATGTCTCCATGAGTCCTTCTTTGCGAATGCAGTCCCTGTCAGTTCCACATTTTCTTTGTAATTAAACCATTCAATAGCCCTTTACTTAACGCGGTTCTGAATTAACCGTGAGCTGCAAATCATGTTTTTTCGCCATTAACCGAGCAGGATCTTCTAAATGACTGGGTGCCAGACAACCTTTGACTTTAGTAACAATTTCTGCCGTGGTAAAGGGGAAATCCGCTAAGGAGCATTATTTAACACCAAGGCCAATGCGAACAACTACCCAGCACAAGGACTTAACACACAAAGTGAGCGGACAGTTCGCGTCTGGCCAGTTTTCATCTACCCCCAGATCAAGAACGCAGGATTGTAGGATATCTCCTGCAATGATACCGCAATAAGCCATTCAACATTCTAACACGCTATTTTAGGTTAGGTTAGGTTTGATGGGTTGACGTAGAGTGTGAAACAAACTACGCCACACTTAGATCAGTATAGATCCATTGTGAGGCTCAAGGAGTAAAGCTTCCCCACTCGAGAACTCTATGGGTCCTTAAACCAATCCGATGCATTTATAAATTTAGTAATCTTATTTACCGATACATTTGATAGTTCTTCTAAGTCTTGGAAGAAATATTTCCCTAGTATTTTGAATCTAAGGTGGTAGAGTCCTGGACAATGGAACAGGAAGTGAGGTGTATCTTCGTGTACGTCTTCATTGCCACAGTCTCTACATATATCTTCTTTGCTTATTCCCAATTTCTTGTATGATAATGTAACAAGTTGTGTCCAGCTATCATCCCCACTAAACCAAATAAGATATATCTGTTGAAGTGTAGGATTTGCTCTGTACGATTTTTATCGTAGAGCGGCCAGAGTTTTTTTTGTAATCATACAGGATTCTAGTGATCTTCATCTATTATTTGCTTTGCAATCATTTTATTTCTAACTTCTAGGTTCAGGTTGCAGGGTGGTGTCTTAATTGACGGGTCAGCTCGTTCAGGATTTAGAGCTGAACCCTCCGTTGCCAGCTCGTCAACTTTTTCATTTCCTGAAACGCCATTATGTCTGGGTACCCAGCAGAGCTTTACATTGTGTTGCGTACCAAGAACCCGCAGCTCTTCGCGACAGCAGCGCACAAGCTTCGATTTTATTTGCGTGGCGGAGATCTCTTTTATCGCTGCCTGGCTGTCAATGAAAAATGTAATATCATCTGGTGGTATAGCTTTCATTGCAGCGTCCCGGGCAGCAGTTGTCACCGCCAAGACCTCCGCTTGAAAAACACTGCTATAGTCTGGAAGCCGAATTGACTTGTTCAAATTGAGTTTTCCAGAAAAAATCCCTGCACCTACTCCCACGTCCATCTTGGATCCATCAGTGTAGATGGAGATGGAGTTGTCATTTAGTGGGATATCAGTTTCCCATTCCTCTCGACTCGGAAATGAACTAGAAAACGGCTTATGAAAGTCTAAATAGGGCACTATGTAGTCTGTGCTAACATCTCCGCCCATGTATCTGTGCATGCCCCATCAGGCTTGACCTCCAACCTTCAGATTGGCTTAATCTTAGAGCACTTCTAGCTGCAGATTCCTACGCAAATAGATCTAAAGGTAATAGATTGAGTATGGTCTCTAATCCTGCAGTTGGTGTGGTTCTCATAGCTCCTGTGACACCAATGCACGCCATTCTTTGTACTCTGGTTAGTATCTTGAGGTTTGTCTCCTTACTTGCGGCTGGCCACCATACTAGGCTGCCGTATGTCAATATAGGTCTCACAACTGCTGTGTAGAGCCAGAAAATGACTTTTGGTTTGGGCTCCCAAGTTTTTTCAAATATTCTGCTACAAGTATAGAGAGCTATCATAGCTTTCCTTGGTCTCTCCCTTGTGTTTAGTCCCCAGTTTAGTTTCTGGTCTAGTATTAACCCTAGATATTTAGCTCTATCAGGAATTTTAAGAGTGCCGTCAATGGATGGAATTTTGAATTCTAACACGCTAACACAACAATATCACCCTGCCTTCCCATTGGTTGATGCAGTTGAGGTCGAATTTCCGCGATTATGATCAATTATTGCGCGGGTAAGCGCCTTTTCTATCAGTTTCCCTTATTCGACGGATTGTCCCAGGAAATTAAAGGTATTCCTCATCTGAGGATCTGCTTCTCATGGATGCGTTTAGGCGTTTTGGCTGAACAAAAGTGCCTTAATGACAGAGCATTGCCCTTGATTTGATCACCACTTTGGCCTTTCCACTGGGATCCATCTCAACCTACGACATTCATATACTTAGTTGATATTGATTGCTAGTTTAGCCCCGTTCTGGGATTTCCAAGTAGTTGCTTCAGATACAATAGCTGTATATATTTGATACAAAAAAAAAAAAACACCTTTATGTAGAAAATATATTCCTTTTATTTTCAACGTACTCAATGTAACCATAATCTACAATTTCGCAAGATAAGACAGTCAAATTTCAGCAAAAATTAAGTTCATGGTTCAAAAGAGATAAACTCTATCATAAAACGTAAACCTACATCCATATGTACTCGTATTTGTAGATAAAACAAAAATTATAACAAACTCTTTCTCACTTAAAGCGCTCGATCGTAAAGTTCTTTTTTATCGTTGGTTGGTATTTTTTTTTTACAAAAGAAAAACCATCTCATTCAAGTGCGTCACATTCTCGCCAGCTTAGATAGACTTCGCTCCATTTATTGGATTACTGGTGCATTAAAGATATATTTTTTTGTTTCCTTTCATTTGGCCCATAAAAATCATTGATGTGAGTGCGACAATTAGCGATAAGATAATCAATATTCTATGGGGGCTTGGTAGATGGAAAAGCCACACAAATTGTGCACACTTTGCGTCACGATAACTGTATGTAGGCGATATAATAGTGTGATTCATTTCATTATTTGTAAATAAATTATCCAATCAGCAGTAAAGTAATTATCGATTGCTAATTAGCGGTGAAGATTTTCTTTGGCGATACGTGACCTACGGTGCGTCCCTTCAGGGCCATTAGACGTTTTTTTTTTATTCACAACCTTAAATAAAAGGTTTTCTTTCAAAATTATGATGAATATGTATATTTAAACAAAATAACCCAAATAGACAATATTTGTGGACTGAATTCGTTGACATTACTTTGGGGAAATTAATTATGTTTACACAAAGGGGTGGAAAAGTTTTTCAGTTAAGAGACATTACTGGTGACACTTTTCTAATTTATGCGAACGTTCTTATCGCCATTGTGTTGTCGTCTGTATTGAAAACAAAGCCTTGGTAAGAATCAGGATGCCTGAATTAAAGAAGGAAAAATAAAGGACGTAATTAAATTTACTTAGGTTTTTGTTGTTTTAAATAAACTTCCAGAAAAAAACAGGTCGCAAATTAAAAGCGAACTTTGTTTGTGCAAAATTGTATCACGAAATCATTTAAACGTTATGTTATAGGCAATTCGGTTGACAACTTGATGAGTTTTTTTTTTATGTATTTCGCTAACATAAAATATTTAACGGTGCGAGAGTAATATCTTTTGTCGCACGTGTGTGTTTTCACTAAGGCACTCTTCCTTGATTCTAGGTGGCAGTGGAAGAATTCTTCAAATGGAATCGACAGTATCATATGCAATTCCAGGCGTGTCGAACTACATGTTTAGTGATTTGAAGCTCAGGTCTGTAAGGATTTTCAGGACTGGTTTTTGATGTCGATGTTGGTTTCTGATATCAGCTTGCCCGGGCCCTTGTTCTATTCGTTTGAAATAACTGGCCCTCCAGATTGTGAACCAGAATTCTTTTTACATGGTAAGGCTATACCGGTGCAATCATAAGCTTAGCATAAGGATAACTTAACTTCTGACAAACGACCACAGAAATGGGATGATACACGTGGGATGATCGGACTATCATAACCGAAACCCTTGGTGTCAAAAAAGAGCTACTACAACGAGGCGCGCTGTTATATGATTTCTTGAACATGGCAAGATAAAGTATGTGCGTATATGTACATATGTTTGTTATTAGCAAAAAGAAAATTACACACCCACGACTAGGCAGAACGTCTACAAAGTCTTTTAGTGCAATTTTCAGGTACTAGAAAACTTTCTCTACCTACCTACCTTTAGGCTTTTCTCTTAAAGACGAAATTGAGCCCGTACTCAATAACAGTGTGGGATTTCCCATTAAACCCACGTCTCCTCCTACCTCTAGACCTCGTGGCACTGCCGTCAAGCATTTCATTGCGAGGGGGACTTCAGCCTTAGGTACTCGACTTAGATGTTTTGGCAGCCCGCTGCGCTGCGTTTCATTGTCGCTCCTGTATTCTCTACTCCTTCATAATGTTTGTCAGAGTGTCGCTAAGTGATCCCCAAGCCTCCTCTCTGCTCATTTTGTACATTGGTCCACCGATGTTGAGCATGATGCTTGTCAGGGCAGTTGTTGCTTTTGCTGCCTTCTCAGCTGCATGATGCAGATGTCTGTCCGTCTGTACGTGAAGGGTGTTTTTTTTTTAAGAGGTACCGGGTTTCCGATAGGGATAACTGTCAAACTAGCTGTCATTTTTTTAAGTGTCAATGTTTTTTTTTTGTATTCAGTAAAGTCTAACAATTCATCATGGATAGATTTACATCGCAACAACGTTTCCAAATCGTGGAATATTATTTCCGAAATCAAGAGTTGAGTTACACAAACTTAGAGCACTTCGTCAATTTTATGGACCAAATACTCGACCATCTGAACGTGTTAATCGTCGCATTGTAGATAGATTTCGCACTAATTTAACGCTACATGACATTAGGCCAAAAACAAGAATGAGACTAGTGCGTTCCAAAGAAAAGTCGCCGCAATTGAGGCCAGTGTTAATGAAGACCCGAATTTGTCAGTTCGCAGGCGTGCACAGGAGCTTGGACATTGTCCGTCCACAACTTGGAAAATTTTGCAAAAGGATCTTGGTCTTATCCCTTACAAGATTCAATTGGTGCGAGAATTAAAGCCGGACCTTCGCTGAATGGGCTCAAAACCAATTGCAAGATGATCTGGAATTTTATGGCAAAATTGTGTTCAGCGATAAGTTTCACTTTTGGCTCAATAAGCAAAATTGCCGTATTTGGAGTGAGAGCAATCAGCAAGTGACTCTTCAGATACATCCAGAAAAATGTACTGTACTTGTATAGTGTTGTTTACCCGCTGGTGGCATCATCGGGTTTTATTTCTTTAAAAACTGAGGCAGGTGCTCGAGGTACAGTCAATGGTGGATACAGAAAGATGATCACGTTATGTGGTTTTAGCAGGATGGGCTACGTATCATACTGCGACCAATACCATCGATTTATTGAAGTCAAAGTTTGATGAGAGAGTGATTGCAAGATTGGGACCCGTAAATTGGCCACCAAGATCTTGCGATCTAACGCCGCTCTATTTTCTACGCGAAATTTATATGAATTAACCAGCAACGATTAAAGCTTTGGAAGACAATATACGGCGCGATATTGCAGATATAAGGCCCAAGATATTGAAAAATTAGTCCAAAATTGGACTGACAGGATACGCTTTGCCCGAAATCATATTTAAATGTTAAATGATAAAAAATTATCTTTAGCATTTTTTTTTGATCAAAAGCCAAAGAACCTTTTAAAAAACACGCTATGTGCGCTGGACTGCAGCCTAAATGGCTGGACGGATTATCTTCAAACTTCGCAATTCGAGGAAATATCGGAATTTTCATTCTAACCTCAAAATTAACGCTACTTTACTAATGGACGATTTTGTAAAAAAAAAAAATAGATTTTCCCGAAAGCAACTCCAACGATTTTGTTTAAATTTAATATTTGAATTACTGTGGACATATGCCATTGGAAATATGACAAGTATTGGTCTTAATACCATACTTTGTTTTAGCAATAAAAATTACTTTGTATCCCTATTAAAAGTATTTCTTAATTTCCTGTCGTCATAACTTTTTGGGCGACCCATAAAAGATACGACAGCATTGAACTACGGTGCAGCCCTGCATTGAGACAGCGGCCGTAATATCAGATTTAAATACAACCGTGAATATAATAGAGATATATGTATATGAATAAAAAATAATAAAGATGTATGTATAGGTCTATGAATAAAAAAAATTTACGGAGTCTTAAAATGTATTTCGTGCGACCTTCTTTTGTTTCAAAAATGATGAGAGTCTATCCTCTTCAAGTATTGGTCAATACTCTGAGTCTCTCTTAAAGACCTGCTACCCTGTTTGTTAAAAAAAATACGAGAATAAATATTTATTCATCTTTAACCACAACGAATGGCATTCATGCGAAAATGATGTATGAGCATGCAGTTGACATGAATAGAAAGAACAAATACACATTTTTTTCTATCATAATGCATTTCCCCCCGTTTAAAGTGGCTTTCAGATTTTATTAAATACTATGGTGTATTTTGTTCTCTTGTCCATTCAACTATCGTAATTTTACATTATTTTAAATTCTATGGAATATTCTACAAAAGCTTTCTGTTCTCAATGTTCAACTCAATAGTTCTGCTTACACAGCTCTTTTTTTGTAAACTAATTATCATGTTCATTAGTATGCAATTTTCCAGAGCACTGCAAACCACACTAAACAATGAAATCATGCATAACTTTAATAATTTGAAATCCATCTCGCACAATGTACGAGTAAGTACAAATTTGAAATGCAGAATTTAATTTACTTTTGTAAATAAAATGGTACGCTGAATTAGTTTTTATTACTTAATGTTTGAAAACTTATACTCGTACATACTCGTATAACCTAGATAAATACAATTTCCAGAAACAACGTTATTGAACGGAATACTAACAATTATTTGAGTGAATAGATAGTGTACATCAAAGTATGCAAGTACCTCGCGAAGTAGGTCATTGAACGAACCCTTCGGTTCGAAGACAGCAGACAACTTGTTCAGTTCAGTTATTCAATTATTAAATCTACATAATGAATATTTAAGGACGAGAATATTAAGGACAGTGGTTTTTGAGGGATACAAACAAAAAGAATCACTTTCCTGTCATCTTTTTGCCTGTGTGTTTAAACCCTATTCAAAATTCTTCTTCAACCCAAAGTCATTAAATATTTAAGAAACTGAAAATAAAATGTATTGACACCTTTAGACCCAGATTAATTATGAAGTTAGGTAATTCAAAAGAGCAATTAAAACTTTAAAAGTATTAACCCTAATGGGATCAACATTTATCTTTCCTCGACATAAATATATACATATTTCATTTCACCACTTTGAAAGCCAGAAAACCCTTAAAGCGACCACAAGGAGCCGAGTATAATATAAATAAACATTTAAGTAGCATTTAACCTTTAAATACATTACGAGTAAACTTGGTAAATGAAAGGAGGCACCTTTCATAAATATAAAAGATGCCCTTCTGGCATCCACCTGCCGGCACCATGTAGCTTGACGGTACTGGAAATGAAGGTAAAAGCATTTGAATACCATTCGATAATATCGATAGGTACTAACTGCACTGTATGAGATTTTGACAGCTGAACAAGTTGACACATCCATTAGAAAAGATTCGACAGCAGAAAACGTTTCATTGCTCACTTCGCTAGTCTAGATCCAAGTTCCTATTTTGAAGTATCCCATTTCACGATTAGAATAATGACTATGGTAGGTAGAAGTGGTAATTCGAGCGGTCTTGCTTCATGTCTAATTACCGCCATTGGTGCGCCGTTTTGAAACCATATCTCACATCTCAATAATACCTTTTGGGGCTCAAGACTAACAAACACCAAAGGTAGAGAGCTATATTCAGTAGAACAAGCATTTAATTGTGATTTCCATTCAAATGCTACGAGCATACCAACACACTGGCCGGTAGATCAGATTAAAATCCCAGACCTATGTAGGAAAAGGAATATATGATAACTACATTTATGTAGAAAATGAAGATGATCTGTTGTCAGATCATTCTCCTGTTCTTATGACGATTAGTGTTAGTATACTGGAAACTGAAAGTCAATCACGTCTTATAAAGCATAAAACAAGCTGGTTCCTATTCAGACAAACATTATAAGATAGCATAAACGTACAAATTGGGGATCTGCATGGCGATTGATCGGGAAACTATTGACTGTCCAAAACATGGATTGGACGCTACTGGTCCAACAATCAAGTTCGTAATGTTGTGCTTGCTTTACCCCCTCGCGGTGGTCCCCGGGCAACTGCATGTATAAATCCTTATACATGTAGGCCAAAATTGCAAGCGCGAGATTGTCTAGGGTCTTATGCCTAGGCTAGGTAACCTGGGACAGCAACCCGCGTTACCAAAACTTTAACCGCTACGGAAACCGACACAATGCCTCGGATAAGGACTGATAACACGTTGACGACCTTTGGCTATCGTACCCGGACTAAGATTGGTTTCGGGAATGTGAAGACGCTCCTTGACTCTCAGAGTGAAGGACTTCAGAACGCCAGATTCCTTCAATTGGACCATGAGTTCATGCGATATAGGTTGGGCATATTGGGAGTAAGCGAGATAAGATGGTTAGATGCGGGTGAGTACCAATCCCCAACGCGTAACACTGTATTATTCTACATCGGAAGACCATCCGGAAGCCCCGGTGAATATGGAGTTGGACTGCTGCCAACGCCAACAGCACGCAGAGGTCTAATTTCCTGTCAGCCTCACGGTGATAGGATTTTAGCGGCCAGATTCCGGACGAGAGTACGTCGCGTCACCATTATACAGTGTTACGGATGGTTCGTCTGAGGAAGAAAAGGAGACCTTCTACAACCAGTTGGGAGCTGTTCATAATGCAACACCTAACGGCGACATTTTTATTGTGATGGGGGACCTGAATGCCAAGGTAGGCTGCGACAACGAAGGGCTCAAACATGTTATGGGACGGCACGGACTAGGCAATCGCAATGACAACGGCGAAAGATTTGTTGACTTTTGTAACGCAAATCGCCTTGTCATAGGTGGCACCATCCCGCCGACATGGGGTTGGTACGAGATCACCATCTTATGATAGCTACTCTCCGATTACGCACTACTGCCGTTCGTAGATCTAACGACACAAGAATACCTAGGTTCAACGTAGACCGACTGAGAGTTCCCTCAGTGCGCCAAGAATTAAGGGACCATCTCTCACGTGGAGTGGAAACAATCAGCAGCTCACTACCCGCCACCATTCGCATCAGGTGCTGAAAGGATTGTCGGTCGAATGTAGGGAAACCATAGGGCGTGGCTTACCGAGGATACCTGGAGAAAGATCAACGAACGAAAACAGCTAAGAGCTCGAATTGCAGCAACTCCAGCAGCAGGGAGGATCGAGCTTGAGTCCCTATATCGAAAGAAGATGAGAGAAGTACAGCGTAGCGTGAGACGTGACAAGCGCAATTACATCAATGCGCTGGCTACGAAAGCAGAAGAAGCAGCAGCGAGGTGCGACAGCAGAAACTTTTATAGAATCACTAAGGAGCTTGTTGGTGGCCGAAGCTCTACTAAACACCCAGTGAAAGGCTTAGACGGTTTGTTGCTAATATCGAATGAGGATCAACTGAAGAAATGGAAGGAGCATTTTGCTTCGGTTCTAAACCGAGTATTCGCCAGCAATATGCACCCAAGTCAGACTGAAGTGTCCGTAGAAAGAAATTTCCGAATTCGCACCACAACCCCCGGTAAGGAGGAGATTATTACCGCAATCAAAGCACTGAAAACTAATAAGGCGGTAGGACTTGACGGCATACCTGCGGAGCTTTTTCAAGCTGCGCCAAGAGCATCGGCAGAGCTACTGTTCCCACTTGTCGGGAGAACATGGGAAGCCGAGAATTTTCCGGATGAGTGGAAAAAGGGAATGATCGTCAAGCTCCCTAAAAAAGGCAACCTAATACAGTGCGAAAACTGGAGAGGTATCTGCGTGCTGCCTGCTGTGGCTAAGATAATAGCTAGAATCATCCTGGAGCGAATCAAAGAACACCTTGAAGATATACTCGATGCCGAACAAGCAGGTTTCCGCTCTGAATCCTCCTTCACCAAATGAAAGCAAATGTGGAGAAGGAAGCAGACGTCGTTTGGCTGAATTAACGTGGCAAAAACAAAAATGATCAGCCTAGGACCAGACTCATCAACTCATATATGCATTGCTGGACAAACGGTTGAGAGAGTAAAGTATTATCTCAGCCGAATAGGTAAAGCAAAATCTGCGTTTGGGATGCTATCCATAGTTTGGCGAAGTAATGCAATTAGCTTAAACACCAAGCTACGACTGTTCCGTCCCAACGTTGAATCCGTGCTGCTATATGGATGTGGTACCTGGAGAGTGACCGTCACTATCACTTAAGGATATTCTGGCCAAACCGTATCTCTAACGAACAGCTTTATGAGAGAACGGGCCATGAACCTATAGGCACAACCATACGACGACGAAAGTGGCAGTGGATCGGTCACACTCTCCGAAAGGGTGACAGGTCCATAGCTAACCAAGCGATGCAATGGAACCCGCTTACCCAGGATGGCAAGATACGCGGCGGTCCTAGAAGTAAGTGGCGCAGAACAGTTGAGAATGAAGCACGACAATTGGGAAAGAGTTGGGGAGAGCTGAGGCACATTTCCAGATATCGCACACGATGGCGCGTAGGCATTGTAGAGGCCCTAGGACCCACAAGGGGATACAGGACATAAGTAAGTAAGTAAGTATAAACGTACAAATCCCAATAAAACCCTCATTTCAATTAGAATAAGAAATTGAGCTATTTATTACAAATATCCAGCAAGCAGCATTGATAAGCACTCCTATTTGTCAAAAGAAGAGGAATGTAGACATAAACTATCCATTTGCAGTTAAAGAATTAATCAGGAAAGAGAGCTAAACCCGTAAAACTTGGCAAAGAATTCGAACACCTCATAATAAATAGATTCTTTAGGCATTGTGCAATGAACTCGAAAGGCTTCTAAAAATTGTAAAGAATGAATCAGTTGGCAGATACTTGAATAATCTATAAGCCCATAAGGATACAGAATATTCGCTATGGAAAGCTGTCAAATCCTTAAAAAAAAACCAGCAAAACAAGCACCGCTCATTAAACAAGAGAACGGGTATAGAGCAGGAAATGCCAAAGAAAATGCTAACCTCTTCGCAGATCACCTGCAGGAAACCTTTCAACCATTTCCTAGGCAAACAGCAGACGAAAATCTATTTCTGCAACACAGAAATGATCACAGGAACATACAGCATGTAACATTACAAGAACTAAAATATGAAATTAAGAGTAACATACGAGTAAATGCAAAAAAAAAACACCGTGCTACGATTTAATAACAGCACAAATGTTAAGGGGTCCCCGGCTAAAGTTAAACGTAAACTATTACAAATAATTAATGCAGCACTCAAGCTAAAGTATGTTCCGATGCAATAGAAGGTGGCTGAAGTAATTATGGTTCTGAAAAGAAATCATATAGACCGATTGCGCTCCTACCCGTAATATCAAAGCTATTTGAAAAACGGCTTTTGAAAAGACTTAAGCCAAGAATAGAAGAAAGAAATCTTGTACCTTCCCACCAATTTGGGTTTAGAGAGAAACACTCTACTGTGCAACAAGTGCGTAGAATTGCGAGTACAGTAGAAAAAGCACTTGAGAACAAAAAAAGGCTGTTCAGCCATCTTTCTAGACGTAGCACAAGCAGTTGATATGGTCTGGCATCGAAGACTAGAATTTAAACTCCCCGAAGAGTTCTACTTGATTCTTAAATCTTATATCGCAGATCGTTACTTTCGAGTAAGATATAAAGCTGATTACTCTAATTTAAAGAAAATATCTGCAGGAGTTCCACAAGGAAGTCTCTTGGGACCAATTCTTTTTCTCCTTTATACAAGACGCCTACCTCAATAGGAAGGAGCTAACTTGGCGACTATCGCTGACGATACCGCAATTATGACTATTGACGACAATGCTGATGAAGCAGCGAAAAAATTACAAAAGGTCATTAAATCTGTGAGTGATAGAACAACAAAAATGGAGAATAAAGCTTCATGAAACTAAATCTATCCATATTAACTATACTAACAGAAGAATAAATACTGTAAGAGTTAATATTGGTGGAAAAGAAGTTCCGTACGCAAATACTGCTAAATTTTTGGGTATAACACTTGTCGCCAAGCTCAGATGGAAGGAGCATGTCCAAAAAAAAAGAGGAGCTAAATATCAAGACTCAGATAAATGCATTGGTTAATGTGAAAGAATTCCCAGCTATCAATTGACAACAAACTGCCATTATATTAGCAATTTCTGGACGTATGGGACACAGCTTTGCGGTTGTACCAAAAAGACAAATCTAAGAATGAACAAACATTCCAAAACATAGTACTAAGAGGCATCTTTAATGCACCTTGGTATATAAGAAATGACAACCTCCACAGGGATTTTAAAGTAGAGAATGTTAGTGAAATTGTTAAAAAATATGCATTTAGCACTACCAACAACTCCAAGACTATGTAAATCCTAATGCAATACATGGTGTAAGAAAACACCAATACTATTAGATGGCTTTAAAGATTAAGACCGTATGACTTAATTTCTTAAGGAACAACTAAATATGAATATAAAAACATAGCCTTATTACATATATACATACACAGGTATATCTATAATCTGTAAATAAAATTTTAAGTACACTTAGTCACAAAATTAATTTCGGGGTCAGCTAATGAGCTTCACCCGTCCAAAACGTTAATGATATGGTACATATATTAGATAAAAGTTACTGGATGAGACTTCCTCTCAGTTGTAACAATAGTTGGTGTTTTCTGTTTGGGATTTTTTCCCACACTATGCAATCCATGGCTGAAAACCCCCCCGGAAGACTTTATGCCCTTGGCAGCATCGTCGGGAAATAGGGTTGGAAACAGAGGTAGTTTTAGTTAGGGTAAAAGTTCTACAATCTGGCTTTCGTTGCTTTCCACATTCCTTAAAAAAAATATCTCACATCTGTAAGAAATAAATACAGTATTGTTCGAAACCTTAGCAACTTTTTCCTCTGAATTATTCAAAGTCGAATATTTATGTATTTATTCTTTTTAATAAAAATAAGATAATTTTTATTTATTACATTAAGTACTTAGATAGGTATAGTAAAAACAAAAATCCAATATCAATTCATTCAAAGTAAATAAAAAATCAAATACAAATTCCTCTCAAAATGCAGCTGTTTGAAACCTAAGCAACTTTTAATATTTGGTGTGATAACCTTTATTTTTGAATACCTCCGCACATCTACGGGGCATAGACTCAATTAGGTTTTTTATTGTGAACGTTGGTATCAATTTCCATTCCGTTTTCAAACAAGTCATGAGCTCATCCTTATTTTTGAATCTTTGAGTCCCAACTCTACGCTTTAAGATACCAAAGAAATTTTCAATGGGATTTAAGTCGGGGGATTGGGGGGGCCACTCCAAAACTTGAATCCCATTGGTTGATAACCACTTTTTGACCAGCTTCGATGAATGATTTGGGTCATTGTCATGTTGAAACACCCATCGAAGTGGCATGTTCCATTCATTTAAGATGTTTCTGTAGACAAATCGATCCATTATAGTTCTTATTTAATGAAAAGGTCCAACTCCATTCGCTGAGAAATAAGTCCACACCATTACACTTCCTCCTCCATGCTTTACTGTGCCTTTGCAATACCGGGGATTCAACTTTTGACCCTTTCTTCTACGAACGTATTGTATTTGGTTTTTTATTTACTTTGAATGAATTGATTTTGGATTTTTGTTTTTATTATACCCATCTAGGTACTTAATGTAATAAATAAAAAATATCATATCTTTATTAAAAAGAATAAATACTTAAATATTCGACTTTGAATAATTCAGAGGAAAAAGTTGCTTAGGTTTCGAACAATACTGTATGAATGATTTGCTTAACGTACTGTGTCTTTTACTAACTAGAGCTGGAAATCTGCAACGGAAATCAACAAAAGTTTCATTCTCATTCTTAGCCTTACCACAGCGGAAGTGTGTCCTGTAGCGAATATCAAGTTTAGCTGCATAATTCTCAACTGGCCAGTGCTCCGTAATAATCGCTATAATCCGGGCGACATGTGTACGAATCTGGTTTATGAGTTCGTTTGTACTGGCCCTGTTATATGTAGGTGGGTCACAGTTGACTAGATGTGACGCAGCTGTTTAGTTTAATTCAGCTAAAATTAGGTTTTTATAAATTGTGTGAAAAGATATCTCATTCACATCTCGGTGATCTACTTCTGCAACTGAGCTGTGATGGGGTTTTCCCTTATAGTAGGAGCCTAATATGGCTTTAGTGGCGTCCTGACTATCTATGAATATAGTAATAATATTGGTTGTTATATCGTGTAGGCATCGCGAATTGCAAGTATTTCTACCTGGAAGCCACTAGCAAATATGATTTGAATATACGAGTACTCGTACCTATATTGATTGTCTCCGAGAATTTTTCTGCACCGATTCCTTTCTTCTACTTCGCTCTATTTAAGAAACCCATAGCAAAGTCTTTCCTAGAATTCAGCCTAGGGACGGGATAAGAGATATTGCAATCCCTGGTTGCGAGCATCAGTTTTCTTGCTAGCAAGAACGTACTTAAACTGTCCTACTTAACGTTCTTCCACTTCGTCCTATTTAAGAAACCCACAGCAAAGTGTTTCCTAGACATCAGCCTGTGGACGGAATGAGATAGCGAGCACCGGTTCCTGTGGTAGCAGGAAGGTACTTAAAGTGTGCTACTTACAGTTCTTTGAACCCTTTTTAGTTTGTCGATGTTGATGATTATTTTGGGGTGGAGCTCGATGAGGTACACTTATCTCAACACAATTGGTCTCCTGTGTTGCCGCTAAGTAGGGACGGGTGGATCACGAATAGAACCATTTATTTTTCGTAATGGAATTGTTAAAAGAGTCCCCGATGGCAGGAATAAAAAACGATTTTATTGTTGACCCTCGTGGTCGTACTTCTTTATTCTAACAATCAATCTCACAACGAATCGAAATGTGTCACACTCTGACACATTCTGACACCCAGTAGCCAGTAGCCAGTGGCTACGCTGGTTCTGCCACCACTGTCAGGGTTCAGTGTTGCCAGGTATTTTAACAGGAATTTTTGATTTTAATCGTGCAGGCGTTCTTAAGGTAATTAATATAATTGATTCATTGGTATACAACTTCTTGTAACATTTCTAATGTTGGTGAGTGCGGGCACATGCACAGGAAGTGGTTATTGTTTGCTCTATCTCCTCGTCATTGTTGGGAAAACTCTATCTTTGAACATGCCTATCTATCATACATTGTCCGGTTAAAATGTTGGCTAGGGTAGAACTTCAGAACTCCGCTAGAACTTCTCTGGTTTAGTATTGGTCATAGTATTCTAGCGTCGGTATAATAAACTTTGTCAGGCTAGTTTATCATCTTCGCAATTCCCAGGAATATTACAGCATAGCCTGGCTTGGATCTTATTCTGCTGGATGTGAATCAGCTGCGATAATACGAGTACATATACTCGTATTAACCACCAACCTCAGTTTAAAAACCGCTGTAAAGGTTCATGAGGTTAAAAGAGAGGTGAATGTCCAGGTTCTTCGAGAAGCCTCCGGTGCTGACTCTGTTTTATAGTTTTGGGCGTCTTCCCCTAAAATACTGCCAGCGATTCGCTGTAAAGGGCAGAGAAATGCGTTCACTCTAATGCGTCCGATATTAGCCGTGTTTCTTTGTCAAAATGATCCCCAATAGTACAAAATTGTAAAATACAAAATAGGATACCGTTTTTTTTTTCCCCCGTGAAATTTAATTGAGTGTTTTAGCTCAAGTTACTAAAGATGACGGTACATCGCCGGTAGGATACGGTGTTGTTCTCTCCATTGTACGGAGCTCCTCAGTTTTAATACTGAACTGGTAATACTATGCAGCTATTTATTCAAATGACTAATTTGTTAAGAGCACGATATTGGCAAGTGTCGCAGTGTCCAAAAATTGTATGTTTCCGAAAAATTATATATATTATATGTGGAATTCACAATCCCGTTTTCTATATAAAAAAAACTGAAGATTCACTTCACAACTTATTTTATTAATGGCTTAATGGCTTAACTAATGGCTTAACTAATGGCTTAATGGCTTCAGCTTTGCGCCCCTAGGTCTTCACTTATCTGTGGATGTTTGATGACTGACTCTTGCTCTATTGTCTACGTTCGTTCTTTCTCATTTGTCTCGTCGTTCGTTAGTATTTGTGTGTGTATCGGTCCGTTGGTTTATCGTTCGATCGTCTGGTGGTACGTTGCTGTTTGTGTATTTTAAGTGATCCACTTGTCCTTTGTCTTGTGTGCTGTTTAGTCGCCTGATCGCGCACAGTTGTTTGTCATGTCGCGTAATTTTGAAGTTTTTTTTTTTTTTTTTTTTTTTTTTTATAATTTGCGCGCGGCAAATGGGATATGAATACCATTAAATTATTTCAGGGCACGGGCGTTTGTAGAAATTGAGAGAGAGAGAGAAAGAAAGATTGGTGTAGTGAATTTGAAACTTAGGTGGTATTAAGTTTCAGTAAACTCCAAGGGTGGTGTCCAGATAACTGGGGAGCTTGTTTGTTTTGCTTTTTGTCATTGCTCATGATTCACAGTATTTTTTTCCCTCCACCTGATGTCATCATCACGATCAAGTTGCATTTAAGCCATATGACCACCCTACTGCCAGTGTTATGCCTTCACAGTAGAGTTGACTAAGCTTTCGCAATTGATCGACTTTTTTATTTATTTCAGACGAAATAAATAGATGATTGTTGAGATCAGGATTTGAACCGTGAACCAAGAGCGTGACAAGCGCTGATGTTACCACTACACCACGGCCACCCGTGTGTTGTTTTGTTGTTTGGTAGGATTTAAAATATGTAAGCACAGTCAAATTAGACATGAAAACAGTGCTTAGGTACTAGAATCAGTTTTAGAAAATCAGGACTACGTGAAATGGTGCTGTTCATTCGTAAAATTGTTCAGATTTGAAAATTTAGACAAAGAAGCAAAGAAATTGTGTTTTTTTCGTATTTCACCTCCGGGCATTAGTCCACAGACACTAGGTATAAAGTTTGAATAAAATCCGTTACCCGTTTAGCCTGCAGCCTGAGGTACAGACAAACAGACAGACAGGCATATTTGCGTGTCTTTTTTGAGTTTTTCTGTTATATGTCAAAATTGATCAAAATCTCGGGATGGCACATTTTCACGAATACAATATGTACCTGTAGGAGCAAGTACAAATTTATTAATTTTGTTTCTTGTACCTACTCGTACATATGTATGGAGCAAGTATTGGTTTTGTGACAATGTTCGATCAATTCTGGTATTACTAGCACAGGAAAACTCGAAAAAGTGGGTCAGCCAATTCTATCCGTCCGTATGTATGTATGGCCGACTGCAGCTTAGACAGCTGGACGGATTTTGCTTAAACTTCATATCATAATTCGAGATCGAGAAAACTTAAATTTAATATTTGAAGTGGACTGATCATGTCCTACTATCATAGATTGTAGATTGTTGGTTGAGGTGGGATCTGGTCACCTTATCACTGCGGCCACTGAGCCTATACGTATTGTGATTTCCTCTAATCTCAAAGATCATTCAAGATTCCAGAATTGGTGATGAATTCGACTATTTTTTTGAGTGCGCGAGTAGTTATGTCTTCTGCTTCAAAGCTGTGACATAATATACTCGTCTGTTCTGGTGATTCTTCGTCTTCGTTGCACATTTTGTGTAAGTTATCTGGCACTATTCCAATAGCCATTGATTTGAACGATGATTCGAATAGGACAGATGAACTTCCATACAAACTTGAACATTACCTGGTCAAAATTGAAATTGAAATCTTGAGCTTAATTCATTCCAACTCAAATTTTTTAAACTTTTCAATCCTACCATAAATCTTTGAAAAAGGGTAGCAAACTAACATAAGGCTTGCAAGAGTAGCAAAATGCAACGGAATTCTTCATCGCAGTAGAGATTTCGTTATGATGGATGGGAGAAACACAGCACATTAGAGGCGATATTTCTGATGGCTTGCTGGCAATGATACCACTGATTTTCTGGGAGTGATTGACGGAATTGGACTTCTTGAGAGGTTACGGGACACTTCATTGAAAAAGGCCCTGGTAGTCTCTTGGCATTGTAGCCGTTTTATATAAGTCGCTTTGTACTTTCAGCTTCAAAAGTCCCAGAACTGAAAATTTACCGAGCTAAGATTGTAAAAGCTCAGTACTCGTATGTATCATACATTCATGAGAACGAAGCTCAATAAATCCGTTAAAATATTAAAGCCACAATGATTTACAAATATATATGGTTTAAGTTCTTTGTTGCATAGGTTAGGTTAGGTAGATGGGTTTCTTGTGACAAATAGAGTCACTGCTCACTTGGACCAACAAATTCGGGTCCATTGTGCCCAATCATTTAACCCTGGAAAAGTCTGCTGTTAGAACCACCCATATAGTGATATAAATCTCAGGAGATGCGTAAGCTCTATATTACTTAAGTCCTCCAATTCCGAGAAGAAGTAACTTCCGAAAGTCCTCATTCTTGTAACGGATAGGGCAGGACAATCAAACAGCAGGTGACGAACTGATTCAATTTTTTCTTCGTCCCTGCAGCTTCTACAATAGTCGTTATGTAGCACACCGAGTCGCTTCGCGTGAACTCCAATGGCACAATGACCAGTAATTATTCCAGAAACGACCCGTGTATTATAACGGCTAAATTTCACCAGAGAATTTCATCTCTTTTTGCTAAAGGCCGGCCATAGCGTTCTGGCCGTTGCGCATGTTTCCAGATGAATCCATCGTCTGTTTGCTCGATCGGTGGTTTCATCTTCTATATAGTAGGGAACTGATTGGGGATCCTACAAAAGGGGGGGCCCGCGATAAGTGCAGCGCCGACTCTTTCCTAGCAAGCTCGTCAGCCCTTTCATTTCGTTCGATATCCATATGCCCTGGAACCCAGCAGAGGGTCACCGCATTGGCTCTGGATATTCTATTTAAGACTAATCTGCAGGTCTTCGCAAGCCTTGATCTAATTACAGCAGAGTCCAGAGCCTTAATGGCCGCCTGGCTGTCTATATAGACAGTTATCGTTTTACCAACGATATTACTCTCGCATATAATTTCCGCAGCCTGTATGATGGCTGTGATTTCGACCTGAAAACGCTGCAGTCGTCGCTTATTCTAAAGGAATTGTTTATTCCTTGGGGCTCACAATAAACTCCGTTTCCCGTGCCAACGTCCAACTTAAAACCGTCGGTATAGAACGCCAGTTCATTTTTCTTCATGGTTCTTAGGTTCCTCCAGTGTGTTCTCTCAGGAATTCTTAGGTTGAATTTCCTTTCAAATGCTAGCGTAGGGGTCATGAAATCAGTTTCCACCAATCTGCTGGTAGTTCCCCATCGGGATAAAATGGAGGCATGGCCGTAAAGGCTCGATGACCACAATCGGCCTTCTCTCAGTCCACAGTGATCTTAGCCGCCAGACTGCTACAGTATATATCAAGCGGAATGAAACTGAGCATGGTTTCCATTGCCGCTGTTGGTGTTGTTCTTATTGATCCCATGACTCCGATATACGCTGCTATTTTGGTGAGGTTTGAGAGCTGATATTGCTTCTCAAAAACCATCCACCCTACTAGTGAACTATATGTGAGAATGAATCTTACGACCGCTGGGTATATCCAGTACACCACAGCTAGTTTGAAGTCCCACTTGTTGCTGAATGCCTTTTTGCAATAATAGAAAGCTACGCTAGCTTCTTTGATGCGTTCGGCAGTGTTATTCTTCCAGTTCAGTTTGGAATCTAGAATTACGTCTTTTCTTAGTGAAAAGAATTATCTCCGTCTTTTATGGGTTCACTCCCAGCCCTTTCTGCTGACCCAATTATTCACTAGATGTAGTACGAGATTGAGTTTTTCGCTTAGGACTGGATTGAATTTTCCCGAAACCAGGATGACCACATCGTCGGCATAGGCCGTCGCGTTGAAGACGTTTTCCTTCAGTATTACCAAGATCTCATCCACTACGAGGAGCCATATTGGTTGCATACGCGATATAACGTGAAATTGAGGAATTGCGTTGAGATGAAGTTTAGAAATATTGCAATCGCGTATATCCTAACCAAAATTATTTTCGATTCTTCTTAACAATTTATGACACTGCTTAGTCTATGCCAATCTATAAATGAAGATTCTACAGTCTTTAACGAGAACATCTTAATAATTTGATCTATTTCTTTTAACTTATATGGAATTTTTCAGAAATAATTACAGTAATAGTCTTGCAGCCCAAAGGTCGGTAATGCGGCATCAATAATTATTTCTATTCTATTAAGATTGAAGAACATAGCAACAACATTTGAGGTAATTGTGTACTTATTTGTCAATGCTTTCTGTTAATCTTACCAAGCTTAAAGAACCTGATAGTGTTTTGAGAATAATTCCTCCTTACTACTGAAAATAGAAAAAACAAATCATCAAAACCATACGAGTACATCATCGAAATATTTTTAAATTTGTCTGCTCTGAGAAAATAATAACGCACAGGTTTGAAGTCCTGTCTACAACAAACGTATCGATACGTATCCAGTTTAAAGGGGTAGGGGTCTACTCGCTAATTTTTTTTGCAATTTATCATTTCGCCATAATCATTTCGCAATTTGTTGTCTTGCATTTCAACAACTCGCATTTTTTTTCCCAGATTTTATTTGGCAAATTCTTATTTAGGCTTGTAATTATTTGACCTTAAGATATTCTGCATTCGTTATTTCGCAATTATAATTTCGCTTTTTGACAAGTTAGCGTTTTCTTGATAAGCTTTACTTATTTCGAAATCTCGAAAAATTTGGTTGGGTACAATTGTAAATGTTTGTTGTCTGGCAGGCGCCAGTATCTTAGCAGTACTTGGGTGACACGCTTCGCGGGATATAAGGATCTCACACTATGGGACATCTCTTCGACTCATACACCGGACGGCCTTCGGCCTCACATGCAGGTGCTCAGGGCACCGCTACGCGGCGTGTAACCAAACACCAAGTTTTTCATTTCGAAACTACACTTTGAGACACAGACGGCATTTGCAAAACCAATGAATGTCAAGTGTCATATTTGCAATTACATAAACGACAATGCACCAAAATGGGTATTAACAGTTAGCGAAATAAATTCCTTCAAAACAACAAATTGCTGCCTAATCATATGCGAAATGTAAAAGCGCGGGAAAAGTATTGCGAAATGATCTCATCGCGAGATAAATCAAAGACTGAATGAAAATTTGCGAAACAACTATTGTGAAACAGACAAAATATGTTTCGATAAATGCGAAGTAATATTTGCGAAATAAATTTTGTCGAATAGACAGGCACCCAGTTTAAAGTTTTCTTCTACTGCTTCTTTTTTCGTTCTCGTAAAGACACAAAAAGTAGAAATAGAAAAAAATAGCTCCACTGCGAAGCGAGCAATTCATACGGTGCTCGAATAAAACGGACGATGGAAATATTGAGTTAACATTTAAATGTATCTCCTATGTATGTAGATAAAAAAAACAACAATTGAAATGTTTTCCTCGACTAACTACACGTTGCTAAAAAATAGAGGAAATAAAAACATGGGCCGACATTTTGCTCTATATGCGAATTCTTATAGTATTATATAGTCCCTGGTATTTTACGGTACTTTAATTAATAAAAACTTTTTTAAACATTTTTAAGTTAATTCTCGGGTATGACTCAAACGATTTTATTAAAAATCGACATAAATAATGTGCACGACTGGGTCGCACGTATGCACCCATAAGACCTATAAGTTGTTTATCTGAAAAAACTTATATTAGAATTTTGTTGACAAAACGTTAAAATTGTCATGACCTTGCCACCATATATCAAATATTGTTTAGATATTAATTTCGAACAAAATCGGTATCGAGCCGTAGCCGAGAAAAAAACAATTTTTCAAAATCAGTATTTTGGCAGACGTGGAACGCCATCTGATAGCATGTGTCCACCATAACTCAAATATTGGATTTGATTAAAATCATTAGAGACGTTTTCGAGTCCATTTTTTTCAAAATCGGCCAATAGTAAAGCACCGTTAATTTTTCATCTCGAATTGTGATCACACCAATCCCAAATATGAATTTTGAACGAAATCCGTCCAGCCGTGTACGCTGCAGTCGGACATGCATACATACAGACAAATAGACAGAAAAACAGAATTCAGAGACACTTTTCGGGTTTCTCTATCATATTAATGTCAAGTTTGATCAAAATCAAGAGACCGAAAAATTTCAGAAAACCAATATGAGGATTTTCTTAATAGTCCAGTAGCAACAGTTTTGCTTATTTACGTGCCTATTCAAGTGGAAGTGGGCCTCGTCGCTCCAAAAGATCCAACTGTGCGAAATCTTTCCAATATTGTTTCACAAAAGTTTTTGTGTAAATTAAAGCAATTTTCCTTAAGTTTTTGCACCAATTGAATCTTAAAAGGGCGAAAATTTAAATCTTTCTGTAGAATTTCATGAACGATAGTTTTTGAGAGTCCAAAAGCCCCCGCTCATTTCCGCACTGAGATTCTTGAATTTTCACGCAAGTTTCATTTCACATACCAAATGTTTTCGATGGTCCTTGATGTTCTACTGGGTCCTGGCTGAGGGGTATTCAGAGCTGAAGAAGTTTCGTTGAACCTTTGCACCCATGAACAAATTAGATTTACATTTGGCCCATCGAAATTCACGACAATTAGCCAAGCATGGTGCACCACATGGCACGAAACACGGTGGTCGGTTTCCAACAGTGTATACGAGTACGGCTAAATGGACGGCATTTGGACGATATCATTTTTAAAAAAATGAATACGCATTCTTTCTCTTATGTTAAACTAAGTAATAAAACAATATATCTCATAGTTTTTGTTTTATTCACGTTTAAAAACAAATCTGCCACCGGACTCACTGTATTACGCATATGAGAGAAAAACATGTTCTTTACAACACCCTGTGTTGCAACAATAGCAACTGGTAATAAAGGATTCTTATCCAATTCCTATTCTATAAGTTTAATTTTTCAGAGGAACATATTTTTTCACCTATCAACCTAAAATCTTACTTTATTTTTAATAACAAATTGCACTTATAATACATAATACGTGCTTAAAACTTGAGCTACTTCTATTTAAATTTGAAAATTAAATTTTTTGTTAAAATGTATGTAAATGCTTATAATAAGATATTAAAACTTATAGTATCATCTCATAGAATTAATAAATAAATAAAATGAAATGAAAAGTACGCCTTTTTTTTGGTTTTAAGTAGTTTTTTAATTTGTAAAAAATAATTTTTATGTACTCGTAATGTGCATTATGGAAGAAAATTTAATTTAGAAAAATGTTTGCCTCTGGTATTTTTCCATAAGAATGACGGAAAAAGAGTAATTTTACATGCCGCCCTTTTTGGGATATAAAGGGTGGTTAAATTTTAAGGGCCGATGTTGAATGTGAACCACACCTAAACGTCAAGTTTTTTTCTGCATTTCATTTGACATTTCTCAATTTCAGACTAACTCAATTTGAACCATGGAAAGATACACAATCGAGCAACGCGTTAAAGTTATTCAGGCTTATTATGAAAATGGGCGTTCAAATCAAAATGCATATCGTGCATTTCGTGATTCTTTCGGTCAATTTAATCGTCCAAATGTGCGTACAATCGGAAAAATCGTGCAAAAATTTGTGCAAACCGGGTCTGTAGGAGATGTGAAAACACCAGTGCATGCTCGTACAGCTCGTACTGCAGAAAATATTGCTGCTGTTCGCGATAGTGTGGCTGAAGAGCCGTCCACCTCAACTCGTCGTCGTGCCCAACAATTGCACCTCTCACGCTCGTCGTTGATGAACATTATGCATAAAGACTTGCATTTACGAGCTTACAAGGTGCAATTGACTCAAGAACTAAAGCCTCTTGACCATTTCAAGCGTCGTCAATGGTCACAATAGTGGCAAGAAATGGCAACAGTGGATGATAAATTTTCGAAGAAAATCATCTTCAGTGATGAGGCACATTTTCACCTTAGTGGATTCGTCAATAAGCAGAATTGCCGCATTTGGGCGAATGATAATCCAAGAGTGATTGTCGGGCCGTATTTTTTCCAAAATGAGGCCGGTCAGGCAGTTACTGTGAATGGTGTTCGCTATCGTGAGATGATAACGAACTTTTTATGGCCCGAATTGGAAGATATGGATGTGGACGATATGTGGTTTCAACAGGATGGTGCCACTTGCCACACAGCTAACGAAACAATGGCTCTTTTGCCGTGTTATCTCACGTGGTGGCGATGTCAATTGGCCGCCAAGATCATGTGATTTGACACCGTTGGACTTCTTTCTTTGGGGTTATTTGAAAGAAAATGTGTACGTCGATAAGCCAGCAACAATTCAAGAGCTAAAGGATGAGATAAATCGGCACATTAACGGCATAGAACCTCAATTATGCCTCAGCGTCATCGAAAATTTGGACCATCGGATGGAGGTGTGCCGCCGAAGTCGCGGCGGCCATTTGGCCGATATTTTGTTCCATACATAATTGAACCATACCAATATTATCACAATAAAAAGAAATGACAGTAATTTTCTAAATAATTTGTGTTTTATTCAAAATCAACATCGGCCCTTAAAACTTAACCACCCTTTAGTACTCGTAGGTGTTTTCAAGAAAATCATTGCCGTTCTCACCAATAGGTGTCTTTAGGTGTCATAGAGATGTAGCGGTCGAGTTTAGTCTCGGTGGCTGCGTCGCTAGCACAAATTAATTATCCTGATAATTAATGAAACAGTTGTTCGTAACGATAGTTCATCAATATCTTTATTTAATAGAAATAAAACGTTTAGCATTCAAAATGCTATTTAGAATGCAATGTGTGTCGTTTGCAAAAAAAGCGATGATTCCAATAAACGTCTGCGTCGTTGTAATTCTCAAATCGTAATCGCACCTAGACACACTTATGGAAAAAGAAACGAGAACGTTCGAATTCGAAGAACACTCGAACTTTTCCAACTTTTTGAATGTGCCAAAAAATGACAATCGAGACACATAAAACTTTTAAATGTCATAAAGTGTATATAGTTTTGTTTTAAACCGCAAATTCGTTAGGTCACTTGATAGTTGACAGCGGAAGAAAAAAAAAACTGATTTTGTTGAAAATGGATAATCAATACAAACATTTTCGTCACATTTTGCTTTTTAGATCCGAAAAAGAAACAAAACACTATGCAAATATGTACATAAAAAGTTATGGTCAGGATGCTTTAAAATAATGCCATTGTCGGTATTGGTACATGCTCCACATACATATACGAGTATTTAAAACTATTTAAAACAACTTTGTTACGTCAATAAGTGCATAAACATCTGCGTTTCACTCATCAGAGGAAAACGATACGTTCTTCAAACGAAAAATAAAAGGCGATAAAAAGTGAATCATCTACAACATCAAGCAAAAAAATCATTGAAAAAGCGAGGTGAACCAGCACAAAGCACTGTAAAAGCAGATATTCATCAAAAGATTATTTTGTCAGTTTGGTGGAATTTGAAAGCAATTTTGTTTTACAAAACTCTTTGAATGGAAAAGATATAGAATCTGATGAAGCCATCAAATGCTACTTGGATCAGTTTTTTGAAGAAAAAGATCAAAAATTGTTTGAAGGCAAAATCATGAAGTTGCATGAAAATGGCAAAAAGTAGTCATACAAAATGATCAATAACTTTATTAAATAAAGGTTATTCTTTAACCGAAAAAAATCACCTTTCATTTATTTAATTTATTATTTTTATTTATTTATCTCCTGTCTATGAAGAGGGTTACTAACGTGGTTAAACTCAGTATGGGTGGAGTTGAACTTGAGGGATCTAATGACCTGTCAATACATGACATGTATGTTAGCCCAAACCTTCAATGGAATCAAAAGATTACTGAAGCTGCGAAAGGTGGTGCTGGATGCCCAGAATTCCTCAAAAGGTGTAAACGGTTTTTCACTCCCGCGGAATTGGCTACAATCTATAAAGCCTAGGTTTGTCCGAAACTTGAATATATGTAGCTCGCATGTTTGGGCAGAAATTCCTGTCACATGCTTAAGTTTACTTGAACATGTTCAGCCACGAGCTGATCGGTGATCGGTCTATATACAGCTAAACCGTTCGCTCGAACACCGCCGTAATGTTGTGTGCTTAGCGCTCCTACACCGGTATTTCCACCACAAATATTCCGATTAAATATATAATTGTGTTCCGGCTGTCCGTCTGTTTAATTAATAAATTTATTTTTAGCTATTCAAAGCGAATGTGGAATAACCTGCAAACTTATAATTGAATTTTTCATCATTATATAATCTGCAAAGACTTGAAATTAACGCGCATCGTTTTCCTTTCACTACATCATTGGGTTTTACAAACTTACGTACATAGTGAAGAGCATTTAAAAAAGCAAGCAAGAAAAATTGGATGACTCGGGGCTTTCTACAGTCCCAGTAGTGAGTCGCTAAACTGTGGATTTAATCTGAACTCTGAAGATACATTTTGAGATGAATTTTTCATCAAGCTTCAACTCACATGTGTTAGCCAAATCAATGAGTGCTAGGTAAAGATTCGACCACGATCTGTATAACAAGCAGGTTACATTCGACTACTCTTATCCCGATTTCATAGTAAGTTTAATCAGAATTTAATCCTTGCTGAATTTCATGCAAACTCAGATCAAGCCGAAAAAGGAGTCGATTTAATCGCAACAAATTAATTTTGCTTTCAAACGGTGAGCGAAAGATCGTGTTTGGCAGGCAGAGAGACAAGAAAAAGGTTTTTATAGCAGTGACATCAAAGAGAGAGTACTCATAAACTCACCGAGAGACGTGACGGGACTCAAATGACGGATGATTCAAAATAGCAACTAATTCAACACACAGCAAGAAGTGTCAAACTCAATCTATTTTGGATTCGATTTTAATTTATTCCGAATTTATACCGAATATTATTAGATTTGATTCAATGCGGTAAGAGCGAAAACCTATGAGCTTATTTGTGAAGTCAAACCGAGTGACAGAGCAATAACTTCTCACGTTAGCTGAGTTTTGCGACTCTGAACGCACCCGAACAAACTTCTCTAGATATTGGTTTGATGTGTGGTTTGGTTTCGCTGACAATTCTTATTTGGAAACCAATTTTGTGGCTAATCGTTAATTAAAAAATAAAAACAATTTAACTTGGTTATTAAATAACAAAATTGATATTAAAACAAATAATTTGGCAGTAACAAACGAATCGGAAATGTGAGCACAAGCAATTCTGAAAAAAGTAATTCATCTTTGCGAGCATTTACATTTTCAGTACCAATTTTACTTAGAAACTTTACTACTCGAGTGCTAATTCAAAGTGAGACATTTATTATGTTGAAAGAATAATGAATAACTATATTTTACTCGAGTGACGAATGACGCTAGGTCCAAGTCCACCCCGGACTGCAGCGCCATCTAAAGTAATATAGAAAATATAGTGAATCGTGTTCACAAATACCTTCTTCCTCTTGTCACATACGATGCACTCGAGTTCACAAATATGCTTCTGGATCGAATTTATATTCGATTTCAATTCGATCACTCAATTCTCAATTACCACGTTTATATGGCGGATTGAATCCAGATTCAATTCGGGTTGAGTGTCATGTAACTTCAAATTGTATTGAAACAGGATTGACTCGATCCGATCACAAAATTTTCTGCGATCGAGTAAACGCGGGTCGAAAGATTGAGTTTGACAGATAGAGAAAAAAGGGATATCGATAAAGAAGTTTGGCTTGCATACACAACTCCGCACACAAGAGAAGTGTCAAACTCAATCCTCCTTCGATTCCATTCTAACTCGATCCCTTAATTCAGTTACAGCGAAAACCTGGATCGAAACTCAATCCTTTTTCAATCCGATCTCTCAATCCGGTCATATAAACGTGGTAAATGTAAACGAAGTATGTACGAAGTACATATGTCAACATGAGATTTTGGCAATTGAAACAAGTGTTCAGATTCAGTTCAGGCACACGTGTCTAGGATAGACAAAGTCTGTTCGAGTTTTGTTGGGATTCGAACCTGTGCCCAAGTTCATCAGCAAAAGAGTATACTATATTACACTATGTATAGCAAAATTACACAATATATACAGATATGTGTGTACTTATAATGCTATCAGCTTAAAGCTGTTTCCATTTTAATTTTAACATTAACAATTGTGGCGTAAAAGTTATACATTATCGATTTATACGCTACATTAATTAATTATAAAATCCCGGCCTTCTTTAAACTGACGTTTAAAGCATTAAATCCTGAAGTAACCAGTTTATCGATTGAAACACCCCACCACCGCATAAGACCATCAGATACACCAATCAGATACACACCTAACCACAATAGAAGTGCGACACTTCAATTCAACTGAATGACATATAGATAATAATGCCTGTCATAAACAGAGCAAGTGTCAACTATTGACAAGTACGAAAATAGAGGTTTATTATTTTGTCTCTTCGTAAAAAAAAGTACTTCAATTGTCATCAAAATATCGTTTTGTGTGTATTTATGTGATCTGAGTATTTTTTCGTGAACTACTGACAACAGCAGGATTTGTTTATTTCTTCTATTCGTAGAACTAGTGTCAACACTCCAAGTCCTGCGTCTTGCCCAAGGGAAATATGCTTAAGGATAAACGAGTTACGAAAATAATTTATTATATATGTACTTACTCATCCATCTCATCGTCGGATAAAGATACGGAGAGGCCATTTTTACTTGCCATCGTTTCTAGTTATTTATTCTTTTGTTGCCGGTGACTGTAAATAGAAAATAATGGAAAATGGTGATTGGTAATATGCGAATGTGAGTAAATATATCAATAAAGATTTGGTGTGCATAGAAAAGCTCATATTTTAATGGGAAAGTAATAAATATGGCAAAAGAGCTGTCAAAGAGTTGTCAATTGTGCACATTTTCTTAATGGTATCTACAAACTAACACAAATTTGTAATCCTATTTCTTTCACGTCAGTTACACTCAGAAAAAAACTTCGAAAATTTCAACTCTGACGTTGATATACTTTAGTCAGTAATTTATGTTTCCGGTTACCTGCACTAAATCCGATATTTAAATACACCTATATAACATAGAAAAATGTAAAGAATTTTATTTAAGACTTAAGTGCGTAGCTGACTGAACACTTTGAATGCTTGTATCAGACTGATTTATTATCTATTTCACTTTTAGTTGCGTTTGTTACATGAGTGATGAGTATACTCGTGCACGTCATTTCCGGATTTATGAGATTGTTGATGATAATCAAAGTTAGAAGCATAATTTTGTTTAGATACTTATTTAGATGGCACTACAACTTGAAGTGGGCCTGGGCTTCAACCAATAAACTTCTGGTTGATGTTCTTCCACCTACACTTCCTGCATAAGGAGAGCACGTTCTATACCAATTTTTACATCAGAATTGCACACGCAAATGTTTCGAATTGTACATATTTTGAATAGTCCAGTGATCAGCTCTACTAGTAGCCTTGCTAGACTTCAACTTTAAGTTCAAGGTGCACAATAGTGCGCCACCAAGTTTTCTAGCAACTTGTGTACATATTTACACGAAATCTATCCCCTCTCTAACTCGGCTCACAATAATGACAGGAGAACAAAAATTATATACTCGTACCTCACCAAATTTAAAGTTTCTAACTTAATAAGTTGCCCATATACAAGAGATCAAAAAACTCTTATTTTGGGACTGACTGGCTGACTGATTGACTCACTGACCATCAAAATCTATACGAGTAGGGTACTTCCCGTTAATATAGAATCCTGAAATTTGGAACAGAAGTAGCACTTGGTGTGTAGACATAGGAACAAATTCATCAAGTGTGAGTCAGGTCTCGCGCGGTTACTGTTCCGTACCTTCATTTTAAGCGTATGCTTGTCCTCACAAAACTCGCTTGAGAACCACTAAAAACATTTTTATGAAATTTAATATGCATCGATATATTGCACTGTGGAAATCGAATCAAGTTAGCCGCCTAACTCAAGAACTCTTAAACGGATTTCGATGAAATTTGGCATTAGACTTAAACTGATACGTAAGTACCAAAATTAAATGGATTGGGGGTATGGGTTTTGGGTTATAAAGACGGCGTAAGGAATTGTGGGGTGATATCGCTTATGCAATAGTCTTTGAGTTTTTTTGTTCAAGAAACTGTATTCAAAACAATTATTTTATATATATAAGGTGGGGTAAAAGTAATATCATAATGTGAATTCGCTGCCATTTTGTTAGATATGAAAAAATTGGGCTCTGTTTTCATGAAAAGTTTATTTGAAGGTGTAAAATTGAAGACATTAAGTTGAAAAAATGATATCGGTCAAATGACTACCTCTTGAGGAGATGCACGTTTGTGCTCGTTGTTGCTCGCAAAACATCTGACTCCAAATTGGTGATTTCTTTTTCAATGTTGGCTTTCGAGACTTGCAAGGTTTGTGGTTTGTTGTGGTAAACGCGAGATTTCAAAAAGCCCCGAAGGAAGAAGTCTGTCGCCGTCAGATCCGGCGATCTGGCCTGCCAGTTCAAATCGCCAAAATGGGAGATCACACGGCCTGGAAATTGGTGATTCAAAATCTCCATCGTTACCCGAGCTGTGTGAGCGGTTGCTAAATCCTGCTGGAATCAACAAAGCTCGAGACCCAATCCAGGAACTTTTTTCACTGCAAATGCAGCACCAAACAGTCACTTTGAGGGGATGAAATGGACCTTCGTGCATTCCATGTGGATTAATTGTTCGCGCACATGGTGCAGACGACACGAGGAAAACGACGATGAAATTCACGCTGCGTTCGGTCGGAAATTGGTTAAATAAGCAGTAACCGTAATTGCTCGTTCTGCAGGTGTATATCGCCCCATTACTTGTTGTCAACTAATTCCCTATCTGTCTACAACATAAATGTCAAAGAGATTTGCAAAAATGATGGCACATTCACATTATGACATTACTTTTGCCCCACCTTGTAGTATATTCAGAATTCTTGTAAAATTTGAACTCTCTAGGACAGACAGACAGACAGACAACGTCTTGAATCCATTAGTTTTCCGTTTACACCATTCTGGTAAAAACCACTAAAAATGAGAAACTTCGACCTTTTCAACATGGCTTCCAAAATCGGGAGGATCAAGGATATGACAGCATATAAAATGGTATCAATACCTGTAGGGTACTTCTAGTCAACATAGAACTTAGAAAATTCGTACATAATTAATTAGTGCTTACTGTAAACAGAAAGGATAAAGTGAGTAATATCAACTTTAAATATCACTATCAGAAAATTGACGACGGGGAGGATATATCAGTATGCTCAAAGTTCATCAAAACCTATTTTGAAATTTGTTTTGTGCTGAGGTAGTACTTAACTTTTCTTAAAAATGGGCGGAGGACGGGGCCAGATGTTAATTGTGGCATATCATCATGCGGCGCTGATAATTAAATTATGGAACCATTTATTTTAATTCAGTTGGACACATAGTTCAATAGTTATATATGTATATATTACGAGTATAATACATAATGAAGATAGGAGCTGCTGGCGCTTTTTTCACACTTTTTTATTTCCTTTCTCACTGCAGATGACGATCTTCATCTTCATTTTTTTTTATAATTTGCGCAAGCCAAAAGGAATATGAACACCCTTATACTGTTACAGGGAACGGAAGTTTAGGAAAGAGGGGAACAGAGGAGAAGCGTGTGCACGTTGGCTTTAAATGTTTGAAGGTTATAGTGATGGGAAAATACAGAGCCTGGTAGATCATTCCACATTCGTGTCGTTCGGCTTATAAACGAATCACTATATTTGACAGTACGACCGAAGTTAGTCTTTAGGGTGAACTGATGTACATTCGAAGCATGTCGCGTATTTCGGATGAAATTTTAAAGGGGAGGAATGCCACTGGCTATTTCGTTGGAGTATTTTTTATAAAAAAAAAACGATAAATCAGGGAGAGACATGAGACCTTTCTCTGATGTTCAAGTGAATGTATAAGTTTTAACGCTCGATTCTGTACCCTGCCTAGAATGTGTAGAACGGCCTTGGTTGCACCAGACCAGATATGGGCGTTATATTCCAGCTTAGGGCGGATGAATGCCTTATCAATTGAGGCCAGATCAGACGGGGTAAGATATTTCTTGCACCGTTTAAGGAATTCTTCTTCTACTTCTTCGCTAGATTTTTATATACCTTAACCTAAAACTGCATTTTTCTTTATTTAACTCCCGAATATAATACAATTTAAGTGAGTAATGTTTGTCAATCACTTTTTTAATTTTTGTAATACTGATTTCTGAATCAGTACGTCAATTAGCTATATTTTTACTTGTATAGGGTGACCAGATAAGAACGATAGGAAAAGAAATTTAAATAAAACAACAACGGTGTGAGATATCAATATAAATCTGGCTTTATTTTAAAGCTACATTATGTGTGGAATAGCACATCATTTAAATGGCCGCCTCGACTTCGCTCACAGTGCTTCAAATAGTCGGTCCAATTTTTGATGACTCGGTCCAATATGTGCGGCATTATTCCGGCAAAAGCGTCTCGAATGTTAGCCTCGAGCTCGTCCAAAGTGATTGGCTTGTTAGCGTAGACTAAGGACTTGACGTAGCCCCAGAGAAAATAATCGAGGGGTGTCAAATAGCATTATCGCGGCGGCCATTTGATGAACGCTCTCCGTGGGATCACCCAGTCGCCAAATTTCTCTTTCACCACTTGCGTAGCTTGTATGGCATGTAGCGCCGTCTTGTAGGAACCATAGCTCGGATATATCGATGTTATCGAGCTCTGGCCACAGAAAGTCGGTTAACTTCGCTCTATACCGAGGACCATTGACGGTAACGGTGTCTCCTTCCCCATTTCGAAAGAAATAAGATCCGATGATGCCGCCGTGCTATAAACCGCATCAAACAGTCAATCATTTTGGATGCATTTATGCTTTATCGAACACTTGTGGGTTGTAGTAACGCAAATTTTGCTTGTTGGCATAGCCGCTAAGCCAAAAATGGGCCTCGTCTGAGAAGATGATTTTTTGACCAAAATCCGGATTTCCGGCCAACATTTCCAGAGCCCAATTAGCGAACTCACGGCGTTGTCTATGGTCGTCCGGTTTCAATTCTTGCATCAGCACAATCTTATACAGATGTAGGCCCAAATCCAATCGCAAAATAAGCCTGGTTGACTATCTGGTGATGCCCAATTCAGCTGATCGGCGCCGAATCGTCATTTCTGGGTCTTCTTGGATACTGACAACTACGGCTGCTATTTTTTCTTCACTTCACACCAATCTCTGTCTGGCTGATGGTTTAAGGTCCAAAAGAGTGTACTCACCCTCAAACTTTTCCACGGTGCAACGAATTGCCAGCGCACTGAAGCCATGATGACGACCGACCTCACGACGAAATTCACGGTGCGTATTTACAACTAAGCCGGAATTTCGATAACATTTTTTAATAATTTTCACATGTTCGGGAAGTGTAAAACGGTGTTATCTGGTCACGCTTTACAAGTAGAACTATTACATATCTAGTTACAAACTTACTAAACTGCTTTAAGATTTGTGAAATATGCGAAACTCAAAAAAAAAAAATTTGAGATGAAATCTGAGGCAGTACTTTCTTTATTTAATTTTGTTTAAAAAAAAATGTCTCCTTTCTAGGAAATAATTAAACGTATTATTTTTCCAACTTCAGTTGTTAATGAATTAAGGAATCTAATGTTTTGTCAGACCAGTCGTGCTAATAGTTTAGGATTCCCCAAAAGGTGAAAGAGGTTTTTCACTCTACAGTGAAGATAATTCGTCCGAAATTTGTATATGATGCCCGTGTTTAGTCAGGAACTCCCGTCAGATGCTTGACTTTACTTGTTCAGCGCAAAGCTTTTAGATTGATCGGCAATTAGTCTGTAGATATATGTTTACATGCAGCCAAATTCTTTGACTCGAACACCACTGGGATGTTGGATGCTTTGCTCTGCGGTGACGGTATATTCACCTCAAATTTTCTGAAGATACATATATTAGGCTTCCCCTGCTTGTCTATCTGTTTAAAAGTAACACACGTGTAACATTGTCTGCATATACTTTAGCTATGCAACCTGAATGTGGAATAACTCCGCAGTTTAATTTGCAAACAGAAATATAATTTAAGCCCATCGTTACATTACTCTATTTCCTTTTCTGAACAATTTTTAACACTTCCCTATACCTTTCCATTTGAAAACTTCTAAGAATACATTTTTAAGTGGTAGCATAGCAGTAGGATTCGTCATCGTTGATTTTCTATGAACTGAGGTATTTTGATGAATTCCCTGTTTTAGAACTTCTTTCAAGTCCAACATTACGTAGGATTACACTCCGTCCACAAGGTCACAACATACATAATACCATCGAGTTATCTTAATAACAATTAATCATACAAGACTGTGAAATGTGTGCAAACCTTCCAGAAGAAAATAAAATCCCATAACCTTTAAATGATTAATTGAAAATCACTAGTCTCAGTCATTCTTTCAGGACTCATAGCTGAACGTAATCCACATTTTTAACGATTTTTCCAATCGATTTGGCACAGTTTACTATTTCAAATCCATGTGTCATTTTCTGCTCTATTCTATTCCATAGTTACAGTGGTGTGCAATATAATAGCAGTGCCTTAAGCAAATTTATAGACGACTCAAAAAATATATATTTTTTTAATTCCAATGAGCGCCATCTACATGCCAGGAGAAATTGCTATTTCTACTCTAATTTGGCGCTGAATGCACGATCTTCTGATCAGCAAATTTGATACAGTTAACCGTTATGTGACAGAAAAGTAATTTTTGTGTGTGCAAAATAATAGCAGTGCTGTTAGTAAAACCAAAGGAAATTGTTAATTTGGGACTTATTCCTCATATTCTAGATAAAATATTTGAATATTTTATTATAATTTCCGTTGAGATAATGGGCAGAGCAGTGCATTGCACAAAGCAGAAGCGAGAGCTTATTAAAAGATTGATTGGAGAAGGCACACCGTACAAATTTGTGCAAGATCTTTTGCAATGTTCAGCTAAGATGATATCCGATTCCGATATAGCGTTGTCAAAATTTAGTCAACTCAATGCCAAGACGATGCAATGCTGTTTTAAAAAATAAGGGTTACTCAACCAAGTACTAACCAATTACATTGTTTTTATTAATAAACTATAACTATAAATAAATAATATTGAATAAATTCTTTAAATTTGAGTTTTATTCGTTTTTATTGAGTACACTGCTATTATTTTGAACACCCAGAAATTGAACCTTTGACACATAACGGTTAACTGTATCCTACTTGCTAAAAAAAAGATCACGTATTTTGTGCAAAATGAAAGAAGAAATACCAATTTGCACTATAACTGCAGCTGGTGCCCATCGGATTGAGAAAAATAAATGAATTTTAAGTAATTCATAAATATATGTAAGGCACTGCTGTTATATTGCACACCACTGTATATCCTAAGCAGCTGGAGAAGTTGGAAAATTTATGACGTAAGACTGAAGAAGAAAAACACACAACTGTATTGTGGAAGGACAATAAACTCATTTGTCATTCCCTGTGGGTGTGCCCGTCGTAGTCGGGTATCTACCTATATTTTACAGAGTTCCTTTTTCTTTGAATTCATCTCAATTTTTCTCTCAAATCCTGTCGCTTATCATAAAATATGATCCATAAAAACAAAGAAATAACCCAAAATTCCAGGACATTTCTATTCCGAATTTGTGTTTTATAACAAAACAAGTAAACGTCTCCCAATTTATATTTTAGAACAAAACAAGTAAACGTCTCCTTCGCAAACTCCTCTTATTTCGAAAATATTTTTAGAATTTTCCATATTCCTTTCATTCTTCGCATTCTCCACATATAATATTTATGTGCTTCTGCCATAAGATGAAAATTAATTTATCACCACACTCAAGGACAATATTACACTACTAGAAGTGAGCATCCGTATGGAACTCTACACACTGTACTATACGTCCTGAATACAAATTTCTTCTGGCATTTTTGTAATCTTCACAGAACAAATGATGCCAGAAGGGTTTTTGTATCTTGTACTTGTATCTAAAGCAAGCTTGAGTGGCTTGCAGCAAACTGTAATTCATCAACGTTCAGAATAAAATGTTGCATATTTAAATTTTCTGACAGTGTAATATCCATAGAATCCTCTTCCAGGATATTACCATGGTGATGGTGGAGTAGGAAGTCCTTAAAGTTGCTCTTGGACAATCTCTAGTTTTGGGGTTTCGAAATTCAATTAACTGTTGTCACGAGAAATGGATTGAATTACACTGCAAGTCATTTGTTGTTCCTTGCTTCTCTCAAGAAATTGATAAAGGAAAAAAAAAGGAAATGTTTCCTTCCGCTAATGGTTGGTGCTCGAAACTAATAGGGTAAATTACTAAACGTCACTTTCATTGCTCACATACATTTATCTGCGCTGAGTGGACAAAAAAAGGGGAAGAAAGGACATCCATCGAGCCAGGATAATTGAATTTTTTCAAGCGAAAAATGTAGGCGGTAAGGTTGCTCATTTTTTGTTTGTCAGACTTTATATCGTTTGACATGTTAAGAATGCATGAGAGGTGGGCAAATACACTTTTGCCTGAATATATTTCCAGGGATAACGATTCTAGATAGAGCACGTGTTGAGGTCTCTAGAGGGATCATTAGCAGTTGTGTATACAGTTCGTTTAGCCCCATGGGTATCCTGGGACAGTTGAGTTTTGTGTCGTCTGTTATGAAAATCAAATTTTATACGTGACTGTGTGAATAATTTTTGAAGGGATACCACAATTTATATACAAAATAAGTCAATTTTGTTGATATCTATAGGAAGACACAACGTAAACAATTGAGTAAAGTTCACTTCTTGGGTAAGTTTATTTATAGATACGAGTACATGCTATAGAACAGAAACTATCTCTAGAGAAGCAAATGTATTGACCTTGGGCGATATTTTTATGTGGCAAGCCGCAAAATGAAGTAGAGAAAAATAATGTGAAATCGATTTTGTTTACCAAAAATATTAGACACTAGCACCCACCGGTGTAGGGATATAAAAGTAGTTTGGTAGTTTAGGAAATATTTATCGGGTACGGCTTTGGTGAAATATTTATACACATTCATTGGCGAGGGTGTATTATGCTATTGAGAAGTCTATTAGACCTAGGAAGTGAACATCTCAAAGCCCATTAATGTGTTACGATGCGCATAAAATAGAGGGGCAATTCAGTTGGCCAGCTGCGTAGTTTCTTTCTGTTGCTCCTCTTACATAATTTTTCTATCAATCTTCATCACCTTTTGGGTCACCACATCATTTTCGTCATCATGTACCTTAGCTCTATCAACAATTGTATTTTCTCATTGAGAATTCGATTCCTCAACTATGTACATATATAATATACCAAACACCATTATTTCCACTTCCTTGAACCACTTTTCAATTTGGAAGACGTTGCCCAGTAAAAGATAATACCTTAAATGCATAAGTGCTTTAAATATTTGACTTAAAGATGGCACGACTTTCCAGGAAAGACTCAATCGGAAGCTCTGCCCATATGTTTATTTGGTGACTTGGGAAAGCTTGGAAGCCATGCGATCGATCACGAACGATCATTAATCTTGAGTGTTTTGATCGCGGTTAAAATAGCTGTGTTACTGGGAGTTTTATAGCCATGAACACTTTACTCGCCGTCGAAATGTTCATGGCAGGGTATGTTAAGTTTATGTACATATATGTGATCAAGATAAAAAATTATGTCGATTTAGACATATCCGTCCATATGTCACCACTTTTTGGGCCTTAAATTTTGAGCTAGGAACATGAAAATTGGTATATAAGCTTTCTATACAAATCGTTAGGATCCGCCCACAGACACGACCACTTTTAAACAAATATTCGTTCTTCTCAATTTATTTGCTAGACACAGAAATATATTGTCCAGGAGAAATATGTAAAACGATGGTTGAGTTTAATTGTGAATCCTTGAACATCGTTTATAAATTTTGGAAGTCAAGCCCACTTTCTGTTAAGAAAAAGTTGTGACAGTTTTGTGATAAAATTTCTTAAAAATTGAGGATATATCTTCTGTATAGAATCTGTTTTAAAAATTTCGCAACGCCACGCTCACTTTATTAGTGGTGAGTTAAAAGATGGGGGATAGGGTATCATCAGATCCATTCTAGACGAATTGTAACTTTTCTTTATATTTTTTTTTTTAATTCTAAATACTTAACTTCTTTGTTATCCTATATACGATCCCAATCACACCTAATACCTACTTCCTCGACTTGTGAAGCAAGAGCGTTGACGCTACTACGAAATTTCGGATTAAGAATTCGGAATGCGATTTTTACTTGATCCTACGGGGCAACTCTACAGAATATGTCAAAGGAGCCCATGTAAATCATACGCTGACTGGAACTTTGTTGGGGACTGCAACACCGGGACTATTTTGCAATCTCAGGATTGAAAATGTTCTAATCTCATTATCCCGCGGGAATAACAGCAATACATTTTCGAGAATATTGTTAGTGCAATTGTTACTATTGCAATTCACATACGCTTTCTATATTTCTGTTTTACATATTTGAATAAATTCTGTGTAGTTTCGTTATTTTCCTCATTCTAGGTCCCATCACGTATGACGACAATCGTCCATCGATATCGTTTTTGTAGTTTTGGTTCATGTATACATCAAGTAAGTTATGTCATCGGATGATCTTGTTACACCCAAGCAATCACTTATGTCATCAGACAATCTCATAACACCTAAGCAGTCACTCATGTCATGAGACAATCATATAACACCTAGCCAATGTACAGGATAGATTAAACAGATATTTCAAACGACACCACCATCCACCAATACTGTAGCTTTGCTCTGTCTTAATCTATGTAAGTCTTGCTTGCATAATTTATTCTTAAGAACAGATTCGAATAATAAAGATCAATTTTAAATACTTGGAAGTTTATTTTTTTGACTCACATTAGAAGAAATTCTAAAACTAGTAATACATAGTACCTACTGAACGTTATCGTTTCAGCGATTTAGTGTTTGTTTCACTATCTTACTTTTTCACTATTTCGGTACAACTAGGTGTCCACTATTCAACAGTTACTCGGCATTTGAAATGATTGATTGGTAAAGTGAAAAAGCTGAATAAATGGGTTTCACATGAATAAACGGAATGGAACAAGACGCTCCGATTGGAAGTTTGCTTTTCTATGCTTGTTCGAAACGAAAGAGTACGAGGGTAAGGTGAAAAGTTCTCGGCCTGACAATGAAAGACTGCGATTTTCAGTTAAAAAATGATTTTATTTTTCTACATAATCTCCCTTGACTTCAACACACTTGGTCCAGCGTTTTTCCAACATCAGTATTCCTTCTCGGAAGTGAGAGTCTGGAAGGCTGTGAAAATATTCATCTACGGCCCTCTCAACTTCTGCATTGGATATGAAGCGCTTCCTAGAAACAAATTTCTTCTAGTTTGGGAACAGATGGAAGTCTAAGGGTGCCAAATCAGGTGAATAGGGGGGATGGCCGAGCAAATTGTACCCCAAATCCCGCAGTTTTCCCATCGCCAACGCACACTTGTGTACAGGTGCATTGTCCTGGTGAAAGATGATTTTTTTTTTCTTCAAGCCAGGCCACTTCTCGCGAATTTTGGCATCCAGCTGGTCAAGAAGGTTGGAATAATATTTGCCTGTAATTGTTCTGCCTTTCTCAAGGTAAACAATTAACAGGATCCCTTTCGCATCCCAAAACACACTGGCCATGGAATTTCCGGCAGATGCGATCGACTTCGCTTTCTTTGGCGCTGAACCACCGGCTTCCACCCACTGCTTCAACTGCTGTTTCATTTCTGGCGTGTAGTGGTGGTCCCATGTCTCATCCTTGGTGACAAATCGCCGCACAAAATCGGTCGGATCCCTATTGAATCGGTCCAAAGATTGCCGCGAAAATCGTTTGCGCATTTGCTTTTGATCGGCATTCAGCAAATGCGGCACCCATCTTGCGCAGAGCTTTCGCATCCCTAAGTTTTTGTGCAAGATGTTTCGCACCCTTTCTTCCGTTATACATACAGCCTCAGCTACTATCTCACTCACCTTCACTCGCCTATCGTCCAACACGATATCATGCACTTTTTCGATGGTTTCGGGTGTGGTTGCGGTTTCTGGCCGTCCTTCAAGTGGGTCATCTTCGAGGGACCTGCGACCACGTTTAAATTCAGCTGCCCACTTTTTAACGGTTGACATGGAAGGAGCAGAGTCCCCGTAAACTTTTGTCAACTTTGAATGAATTACCTTAGGGGTTAACCCATTCAAAACGAAGAATTTTATCAAAAAAGTATTACACAGGCAGGAAATTTTTGCTGATTGGAACTCCATCTCTGCGTTAGACCGAGAACTTTTCACCTTGCCCTCGTACCACTTTTGCATAGAATTGTTACGTATGATGAAAAGTGGATCCTCTATGATAATCGTCGACGATGTGCGCAGTGGCTTGACACTTATGAAGCACCAAAACACATGCCAGGGCCAAGTCTTCACCCAAAGAAGGTTATGGTGATGGTTTGGTGGTCTGCAGCAGGTGTTGTTCACTATGCCTTCCTAAAACCTGAAACAATAAAGGAAAAGAAGTACTGCTTGGAACTGCGACATATGCACGAAAAATTGGTGGTTAAGCAGCCTGCGTTGGTTAATAAATACAGGGTTGTACTGCTCCATGGTAACGCAAGGCCACATGTATCACATATAGGTACAACCGTGCAAAAGTTACATCAACTGAAGTACGAAACTTTACCTCACTCACCTTATTACCGGGACCAACTGATTATCATTTGTTTAGGTATTTGGATTATTTTGTTACAGAGAAAACATACGGATATTGGCTCCAGGAATCCCAGTTTTTACAAGAAAGGCATCAGCGCTTTATTATCTTGTTGGCAAAAATATATCGAAGTCAATACTTTGCCATTTCATATGCAACAACCTTTTTCACTATCGTCGTACAATTTGTTGGGCTATTAAAGTGTTTTGTGATACTTTTATCAGTGAAAATATATTTTAAAAAAATCTTTCGCAATAGTGAATTGTTTTTCTTTTTTTTTTTTTTCTTAAAAGCTTAATAAAAACGAAAACAAATTATAAGTGTTACGCAAGCGAAAAACACTTACGAGTAAGTATGCATCGGATCCTTAATCTCTAACAAAGAAGAAGGCGCATTGTGAATAATTAGGAATAATTTGCTTACTGGTCTCTAAATTTCTTATAATTTAAGATTCCTTCAATGCTTCCGTCTATCATAAAGACCTTTGTATTAGTATTGGACACAATCAATTTAGAAAGTGGGTTTCGGTTCACTTATACTCCTCCGATGTTAAGACTAGGTTCTATTCTGGAAGTTTTAGGTGGCTGACGGGGAAAGATTTTTGGTGGTTTTAACTAAAGTAATTATTGATAATTGGATGCATTTCTCAAATTTACATCAAATTATACTTGATAAAACAACAAAATAGTGAAGAATGACAGAGCAGATGTCGATGTTCACACCAGAGATATTATTCTCAGTAGCACTCAAACTTTAGGAAAAAATAAAGGACAAACGACACGATAGAGAAGCAAACTTCCGACGATAATGTTTAATGGTATCGACTAGACGACGATCGTGTGAAAAATTGCATGATGTGAGCCTTGAAGTAAAAACGATACCCGAATACGATACGACCTATCACACATTGTGTGGATCGGAAATCTGTGTTTTGTAACAGATTTATTTCAAAATCAATCGGTTTTGCTATCGATCATGCATGCTTTCTTATATAAAACTACCCGATTGTAGAACCGGCCGATTGCAAAATCGATCATACACATCTAATCTAAATCTAGAACAAAACTTCTGAAAGTTTCAAGAAAACCCTTCTAAATAGAACTAAACACAAGGGCTATGTTAAATCAAAAAATTTATAAATTTCTCAAACAAAAGTACTAAGAAGGCAATAACTTTCCAGGCAAAGCAAGCGTGACTTAAAACTAATTACTGATTTTTTCATCAGCCACTGATTGATTAATTTCCATTTTAGCAAAATTATATCGCTATACTTCCTCAGTAGTGATGTAGATGAAATGGTTTTCTCCGTAGCCGAATAAAGAGTATCAGACAAAAGTTTAATGCATGATGCGACTAGAGCTGCAAAGAGACTATCAGATTGAGAGAGATACGTTTTCGGTCTTTCGATCTGAGGAAACCCGAACAGAGTTTAAGTGACTGCATTCTCTTATGATCAAAAGTTGAGGCATACAAAAAAATCAATGTCATTTGTAAAAAATATAAAGAATTCGGGCTCATCATTAATCCCAACGCTCATTTGCAATGACACTCCAGCTATCAGCTCTTTAGAAAAATCTGATCTATTAACTGCACATTTCACAGCCAGTTCTACGCTTCCAGATTGCACTTCGCCTACATCTGTACTTGAGAGCGTCGAATTCTGCTTGAGATGAATCCACTTTCGCACTTGTACAGTTGCAAGAGTACGTCATGTTCTCAACATACACAAATTCGCTGATCCAGATGGTATCTCACCCATCATTCGTCTATGGTGGCAAAACCACTGCGTGAGTTTTTCTATCTATCCTATCATTTGTCCAGCCTTGTTTTCCCTTCAACTACCAATCGTACTAACGTCCCTTCTTTCAAAGAACATAAAAACGCCGATAAATAGTCAGCTTATGTAACATCTCGAATTGTGAAAACTCCTTAATGACCGGAAGTGCGGTTTTCGTTAGTTTTCTGATGGCATTTCTCACCGAAAAGTGGAACAAACCTCTTCAGCACTCTGGTGAAACCAAGATTGTTTCACATGATATTTCTAAGGCATTTGACAGAGTTTGGCATCAAACTCTTTTGCTGAAATGGACGTTCAATCCAAGTTGTGTTGGACAGTTTTAAGTATGCAACTCACCAAATAAATACCGGTATTCCCCAAGGCTCTGCTTTGCTTCCGACTCTCTTTCGCATCCTTATAAATGGTCGCGTGTCTGTAACTTCTAATGCAATCCATTCCTTCGCCGATGGCAGCATTCTTAAGCAATGTGTCTTAAATTCATAAAATTCCGAACTAGACAGCACTTTGGGGTACAACCAATGGAATGAAATTGAATGCTTCTAAAACACAATGCAGTCTACTGTCATTAAAGCGAAGCCAGAATCTTCAGCCATTGTCCATGAATGGCACTTCTATTGACGAAACCGAAAAGCTTTCCGTTCTCGGTATGTACAGGGCTAATAACTTTTGTTAGAAAAGGAACATCCATCCCAAATGTTTATTCGTTCATTCAGCCCAAACTTGAGTACAACACTCATATTTGGCCTGGTGCACCCTAAACATCATTGCACTTACGGGATAAAATTCAAAACAGCGCATTAAAACTAATAGGATACACACACATTGCGAATTTCATAAATTTGTTCAAACACCTAAGAAATATTTTACGTCTTTCTGTGTTTTATCGTTCCTTTAACAAACAGTGCTTTAACGAAATAAGCAGTTACATTCTGTCCCTTCAACAATTCAACCACTATGCTCGCCACGACGTATACAGTAAAGTATAGAAATTCTTTCTTAAGCCGTACAAAACGTATGTGAAATTCTCTATCGAACTTAATTTCCATCCTCACTAAAATCCAGAGCCGTTTAAAAACAATTTACGTCAGTTTCTCCTATCTTCTGAAAACTTTTTTTCTTAACCCCCATGCTGTGTATCTACGTACACTAGGAGTATAAAGGTATCTAAAACCCCTTGAGTGTGTATCAAAAAAATAGAAAAATAAGTCGTAACAATAATGGGTTTGTGAATTGGTTTATCCTGTAAGCCTAGTTTATTTGTCAATCTACAAACTAACTAAAATATTAATTTATGGAAACTGTGTAGATTTTTTGTGAGACTTTTATTTATCAATTGAATCTTTCGACGTCGACAGGGAGTGAAATAAGGGGATATTTTGTCGCCAATCATCTTCCTACTAGCGATAGATGATCTACTGACTGCCACCGTAGGTGTATTTGAGAGACATGGCATCCAGTGGACACCGGACCTAGACGTTAAAAACAGAATAAATAAAGCTCTCGTTGCCTTTGGTATCATGTGACCACTTTGGAAATCCAGTCAAATCTCCTTACGCGCACCTTACTCAGTGTGCACGACAGGTTGGAAGACCAAGAACAACATGGAGATCAACAGTCTTGGCACAAAAACAGCGACTCAGAGAAAAATGTGGTCACAGCTGAAATATTTGGCTGCAAATCGATAAAGATGGAAGAGATTTGTCGCCGCCCTATGCTCCACTCCTGCTTTCTCGTTACCTGCCACCGACGACTTAACAAAGGATTGAAATCTAATCTTAAAACTACACTCTAGGCACTCGGTATTCACTTTAGAGTAGGAGTTAGTAGACAATGGATGTTATGTACAGATTCATGTGTCTATAATGCGCATGTATCCCCTTTGATTACCATGAAGTGTGACCGTTCTATACGTACAAGAAAACAGTGTAGTAAGGTGGTAAGTATTGCTTTCTATGGGTATTTTAATTATACTATTCTTTGTCATTTTAAACTTTTACTTAATGCGCAAAATACACTAAAGTGCCAACGTTTACTACGGGTATTTCAACTTCACGAGTGTTTTCAAATGACACTTTGGCCTTCTCAACAGATGTATGTATAATACGTACATACCTATAAATGCAGGTAACCTTTGAAAGTTTTACTTTGCTACTATATAAGATACATGTTATACCTGCTTCTGCTTCTGCTTGCAACACCCAACTATAGGTCGAAGTTTAATTGTATTTTTATTGTTTATTTCCTTACTTTCTACCCGCAGGTGCACATAGTGGTAAAAAGTTTTTAAAACAATTTTGAAAAGTTTTCCTTTGTTTTTTGCCACTTTGTACAAAGTTTATCAAAAACTGTATCAGATCAGAAGTAGCAAAAAAGAAATATTAACTGAATAAAATTGGTGGATACAACAACATTCCAGAACTCTGAGAATATTTCAATTTTCCTGAAATATATCTAATTTTTTCGAAAATTACTTTTCAGAGATCAGTTTATATAAAAGTTTTGAAATTATTAGATAATACTGTGTGGTTTTTATGTAATTTTCAATTCATGGAAATGTATGCTATCTGCAAAAGTTTAAAGGAAAATAAACCCCTTTAGCATTAGTATGAGGTAGGCAGAGGGTTAAACTACGTATAAATATGTACATACATATGTTTTGATGATTTGAAATGAATTTCTGTTAAGAATATTCGCCGTATGTTGAATAATTTCAGCGTATTAGTTTGTTGAGGAAAGAGATACATACTAGGGGTGGCTGATAAGTTCGCGACCTGAGATTCTCAACAACGAGTCATCTTCTCATTAACGATAACACTAATTGCGGCACTCTTTAGTAGTATAAATATCACCTTATTTCAATAATAATCTCATTTTGTTATTATCTGTGGTAAGATAAACATCAGCATGCCAGCCAAAATCGGAAATTCTCGCAATTTTGAGCACCGCGCCGTGATAAGGTACCTCGTGAAAAAAGGAAAATCGCCTAAAGAAATTTTCGAAGACTCTTCAGAATTCTGGGCTTTTATATACCAATTTAAAAAAATGCGCTGGTACCGAAAATACTCACGCCGTTAGACAAGCAACGATGACTCGAGTGCTGCAGAGATTTTTTGAAGTTAGCCGGGGACAATTTCGATGAAATTTGTAACCTAATCGTAACTGGAGATGAGATTTGGGTTCACCAATACGATCTGGAGTCCAAACAAGAGTCTATACAGTGGGGAGAGGCTGCCGAAGAAATTCAAGGTGGAGAAATAGGCTTCGAAGCTTAGGCGACCAGACTTGGCCCCGAACGACTTTTTCCTTTTTTCTAATTTGAAAAAGGAGTTACGAGGCCGAAGATTTGCAGATAAGAAAGAGATCAAGGCGGCCGTAGAAAGTCATTTTGAAGACAAAGAACAATAATATTTTTTCGGTGGTATTGAGGCACTGTATGCCCAATATGTGAAATGCATTTCACTCGATGGAAATTATGCTGAGAAATAAAATTTGTTAATCGTATCTCTTCTTTCACTTAATGTCTTAGGGCGGGAACTTATAAGCTGCCTTCTTACTCGTACTTCGTTGAGTTTAGAAAAGTAGCTAGAAATTAGAGAGACTTCATTTGAATAAATTTAAATGAATGGAGACCGAAATTTAAGATTTTTTTTAGAGGTATGTGCTATTGAGTGGAAAACTGCCGACCGACAAGTGGTACCTTACAAGGGAAATAACGGTTACTTAACTGTGAACTCCTTGATAGCAAAGGAAAGTCCTCAAAACGACAAATTCCACAACCTAGAGATAGAGTTCAAGCGATATTAGTTGGAAATCGTGCGAATGCGAGATGTTTGCCGTGAGTTTAACTGACACCGTCGTGAGTCTTTTATAGAATCTCCCATGCAAATGTATTATATCCAGGAAGCACACTAGAAACCGGATTTAAGGCAAATCAAACGAGTGCTACCATTATTCAGTGTTATGCAGCGATAAGAGTTGGGCAAAGTCGTAGATTTACGTTCAAAGGTATGTATAATTGCGAACGTAATTTTGTATTCACTGTGAATATATCGTCAGCTTATGAAATATCTCGATTAACGAAAACTCCTCAATGACTGGTAGTATGGTTTTCGTAGCAATAGGTCCACTGGTGATTTGATGGCATATCTCACCCAGAAGTGGAACCAATCTATTCATCACTTCGGCGAAAATAAGATGGTTGTGCTTGATATTTCAGTCATTTGACAGAGTTTGGCATCCGGTTCTTTTTCCGAAAGTGTGTGCATATGGCGTCGATGAGTCTCTTCTTCAATGGCCTAGCAATTCCCTTTCAGGGCATTCAATACAAGTTGTTTTGAACGGCTTCAAGTCCCCAATTCAACATATAAATGCCGGTGTTCCCCAAGGCTATGTTTTGTCTCCGACCCTCTTTATTATTATTATTTATAAATGATCTCTTATCTGCAACTTCTAATACAATCCATTCCTTCGCTGATGACAGTACGCTCAATTTTTCATATTTGTTCCCTAACTCACGTCCTCTTCGGTCGTAGAAGAGGAACGGCAACGTATGTTACGAGTAAACACATTAAATTCCGACCTGGACAGCATAATCAAATGGGGTTCAACCAAATTGCAATGCTGCCTTCTTTCTCTCAAGAGAAACCAAAACACTCGACCATTATCCATGAATTGTATTTGCATCGCTGAAACCGAAAGACTTGCCATTCCCTATCTGTTTGTAAAAACCATCTTCAATGGAACGATCACATATTCGAAGTCGCCAAAAATACTCCAAAATGTCTAGGATTAAATGGTTCAAGGAATATAAGGCAATATAAGGCATTCATCCGCCCAAAGGTGGAATATAATGCAAGTGGTGCACCCAAGACCGTTTTGCACCTTTTAGTCATAGTACAGAATTGCGCGTTAAAACTTATAGGTGATAGAGACATTGTGAACTCCAACTCGAAATTCGTAGATATGTCTCGTATCTTTCCCTATTTTATCGTTTTTTTTTTTTTTGACTTTGTAAACTCGCTTACACTCAAATCTAAATACGATATTGAAAGATCGATAATTCACTTTAATGACGCCATAAGCAAAGAGCAAAGCAGCAATCAAATCGACACCAGCAAATATACCTAAGACAATTAACTACTCAACTCCTCCTTCCATAAGCAATAAAATAAAGAAGAAAAGAAAACTAATGAAAATGTGGCAATCTACAAGATTACCCGACGACAAAATGAAACTAAACAAAGCAATTAAGGAAAGCTTGTGAACTTCAAAAAATAAAAACATCACAAATTACTCAGAAAACCTGTCGCCTGTCATTGCTCACTGTAGAAGGCTACTAAAACCGAATAGTTATTGGGCTAAGACTAATTATGACAAGGCAGATACATTAGCAAAGTACTTTGAAGAGGGCTTCAAAAGCAATCAGGGCAATGCTAATATTCTACCGACATTCTCTAACAAATTAACTGACAATACTAGAATCAAAAAAGTAACAAAAAAAAACAAAAAAGAATTCTGCAACAAAAAGAGGATTAACCATAAGAAGGCCCCAGAATATGATCGATTGACTAGCACTCTACTTAAAAAATTACCCAACAAACCAATGATATATTTAAAAAAAACATTTAACTCAATGATAGACTTCAGTACTTTCCTAAAGTATAGTAAGTAGCAGAAATACCTAAATCTAGTAAAAACCCATTTTAATGAATAATAGTCTTATTCCTGATCATCGATTTGGATTTCGTAGACTGCATTCTACAGTGCAACAAATCCATAGAGTAACAAACAAAATCTCAACAGTTCCTTGCCGCATCTAAAGCCTTTGAGTCTGGCATAAAGAACTCCTATTTGTAATGAACTAGGAATATATGAACTTATGGTAACTTGGCAGCACCGATTTGGTGATGCCTCAGGCATGTGTGATTATCCGGACATTTTTCTTTGTTTTGACAGATGTTGAACTAGTTCATTGCGGTTAGGTCTTTTTTCCTTTTGAAATTGAGGTTAGGCCTTTTTCCCTTTTTGTAATTGAAACGTGTGTAAATTCAAAAGAATAAAAATCCGAAAATAATCTGGTGATCCAGAGTTCATTACATATTCAAACTACAAAACTTACTTCCACCCGATTTCTACTCAATAATCGAGAGGTACATAACCGACCGCTGTTTCTATGTCAAGTACAAAGATAAATATTCAGGGATGTTTCAGTCAAGAGCAATAATTCCCCAAGGTAGCGTTTTGGGTCCATTGATTTATTCTATTCTAATCACACACAAGGAACCACCAACAGCAACCGCTCAACTACAACTCATGCTTAACAGGACATCAAAACGGTTTGACGGTTGGGGTATACAAATTAACGAGGACAAAATATCGCAAGTGGTGTTCACAACGAGATCAAACTACACTCAATTTGTCAATGGCAAATCAATATTTTGGATTGCATATATACAGAAAACTTATAAGGAGATAAAGCTAAAATATAGATAACTATACTTGCTGCTTCGAAGGGACTCAAAACTATCGACAAATAATAAAATCCTACTATACAATTCAGTAACAAAACCGATTTGGTCCTACTGCATCCAATTTTGGTGGGCATCAAAAAAAATCTAAGAGAGCGATTATTCAAAGGAAACAATCAAATCGTTCGCTCAATAATCAATAATGAATTGTATATACCCAACACATTCATCATGACCTAAACATCCCGACTATCAATGAAGTAATATCTAACACAAGCAGAAGACATCACATACAAATATTAACACGCGCCAATAACGAAATCAACACACTGCTAGGACAAGAGATCTCTGGAAGAAGACGACTTAAAAGGATCCGACCAACTGATTTGATTAATTAGAAAAGACTAAAAGATGTAAATCAAAAATGTAGAAAATTGAAATTTATTTCGAAACAACAAAGGACGTCGAATTAATTCCTGTGCAAATCATTGTAACAAAATGTACTATACCTATCTCAATTATATACAGATGTATAATGCTTTCGGGGGAAAAAAAATCTATGTACATAGGTGGCATCAAATTTACTACACACTAAATCTTACCTAGGGTTTGTGGGATTTCGACTGATGTGTGGAATATAGACCATCAGATAAGGACATAACGTCATAATGAAACGAAAACACCACTTAGCTTATACCTGTCATTGTACCTAATACAGGCGTCGGACGCCTACATGTTAGAGTCTTTCCTTCATTGATATGTGATAAAGATAATCGTTTTCGAATTGATAGGATGGAGAAAACATTTCCACATATTTGTGAATAACATCCAGAGAAGATTTCAAAATTCCCGAGTTTGTATAGAAGGCGCAGTCCCGCCCAATACAGGCAAGTTGATTGTTGCGAGTGCTCAAATTATACAAGCTCGTTGAGCTTGACAGCATTCCCGTCGAGCTACACAAATCATCGCCACCAATATCAACAGATATTCAACATCAAGAAAGCATTTATGTATATATAGAGTGACTGACATGAACTGTTACCAACTTCACGTCGCTGTGTCTGCCAAACTATGAATGACAGCGCGCTGAGAATTTGACAGTTATTAATTCATTTTATTGTTGACAAGCGTGTGTAAGGTTTTTTTTAATCACGTGTTTATGTAGTTTTTGTTCTATCGACAATGGAATTCAAACGTAATAGTGTTATTGCCCTTTTGTGGCTGGAAAATCACAATCAGCTATTATTCGAGAGCTGAAACATTTTAAAGTGAACAAAATGTTTGTGTATCGCACCATATCGCGTTACAACGAAACCGGCAGCATTACACTATGGAGGTGGTCCGAAAAAGACAGCAACATCGTCAACAGAGAGATTCGGAGTGTGAAGGCCAGAATTGAACGAAATCCTCGGCGTAGCGGAAGAAAAATGGCTTCTGGGCTAAACATACCCAGAGAATAGATGCAGCACATTTTAAAAAATGAGCTCGGACTCAAGGCCTTAAAGTTCCAAAAAGTGCACGATCTCATACCTGACCAAAAAAAAAAAGTTAGAGTGGAAATAGCAAAGGAGTTGATCTGCTTGCACGCAAGTGACCAATTGCCAAACATCGTCTTCTCTAATGAAGCACCATTTTCAATTGAGCAACTTGTCAACAAGCAAAATGAGTTTACGAGTTTATCTGCCAGAGAAGACATACGATAATTTCGACCAAAAAATGGCCACCAGGAAGCAAGCGCCACCGTTTTTGATTGTTTGGGCCGCAGTGATGGTCGGCCTCCGCTCGTATTTTTGGACCGTGGCGTAAAGATAAACGCGATGGTTTATCGTGAAACTCATCATCATTCCTCGACGCAATGGCTATCGAATTCTCCCGATGCGAATCCATTAGACTTTTCTGTCTGGGTCATTTTGAAAGCCAAGGTTGGCACTAAAAGATACCAAACAACGGACGCGCTCAAGCGCTTCGCCGAGAATGGAAGCGCATTCCAGAGACACACTTGCGTGCAGTGTGCGATAAATTTATTGACCGTCTCAAGAAAATTGTTCGTGCCAGAGGTGGCCATATCGAAAATATTAATTAAATATTTGAATTTGAATAAATTTCCAAAATTTTTCTCTTTGGATTTAATAAAAAATATTCACAATTAAAAAAAAAACAGCTATTTGAATTAGTAACAGTTCATGTCAGCCATCTTGCATATGTGTTTTTCACATTTGCTAACCACAATAATGCAGAATACATTCATCCATTAGCTTTTCGCAAATCAACAAGACTGAAAATGTGAGGCTTACAGGTCGCAAATCATTGGCAGACCATACAAAATGATTGCTCGTCTAGACGTTGTAAATTCTGGACACACCGAAAGCATCCAAAAGCCTCTTATTAAAAACGAAATGCCGAAGGTCGGAATGCGAACTCCTGTACATCCACGTGCAGGCTTGAATTTTCATTGATCATTGTTAACCAAACCTGGTTATTGCAGAAACACTTTGGAGCGTGATTATATCCCACCTAAGGCATTCTTATATGGATACACATGATTTGAAGATAAACATATTCTCTGACTCCTCGAGTGATGGAAATACTGACGTGGAATACTGAATGCAATATTTGTTGAAGAATTGCACAAAGAAGAGAATATGGTACGTGCAGGGACTGAACGTGCGATAGATTTTGTTTAAGCAACCAATGCTTTTCAAATGAGCTATAATTAGACAGACAAATTTATTGGACAGAAACTCAATTTGTGTCTCAAACTTTCCTCGCTAGAAAACGGAGCCGATTTTGAATCGCTTAGTTGCTAAAAAGTGAATAGTTTATAAAAATTTTGTAGGTAAAAGACCCTATGTTTGCCATGGAAAAACTTCGCCATCAACATCCAAATCAGGTGTTCATCAGACGAAGATTTTGCTGTGTTCTTGATGGAACCGCGAAGGTCCGGTGTACTATGAGCAAAACTACAAAAAAGTACAAAACTTTCTTGATAAAAATGAGTATTTAAAATTTTTAAGGTGTCCAAGTAATGCCAGTGAAGTAATGCCGAAAGCGAAACATTTTCCAACTGATTGGGAAAGTTACCAAATCGCTGGCAAACATTCCTAAATAATGATATAACTATATTATTTGCCTGGCGAAAACACACAGCGTCGCTATTGAAGAAGCTATTGTATACTCGCCCTAAACCTCAGCACTCGGTGTAAACATACCCTTAGACCCTTTCTCGCGGACAGATGGAGCTCAAGTCAAACGTCAAACCCTGCAAGCGTGTACCACGCGGTTTTCTTGTCATAGCGTTGTGTACTTCGTCACAGTAAAGTTCATTTGTAATTTCGGGAATAATTTTAATGAAATTCGTTGAATATTTTCAATTAAAAAATGAGTTCATCTCCAAGTAAGAGTGGCAGGGAAGGTAATTCCAAGGAAAAACAAAGGAAATGAAGTTTTTCGCCTTCGTCAAGATCTTGTACATCGTCGTCATCTGATAGGGAGTTTACCGCTTCTCCACCACCAAATAAGCGAAAGAAACACGATGAACAATCCAAAAACACGTCACTCGAACAGCGTTTAGATGATTTGACCAATCAGGTTAGTCAGTTGTCTCGTTTTATGAGTATTTTTGTTCCACAGGACATTGAAAACACATCAATAGACAATCATCACAGCAACGAGCCCAGTACAAGTGCACGGATTTTCTTGCAGAATCCAGATATGTCTAAAAGAACATTAGATCAGTTACACACGGAGTGTGACTCTAAACTTATAAATACGGCCGATAAGGAGCACCTAGATGCCCTTATCAGACTCCAACACTTTGGGCAACCCACCTGGAAAAATGTCAGATACTCGAAGGCAGTAAAAGCTTTGGAAGCCACACCAGGCTTTGTCGAGTTAAAAGTAAACGATTAGCTTTGCATCCTTAGCAAGACTAAGGATTACTTAGCCTCCATTGAGCAGGTTATGGCGGCTCTTTCAAACGGATTGTTAGAACAAAAAGCACTTTTGAGAGTTGGCCTACAGTCTATTATTGATTGGGCATTCAGGTCACCGGATGACTTCACTCCAAACGCACTCTTCGAAAGATGTGCTCCCTTGTTTGGACCAGCGTCTGCTTCTTACAAAAATTCTGAGCTTATGTTACAAGTTGTTTGTGGCAAGAGAGCCGAATGTATCGAAATAAGGCGCGAGAGGTTGGTGGCCGAAATACCAAACAAAAATATTCAGAATGCACTAAGAAATATCCATCCGAGTGTGGATAATTTGTTTGATAAACAAGCACTGTCGGCATTGATACAATCCCTAGGTGGAACGCAGTCCTGGCTTAAAGACTAATATCGATGCCAAGAACAGTCTTAGACGTCAACCTTATAGGAGCAATTACAAGGAAAGGTCGGGAGGTAGAAAGGTTGTCAAGAAATACAGTTCCTCCTTTCGAGCCAAAGAAAACCCGAGGGATAATAAATAGCACAAAATCTGCATTCATAGGGGGTCAGCTAGAGAGCTTCAAAAAAAGTTGGCAGGATCTGGGTGCCAATACCTTTATCTTAAAAACAATTTTAGGTACAAGAATACCATTTTGTGCGAGGCCCAAGCTGACTTACCCTTCACCAGAGGTTCTAAAAAACTTTGCAACAAAACAGTCTCAAAAGATGGATTTACAAATTTCGGAAATAAAAAAGCAAAAAATTTTAGAATCTCTTCCGCACACCAGTCCCAGTTTTATATCAAAAATATTCCTAGTGAACAAATCCGACGGGGGATCACGTCCAATCTTCGATTTAAGAGAGTTGAACAAGTATGTTTTAACAAAACCATTCAAACTTATTTCTCACGCTGGAGTAAGAGATTTTTTACAACCGGGAGATTGGATGACAAAAATAGATATTTCACAAGCATATTTCCATATTCCGATATCGGAAAGTCATCGTCCATTTCTGAGGGTGTCATACAAGGGCGAGCTTCTTCAGCTAACATGCCTTCCTTTTGGCCTGTCCTCAGCCCCCAGAACGTTTTCTGCGGTGACTTGCTGGATCGCGAAGATTTTGCGGCGCCGGGGTATTCGGGTTTTGGTCTATCTGGACGATTTTCTCCTGGTGAATTAAGATCAGTCTATATTAAGAACTCAGGTTGCGGAAACCACAGAGCTCTTGAAAACCCTAGGGTGGATAATAAACAACACAAAATCTGTACTATTACCATGCCGACAGATAGATTACCTCGGGATAAGATGGGATACGCACAACAACATCATGTCACTCCCAGAAGCGAAGTTGCAAAGACTGCGGGTTTCGCTCAGGACAATGTCCGAAAAACTTTTTTGCTCCCTTCGGCAGTTGCAAACGCTTCTGGGACAGTTAAATTTTGCCACTTTTGTTGTCCCCAGAAGCAGACTACACTGCCGACATCTACAGATTTTTTCGAGAAAATACAGTCAACGGTTAAGACAAACACTGACCATTTCAAGAAGGGCTTTGGAGGAGATACGTTGGTGGTTAAGAACAGAACACACATCAATAGCCATTCACAGGAAGGAGGTAACGAACTTCCTAGTAACCGACGCAGCAGATTCAGGCTGGGGAGCTCAGTTAGACAACGTTGCGATGTCCGGCCGATGGTCCAAGAAACAATCAAAATGGCACTCGAATCTAAAAGAGATGTTTGCCGTTTACATGGCCATAAAAAAGCAAGCTCCAGATCTGAGAAACGCACATATCCTACTGCAGTCGGACAACAGGAGTGTCGTTGCCTACATTCGCAAGGAAGGAGGAACCAGGTCCATAGGACTACTGAACCTCACATATCAATTGCTTCTTTTAGTGGATCGGTACAGAATAGCTCTTTCAGCGTTTTATCTTCCGGGAAGATACAACGGTATAGCAGACAGGCTATCGAGAGGCAAAGCGATACCAGAGTGGCATCTTCTTCCAAGGGCAATCACTGTAGTTTTCGAGAAACTGGGAACACCCGAGATCGATCTTTTTGCATCAAAAGAAACAGCAGTAGTGAGCAGTTACGTATCAATAGATTGCAGAGACAAGTCAGCTGCGTTCTCAGATGCCTTCAGTCGAGTTTGGAGCTATCACCTAGGCTGGGTTTTTCCCCCACCCAATCTGATGCCAAAGGTTCTCACTCACTTGAACAAGTCTCAGGGGACATACCTCGTTGTAGCCCCCGAATGGAGTCAAGCGTATTGGATGTCAGACCTGAGTGCTCGCGCCCTGGAGCCACCGTTGACAATACTCAACCTGAAGAATGTACTGATAGATGCAACAACAGGTCAGCCACCCCCGCAAGTGGAATATTTGACCCTGAGAGTATGGAAGGTTGGGGGTGGAGCCGTCAAATAGAGAACTGGTCTTTAGAAGAGAAAAGTTTATTAAAGATGGGTTGGAGGAATTCAACTTTAAAAACTTACATACCAGCTATCAGAAGATGGGTTCTTGGTGCGCAAAAAATAAAGTCAACTCCCATTCGCCAGAAATTTCCAATATAGCTAGATACCTAGCCCATCTGTTTTTAAAAGAAAATTTTTCTCCCAGTACGATTTGTCTACATAAATCTGCAATAGTAACATTTTGTGGTTCTAATATGACTGAACATATATCATCCAATTTTTTGGTTCGTCAAGTTTTAAAAGCCATTTCCATAGCGAGACCAATTTCGCCAAAACCACCAATATGGGATCCAAGGATTGTGTTTGATTGGCTTTCTTCACAGGCCGCCGAAGTCAATGAGACTTTATTTGAAGCTTCAAGAAGAACGGCTACCATTTTATTATTAGCGTCAGGTAGAAGGGTCCATGACTTAACGCTACTTAAAATATCTCGGGAGAGTTATGAAGAGGAAGAACACGAAATAATTATGCATCCAGCGTTCGGTTCCAAAACCGGTTCAGCAGTCCATAGACAGTGAAGTTGGCACTTACGGAAGAACCCAAATAAAAACGTTTGTCCAGTTTTTTGGGTAAAATGCTTAATCAGACTCTCGCAAGCCAGAAGATGTCAAGCGAATCAATTGGATAGCTTATTTATAACCCTAAATGGAGATGCAAAACCTGCATCAAGAACAGTTATTGGAGGCTGGGTACGATCTGTTCTACGTGCAGCGGGAATAGATGCTACACCTGGCAGTGTTCGGGCGGCTGTTGCTTCATTAGGTTAGATGGAGGATCGTAACATAGAGGAGATCTTATCAAGAGGAAACTGGAAGACGGAAACACCTTCAGAAGACATTACTTGGATCCAAATCCAAGAGAAGGTTCACTATATCTTTTCAATAATTTTAAACCGAATTGATGATTAACGTATGAATATTCAAGTATGCAAGTCCGGAATACAATTCCTTGTTATCTGAAGATACATTTTATTTTGTCACGGGTTTTCTTTTAATTAAAAAAAAAAAAAAAAAATTTAATTGAATAAATTAATACACTTTTGCTTGTACTTGCTGAGACACAAACCAGGCTTGTTTGGGCTTCGCAAGGGGTCATCATAGCGTTGTGGTCAGACACCAGCAGATAACAAACACGTCTTCAATAGCGACGCTGTGTGTTTTCGCCAGGCAAATAATAGGACGGTTTTACACTACAATAAAACCGATATTATTTGCCGACAGAAAACACACAGCGTCGCAGTAATTGGCTTGCTGGTGAAGACGCAATGACAAGAAAACCGCGTTTGACTTGAGCTCCATCTGTACGCGAGAAAGGGTCTAAGGGTATGTTTACACCGAGTGATTCCTGAGGTTTAGGGCGAGTATACAATAGCTTCTTCAATAGCGACGCTGTGTGTTTTCTGTCGGCAAATAATATCGGTTTTATTGTAGTGTAAAACCGTCCTATTTTGAAACATTTTGTATTCTTATAAGAAACGACAAAATTTTCCCTTACACGTAATATTTACTTATCCGCTGGTTTGGTGCAATAATTCAAATTATTTTTACTTAACTTACGAATTAAAAACTAGAAACTAAACTGTTTCTAAATAACTTTTATTCTGTTTTCTACAAAAAGTCCCCAAAAAGTTTTCTTTATATGCACATTATTCCACTTTAGGCAATCAAACTTTGGGAAATGAAAAACCTTATAAGACTTGAAGAAAATAGAGAAGGGGAGAATTACATGTTATCGAGCTAAGAGTATTTTTTCCCAAAGTACTTACTATATAAGAAAGTCTTTGAGTCTATACACCAGAGAACTTCAATATTAACTTTTCACAAAAATCTGAAAAATATCGGTGTGGACACAAATAGCTAGGCCCTATGCCCTATATGGCTTGTATCCATAATCATAGCCAATGTCTTTCAATCTTTCTTACTAAATCTACATTACATTTTCTCCTTGTATCTTCTACTCCAACATACATTAATCCGTCAATGCAAAAAGAACGAGTGGAATTTATATTTTCAAACAACTTTTTCAGCGCAAAAGAGTAGAATAAGAGGTCTTTTTTAGCCCAAAGATCTGTTGCAGTATGCAGCGTCTCAAGCAGAGATGTCACCTGCGATGACTTCGAGGGATTTAAAATCCCGCCATGTTTAAAATGGAACTTGGTGAATTTCATCACATTGTGAAATATCGTTTTTCCTTGACCAGAAGCAATAGAGTCCTAGTTTTTAATAAAGTTAATATTTGTCATTTATACATACATATGTGTTGTATTCTTTAATTAATGTTAACGACAGCGCTACAGATCTATGCAAAAGAGTATGCGAGATTAATTGATCTCTGCACTTTCGTTTCGTTCTCTGAATTTATGAGGCAGACAGTCCCTAATTTTCTTAAAATCGGAGCTGTTTAATGTGGTGACATTCTGCCAGAGTCGGGGCGCTGGCATTGATTGTCCTTTGTTCTTCATCCATTAATGCTGAAATAATCAAATACATAGAGACACGGGCTAATAAGTAACCAGCAAGCAGTATGTAGTTTTCGCAGCCGCCGTTTAACTGGACCGCGGCAATCGAACAGCACGGGGAATTAAGGTTCATTGTCCTGGTCATCTCAAAAGCGTTCGATTGAGTCTGGCATTGTGCCTTATTAAACAAGCTAGCCTCCTTTAGAGTTTCTCAACAGTTCTGCGGTTGGATGGTGGATGGTGTATCTTCCGATACAAATGCTGTAAACGCTGGAGTCCCTTAGGGTTCTGGGCTTTCACCAACTCTGTTTCTACTCCATATCAACAACGTTCTAGAGTCAGCAAACTTTGCTCTAACAGGATGCCGGTGAATGCAAATATGATACATACATTACATCTTCAGAGATGCGACGAGATGGGGAAAATATAACGTAAGTACCACTTTAATGCGAAGATAAACCAATTTACCGCCTTTTCCTGAAAGAACTCGTCTACTGTAGCACAGCTTCAAATGAACGACCAAATTATACATCCCGAGGAAACCATGCATTTTCTTGGTATCACAGTCAACTTTGTTGTGACATGGCACGACCACATATCCAACATTATAAAACCGACATTCATGAAGTTGAGCTCTCTATTTATAGCTAAGAGATACTTTACAGCGTAATAGCTCCTCCTCCTGTACAAAGCACAATTTAGACCAGGAGTTGAGTATTGTTCTCACGATTAGAGTTCGAGCTGAAAATATTATCTTCATCTGCTCCACAGAATACTTAAAAGAGCAGTTCGCCTAATAGATTATCCTGCACTAACTTCCAGTCTTCATCTGTGTGCTCATCGAAAACTGGTAGCAGACATATGCCTACGAGTATTCTATGGATACTACTACGTCAGATGTTATGAAGACCCAATGGAATCATACCTACTAGAAGTGCGACATTTGAGCGTTCTAGCATGCATGTGCACATCACCTATGTATATGACCACCTGGCAAACGGCGAACATCTTTATATCAAAATTTCTTCTGCAAGACAAGTAAACTTTGGAATTCACTCTCAGGAGACATATTTCCCGGGTCCTTTTATCTCCAGGTATTCAAGAGCAGAGCCAACAGGCATCTGGTGTCATCATCGTACGCCTTTCCTGAGATAATATAATAACAAAAAAAAAAAAAAAATCAAGAAGAATGTCAACCAATCATAAACATTTCCATTACTATACTATATTCAACCAGATATTATGATATGAAAAATTCCATCATTCTTTAAATTCCATAATGTATCCCTTTAGGGTAAGCTTAAATGAAATCAATTTAAAACACTGCAAAGTGCCAAAATAAACAATTGTTTCATTCATGAAACCTATCACTCATGAAATATTTTACGCTTGACAAGGGTTTTAAAGTACAGGCAGAGCGCTAGGTCAACCTGTTTACATTATATTGGATTTGGGTCTACCCTATTTACACAAGAAAAACATACACAAATGGTATTTGAGAAATAAATAAATGGCCATCATTAACTTGGAACGTTATGTTGTTCCTTCCACTGCGATTTGGGAACATCTATTTTACTCAAAAATGTGTATAAAAATAAATTGAAGATAAAGGAAAAAAAATTTAGATTGAGTAAATCGTACATCCTCCTTGATTAAAAAAAAATGTTTTTCAAGTAGAATTGAATATTCAAATTTCTTTTGTGGAAAATATGTTCCCTCTTTCGTTTCACGAACTAGTTTCACACAATGCTTGGGTAGGATACTTCCAGCAGCAGATAAATCCTCCTGAGAACTGTGAGCACAGTAATGGAATCAAGAATTTTCCCCACTGATGGGGATGATGTATAGGGATCTTTGTGCTCTTTCAACCTATAATATAAGAATTGAATTCGCCCTCGAGTGCTTTGAGGTCTAGGGCAGATACTCCTTCAATAAGTGATTGAAATTAGAAAAAAAAATCTATATGGATATTCGTATTTCATATTTTAACCAAACTTTGCCCTAAATATTGGGGCAATGAATGTGGATACGTAAAATTCAGGCAGTAATATTTAGCTTATTTTGAATATCAAATGTTAATATATAGGCCTTAAGAAATGCTACAGTGCCGAGATTATCACATAGATAGCTCACCAATAAACTTATCTTCTAACACAAATAAATGGTTGTACACGCAGGGGAAAGGTGGCATGATAAAGTCGAATTTTAAAAAGTGCCACGTCTTTCCATTTCTAATTTGCAGTTTAACATTTAAAATTGTTTTTATTATATGGTAGTAGAACCAGATAGTTGTCATTCACCGGAGTCCATAGTTTGGTAACGATAGGTCGATTTAACGGCTCCGCTTTATAGCATTGGTTGCTTATAGCCATAATCGTTGTAGTGAAAATTAAGACGGGAGAGTATTCGGTTGCGTGGGTTGGTGTTAAGAGAGATCATTTGGAGCAGCCCAGGCCAATCGATGTTTCCTGCTAATAACCCTTCTTCTTCCTGGTCTTAAGTCTCAATTAGTTGGTGTTGGCTCTGCTTATCCTGAGTCTCCTAGACTTTCCATCCTGAGTTATCACAGTGCATAAATTCTCCATCCTGGTGACTTTGTTAACGAAACTGATCCATGTCGCCCTTGATCGTCCTCTTCTTTTGGGCCCATCGTCTAAATCCATTGCAGCCCTCACAACATGTCGCTGCTTCTGCGCATCACATGCCCCATCGTATCCTCGTTTCTTTTAGTGTGACATTCTGACCCATACAACATACATAGTTTCAGGGGCATTCGTTTATCACATAACACAGCAAACACCGACCTGCATTTAAGCGATCCGACATTAATCTGATGAAGGAAGTCATCCTGTACTTTTACCGTCGTCACGTATGACCGAACCTACCTAACCTAAAGGATGATATGGTTGTTATTGGCTCATCTCTTATTTTTACAGCATTTATGGGTCCTACAACGCTTGGTTCACTGAAGGAGAAGTACATATGCTCGGCCTTTCGGACATTGATTCGCAAGCCATGTTTCCTTATAGCATTGACCCATAGATTTAGTTGCATTTCTAATTCGTACGTGTCGTCTCCAATGAGTACAGTATCGTTCGATTGACTCTTTCATCTTTTTTAATGCTATTGCAACTTCTTCCTGTGTAATTTCTTGATTTCTTACTACACTCTCATGCTCCTGACATACAAATACAATGTACATCAGCAACTTCGCAACGTTTTTCAAGAGACTGTACGCTAATCAGCTTCAAACGATTCTCATAGGGGGCTAAGTTATAACTACCGAATCAAGGAAGACCGCGTAAAGCTAAACGGATGAACCTAGGTATATTGGACAGCCTAAATTGAAAGGGAATGGTTAGTTTAATAGGATGGAAAGCAATAATACATCCGCTACACCGATCCAAAAGAATATAGGGCAATATCTTTTCTAAATACTTTGGCAAAGCTTTTTGCTGCTTTGGTCTTCAACAGCCTTACTCAGTGGATCAAAAACAGAAAGGTTTTATCAGAGTTTCAAGCGGGCCTTATAGAAATTTTCTCTACTGTTGACCAAATATTCAACTAAACAATTTTACAGAAATCTGCAAAAAGAAACAAGAAGTGGAACCAATCTCTCCATCACTTCGGCGAAACCAAGATGGTTACGCTTGAAGGCATTTGACTGAGTTTGGCATCAGGCTCTTTCGTCGAAAATGCGTTCATATGGCGTCAATGAGATTCTTCTTCAATGGATTAGAAATTACCTTTCGGGGCGTTCAATACAAGTTGTTTTGGACGGCTTCAAGTCTGCAATTCACCAAATAAATGCTGGTGTTCCCCAAGGCTCTGTTTTGTCTCCGACTCTCTTTCTTATTTTTATAAATATCTCTCGTCTGCAACTTCTAATCCAATCCATTCCTTCGCTGATGACAGTACCCTCAGTTTTTCATATTCGTTTCCTAACTCACGTCCTTGCTCTTCGGCCGTAGAAGGGGAACGGCAACGTATGTTAAACACATTAAATTCCGACCTAAACAGCATAATTAAATGGGGTTCAACCAACAGAGTGGAATTTAATGCTTCCAAAACACAATGCTGTCTTCTGTCTCCCAAGCGAAAACAAAACCCTCAACCATTGTCCATGGATGGTACTTGCATCATTGAAACCGAAAGACTTGCCATTCTCGGTATGTGTATTAATAACCATCTTCGATGGAACGATCACATATTCGAGGTCGCCAAAAATGCTGCAAAATGTCTAGGATTCCTTAAACGGTGCAAGAAATATTTTACCGCGTCTGATCTGCCCTCAATTTATAAGGCATTCATCCGCCCTAAGCTGGAATATAACACCCATATCTGGTCCGGTACATCCAAGACCGTTCTGCACATTCTTGATAGGGTACAGAATCGCGCGTTAAAACTTATAGGTGATAGAGACATAGTGAATTCCATTCATTCACGAGAACTAGGGATTCATTTATAAGACGAACAACACGAATGTGAAATGATCTACCAGGCTCCATCACTACAACTTTCAAACATTCAAAGCCAACGTGCATAGGCTACATCTCTGTTCCTCTTCCCCTTTTTCCCCTACTCCCGTGCCCTGAAACATTTTAAGGGTATTCATATCCCCTTCGGCGCGCGCAGATTAAAAAAAAAAAAAAAACATTCCTTGTCATTCTATTCGATTCGACTCCATATCGTTCCTATTTTATAAATTGTGTAAAATCGGTATCTCCAGTAACGTTATCCATTACCTGAGAGCGATGTATGACAACAATGTAGCTTACGTATGGGATGAAGAATCAATTTCAAATCAATTCACAACATTAATGGGCGTGAAGCAAGTTTGTATTTAGATTGCGTTACCCTTTCTACTACTCATCAATAACATAACAGATACTGTAGGGGGTGGAATCGATTTTTGTCAAACAAAGGTTCCCGGATTGATGTACGCGAACGACATTGTCTTCCTTGCTGATACAGTAAATGGTATGCAGCTAATGATGAATAGGCTCATCGAATATTGCAAATACTGAAACTTGGCTATCAACCAGATGTTCAGAGATGGAGGCGGCAGATATTCAAGGAGTGAAAAATTAGCACATTAATGTAAGGTAATCGAAAATATAAGCGAATGCAAATATATAAACACCTGGAGGCGACATTATCTGAAGCTAAGTGAGCAATTTCTTTAGTTAAGGGACGCTGCATCATGAGCATAACTGAAAACAAAAACGGTTTCGCTCAACTGCGGCATCAATACTTTTATATGAAGCACAAGTGTGGGGATATTGTTCGTTTAGCAATGCAGAGATTCTTTCAATATTTCCTCAAGCGAATATTTCGTTTACCGGATAGTTCGCCAAATTACTGAAACTACATTTCGACTATAGGTATAATCAAAACAATGTCAATGGATGAAAAAAGATTGTCAAAAATTGTACTTACACATATAATAACAACAAAAGGTAGTTTCGTCAATGAAATGCAGAATCTTGCGGCTGACTATGGCTTTGACCTATACGTTACTGCTTGGCGTCGTGCCTAAGGAATAGATTCGAAGACTTTCATGACGGGATGTTGATGTTCATTCGCTCTAAATGTCCTAGCTATCTTTGAATTTGATCAATTCTATCTAGGTCCGCTGCGCAACCGATATAGTTCGTTATTGTATCTTCCACCAAATTGCCCGTCGATACAAATGGGACCAAAATTCACTCGAATAATTTTTCTTTCAAAACATTTTTCTGCATGATGGGGGTCCTAATTTCTTTCTTCCCTTTCAAATATGATGTTAAAGAAGTCAGATGACAGCGCGTCACCCTGTCATAGTCCTTTTATGCCATCCATCGCCATCCGGACGAGTTTGACAGGTCTGCCAAAACTAGACATGGCTTTGTATAGCTCATTTCTATAGACACTAACATTGACGACTTTAAAATCGATGAAAAGGTGGTGAGTGTCAATTTGAAGTTTCCCGTTTTTTTCCAAGATGAATATCTTATCTATGGTAGACTTTCCTGGCCTAAAACCACACTGATACGGATTAATCAGATTGTTGACAAAAGGTTTAAGGCGTTCACATAATACGGCAGATAGGATCTCATACGCGATGTTGGGAAGACTAATACCTCTGCAGTCGGCGAAATTCAGAGTGTCTCCTTTCTTGAGGATCGGGCAACCGATGCTGAGGTACGTCGTCGGGCATACTTTCATCCGACCATAACTTACAGTTATGTAAATCCAAATCTGCTTTAAATAGCTCGACAGTTAGACCGTCGGTTCCAGCAGCCTTGTTGGATTTAAGCATAGATATCATCCGGGTAGAAGGGAGCATTTTGCCTGACAACGAGGTTTTTGTAGTCACCGCCGTTTTAGAGTCTGCAGAAGTGATCTTTCCAAATTCTCAGCACCTACTGTGATTCTATAATACTACTACATTTCATTCTCCATCCCTACAGGCTTTGCAGCCTTGATATGTCCTTTTTACCTTCTAAAACTTTCGAACATCATTCCTGCTGTAACACCGCTCTATAGACTCGATCTCGCTTTTTTCATATTTTGTTTCCTCTTTTTTGGAAGCTGCTGTTCGTCCCTTCTCTTCTGCTTATAGATGTCGTCCAGATTTTCTAGGCATGAAAGTGAATTGTCGGGGGGAGTTCCTCAAGTTGAACAAACTCTGTTTCAATTGCTTACGAAGCGGTCATTCTTCAGCTCGCTGCCAGTCGAAATTTCGATGCAGATCCTGCAACAGTCGTCATCATAGTTTGGTTCATGCTGATTCTGTCAGCATACAACCCAGTCATTCGGCTAATGCTTTCTTTAGCGGTTCGATTAGACGGACCCAAACTAATGAAGTTATACCTCGAAACATTTCAAGTACCTCAAATCTTCCTGCAACAACGGTAGCACCAGAATATAAATAATCATTCAATTAACATCACGCATCACATTCCACACATTTTATTGCCAACAGCTGTTGGGAAGGTCCTAGATATTAGCGGTAAATACCACCAAGTTCGTATCCTCCTCGATTCAGGCTCACAGGTGTCTTTCATAACTGAGTCTTGTATTCAAAGACTTGGACTCAAAAGGAGAAATGCCTGTATACCTATAAATGGTATTGGATCTACCAATGCTGGTAAATCCAGAGGCCTTACCTCATTGGTAATAAGCTCACGCTGTGATTCATTTAGTATTTCAGTCAATACTTATATTTTATCAAGCGTTACTACAAGTCTATCAACACATTCCTTTTCTATTGAGGATTGGGATCACCTACGTCAATTGGATTTAGGTGATCTGTCGTTTAACAAATCGGTAGATATACTCCTAGGATCAGATAAAGTGTGGGAAATCCTACAAGGAAACGTCGTCTATAGTAAAAGTGGTCATCCAATAGCTCAAAAAACCATTTTCGGTTGGGTTTTGGCTGGGCAGCTATCATCTAACACATGTGTGGAACCCAACATCATATCGCATCATTCCATTCTAAACATCGATTCGATTTTACAATCGTTTTGGACGATTGAAGAGGTAGATCCCAAATCAATCATCTCTGATGAGGACAGGAAAATTGAGGAACATTTTCTTGAAACCCATCGTCGCGATTCGGCCGGAAAATACCTCGTCGAGCTTCCATTCAAATCACATTCCCAGTTCGCGGACACTTTAAAGGGAACATTAGCGCGTCTTAAGTCGATGGAGGTCAGATTCTCTAAAAACAAAGAACTATTCGAAAACTATTCTTCCTTCCTCGACGAATATTTGTCGTTAGGACACATGTCGGAAATTCCTGCCGCAGAAATTTCACGTCCAACGTATTTTATCTTCCTCATCACGCTGTCCTGAAACTAGACAGCATGACCATGAAAATTCGCGTCGTATTGGACGGATCCTGCAAGGATGCAACCGGTAAATCCTTAAACGATTCACTCATGAATCGCAATCTCTTTTCTGTCTGCCTAAGATTTCGTCGCCATCGCTTTGTATTTACAGTGGACATCGTTAAAATGTTTCGTCAAATTTGGGTGTCTAAAAAGGACTCGGACTTTCACCGCATAGTTTGGCAAAAACCACCTTCAGAGCCTTTGCTACATTTTCGGTTACACACTGTGACATATGGAACGTCTTGTGCACCATTTCTTTCGGTTCGAGCTAGTAATTATGCCGAACTAATTCCAAAGAAAGATACATCTTCCTGCGGATTCGTGGAAAAAAGTGCTCGGGTTATATTGGAATTCAAAGTGCGATGTATTTAGCTATCGCTTAAATTACATTCCTAACGAACCAATAGCAAAGCGACAGATTCTTAAGGACGTAGCACGCATATTCAACCCCCTCGGTTTTCTCACTCCTTTTTCAAGAACTGTGGCATCAGAATTTAGAGTGGGATGACGTGGTTGCAGATTCTATCGCTGCGCAATGGAGCAGATATCGCGCTGAACTCTCAATATTAACCAAAATCAAAATACCTAGAACGATCGGGTTGGCAAAGGCGTCTTTCCAATTATACGGGTTTTCAGACGCATCGGCATCCGCCTACACCGCAGTTATTTACTCTCGCTATGGACTTTCTAATGGTCTTATAAAAACTAGTATTATAGCCGCGAAATCTCGTGTATCTCCCATTAAGCAACTAAGTATTCCCCGCTTAGAGCTGTGTGGGGCTCTTTTGCTCGCTAGACTACTCGTTGCCGTCCAATGCATGTCTGACTCAAAGGTCGTGCTATCGTGGTTATCCTCTCCTCCTCGACGTTGGAACATTTTCATCCGGAATCGAACTCCAGAAATTCTCAACACGATTCCTAGAAATAGGTGGTTCCACGTGCGGTCGGAATCTAACCCAGCTGATTGCGCTTCCCGCGGTATACCACCTTAGCAGCTTCTCGATCACCCCATTTGGTGGACGGGCCCAAGTTGGCTTCAGAAGGACATTGACGAGTGGCCAATTGTAAATGACATTGAGGAGCATCTTATTTGCACGAGAGAAGAAAAGAAGGTAACTCCACACTCATATCTTGTGACAACAGATGAACATCCATTCCAAGCACTTTCGACGCGTATTTCATCGTGGAGCGTTCTAATATATCGGTTTATTGCTAAATGTCGAAAGCATACAACACCTGTCCTCGCCCCACCTCGAACCTAAGGAGATCTACCAGGCAAAAGTAAATATCATTAAATGGTTACAGAATCGGGACTTCGGTAATTATATTGACTCGTATCGTAAACAAGGTTCCTTCAACATTAGTTTATTCCCTTTCCTAGATAGTGACGGTATTCTATGAGTTGGTGGAAGAATCCAACAGGCCAACGTTTCATTCAACGCTAAACACCCGATAATTATACCTAAGGGTCACCCCATCACAAGGCTCATCGTTTTCGATGCACACCACCGCTTTTTTTCATCCCGGAACGTCAACTTTATTTGCTCTCATTCGCCAAGAGTATTGGGTGATTGGCTGCCGAAACCTGCTTCGTCGAATCACGCATGATTGCATCCGTTGTTTTCGTCAGAGGAAAGCTATGCTAACTCAGCTGATGGGAAATCTACCCCCACAACGAATTCAACCCAGCCGACCGTTCGCGCATTGTGGTTGTGATTATGCAGGTCCAATAACACTTAAAGTCAAGACAGGCCGAAAATCAAACCTTACTAAAGGATACATTTCTCTTTTCGTTTGCCTAGTGACAAAAGCTATTCACCTGGAATTAGTGAGTGACTTATCAACCGACGCGTTTCTTGCCGCCTTTCGCCGTTTCGTCGCACGCCGCGGAAAACCATCGCATTTGTATTCCGATAATGGCACGAACTTTCGCGGATCTACTCGCTTGCTATTCGAAATGCATGAACTTGTTCTCTCTGAGTATCATAATTCGATTGTAGCAGCATCTCTCGCTCACGATGGAATTTCCTGGCATTTCATTCCCCCTTCAGCACCACATTTCGGGGGTTTGTGGGAGGCAGGAGTGAAATCCGTGAAACAACATCTTCGTAGAGTAATCGGTACTGACATCTTAACATGTGAACAATTCTATACGATGTTAACGCAAATCGAAGCTATCTTAAATCCGAGACCATTGTGCCAAATTTCGGACACTGATTTAGACCCACTAACCCCGGCTCATTTCTTTCTAGGTGAGTCCTATGCTGCTGTTCCGGAGCCAACTTTAGAGGTACCATCGAATCGTTTATCTACATGGCAAATGTTGCAGTTCAAAATACAAGGGTATTGGAAACGTTGGCAGATGGAATACTTGAAGTCGTTGCAGCATCGCCCTCGTTGGCAACAGATCCAGACAAACATCCAAATTAACGACCTGGTCATCAAAGATGCTAATTTGCCGCCTGGCAAGTGGGCCATGGGGCGGGTCATCGAACTTCATCCAGGCAAAGACGATCGAGTTCGAGTTGTTACCCTAAGAACGGTCAGTGGTGTTTTAGTTCGACCAATCCATAAACTGGCTGTGCTATCTGTATCCTGAAACGTTGTTCCAGGGGCGGCAGAATGTTTGAGAATGTGTTTATTTAATAAACCTTTTCGTAGTATATTTGCTTAACTTTGTAAACATTACGTAACTTACCCTGCTTTTTACTACAGTTAATGTACATCAAGTTTAATAACATTACTGTTTAATCTCTCACTCTCTTAGATTAATTTTGTTTAAAATTACATTTCCGTTTGTAAGAGAAATTGTCTCGTTCACTTGGATCGAAGACGCATAGATGGTAACATCAATTCAATAAATTGCTCCTGACTATTGGTCGATTCGTTTTTTTCTATATTCCTTAGAAGTTTTATTGTTTTTCGATATCGGTTTCAGTCCAAGCGAATGCGGACTTCTTCGAACATTATCATACAATCATCAAAATTATAAAAAGCGAACTTTAGAGGCTTTATGCTCAGATGGTTTCTTTCCTACCTCAACAACGGAAAACAAGTTGTTAAGATTGCAAATAGTTTTAGCCAAACTTTTGATATTAAAATTTGTGTGCCTCAAGGTTCAGTACTTGGCCCTAATTGTTTTTTTAACTTATATCAATCAGTTTATTCATTTATATCAACAGATTTTGCTGATGATATAGCTTACTCTTATTTCAACAGCTTTGCCTTAGATATAATTGCAGATGTAAGTTATGATTTAGAACGGCTAAGGCATTGGTTTTGTATGCATAAATTGGTCATAAGTGACATTTATTACTTAGCCTTGATACCTACACTACAACCACTTCTACCTTATATACATGATTGTAACAAAATCTTTTCACCTCAATGTTTTTATGTAGAAATAATTGCAGTTTTAAATATCTTTATCTTGAAATAGATAGCAGAATGAATTGGAGTACTCATATTGCAACTCTGAGATCATATTTGTTAAAAACAACAAACATTATGTACCACTTAAGGCTATATTGTTCTAAGAAACTATTGGAAGCAATATATCATGGAGTATGATTCAGTATGATCTAGTTTATTGGGAAGGTACTTATAGTAATAAAGTCCAACCTTTACTTGAGGTTCAGAAACATATAATAAGAATCACCTGGAGAAATTAGCGCCTTCAAAGTATTTTTTTTGCTTTTTGTCAACTCAAACAATCCTTGCTCTTGCTATTTTTTAAAGACATTTTTTGTAAGGAGTGGTTATTCAATTATTAGCAAGCCATCCTATCATGATCTTCGTAGCTGCAATAGCAATCTAGCAGTAATACCATCTTTCAATGCACATCACTTTTTGAACTCCTAGATTATATAATGTATTGCCGCTTCAGATTAGAAGAACCGGAAAATATATTTCTTACAATGCGAGTAGACAAGTCACAAAATGGCTTTTTAATTTTGATCTATACTACTTAATTAGTAGCATAGTCTACATTAGTTGTATAGTTTAATAAATATATTTTTGATGTACGTTAATATTTGTTTTCTTCACCTTCTTAACAGCTTTTTACAGAATTGCTTATTTAATTATACTTCATGTATTCGATACTAGTTATTTCTAAGTACAGAATGCATCTTTTTATTTTTCAATTAATAATCTCTTTATCCTTTATTATATAAAACTATACTATATGTACTCTACTCAGATCCCAACCATTCGTGAGGTCCACAGCACGAGTGGCTGCTAGAAGCTAGGCTAGGCCCTGCATTGGGCTGTTAGCGACAACCTGTATCCCTCCTCTTGATGAGAACGATCTCTTAGCGTCAGACTCGGAGGAAGCTAACATTACCGTGATGAAAGTCTCTGCGCCTGATTATAGCTCCGATGCTGCGATTTGTCCAGATTAATCTCCACCACTCCAAAACGGCATCTGCCGACTTTATTCTCCGTTTATCTAAGAGTGGGGAAGATATTGTCTTGATCCAGGAACCTTGGATCGTAGGCGACCTAGTGTGTGGACTCAAGACTCAAAACTACAACCTTATCTACGTCAGATGTAAAGGAAAACCAGCCAATCTTAATGTATTCTACTCTCTAATTACAGCAATTGAGACGCCAAACTTAGATTAGGCTCAAAGAATTATTGACTAACGTCGGCGTAACTGGCTCATGACTACAAAGAGCCCATCCCATCGGATACTCTGGGGAGTTTGTTTGCTGTTGAATAGAGGCAAAACACTGCACTCATTCTTGGACGCGATGAACTGTCTGGGTCAGCGCCGATATTAATGAAAGAGGTGAGTCATTGTTTGATTATATATTAACTACTAACCTCGTACTCTGCAACACGGGTGGTGAAGGAAGGAAGTTCTTGACATTATCCCTGACTCTTATAACATTGCACATATGATTAAGGACTGGAAGGTGTCTAATGAAAACTCTTTCTCTGATATCTCCAATTTGGTCTTGACGACCATTCCCCAAACCAACCAGTCTTTAGGAATGTTAGGAAGACCGATTGGTTCAAATATAGACTCTTAAAGTAACACTCAAGACCTCAACAACCTTGTCGAGCAGCTTACGGGAGCTTTCATCGCTCTATCGATCCCCTACCCCGTTAGTCGAATCAGAGGCAAACAACGTCCACCATAGTGGGGCGCCTACGTAAACCGTAGGCGGCTCTTTAACCAAGCTAAGCATTCTAGGACGCTCTTGATTGGAACTCATACAAAGAGGCCCTCAAAATATACAAACTGGAACTGAAATAAGAACAAAGAAATCCTTCAGTCTCTTTTGTGGCAAAATTGAAGAGGCTTCAAGGTTTCACAAAATTCTCTCCACAAGTCCAACCATCCGTATCATTCTCATGCAATTCAAATAGTCTTATATCAGAGACCAAACTTCTTTGGGCAATACGTAGTTTCAAACCATGATCAAGGACTGGAAGGTGTCTAATGAAAACTCTTTCTCTGATATCTCCAATTTGGTCTTGACGACCATCCCCCAAACCAACCAGTCTTTAGGAATGTTAGGAAGACCGTTTGGTTCAAATATAGTGTCGCTCTAAGGAGTTCACTTAAACTGAAACCAGACTCTTCAAGTAACACTCAAAACCTCAACAACCTTGTCGAGCAGCTTACGGGAGCTTTCATCGCTCTATCGATCCCCTACCCCGTTAGTCGAATCAGAGGCAAACAACGTCCACCATAGTGGGGCGCCTACGTAAACCGTAGGCGGCTCTTTAACCAAGCTAAGCATTCTAGAACGCTCTTGATTGGAACTCATACAAAGAGGCCCTCAAAATATACAAACTGGAACTGAAATAAGAACAAAGAAATCCTTCAGTCTCTTTTGTGGCAAAATTGAAGAGGCTTCAAGGTTTCACAAAATTCTCTCCACAAGTCCAACCATCCGTATCATTCTCATGCAATTCAAATAGTCTTATATCAGAGACCAAACTTCTTTGGGCAATACGTAGTTTCAAACCCTTCAAGTCAGCTGGAACTGATGGTATAACACCCGCTGAAATTCAACAGACTTCGGACATCATCCTCCCCTGGTTGACAGCTATCTTTAAAAGCTGTCTGGATTTAGTCCACATCCCCATGTTGTGGACAGAAGTCAAAGTTGTATTTATACCTAAAGGGGAAAAAAGCTCTCACGTCTGTCCCAAAGACCTCAAACCCACAAATCTACAATCTTTTCTTTTTAATACCTTGGAGAGATTGATTGATAGTCATCTCCGTTGCAGTATTGGTCCTTACTTTTGGACAGTGTCCCAGCATGCGTATACCAAGGGCAGGTCGGTAGAAACTGTTCTATACTCGCTGTTGCGCACCATTGAAAAATCATTAGAGTGCAAGAAGTATACCATGGTTGCCTTCCTTGATATTGAGGGAGTTTTAACAACGTCGTACCAGATGCGGATGCCGTGCATTGGGAAACTCTAAGCTAGGGGCTTCGCTTGGCGTACTGATAAACCAAATGTTAAGCAATCGAAGTATCAGAGCAAAACTGGGCACAGCTTACACTCGAAGGTTTGTAAATAGAAGAACACCGCAAGGCGGTACAATCTTGTGGAATCTTGTTGTGAATAATCTACTACTTATCCTGAAAGGGGAGGGCTGCAGGGTGATCGCTTATGCAGATGACGTTGTTATAACTGCCTCGGGGAGGCACCTGACTACTCTAAGGGAGTAAGAAGTGGGGGATGCAAACTCGCATATTGCTATATTTATCCGTTATCAGGACTATGTATGGCGTGATCGTTTGATCAGAGATCAGCTTGTCTGTGCATTAGTGGTTTACTCAGAACCACTACTACAGATGCACTAAATATTCTGTTTCATCTGATACCACTAAACCTCTTTGGCAAGCAAATGAAAGCCAGTGCAGCCATTCGGCTCAATGCCATCTCAAAGTGGTTCAGCATATCCATAGGCCACTCCACAATTCTTCACAACCTAGAATTCATTTCAGAAAACACCGACTACACCCTCTCCATGTTCTCTTTAAATAATAACTTCCGGGCCACTATCCCATCTAGACAAGACTGACTAGGGAAACGTGACCCCGGACAAAGAATTAGTACATTTCTACATGGATGGTCCGAAGACAATCGGTGGGGTGGGTGGCGGGGTTTTTCTCCGACAGGCTAAACGTTAACATCTCTTTCCGCTTCCAGATCACTGTAGCGTTTTCCAGGCAGAGATAATGGCGATCAAAGAAACTCTATCTTGACTGAAATGCAATGTAATATCTGCTAAGGATATTAGCATTTTCACTGACAGTCAAGTCGCTATAAAATGTCTGAAATCGATCTCTTCCACGTCAAAGGTCGCGCTAGATTGCCACTTCTCTCTTAACGAGAATTGGTGTCATTACGGGACACTATCTCATTGGAAGGCACGCCAAAAGGCTTGGCCTTTGGTAGAAGTAATAGGTACGAGGAGGTGGAGGGGAAACCCTTCATCTCCTCTGCACTTATCCGGCTCTCTCTGTCAGAAGAAGGTTTCACTTGGCAGCTTATTTCTACGACAGCCTTGGTGAACTGGGTAACTCGAATGTTAGGAACCTCCATTGTTTCATTGGAATCTCCAATTGGTTCTAAGAAAGGACGGGAGAAATCCCCTGATCCTGTAGTATCACAATACGACTAGATCTACTTTTTTTATATAATTTGCACATGTGAAAGGTGATATGAATACCCTTATACCAATTTTAGGACACGGGCGTTTTGTGGAAAGGGGAAAAGACAGAGAGAAAGACAGATTGTTGTAGTTGGTTTGAAACTCAGGTATTATTAATTTTCAGTAAACTTCAAGAGTGGCGTCCAGATAACTGGGGAGTATTTTTGTTTTGCTGTTATTATCGTTGCTTATGATTCACAGGATTTTTTTTTTTTTTTTCTTTTATTAGAGTTGACTTAGCTTTCGAAATTGATCGACTTTTCTATTTATTTCATGCGAAGTAAATAGATGATTCTTGACATCAGGATTTTAACCGTGAATCAATAGCGTGCCAAGCAATGATGTTACCACTACACCACGGCCACCCTTACTCTGGTCTATGTGTGTCTGTGCTTAGGGCGAAGGCAGCCACTTGAACCTAACCTAACCTAAGATACGAATACACTATTTGCATTATAATTTATGTAGTGGTTTTCAAAAATATTTTGTTAATCGAAAAATAAATAAATGTATTGAATTGAAAAAAAAAAATGTTATTATTAATATGAAGCACATTCCCACCAACGAGACGATCGCCCACGTCCTTGCAAAGACTCTTTCTGGACCATCTCATCGCAAATGTATTGTGGGTTTCGGTATAATAGATGTGATCGCATAACCTGCATTGAGAGGGGGTGTTGCAACTCACGAAAAACACAGATGGCAACATAGGTTAACTCTACCTATATATTTCCCTTTGCACTGTACCGTTTTGAATTTCAATAAAAACAGACGTGAATTTATTTTTCCTTATAAATACGCTTTTTATTTAATAGTCTGTACTAATAAAAACAACAGTTAAGCATTACATTTTGTGTTTTATTTGCTGCAGAATTATTTATGTTACCAATTAAGTTTGAAGTCGGGTTTTTATTACCAGTTACATTGGTCCTTTGGACTTTTGAATTTTTCGTGCTGTGCTCATTGCTTAAGGGAATATCCCTAACCTAAAGATTGTTTCCTTTACTTGTTCTTTTCATTATATTTCATCGTCCTTGCTGTCGACGTAACGTTTTCCTACCAAATAAGGAAAAACGGTCGCAGGATGTCGCAGGAAAGCATAACTTTGATTGACCTTCACTAAATTCTGTTAGCTGACGTATAGACAATTGAAAGTACATAATACTTTGAACTGAAATTTAGTTCATACTCTATTCAACCTTCTCGAGTTCAATTTGTTTGCACTATTTTTACTAGAAACTGAAAAATATTTACTCAACAAAATATTTAGACATTGCTATTCTTTACAATTCGTATTGTGTTTTCTCAGAAATTTCATTTATTATCACGATATATTCATATATTTATCGCGAAAATTTCACCAGAACCTGTGACATTTGGTTACAAATAGCGACAGCCACGCCCACAAAAAAACTATCGATAAAAGTAAGAAGGTTGAGGTCACCAGTTGCCCAAACAGCAGCTCCACAGAGAACCACTGAGGGACGTGATCCAGCTCCCCAGCCATAGGTTTTCCATAAGTTAGGTGAACAAATAAAAAACCTGGTGGATATATTGGAGACAAAAGGCGGTCCATCCATCAGCCTATGAAAGATCCCATTGAAAGCATCAAGACGCTCTTCGAGTTGGCTGCAATAGAGGTTCGCGACGACAGGGCTAAACAAATTATTAAGAAGCATAATGCCTCCCAAACTTCACCATGAGTGAAAGCCGTAATTGACTCAAAGAGAAGACCGGAGCCCAAAGCTGAAACCCCAAGCCGAAGCGCCGGCAGAAGTCCTCAAGTGGAGGCAACAAAGTTCCCCGGAATAAAATTGACCTTCAAAATTATGGAAAAGTCAGTAAAGATAAACTCTAAGGAGCAGATAATGTTGCGAAAGGCAAGCACCTGGAAAACGTCGGCAAAGATACTCGTTCAAGAATCATCAATAAAAATAATGAGTCGAAGAAGCAAAAAAGGCCGACCATGGAGAAAACGCAACCTAACGCAATCGTGGTAGCAGCTAAGGGAGAACTTTCCTATGTAAATATACTGCACAGAGTTAAGGCGGAACTCAAACTCGGCTACCTGGGCGATACTGTAACAAAGGATCAGACTTATCCAGAAAGTGACATACTGTTTCAATTAATCGGATTAGGAAAGAACAGCCAACAGTTCAAGGGCATAATTGGCGAAACTCTCGGCACTAATGCTTAGGTTGGAAAACTGACGCATCGTATCCTATTGGAGTTTAAGGATATTTATGAGGTCACTACCAAAGAAGGCATTTTCGAAACGGTCAAGGTTCAATTTAAATTAAACGGGGTAGGCAAAGCAAACATAGTGAACTTAAGCAAAGCCTATAGAGACACACAAACCGCGATGATTAGCCTGCCAGGCAGAATCGAAATTGGCTGGGTGCATTGCGGTATTCGCGAGCGTAAAGATACGAGTACTTCAAGTGCTTTGAATTCGGTCGCACGGCACGTCATTGCAAAATCGAGTTCGATCGCTCCAAATAGTGTAGGGAAGAATGTCATATAGCCAAGGACTACACAAAGGACCCGCTATGTATTTTGTGTAAAGTGTACAAACCAGAGAACGCTAAGTACGTAGCTGGCAGTTCCAAATGCCCGGTGTTTAAAAAAGCTCTGAGCAGTAAGGCGATGAAGATAGCCCAAATATACCTAAACCATTGCAAGGCAATACAAGACTTGCTCACACAAATGACTAAGGAAAATCAGAGTGACATTGCAAAGCTTTAAACGAATGCACCTGCATAAATGGCAACGCAGAAAAAAACAGCGATGAGGACCTGCGGAAACCACGCCCTTCAGAAGGTCTGTGAGCCGGCGTATGACTTCGCTGCTACGCACCTCCTAGTCTGACATCTATATAGAATAAAATAATATAAAGTTCTTTGTTCGTTGATGGGGTAACATGTTCAGGAAATTATCTCTAATAAGTATTATAGGTGCGTCAAGTTGGAAAAAATAGACACTGAATATTTTGAGAAGAGTAAACAGGGCTTTAACTATAATGGCTGTGTCTCTAAGCGAAGAAAATCTTATTGCTCCCTACTGTTGACACCGTTACGCTACAAACGGTGTCGTGAAATAAGGCCACAAATGCACAAATTTGGCCTTATTTAGCTTTGTGAAAGTCAAGTAAGGCCAATTTTTAACGTTTGGATTTATTTCACTTTGCGAAAGTGAAATAAAGCCAATTTGGCATTATTTCACTTTACATTGTTTTTAATTTTGCTTACCCGATATAATTCAAAGCTTTTTTGAAATATAGAATTAAAATATCGCAAAAGTTTAATAAATTAAAATTTGATGTTAATCAAACTGTACTTGAGCGGCGCCCATCTCTTCGACTCACCAGACGGCCTTCGGCCTCACATGCAGATGCTCAGGAGTGTAGTTCAGTAAATGCTTTTAACTACTTTTAAGATTTCATCATGAAAGACTTTAGCATTTGGCCTTACTTCACTTTGAATTAGTGAATTCGTTTGGCTTTATTCCAACAGCACCGCTACAAACGCTATATTGTGAGATCATTAAACTCCAAAAGTTAAATGCTGATGCACTCACAAAAATACAGTACCTAGCACAGTGCAACACGTCTCTTACTCGGAAGGTTGATTTACTCGAGGTGAAATCCGACTCACAAAAAATTCCCGATCTTATCGATTTTTTCGCTTCAAAATACATTTACGAGAAGTTTATTTCAGTCGAAGAAAGTTTTGATCTCTCTTCTGACCACTCTCCGGTAATTTTATTACTCGGTGAAGCGTTGATCATGAAAGAAGGGCCTCCAAAACTTACTAGCAACACAAAACTTACGAGCAATACTACAAACTGGCAGGGCTTTAGAAATGATTGCGAAACAAATATCGCCTTAAATGTATCACTTAAAATATCTTGTGAACTGGAGGACGAAGTTGATTGGAAGCAATCCAAAGAGCGGCATGGAGAAACACTCCTCCTGGAAGCTATAAGATTAACCGCAACGAAAAGTATCCCATAGAAATGATTGAACTGGTGAATGAGAAAAGAAAAGCACGAAAGAAATGGTAAATCACTCGTGCACCGCAGTATAAAAAGATCCTTAACTGACTATGCAATCGCCTTAGAGATAGTATTATTTTAAAGCAATAAAATAGCGACCTACCTCGAAAATATCTCCGCTGAAAGAGAATCAAATTAATCACTTTGGAAAACGCTAAAAGGGATCCGGAAACCTCAGTTGCAAGCGCCACCAATTCGGAAAAACGATAGAACTTCAGCCAAGAGCGACAAAGAAAAGGCAGAACTTTTTGGTTTGCACTTAATTTTGGTGGGGGCGAAAGCCCCCATTTATTTGGCTTATTACAAGCTACAACTAACTTAAGGCTAAAACTTAAACCTAAAACTTAAAACTAAAACTTAAAACTAAAACTAAGACTTAAAGTTAAGGAGAATGGTGAAGGAGTTCGGTTTTGAGGCAGGGAGTGCTGAGGTTAAAATCAAACTGGGTGAGGTTTGAGTTCACTTTTCGCAGCATACGGGAAATTGGTTCATTAGTATGAAGTGCGGTGGGACGGTATATAGAAAAGACGAGGGCATCGTAAATTTCGTGGGTTGGTATTGAAAGAAATTGAATTATAAAGAGATGCGCAATCGACAGAGCCTGAAAGAAGTCGATGAATGAAAAGAATGTCTGCAACATCTCTGCGTTTCTCTAGAGTACTCAGGTTGATGAGGTTGAGGCGGTCTTGATAGGGAGGCAAGATAAATGGATCGTTCCAAGAAAGACCTCGAATGGCAAATCGAAGAAATCGACGTTGAACATTCTCGATTCTGGTCACATGAACTTGCTGAAAGGGTGACCACGCTTGACTGGCATATTCAAGGAGGGGGCGTACAAAGGTAATGTAGAGGGATCTGGTCACGTAAGGGTCGGAGAATTCTTTGGACCATCGTTTGACAAAGCCAAGTGATGAGTTAGCTTTACGAATTATCTTATCAATATGTGAACGAAAATCTAGTTCCCTATCGTACAATATTCCAAGATCACGGAGAGATTGAACGATGGATATAGGTTGACCATGAAGAAGGTAAAGGCGGGCGGAGGACACGTGGTGCTTACATGATAAGGTAATGGATTAACATTTGGCAATATTGAGCTCTCAGGGATTTTGTAGGCACCAGTTCGAAAAACTATCAAGGTCTTGTTGAAGGAGGCAGTAGTCATGTGGTGAAGAGATGGCTTTGTAAAATTTGGTATCATCAGCGTACAGAGAGAGGGAAGAGTGTTTAATAACCCTCTCGACATCGTTTATGGTTAGAATGAAGAGAAGGGGACCTAGATGGCTGCCTAAGATGGATCTGAAGCGAACTCTGTAAGAACGGTTTTCCAGGTAAGAAGATATCCATTTTAACAATATGGTTTCGAAACCGAGGGCAGACAATTTGAAGAGGATTAAGTTATGAGATATCTTATCAAATCTTACTAAAATCAATTGCAATAACGACAGGGCGAAGGACACAAATTCGACTAAGTTAGTGGTAGTTGATCTACCTTTCAGAAAGCCGTGTTGGGTGGGAGAGATAAGAGACTTGCACTGAAAGCTTAAGGCTTTGTATAAAATACTTTCGAAAAGTTTGGGTAGATGAGAAAGTTTAGCAATGGGGCGATAGTTTGTTACCTCGTTCTTTGATCCCTTTTTGTGAATGGGGGTTATGAAAGAGGTCTTCCAAATCTGAAGGAATTCTCCCAGTGATAGAGACGAACGGAAGAAATGAGAGAGGGGAGGAAGAGAATGGAAGAGCATTTTTTAAGAAAAATGGCAGGGAGACCATCTGGGCCGGGTGAAAATTCATCATTAAGATTTTGTAGTTTATTTTCAATTACAGCAGGATCAAAAGGCAGGGACAGAAAGGGGCCAACGGTGAAGTTAAAAAGGTGACTGAAGTATGAGGGTCTGGTTCAAAAGAGTTGTCGGCGAAAGATTATTTAAAATAGGTGGCAAACAAGTTGACAATGGTTTGCGGATTAGTTGATGATATGTTTTCAAAAGAGAGGGACGGAGGGTAACCGTCAGATTTTTTTTATAGTTGACGAATCGAAAAAATGACTTAGGGTCGTTTATAAGATTTGCTTTCGCGTTAATTAGGTGCCGCTGGTAGAGAGAGTTATAAAGATGATTGAATTGAAGGTAGGAACCGAGATAGTTGTGATTTTGTAGGCACCAGTTCGAAAAAACTATCAAGGTCTTATTGAAGGAGACAGTAGTCATGTGGTGAAGAAATGGCTTTGAAAAATTTGGTATCATCAGTGTACAGAGAGATTGAAGAGTGTTTAATAACTCTCTCGACATCGTTTATGGTTAGAATGAAGAGAAGGTTACCTAGATGGCTGCCTTGCGGAACACCAGAGGTGGCCAAGAAAGGAGTCGATAAGACAGATCTGAAACGAACTCCGTAAGAACGGTCTTGCCATTCTCTAAGGCAGACAGGGCGAAGGACACGAATTCGACTAAGTTAGTGGTAGTTGATCTACCTTTCAGAAAGCCGTGTTGGGTGGGAGCGATAAGAGACTTGCACTGAAAGCTTAAGGCTTTATATAAAATACTTTCGAAAAGTTTGGGTAGATGAGAAAGTTTAGCAATGGGGCGATAGTTTGTTACCTCGTTCTTTGATCCCTTTTTGTGAATGGGGGTTATGAAAGAGGTCTTCCAAATCTGAGGGAATTCTCCTAGTGATAGAGACAAACGGAAGAGGTGAGAGAGGGGGAGGGACAGAATAGAAGAGAATTTTTTAAGAAAAATGGCAGAGAGACCATCTGGTCCGGGTGAGAATTCATCATTAAGATTTTGTAGTTTTTTTTTTTTTTTTTATAATTTGCACGTGTTAAAGGGGATATGAATACCCTTATACTAGTTTCTTTAGAACACGTGCGTTTTAAGGAAAGGGGAAGAGACAGAGAGAAAGACAGAGTGATGTAGTTTGAAACTCAGGTGGTATTAAGTTTCTGTAAACTGTAAACCCCAGATAACTGGGGAGTATTTTGTTTGTTTTCGCTATTATTGTCGTTGCTTATGATTCACAGTATTTTTTTCCATCCTCCTGATGTCATCATCACGATCAAGTTGCATTTTAGCCATATGACCACCCTACTGCCAGTGTTATGCCTTCACAGTAGAGTTGACTTAGCTTTCGCAAGTGATCGACTTTTTATTTATTTCATGCAAAATGAATAGATTATTCTTGACATTAGGATTTGAACCGTGAATCAACAGCATGACAAGCGATGTTGTTACCACTACACCACGGTTTATTTTCAATTACAGCAGGATCAAAAGGCAGGGACAGAAAGGGGCCAACGGAGAAGTTAAGAAGGTGAGTGAGGAAATTAGCTTTATGAAAGTCGTAAGAAGTGTGAAATGCAGGAGGTGTAGATTAAAGTGGAGAATTGAGGAAAAGTGAAAGAAGAAGGGGAGGATGAAAGTTATGAATAGTTGACAGAGTTAGGGGACAAAGCGAGACTGAGGAGTTAACGAAATCAGTTGTGAATATAAGGTCTAATTGCCTTCCCATGTAATTTAAGACATTACTAACTTGACATAGACTTGAATCAGTTAGGCGATCTATGAAGAGACATTCCTTAATGGAGTTGGCATTTGTAGCGATGAAAAAGGATTCATCATCGGAAGGACTCCACTGCAGCAGAGGTAGATTAAAGTCGCCAAAAATGAGGATGTCATCGAGGGAATCAGATAGGTCGATTATTTGATCAATCGCGTCTATAGCAAGTTGGTAAGATTCGACAGATTGATTTGGTAGAATGTAACAACACATAACGTACAGGGATCGGTGTGGAAAAGTTATTTTTATTGTAATAAAGTCGACCTTAGAAGAGGAAGAAATGGCAATGAGAGAAGAGTCAAGGTCATTATGAATGGCCAGTAGGACACCTCGAGAGGGAGAGTCTACCAAGGGTTGGATAGGGTCGTCGTCTCGAAAAACATTAAAACTAGGGGGGAATAATTCTTGACTCTTTATGTCGCGGATCAGATTGGTTTCAGTCAGAGCATAGATATCGAAAAGGAGAGCATGGGATTGGCGCAAAACAACTTGGGTTTTCGAGCGTAGGCCTCTTACCTTCTGGTAGTAAAATGTAAGAGGAAGATTGTTGTGTAGAGACGAAGGGGAAGGCAGTTGAAGTGCTGATGATAGTGGCAGTTTATGGACGAAAAAATTTGTTGTGGTCACTTCGGCTCCGTTGGAGATGTTGCGTTCTTTTAGAGTGTACGTAGTTGCCAAAAGCAGCAAGGTCATCTGCTACTTTTTGAGGAGACAAATTAAAAATCTCGTGGAACTTGATATAGATTTTCTTGAGACTGTCTATTTCAATGGGGAGGCCTTCCTGCTGAATGGAAACCATGACACTTGTTTTGGTTTTACCCTCATAGCAAACTGAGTCAGATTGGTCATGAAGATACGCGAGAAAGAGGCGTATATTCTCGTAAACCCTTTTTTCTCTTAGCCTGGAGAGTGCGTAGCGACATTCTGTGGTGTCAATGGTTTGCTGTGTTAGTTTAACTAGAGGCGGTAAAACCGGATCAAGACTGGGAGCAGTGGAGGAAGAGATTGAAGAGAAAGGTGTATTAGATGAGACATTAGCTGTGGGGTTCAGAATATGAGAGCTGATAAAGTTAGGGTATTTGGCTCCAGTTGTGCGATTGAAATTAGGGAAAGAATTGGTGGTGAGGGCAGGTGGCGCGGAGGGTTGTAGCGGTTGAGAGGAGCCAGTGTGAGAAGTTGGGTTTAATTTAAACGAAACTCGCTTGTGTGTGGGCTTTGGTGGGGCGGCGACATTAAGTGCATTTAAAGAAGAAGAACACGACGTTTGTTTAGGTATGGTAGGGGGGGATAAATTTGGGGAATAATTTAGTTTTTAGGAACCAGTTGGTGTCAGATTTGGGTCGGGAGTTGGAAACAGGTTTTGGATGCTTATTACTAATCTTAGATTTATTTACAGTCTTATCATTAATGCAGAGTTTATCGGTCGATTTGCTGATGAGCATCTTACCAAGCTTGAAGTCAGTACCAGTAGAGCTTTGAAATATCCATTCGTATCGAGACGGTAAGTCGAATTTGAAATTTCGATTACTCTTGTGGCTGGATGGCAGGAGCATTATGCATTGGTTGATGGTAATACCAAATCTCTTTTTGAAAAATTGTGTAATCCATGGGACATCCGCGTAGTGAGGGGCGCCTTTGATGAGGAAGGTACTGAGCATCTGGTTCTCCATCCTTAGCTTGTCCAATATGCGCTGCCACTCAGAAGGTGTCCATGTAGTGCCAAACTGTTTGATGAGTTTACGTGGGGCGACAGCGGGAGGAGACAACGCTACCGTGACTTCCGATTGGTGAGTTGTAACGCTTGCATTGGAGTTATCCGTTTCAATCATCCGTTGGAGACAGGAAGGTGGAGATGAGGGCGGATCCACTTCGGTATCTAATAGTTCAGCCAAGATTGACGTGTTGTACTGAACAATTGGGTGATGCTGAGTATGGTTTGATACTTGATCAATTTTGCTGCATATTGTTCCAACTAGAAAAAACGTTTAAGCCATTCGATGGCCCTTTGATAACGCCCGACTCCCTAGTCACAACTACTGACAACTTTAAAGTAAAGAAAGTTGCATTGATTAAACTGAAGGAAGTGATCAAAAATCTAAACACGAAAAAATCACCGGGATACGACTTGATAACGGCGTAGGCGGTCAAAGAATTGCCGAATAAAGCTCCCGAAACCAGGCAAACCTCTGATTGAGAAGAAATCATATCGGCCTATTTCTCTATTGCCGGCTATCTCTAAAATATTCGAAAAACTACTTACTAAACAACTACAACCCGTAATCGACGAAAGACGTCTCATTCCTGACCATCAGTTTGGATTTAGAATCAAACATTCTATAATCGACCAAGTCCACAAAATAACTGACGTAATTGAGAAAACTCTCGAAGGAAAAAAGATTTGTTGTGGTGTATTTCTTGACGTCTCACAAGCTTTCGATAAAGTTTGGCACTAAGGCCTGGAGTATAAATTGCAACTACTACTGCCACGGCAACTTTTTCAATCTTACCTCACGAAAAAACTTTTTTGTGTTAAGCACGGAAATGATTACTAGAACTTCAAGGTGATTGCGGACGGAGTCCCACAAGGAAGTGTCCTTGGCCCGCTTCTATATGTACTCTACACGCGCGATATCCTACAGGAAAGAAACTGCGTCGTCGCTACGTTTGCGGACGATACGGCGATGTTGACAACGGGTGATACAATTGAAGCAACAACTGAAAAGCTGCAACATGCTATTCGTCCACGCTTGGACGAATTCTTGGCGTACTGTGCTGAACGAAAGCAAATCCACTCACGACAACTTTACCTACAAAAAAGTGGATAGATTACGCGTATATTTAAACTCGGTTCAAATACCGTACGCTAACGAAGCAAAATATCTAGGAATGACTCTAGATGTTAAGCTTAAATGGAAATCGCACGTAAAAAAGAAAAGCTACGAGCTCGAAATCAAATACCGACAAATGTACTGGCTACTCGGAAAACATTTGAGCCTACATAACAAACTGCTTATTTATAAGCAAGTGCTAAAGCCAGTGTGGACGTATGGTCTACAACTATGGGGTTGTAGCAGGAAAAGCAATAGAAACATCCTACAAACTTTTGAAAATAAAGTTCTTAGAACGATCGTTAGCTCACCATGGTACGTACGTAACGAAGATATTCATCGGGATCTGGGAATGCCCAGCGTCAACGAAGAGAAAAACAAAATTTGGTCGTAAATACAAAGATCGTGTTCACGGCCATTGTAACCGTACCATCATTCAACTACTTAACGCGAACAATTCAAATCGTCGTCTGCAAAGGACAAAACCTTTTGACCTCGCGTCATAGTATATGCCGGTCGAGGAAACCGCAGGAACTTTCATTGAAATTTAACCTGCCTAAACTGCTACATTCTTTTTAATTATATACGAACATCTTTTTCCAAAAATCACGAGTCTCGTAAGCGAAAATTAAACTACTGGATAAGCGTCGGCTTAGTTGTAGTATTAATCTTGGAGAGAAGTGTTTTTAGTGAGTAAAAATCTCACACTACCATAAGCACGTACAGTCAGGCCTTAGGTGTCTTTAGAAGATTTTCACCCTTTCGACAAAAAAAAAATTAGAGATGTAATATAAGTAACTTTAATTTAGTTAGTGCTGACGTGATAAGTGTGGATTGCGAAATCTCAGGTACTCAATTTTGCTTTATTGGAATTTATAGATTGCATAACTGTTCAGTCAATGTGTTTTTGGAAGAATTCTCTGTATTTCTTAATAACCAGACTTGTAAAAACATGGTTCTGCTAGGTGATTTTAACATAAATTTGCTAACTAATTTACCAAGTGTGGATACATTTATATCAACTTAATCATCTTTTGGATTCGAAACCCTAATTGCCCATAATTGTATCTCATGCTTGGATCATATATTTATGCGGCTACATAGGAACAACTGCCTTACCTACAGATCTGTAGTATATGATATTAAGATAACTGATCATTCTTTGACAACTATTCAGTTTGATTTTAGTGTCCCGAAATCTAAGCAGTTTAATGTTTCTGACTTTCAGAAAGTTGATTTTGTTGCTTTACGTAGAGCATTGACTTTAGAGACTTGGGATGATGTTTACATTGCGGATAATACGTTCGCTGCCTTCGATATATTCCTCTCTAAGCTCCAATTTCATATCGTGAATTTTAACCAAAAAATTAGCAAAAAAGTTCACAAATTGAAAAGCTTCAAACCTTGGATCAATCTACGTACGATTGCTGGTAAAAATATCAAAGAAAAATCAACTTCGTGTTCACCTTGCCAAGCATTCAATCAACACTAGTCTTAAAATGTAAGTTAACACATTCGACAGTCTACCTGCCCTGAAGAAAAGTTCAAGCGATGCGATTCGCCTGCACACGCGCATCCGCTGTCAGCGATCACGTTACATACTTCAGGTGAGGACTTCCACACGCGCATCCGCTATCAGCGATCATCTATCATGCTCCAGGTGAATGGGTCTGCGTGGGAAATGCAATGTTGCATTTTAGGTTTAAGCATATCATTGTAAATTAGAATTAAGTTATTCATTCTAATGCGGACAGTAGGACGGAGCACTTCGTTCCTCGAATAAAATTTATAACGTGAAATCTAATTTGTTGTTTAATTGTGGAACCTGTTGTGGTTCCTTAAAAATATTTTTTTATACCCGCGAGTAAGGATCTCGATAACTGGCGCCCGAGCAGGGACAGTCTCATCATCGCGAAGTTAAAAAGGAAAAAATGAAAATTAATTTTTTAAAAAAAAAAACGAAAAACCCGCTAAAGTGAATGTGAATTATTCAGTTAAAAGTGCATACAAAAAAATCCCACTCTTGGGGAACGAAAATCAAATAACATACAACGGTCGTTAAGAAGGAAAAAAAAAACAAAAAGAGGAAATTCATTTTAAAAAAAAAAAAAAAAAAAAAAAAAAAAAAAAAAAAACCGTTAAAGTGAATTATTCAGTTAAAAGTGCATACAAAAAAAAAACCCCACTCTTGGGAGACGAAAATCAAACAACATACAACGGTCGTTTAGAGTAAAAAAAAAAAAAAAAAACAAAAAAGAGATCGTGAAAGTGAAGCATTCATTCAGTGAGGAACAAAAAAAATAAGATCATTCACGGCAGGCTGGACAAACTAAATAAAAAAGTGACACTATTTTTTGGAAATTGCGGAACGGAGGAAGATTCAACATTTCAACTAATCATCTACCAAAAACAAGCGATGGGAGGCTGGCCAATTGGTTTTTTGTAAGATATATACATAGACTTAAGCATGTGTGCAATTTTAGTAATAGTAAAGTAATAGTAAAACTGATGAAAATTAACTAAAGAGAAAAAGAATATCTTATTTTTAAAAAAAATTATAAAAAGCAACTAAACAGCGACAACAAAAAAAAAAAAAAAAAAAAAAACATAAAAATATAGAAAAAACCTACTTAGCTTACTAAATTATGTCCAGGAGTAGTCTCTCATGAAAAAAGGGGCCGGTTCACTAAAAAGTTATTTTAAACATAACTTTCGGTGGTGTAGACCTTCGTACCTTAGTAGGTCCTTTGCAACCCTCAACGCTTACGACTAAAACGGATAAATACGAACCTTCCGATCCGAAGTGACTACCCCGAAAAATTAATGGAGAGCTCTCAGCGGGCATCTAGGGACTAGCACTTGGTTGTCGCAAAAATAACAATTGATTGAAAAAAAAAAAATATATATATACCCGTAATCAAGCCACAAAATTTTTATTATTAGCACTTGGTTGTCAAAAAAAAAAAAAAAAAAAAAAAAAAAAAAAAAAAAAAAAAAAAAAAAAACAGTTGATTAAATAAGCAACTTACTAAAATATATCCGTAATCGAAGCCACAAAATTATATTATTCAAAGATAGCAATAACTTTTGTCGTTCATATCTTCGTATTTTTGTTGAATCACCCAAAACTTTACCTCCTTGGCGTTAGAATAGTGTAAATGGTACAAGCTTATTAACCTATTACTATCGATACGAGAATCGAAATTTTATTTTTTTATTTTATTTTAACTTCTGTCGCTCATACCCTCGAATTTTTGTTGTGTCAACCAAATCTTCATCTCTTTTGCGTTAGAATAGAATAAATGGACGAACTAAAGAATTCGGTGACCCAGCTTACGGGCGCGGTTAACACCGTTCTTGAACAGCTTAGAAGTATAGAGGGCCGCATTGGCCAAATCGAACAATGCAATCCTAGACAGGCAATCCAATCCCTTTCGGAACAACTGGGGGTTGTAGAGAGCCGTATCCACTCGATAGAACAGGTAGGTCCGGTGGCCATGCCGGAACCACAAGCAGAAAATCCACTACCGCTCCAAGGGCCTAGTAGCGAACAAGACTTGAAGGATATATCCAAGCTTCTGGACTCCGTTAAGGAGCTTCAGGTCTTTGATGGCAATCCGGTGCACTATGTTTCCTGGGTTCACAGCGTAGAAACGATATTGAAAGACTACGAAATTGTTCGTAACAAGCCCATCTATCGGGCAATCCTCCAGCACATTCGGCAAAAAATAAGAGGCAAGGCTGACTCCGCCCTCGTGTCTTACAACATATTTGACAACGAGTGGGCCGAAATCAAAAGGGTTCTCTCCTTGCATTATGCAGATAAGAGGGATATTCGAACTCTTGAACACCAGTTGAATAAACTCACGCAGGGTAGCTCGAGGGTCGACGACTTCTATGCCACCATCAATCACCAATTCTCTCTAATCCTCAATAAGATCAGAGCCGAAACGTACTCCACCGAGACGGTGGATGCCCTAGTAGAAACCTATCGGAATCGCGCACTAGACGTTTTTGTGCGTGGACTGAATGGGGATCTTTCAAAGCTACTCATAATTCAGAAGCCTAAGACCCTGCCGGAGGCATACTCAGCTTGCCTCGAAATGCAAAATCTCAATTTCAGGAGCAATTCGGTGCACATCCAGGCGCCGAATACGATATCATCTCCCGTCTACTATAATTTTAAAAATGGCAGAGGGCCTCCCCCTTCAGGAAATCCAACTAAGCCATATGGCAGAAATAATTTCAGCCAGAGGCCACGCTCCTCATGGAACTCAAGACTCCAACAACAATATCCTCCACCAAGACCGACAGGTCCGAAGCCAGCAATCAAGATGGAGGTAGATAATTCCGTTCAGACCAAATATGTGAATTACATGAATCGGCCTAACAATCTATTCAAACGAGAGGCTAGTTCTGACAGCTACCCAAGAAAACAACAACGGTGTTACCTCATGGAATCGACCACCGACCAGGATCCTGATGCACCGGAGACCGCAGACACCTCCGCCGAGGGGCCTAGTGACGAAAATTTTATGGTAGGCGCCTCGTTTCCAGCGTACCATACATAGAGTATGTCGCGCGGGACGGGAAAATACTGAATTTTCTCGTAGATACTGGTGCAAACAAAAACTTCATTAAATCCAAACTAGCACCAAATGCAAATCCTGTTCAAAAACCATTTTACATTGATAGTCCTGCCGGGAAAATACTAGTTGAAACCAAAATTTGCGGCAAATTCTTCTCTTCCCTAGGCTGCGATTTAGATATAACATTTTTTATTCTTCCGAGTTTGGAATCATTCGATGGAATAATCGGTGACGACACTCTCAAACAACTTAAAGCTATAATAGACAGGGAAAAAAATGAACTAATTATAGACTCCAACAAAAAAATTATTTTAAAAAATATGACTTCCACCGGCGTTAACCACTTGTTGATCTCGAATAAAGATATTTCTGAACCCGCTAAACTTAGACTGGAATCTCTCTGCAATAAATTTAACAACCTATTTAGCCCAGTTGGCAATGAAAAGGTTAAGACCAATGTAAGGGCAGAAATCCGCACGAGTACCGATGAGCCAATTTATACTAAAAGTTACCCCTATCCAACTTCCATGAGGGAGGAAGTTGAAAGACAGGTTAATGAACTGTTGTCAGAAAACATTATCCGACCTTCAAACAGCCCATATAACTCACCTATATGGGTTGTTCCAAAGAAGCCAAAGCCTAACGGGGAGAAACAGTACCGAATGGTCATCGATTATAAACGTTTGAAGTCGGTGACCATCTCAGATACATACCCAATCCCTGACATTAACAGTACCCTCGCGAGCCTTGGGGATGCTAGATTCTTTACAACTCTCGATCTTACATCAGGATTTCACCAGATCCTAATGAAGGAGAAAGACATTCCCAAAACTGCTTTTTCAACGTTGAACGGTAAATACGAATACCTGAGGCTACCATTCGGCCTCAAAAACGCCCCCGCCATCTTTCAGCGCATGATAGACGATGTTCTAAAAGAACTGATTGGAAAAATTTGCTACGTATATATCGATGATATCATAATTTACAGCAAAACCGAACCAGATCACCTGAAGGACATTGAGACCGTGTTCTCTAAGATCCATGGGGCTGGACTAAAAATTAACCTGGAAAAAACCCACTTCATGGGCAATAGTGTCGAATTCCTTGGCTATCTTGTCACTCCAGAAGGTATTCTTCCCGATCCAAAGAAAGTTAAGGCTATCGAGGGAATTCTTCCCCCTAGCACCCTTAAGGAGCTAAAAAGTTTCCTTGGATTAACATCATACTATAGGAGATTCATTAGAGACTACGCCAAGATAGCGAAACCTCTAACAAATATGACTCGTGGAGACTTAGCACAGGTAAAGGCCAATCAATCAAGGAAGGTTCCCATTACTCTCGATGATACAGCACTTAAGGCGTTTAAAGATCTGAAGGAGCTGCTTACTTCAGCGGAGGTATTGACATTCCCGGACTTCGAGAAACCTTTTAATCTGACTACGGACGCCTCTGATTATGCCATCGGGGCTGTCCTATCCCAAGGTGAGCATGGCAAAGATAAACCGATAGCATATATCTCCCGTTCCCTAAACCGGACGGAAGAGAATTATGCAACAAACGAAAAAGAGTTGCGTGCAATAGTATGGGCACTCGATAACCTGAGAAACTATCTCTATGGAGCAAAAAAAATACTTATATATACTGACCACCAGCCTTTGACCTTCACTCTTAGTAATAGAAATTACAATGCGAAGCTCAAACGCTGGAAAGCGAGAATTGAAGAGTATAACTACGAGTTGATTTACACACCTGGTAAATCAAACTTTGTGGCCGACGCTCTCTCGCGGCTCAGAACAGAAGTCAATCACTTATCAGGCTCCCCCGATGCTCCTAGTGAAGCAAATAGCGAAGGCACTCGAACCTTAACAGCGAGTTGGTGTACGGACATAGATACGGAAACTGCAAGCGAAGGACAAGGAACAAGGACAGACGACATACAGACTGGCACCGCTGACGAAGGTTTGTGTGAAAAATCTATTGACGATGACGAATCCTGTACAATGCACAGTGCCGAACAAGACGGTTCAGACCTACCACCACACGTAGAGGCTCCGCTAAATGTCTTTAGGAATCAATTGATTTTCAGGATTGGCATCGACATTATTTCTCACGAGGAACCGCATCCTGGCTACCACCGGCATTACATTTCCACAAGTAGGTTAGATCGGACCCAACTTAGGGAAATTTTGAAGGAAAAACTAAGCCCAAGTGTAGTCAATGGAGTAAAAATTCCAGAGGACTATCTTGGTATGCTCCAAAGTGTATATCTAGAGAGTTTCGAGAAATATAAAATACGTTTGACACAGAGAGTGGTCGAGGACGTTGCTAACGAAGATCGTAAACTCTTGATCATCGAAAGAGAACACAGGAGGGCTCATCGTGCTGCTATCGAAAACAAGGAACAAATCCTTGAGAGATTCTACTTCCCGCAAATGATGTCTCGCATCAAAAGATACGTTGCTTCATGTGAAATTTGCAACGCTAACAAATACGATAGACACCCGATAACTCCTGAATTACAATCGACACCTGTTCCTTCATATCCATGTGAAATTCTCCATATGGATATCATGGAGATTCAGAACGAAAAGTTCCTAACTGTTGTCGATAAGTTCTCAAAATTCTCCAAATTCTTTCATATTAAGGATAAATCAGCCATTTATATAAGATCCAAACTGATAAAAATCCTGCATTACTTTACAGTCCCTCTCATTTTGGTCACAGATAATGAAAGAGGATTCCTTAGCCCAATTGTTCTAAACCTAATACGAAACTTAGGTGTAAAACTTTACCTTACCCCATCCCATAGAAGTGAGGTAAATGGGCAAATAGAAAGGGTTCATTCCACAGTACTAGAAATTTATCGGTGTCTTCGAGCAGAAAGTCCGGATTTCAAGGTCAAAGAGCTCGTTTACGTAGCCGTTGACCGATATAATAACACCGTCCATTCCGTTACAAAAAGGAAACCTACAGATGTGTTCTTTAATAGGTCCCAGAGAGTCAATTACCAAAATCTTTTAAATATCCGTTCGAAAATTAACAAAGATCTGAGGGGTATAATTAGGCGAAACATGGAAGCGAGAAATATCAGACAAAATCTAAAAAGAAAGGCGCCAAGAAGGTATTGCGTGGGTGACGTAGTGTATGCTGCTGCAAAAGGTATAAAAGGCAAAAATAAGCCATTATATAGAAAAGAAATAGTGGCAAAAGACAACCGAGTGACCATAATGACAGTAAGTGGCAAAAGAATCCACAAAGCACATTTGAGAAATGTTAAGTTGCCAACCGCTAATGATATATAAAAAAAAATGTATATATTGTATGAAAAAGAATAAGAAAAGAAGTCAGAATGATAAGCCTTAAGCTTTTCAAAGAGAAGGAATTAAAGCGGAATAAAATGTGTGTATGTCACACGATTTTCAAATTTTCATTGTAAGCCTTAGAATTTAAGAATAAAATTGTATAACCTTCTTTTTTCAATAAACCATAATTACATTGCAGATTAGTTGTTTTAGCAACCCCCATGCAGACCCTTCATATCTTCGCCTATAAATCTCCGATTGTAACGATTCGCGAGGGAAACGCTTGGGTGACAAACGGCTACTTTAGGCTAGTGCACGTAATTGACTTGACAAAGTATAACGCGCTTGTTCAGGATACTGAACAGCTGATATTAAAGTACGTAAAGGACGAAGAAATGCATCTTGTTCTGGATTACCATTTGACCCAGATCAAGGACCGCCTTGGTGAATTGAGAGGCGCGAGGACGAGAAGAGTTAGGTCAATTAATTGGATAGGGTCTGCCTGGAAATGGCTGGCTGCCTCTCCGGACGCAACTGACTGGGATAACCTCTTAGAGAAACAGACAGACATTGTAGAGAACAATAACCAGCAATACAGAATTAACGAAAAACTAATCGACTCAACAAGACAGATTTCGGACAGAATTAACAGAATAATTGACCGTTTTAACAACGCTGTACAGGAGGGGGAGACGGACAAACTTAAACACGACCTACTGAACAAGGTACTTATATTAAAAGAGGCGGTAAACGAGATAGTAAGGGCTTGTCAAATGGCAAAGAACGGCATAGTTAACAGCAACCTTTTGGATTCTGAAGAGGTCAACACTATCGTCAATGAACTGGAAACCTTGCCCTATCAAAACATTGTAGAAGCTGTGGAATACGGACGACCTTCAATATACAGCAACGGAACACTGATGCTATATATCTTGTCAATTCCTAAGATTAGACCAGAAGTATATCATCTGGTGACAGCTCGTGCCGCAATCAAAAACGGGAAACAGATCGACTTAGACTATCTTAAACTTCTAATCAGACATGACGAAACATACGGACTAGACGGGAAATGTCTTAGCATAGGCAACACATCTGTCTGTGACGAAAGCGTTCTGAAAAACTGCCAGAAGAATCCTGTCTAGCCAAAATTCTTAAAGGTGGTAACGCACTCTGCGACTATAGAACAACCAACGAAGAAGTAGTCGAATTGATTGGGGAAAACACTATTTTCGTTACGAATTTTAATGGATCCCTTTTAAATAAAAATTCCTCTATTCCCTTAGAAGGTACCTATCTGATCCAGCTGGATGATGACACGGTTCGCATAAAGGATAGAACGTACTACAGCAAGATGGCAATCCATCCGCAGGCACTTCCCCCCGTCCTGGCTAACGTGACCAGCAATAGAATTAAACCTAACCTGGAATACGTACATGATCTCAGCGCGAGAAACATCAAACATATTAGCACTTTAAAGAAACATTTTAACTCCTCTATTCTTACAGAAGTTTTTGTCATCGTAGTAGTAGTAGCTGCCATCTGTTTGCTGTGGAGGAAGATATACGGCAAAACCAGCATCCCGGAGCTCCGCCTATCCCTTCGCCGGAGACCTGTCCCACGTCCTGCACCACGACCTTCCCAGGAGGCCAATGACACCAACCGAAACCTAAGCTGCCCCATGTGCTCAGCAAGTGATCTGCGGGACGCAGATATTTGAAGGGGCGGCAGTTAACACATTCGACAGTCTACCTGCCCTGAAGAAAAGTGCAAGCGATGCGATTCGCCTGCACACGCGCATCCGCTGTCAGCGATCACGTTACATACTTCAGGTGAGGACTTCCACACGCGCATCCGCTATCAGCGATCATCTATCATGCTCCAGGTGAATGGGTCTGCGTGGGAAATGCAATGTTGCATTTTAGGTTTAAGCATATCATTGTAAATTAGAATTAAGTTATTCATTCTAATGCGGACAGTAGGACGGAGCACTTCGTTCCTCGAATAAAATTTATAACGTGAAATCTAATTTGTTGTTTAATTGTGGAACCTGTTGTGGTTCCTTAAAAATATTTTTTTATACCCGCGAGTAAGGATCTCGATAACTTGTATTACAACAAATACAAACTTTGTTATTCCAATAATTCAGAACAATGTAAATGTATCTGAGCCTTTTAGCAATTACTAACCTTTTCAACGATTTTTTACTAACTTAACCACTTCCGTTCATGATCTTTTGGTTCATGATACTTCCACATGCCAATGTGATAACACACTCAAGCGGAAATACCCACAAACAAGGAGTTTCTTATTTTTTATTACATTTTTTCAGTGATTTTCTGTATGGTTTTAGACGTGGTAAATCTAAGGAAGACGATTTGCTAAAACAGTGTGGCGAAATATACAGCAGGGTAAATGTAAATGAATCTCCTGCCACACTATTTATCGATATTACTAAAGCTTGTGATATGGTTGATCATATGTTTTTACTCAATAAGTTTTACGTATATAATGCATGCTTCAGAGGATCTACGTATTCCTGGTTTGCTTCTTATTTAAGCAATCGTAAACAGAGGATAAAGTTAAATCTTGTTTGAGTTCTGTGTGCTCCACTAATATAGGTGTTCCTCAAGGATCCGTTCTAGGCCCTATATTATTCTTAGTCTACGTGAACTCCTTATTCATTTAACACTTTAAAAACAAAATTATTGCATTTCCCGATGATACTGCGCTATCTTATTTCAGTAACAACCTTCTTAATTTGTATGCAGATGTCAATTTTGACCTTGAAATTCATGGAAACTACAATAAATTAATTAAAATATTTGCCTATGGATTTCATTACTTTTTCCTATCTTTCTGGCAAAAGTTTGATGCCGTGAACGCCTTGTTCTCAGAAGTAATCCACTCATCAACCCAATTTGTGACCCGCAATTGGCCAAATGTATTTTCCAGAGCGTGCTGCATTCACCGGAATAAGTGATAATCTGATGGGGTCAGTTGGAAGAACTCTTCCCAACCGAGCGTTTCAGGGGATGCAAACCGGCGCTCTGCACACTGAGATGGATTTGCAGGCACAATATGGTCATATCAATTATTACACACGGGACAGTAGGCTGGGTCAGAATAACCCGACTGGGCACGACAGGGAATATGCTTTAAGAAAAAAGTGCAAAGGGGCTATGAGCAAATGTCCCACAGAAGCGCCAAGCGTAATCTTGACACTTGTGTTAAAATGTATTGCCAAAGAGACCTTACTAAGAATATTCAAAGAGGGTTACCGAAAAGAAGTGCATCGCATATATAGAGCGAAAAGCCTCTCCAAATCAGTTTTATAGAATAGTCCATGGTCTAAAAATATTGCTTTGAAAAGCCTCACTATTAAATGGCACACAGATGGATCAAAAAATCCACACGATGTGATCGAATCGAGTTCCCGTTTCAACTTAATCTGTGTTAACATGTGATACAACTAGGATTCTATCCAATCGATATCCTTGATTCGATACAGAAAATGTTCCCTTTGATACCAAATAAGCATCAGGAAAAATTATAGATGCCAAAATTACTTGGTATCGAAACATAAGTATCGATACTTTACTTGTATTTGTATCGCTACGTCCTATCTAATGAGATGTTTTTATTTGTGCAGGGTGGCACTTCTCGTGTCTCAAAAATTCAAGGAACCGAAATAATTTCGGCAACCTAAATTACAGAAATCACTTTTTTCGTAGGATATTCGCTCTGAAATTCGATTTCGTTTAACTAAAAATTGATGAAAGATATTGCAGAAACTGTAATGGAATATTTATCCGGGAAACAAATATAGAATATTTTCCAGTTTTTGCAGAATATTATCCAGTATTGTCCTCTTCCCAAATGAGTCCTCTAGAACTGATTTTTCAGCCAGTGGACATATTCTTCAGTGTACTCTTAATTGCAGAGGCCAGTTTTGCTACATTTCAGCACACAGAAATTTAAAATAGGTATCTAATAATCTCATTGTATCGATGGATTCTGAGCTTAAAACCAGCTGTTAGCAGTTTAATTTTCTAAAAAAAAAAAAAAAACTCTGAATATTGTTTCAATCGCTAGGTTCTTCGACTTGTCTGAGCTCAAGAAACTTGGGATGAGTACAAATAACGTTAACTTCATCCCCCGAATTTATGTAGTCATCTGGATCGGGAAAAAAAATGTGTATTGTTTAAAGTATAACCAAGACTACCGTAGTCTATTAGTAGTCACAATTTTGTTCAAATCAATTAAATTGTGAGTCACAAAAATAGAAGTGACCTTACCCTATACTGATCCACCTATGCCGAGACCAGTACCCTTTTACAATTTTCCTTAAATTTAAAGTTAAATTTAAAAACATCGCCAAAACGCTCTTCCAACACAACGTTTCGCAATTCAAATAGCCTTCATCCCTTAATCTCATTTGCAAATCGTATTCATCTAGAGCTATAAAAAGCTTTAGTGCTCAGCTGGTGTACACTGGATTTCAGTCTTCTAATGATGCAGACCCATTTTTAATTTTTATTTATGGGCATTTCGATTTCATCGCATATATACCACCCGGCTTTATCAATTACCACCCATTTCAACTTTAATTAAACTCTGTTTAACATTTCTAAAGCCAACGAACCACTAGGAGCAATTTATGTCTTCACATAGAGCTGCGATAATGATTCGGTTCACGGTTGACGACTTTCGAAGTACAAAAGCGAAAAAATTAAATTTATTTGCACACATGCCAGCAATTGCTTCAATTAAGCCCTATGGCCCTCCCTTCATCAATCAAGAGCGCCTCTCTCCCACACCGACTCTATCAATAAAACACAGACTTTCTTGAACTCCAAGCAAATATACCCAAAAGACGAGAGCTCAAACACAAAAAAAAAAATAAGATAAATGGAACACTGCCAGGGATAGATAATCCTTAAACAAACGAGTACACGAGTTCCATAATTTTCCCATGCGTAAGGGAAACATGCTTTCAAGAAAACACCTTTTTATGTGAACAGTTAACACCTCATGGGACTTAGTCTATGTACATACCTTCAAGAGAACCTACTGGGACTCCTCTTTTCTGTAAAAATTAAGCACTAACACCAAAAAATCAGAACCAATAGCTTCTGGCAGGACTTTTTATTGATTTTTTTTCCTCCCTTGCAGGCTCCTGTCCTGATTAATTTCTCTCTTCTGCTGTTGGAGAGTGAGTATTTCCGTTCAGATCGCCAGAAATCCTTCGGAAAACCCTTGAATTTTGCGGAACAATGACGCGATAAGTGGAAAGAACTTCAAGGAAAGCGAAGAATATTGAGAAATTTATCTCCTTTTTTGAGGAAATTATGTAGAACCGTGAAATTGAGAGAAAAAGGAGAGAAGTTTACACTACAGGGGCTTGTCCTGATTTATTTATTTTTTATGGAGAAGAGGAAGCTACCAACACGTTTAAATGTCCAGCACAAACTGAATTTTTATGCCGTACCATAAGTTGGCCAACATAAATTGTAAGTAGACGGTTGTTACACAAAACTTAAAAGCCACTGAAAAACACTCAACTCAATTTTGGAGTTATTACTCAAAAATTGAAATTTCTACGAGTGGAGTTGGGAAACTCTCTCAAAAAAAAAAATGCGTAAGATTTTCTATCGAAGACTATTTCATGCACACCCCCTGCGATGTACATAGAATAGATCTATGTAAACGTAATCACGTTTGTCTGACACTCAACGTCCTCTTACATACATAGGCTCTCGGATATATACAGAGACTTTGGAGATAGAAGTCTGTGACGGAAGAGCAGCATGTCTGATGGCTGTGTAGAGTGTGTGTGCCTTAGTATATCACATGTGCAAATATGCGTAATTTTCGGCAATCAATCCCGCCTTTTGGCTCTCATCCCCTGTCGTGTTGATTATTTTTTTCCGGAAAAATTGGATACCAAAGTATAGAGGGAATCAAACTTAGCAACAGCATTTCAATTATCTAATTGTTGACGGGCGCCGGAGCTTATGTAAAAGGGGTATGTGAGTGGGTGTGGCAAATGTTTGTTGGAAAACTATTTCTTTTATTTATTTGGAATTTTCGTGATGGTACGGTATGGGGGCAACAAGTATCTTCTGTGAACTTGGCATGTGAGAGAGTTTTATGTTTTTTTTTTTTTTTTTTTTTAATTTATTGAATTACTCACCTTACCGTCATGGATTGTTGCCCTCTTCGTACGATGATCTTTTGGCAGGTGTTTTGTGGCTTAGGTGTAGAGAACTAAAATTAGGTAAAGTATGCCAAGTCTTGGGGTTATCAAATCAGAAAATGTTGACATCAGTGATGCAATATTTTGACTGCAAGATACTCTATTTAATAATTAAATAAGATTAAAAGTATTAAAGATTTCAATGAAATTGTTTTACTATTTTAAATTTTTTCTACGCCATTATGTATGGAATACAACATCGGTTAAATGGCCGCCAATGGAGTTTTTTAAAACTTCGATTCTTGTGAGGTAATTTTCGATGACTTTTCGGTACATTTCTGACTGTATTGCTGCCATACCTTTACGGATGATGGCTTTTAAGGATATTATTTTAACGAATTTAGCATAGCCCCACAAAAAAGAAATCCAACGGGGTCAGATAACACGATCAGGCCAATTAATGTTGCCTAATCTCGAAATTAATCGCTCGAGGATCATTTCGTGCAATAGATCTAAATTTACCTACATATGTCGTGTGCAACCCCCGTCCTGTTGGAACCACTGTCGCTTACATCAATGTTTTGAATGCACAGGCCTTACGACATCACAAACACTACCGAATTGTTCGAATTTGATGATTGTGTTCCGAATTGTTTGCTCAGTTGGGCGACTGTGATGACCATACTTTGTCCTTAAATCGTGATACACAAATATTACAGAACTGTTATTTTTCTAGTAAGATGCAACAATTTGAATGAATTGAGCGGTGGTTGAACGATCCATGCTGTAAAATGGCAAGGCAAGAACTAGGTTAGGTTAGGTTTGATGGGTTGACGTAGAGGTTGAAAGACCTACTACGCCATACTTAGATCAATGTAGATCCATTGTGATGCCCATTGCCAACAACAGGCGGTGTTCCAAGAGGTCCCCCATCTAAGTACTAAACGCGCCCGACGATGCTTGATTTCGGTGATCCGACGAGAACCGATACTGTCATCGTGGCATGGTCGTTGACAATTCAAGAACTAACTATCTGTCACTATGGATAATAGATGGATTTGACAGGAGCCATATGGAAGGAATAGAAATCCCAACCTCGAAAATAATAAGCCTTTATTTCTGTCAAGATATTCAGATCATGCCAGATACTTGAGGGTTATTCTCGACAAGAAACTCAGTTGGGAACTGAATATACAAGACCGTGTCAGGAGGGCCTCAGTTGCCGTTTATACCTGTCGAAGGGCTTTGGGCCCAAAATGGGGTCTTCAGCCTAAAGTGGTTCATTGAGTTTATACGACAAAAGTGAGGCCGATCCTGATGTACGGAGTGCTAGTCTGGTGGACAGCACTGGACAAGAAAAGAAAGAAAATTAGAATCTTCTAAGGAAAGTTCAAAGGTTATTATGCGTCTGTATAACGGATTCTTTGAAAACAACTCTTATCGCTGTGCTTTAGGTAATGCCCCACTTGCTTTCTGTTGACATCTTTGGGAAACAAATGACGGTGAATGACGGCTAAATCAGGAATAAGTCTTAGGGAATTATCACAGTTGGTTAACGCTAATACGGGGCACAGGATCCTGATCGGCAACAATATTATTCCTAGTAAGACGGACTATATTGGCCCATACATTGACTTTGATGTCAGATACAAGACCAGAATTCCTAACAGAAGCGCTTGGGAATCTGGAGAAATCTTCAACGATTCTGCGATAGAGCTATACACAGAAGGATCTAAGACAGTGCACCTTCTGCAGTGCACCTGATGTAAACATTACCAGATGATTATCCGATCACTGTAGTGTATTTCAAGCGGAAATTACAGCAATCCGTGAATCTGGGGCTTGGTTTTCAACTAACGCTGTAGAGGGTAGCGTTATTGTACTATATATGTATAGTCTCTTAACGAGATCGCTGACATTTGCTACATTTCTCTCTGCTGGATTCCAGGACACAATGACTTTTCGGTCAACTGCAGAACGGGAGAACTAGCAAAAGAGGGTGCGGGTCTGAACTTCACTGAAAATAGAAAGCCCCCGTCCGCTTCCTTAGAATCAATAAAGTTCCACCTTGATACTGAAGCCGAAAAAATGACAAACAGCAGGTGGATTAGTATCAGTACTTGTGACCTCTCCTAACCAGGATCTGAAGAGAACGGAAAGAAATGTCCATTAATAGGAAACGCATTAGTATAATGATAGGAGCCCTTACGGAACACTGCTTGATAGTAGACAAACTATTAGGACTGGTGTTCACTGCAACAAATTTTTGTAAAAGCTGTAGAGACGAGGATGAAGAGGAAACTATTGCTCACCTTTTGTGCACCTGTCCTGCCTTAATAATGTTGAGACGGAAAGTCCTAGGGGAATACTTCTATGAAGTTCTTAACGAATTAACAAAGTAGAGAGTTTTGTCTATGGATCTAGATTGTTCTGCACAAAGATGCGGAGCAGTATAGTGTTAACACCGCAACAGTTACCCATTCATGTCTTCCTTTAGGAAGAAAATAACCCGAATCTTCTTGTGTTATCACAATTCCCCCTTCGGGATAGGGACTAGAATATACCCGAGGTAAGGAATGCCTATCGTAAAAGGCGACTAAAATCCAAACCGTTTAAACTTTTTGCAAAACTTAAAAATATACAATGAACAAAATAGAAGATTTTAATACCCCAGGTGGAGGTCGGTCCCACGGATTCTGGGGGAGGGGGGGCATTTATTGCTCCCCGAAAACCTTTTTGAAAAATGTAAGAGGGTAGAGAGAACATCACATACATACAATGGATGTAAACCAAACTCTGAAGGCTAAATACACAAAAGCCTGCGAAGAAAGAGATGGGTTTAAGCAACTAAACGAGATATTAATTCAGGAAATTAATAGTTTAACGCAAGAGTTTCAAGCGTAACTACAGATCAACAGCCAAAATGGAGAAAAATATAAAATTAAAGTAGTTGAGTTTTCAACTGATGAAGAAGAACTACTGCAAGAAATAGAAGCAAAACCCAAAAACGGGAACAAAAATAAAAATCGGAAAATGAGTACATCTGAAAAAAAGCTACCAAGTTAGGGAGTATGTCCAAAACAAAGAAAATATAATTCATAAGCCAGCCAAACCTCCACCAATCATTGCACTGCAAATAACAAAGTATGAAAGTTTAGTTAAGTTTTTGGAGGAAAATAAAATAAAGCTAGCACAATGTTAATGAATAGTAATGATATTCTTATAGAAAATTTACCAAAATACTTAATCAAAAAAAAGCTGCAATGGTACTCTTATGAGAACAAACAAACAAGACCAATTAAGGTTGTTGTAAAGAAACTACACTTCTCATGCTCACCAGAAAGTATAGTTAAGAAGGAAAAACTTAAAGATATTGGAAGCTGTTAATATTGTAGCATAATAATAACTACGCTCCTATGTCTATGCAGCAAATTCCGAAGTGACTTTCCATTCTGGCAGAATTTTGGTTCAAACTGTCCTTTCATTCGAGGTTCGTGTCTGGGACGAAGTCTCCACAGCTCATGTCAACGAAAGAGACGAATAATATCAGGGATAAAAGGGAATTAAAACTGCAAGAATTATTTCTCTTGTTCCAGTGGTCGAAGAATTTGCTAGAAGTTTCTGGCTATCAGAAACTTCTGCTATATAAGGACAGATGGCGATCAAAAAAGACACAGTTGGTTTAGAACCGTGGCGAAGAGATTGGAAAAGTGATAATGGGCGAAGTTGTAATTTGGTGATAAATTGAAAGTTGAGAGTGAACAAGAAAAAGTAATTAGTTTGGATTTGTGAATTAAGTAATTGAAAGGAGATAAAGTGATTTGAGAGGAAAGAGACCTTGTAAGAAAAGAATTTGCGAAGAATAGTATAGTGTGAACTTGAATTGTTCTATAGACTAGAAAATAAAGAAATAAATTTCACAGAATATCGTTTTATCTACTCGAGCCGTAGCTTGCATATTACAATATGCTAAAATTTAAAAGCGAAGTACCGCTCCAATGTTTATGCTCACTTTTGACAACGACGAAAATATCAAAAAGATATACTAAATTAAATATATCCTTGGAATGAAGGAGAGATCCATGCCATAAGGAAATCAAAACTAGTCCCACACTGCAAGAACTGCCAAAAGTATGGACATACACATAAATACTGCAGCTCTAACCCAAGATGCGTTAAGAGTGCAGGATATCACCATACTAAAGATTGTATGAAGAAAAAAGACGAACCAGCAAAATGTGCCAATTGCAACGAAAAACAGTTTTAGCAGTTTTTGCTTAGTTGCTAAACAGATTCAAATGGCAAAAGACAAAAAGCATGAACAAACTAAACCTAATTCAGAAAAGGACGCAACTAAAGTCATAAAGGACTTGCAACGGAGAACGCCAAAAAAAAGTTCCCAAAGTCCAAAAAATTATCAAAAAAGTCCTAAGACCAACATGACATATACACAGGCTGCATCAAAAAATCTAGAAAAACCAATATGTAGCTACAACATACACAAAATCAGATGCTAGTATGGAAATGGTATGAATTATATCACTCCCCACACCCCCATAATTCGGCAAATTGCGGAGCTGTAGTTATAGTAAAGAATACGATCGATCACCATATAGAAGCCAAAATTCAATCATGTGCGATACAAGGAATATCTATAAATACAAAAATGAAAAGTGGACAAATAATATCAGTTGCATGAATGTACTTTTCTCCCAGCTATAGTCTTAAGAAAAAAATACTTTTTAGGCCTCTTCCGCATATTTCGCAATACATTTATCGCAGGTGGAGATTTTAATGCCAAAAACAAGTATTGGGGATCTAGATTGACAAATACGAGAGGAAGAGAATTGTATGAAGTAACCAGCTGACCCGGCGAACTTCGTTCCGCCTAAAATTGATTAAATTATAAATGTCCCTTTCGAAAGTCGAGCCTCTCTATTGAAAGAATGAAACTTTTTTATAATTAAATTTATTTCAATGCATTTTTTTTATTTCAGTTCACTGCAACGCTTTGTGATAAGCAACGTTGTTTGTTTTGTTGTCCGGTACGTAAAGAAACAATGCAGACGACTTTCTGACACGCAAACACGCCACGTACAATTGTCCGTGCGAAAAGCAAGGAAATTCGAGATTAAGGCCACACACTTGCAACGATTGGCCTTGCGATTTGTTGATTGTTATGGCGAATGCGAGTCGAACGGGAAACTGAATGCGCTTAAACTCGAACGGTAAGACGGTCGGTAACATCGGAACTTCCTATGAGAACTTCCTCGTCTTTGAACTTGCCTTTGATTATGGTTTCTTGGTTGACGTTGTTCATAAGTTTCTTCACCGTCAACCTAATTCCATTGCACTGTTTCGGTTGGTTGAAATTGCACAGCATTATGATGACAGAGCCGACTTTAAGTTACAAATTGTGCGATGGTAGACCGGGCACATTAAACGAATTCAAAAATTCAATTGGATAGTTTGTTGCTTCGTCATCACTTTGAACGAATGCAGTATGGCTGCGATTTGATTTTGAATAATGAAATTCAAATCATCGACGCCCTTATTAATATAGCGCGATGTCGATGGTCCACCAGGCGCATCCAGGAAGAATATGCCGTCGTTTCCGTCTTCAACTGCCTTCATCAATTTGACGTACACTTTCTTTTACTGTGGATTCAGCAGTGGGACAATTGTGCGAACTGTTTCTGTCAGAGCGTCTCGGTCGAAATCTCGCTCGTACAGCAATTCTCGATTAAATGCATCGTTCATCGAGCGATTGGGGGCTGGCATTCCCAATTTACTCAACAGACTGGCGTACATGGGCAGTCACATGTCTTCGATCAATATCAGCGCTTCGTTGCGGATCTCATCGTTAATTTGAAGTTCGGGATTCGATGTCGTTCTTCGAACTCGATGCAAAATATCGTCAGCCATGTCGTCCTTGTATTTGTCCCACAAATTGAATGCATTCGATGGACACCCGTCGCGTATTTTTATTGCGAGCTCCAATGTTTGATCGTCTTATCGACGGCATTATTACACTAACATAGAAAAGTACTGAATGAAAAATGTCACAACCGTCAATCAATTACATTAAACACGAAAATTCAACACCAATCCTTTAAATTTCACTTGGTCACTGAGTAAATACCTTTATTCGCTTCGTTGATCACAGAACAAAATACTTTCGTCGATTTACTCGTAAAAGTGAAAAATCAGCAATAATTTGCTTTCTATATCGCGACACAACCACTTCGTATCAATCGTCAATGTGGAAAGATCGAATATACTACTCAGCTGTCAAACGTGAGTCTGAGAGCGTAACGTCATCTGTTGGTGATCCCATTTTCGTGAGGGACAAAATTAGCCGATTGTCAATTCCGTAGAGTTTGTCATTCCTTAAAATCAATACTTTATCCTTCCCATACAAAATGGAATTTTCAGATATCGCCACCATCCAGCCCTGAAAGAATGCGATTTTGGGTTTCACGATTTTCCGGCAAAAATTTCCAATTTCCGCAAATCGAATGATGCTCAGCCGAGTTATGCGCGTTCTAACCAACACCAATTCATTTTTATATATATAGATGAAAGAAATTAACGGCAAATATCACTCAACGGGAAAACCTACATACGTATTGGCCAACAGATAGGAAGAAAACCCCGACTTTTTCATTACCAAGAATATTTCTTCAAATACTATATATAAAAGTAGAGGAAGGGCAGGCCTTGACTCAGATCATTCCACAATACTTTTAGCACTTGGGGATAAAATCACTAACAAAGAAAACAGCCCAAAACTAGCTAATAAGCTGACTGATTGGAACTATTTCAGACAGAATCTAGAGGATAGTATTCAGCTCCCAGAAACAATTGAAACAGAAGATCAATTAGAAAATGCTGTTCAGATATTTACATTTAATATCCAAAAAGCTGCATGGGCTGTAATACCTATAACTAAAACTAAAATCCAACAAAACTCATATCCAAAAGAAATATGTGGCATAGTTGCGAAAAAGAGAAGAGCTAGAAAGAACTGGCAACAATCAAGGGCGCCCAACGACAAAACAATACTGAATAATCTAAATAGTAAGCTTTTTATCGATAAGAGCATTTAAAAATGAGTCCCTTAAAAATACCTTACCAATCTTACGAATGATGCTAGAACCGAATATTCAATCTGGAAGGCAACAAAAAAAATTAATGAAAATTGCACATATTCCACCAGTTAAAAACAGAGAAGGTAAATGGGCAAAAAACAACAAAGAAAAACCGAATTCATTTACTAAGTATCTCGAAGGCGTCTTCAAACCATATGAAAATAACGACTGTCAAGAAACGAAAGAATTGTGCGAAGAGGAGCGAAAGAAATTGACAAAGAAATACAAGAAGGCATCAATACTAAAAACGCACCAGGTTTTGACTTGATATCAGGGGAAATCCTATAGCAACTCCAAGCAAAAGGCTTAAAGAGACTAGCACAGATTATAAATGCTGCATTCAGGATAAAGTATGTACCTAGCATGTGGAAAGTCGCGGAGGTAATTATGATACCAAAACCAGGGAAACCATCTAGTGAAGTCACCTCCTACCGCCCCATATAGATTCTGCCTATGTTGTCCAAGGTATTTGAAAAAATGTTGATTAAATGTCTGCATAAAATAATCGAAGAAAAATCGCTAATCCCAAACGATTGATCAGGTGCATAGAATAACTGATAAAATCAAAAAAGCATTTGAAGAAAAATGCTCTACTATATTTCTCGATATAGCTCAAGCTTTCGATAAAGTATGGCGCAAAGGAAGATACATAAGTTGCAAAAGCATCTACCAAAGGAATACTCAGAAATCTTAGAATCGTATATATTACAGCGATTTTTTTAGAATCAAACAAGGAGATGACTACTCCACATTGAGAGAAATAGAAGCTGGTGTACCACAATGCACTGTGCTAGACCCTGTATTATATCTCTTATTTACCAGTCACTTGCCATTTAGTGATGAAACAACTGTGGCGACATTTGCAAATCATACTGCTATCTCTGCTGTGGGAGAAACTGTCGAAGTAGCGACGAAAAAGCTACAGAAGGCAGTGAATGAAAAAATGGTAGATTAAATTAAATGACTTAAAGTCGGTCCATATCAACTTTACAAATAAAAATGTTCCGCACATCCCAGTAATAATAAATGATAATGAAGTAGAATACGCAAACATAGCCAAATATCTAGGCATGACACTAGATCCAAAAAGCGCATGTAAAGAAAAAAAGAGAAGAACTGAACATGCGCTACGGTAAAATGTATTGGCTTATAGGGAAATATTCTTGTTTGTTCAATTACAATAAACTACTGCTTTATAAGCAAATTATAAAACCAGCACATGCAAAACCAATTTACAGAAAATACAAACATTTCAAAATAAAGTACTATGGAATATAGTAAATGGGTGCATGGAAATAACTTCACGGGCAATAACTCCACATGTGAAATAACTTCACCTCGAGGGGGGAATTAACTTCACTTAGAAAAAGTGAAGTTATTGCCCACCATAGGTGAGCAATATCCTCACTTTTTTGTGGGAAATAATTTCTCTTAACATTTTATGATAACTTAAGAACCGTCATAATAGGTGATTCACGGGTTGGGGTCAAAATCCCGAAAACTGAAATCCCGAAAATCCAAAATCCCGAAAAACCAAAATCCTGAAAATCCAAAATCCTGAAAGGCCAAAATCCCGAAAAGTTATATAAAAATAAAAATTTGTCAAATGTTCAAATATATATATTGTAACATAATGTAGCATAATAACTACGCCCTCGAACAGACAACAAACTCCGAAGGGTCTTTTCATTGCTTCTTCTGAGGTTCGTGTCTGAAATTAGTCACCACAGCTCGGATAATATCGCGGATAAAAGAGAACAAGAGAGAATTATAACTGCACGAAATGATTGTCATCTTGGAATTATTATATCAGAATTTTTCTTGTTCCAGTGGTCGAAGAATTTGCTAGAAGTTTCTGGCTATCAGAAACTTCTGCTATATAAGGACAGATGGCGATCAAAAAAAAAGAGACACAGTTGGTTTAGAACCGTGGCGAAGAGATTGGAAAAGTGATAATGGGCGAAGTTGTAATTTGGTGATAAATTGAAAGTTGAGAGTGAACAAGAAAAAGTAATTAGTTTGGATTTGTGAATTAAGTAATAGAAAGGAGATAAAGTGATTTGAGAGGAAAGAGACCTTGTAAGAAAAGAATTTGCGAAGAATAGTATAGTGCGAACTTGAATTGTTCTATAGACTAGAAAATAAAGAAATAAATCTCACAGAATAATCGTTTTATCTACTCGAGCCGTAGCTAGCATATTACATTGGTGTCAGAAGCGGGATAAAACTTATTCTGTGAATAACTATTTCCGCGGTGTGAAATTGCACAATTAAAAAAAAAAAAAAAAAAAAACGATTTCTGTGTTGAGTTAATTAGTTGCGCAAAATGGGTCGCAAATTGGGAAAACTAACTATAACTCAACTAAAGGCAGAACTCAGTAAGCGGAACCTCGACACAACTGGGGGAAAAGATGCCCTACTGATTCGTTTGGAAGAAGCAGTAACGCAGGAAGGTGAAAATCCGCATGACGTAGAGTTTGACGTGGAAGAGGAACCAGCAAGTACAGCAGCCGACCCGGGTATAACAAGTCTGCTCCTGCAACTTAAGTTAGTCATGGACGAACAAAAGAAAGCAATAGAAGATCAAAGGAATTCTATAGAACTTAAGCTGGACGAACAAAAGAAAGCGATGGACGAACAAAAGAAAGCAATGGACGAACAAAAGAATTCTCTAGAACTTAAGCTGGATGAACAAAAGAAAGCGATGGACGAACAAAAGAAAGCAATGGGCGACCAAAGGAATTCTCTAGAACTTAAGCTGGACGAACAAAAGAAAGCAATGGACGAACAAAAGAAAGCAATGGACGAACAAAAGAATTCTCTAGATGCTCTGGAAAGTAAACTTGATGAGCAAAACAAGAACTTGGAATCCAAATTCGAAGTGATCGAAGAGAAAATCGAGAAGGTCGAGACGCAACTCGAAAAAGTCGAAATTAGATTCGATGAAAATTTTGAGAAACATGAAACTCAGTTCGGGAAGATAGAGACTCAATTTGAAAAAGTGGATACGAAATTCGAGATAGTAGGAAAGCAAGTCGAAAATCTTGCTAAGGAGCTCAGCAACGTGAAGAGACAGAAAGCACGGGAATATTCCACTGACGGTCTGAGAAGAAAGGAGATGCAGCCTCCTATCTTCGATGGTCAAACATCATGGCCAATTTATAAAAGGCAATTCGAAGCGGCCGCAATGACCAATAGCTGGGACGATGAAGAGAAGTCCATTGCACTCACACTTGCACTGAGGGGTCCAGCTGCGGAGCTCTTGCAGACCATCCCGGAAGATAAACAGCAGAACTACGACTCTCTGGTTCAGGCTATCGAAATGCGGTTTGGGGATGAACACATGCAGCAGGTGTACAGGGTTCAGCTGCGTAGTCGAGTCCAAAAAAGGGGGGAAACGCTCCAACAGTTGCAAGCGGATATAGAGCGACTAGCCCATCTTTCATACCCTAAAGCCGGTGAGGAGCTTATCAACGAAATGGCGGTGGAAGCTTTTATTCAGGCCATAGAGGACAGACAACTGCAAATGGCTGTAAGGATGGCTGAAAAGCGAACACTCCCCGAGGCATTGGCATTCGCTTTGTCAATGAAGGCTGCGGACCAAGCATACCAGGGAATACACCGTGTCAGGGAAATGTCCGTCGTGGAATGCTCATGCCAGAGAACAGCCGTCATGGATGAAGACAGAGCTCGCGGAAGTCAAATCCGTTGCTGGAATTGCAACCAAACCGGACACCTACAACGGCAGTGCAGAAGTGCACCTAGACGAGGAAATTGTCCACATTGCGGAAGTAGGAGAAGCAGAGAGGAAGCATCTGGAGGTGATAACATCCATCCTGTCAGTCAGACTTCCCAAAACCAGCAGTCGGGAAATGCGTAAGGACCAACTTCGCGGGGCAGAAGTTGGTTACTGGAATCGAGGCCCCCAGGACCACCATTCAAGTTTCGCAAACCAAACGGGATAACAAGAGCCTGACAGTGGAGGCACTAATCAACAAGAAGAAGTGCGTAGCCACCATCGACACAGGTGCCACTGCCTCCATTGTAAGAAGAGATATCGTCAAAAGCTCCTGGCTGCACAACACCAACAGCTACTGCCTGAAGACTGCAACAGGGGAAATGGCGAAAGTGTTTGGAGAAGTTCGTCTTACGATTACCCTGGCGGGACTGACGTTCTCCCATGCGTTTCTGGTGGCAGATATATGCGACGAGTGCATCATCGGAATAGACTTCATGAAAGCAAATGAAGTAATCTTGGACATCGGGATGCAAGTACTGAGGTATCGAAATGTGGAGATTCCGATGGTGTACGGAAATGAGAATGCTGTAACTCTCAGGACAGTCATCAGCAAAGACGAAGTTTTGCCGCCGTCTTCAGAGACAATCATTTGGACGAAGCTGGAAGGTGATCTTGGGAGCCACCGATTCTACATAGTAGAACCAGACCCAGAGAAGAATTCTCAAGACTACATCGTGGGAAAGACGTTAGTCGAACCAAAGAACACCATGGTTCCAGTGAGGGTTTTGAACGCAAGACCACACACTGTCAAACTAAGGCGAGGGGATGTGACTGGAAAATGCACGCCGATTACCGCCGTCGCAACAATATCTGAACGTGATGCTCCAAAACCTCTCCCATCACCTTGGACAGCGGAAACGAGAGAGACGATTCTCCAGTCCAGTGAGCTGAATCAGGAGCAGCGAACTATGGCAGAGAATCTTATCAATGAGTACGCTGATGTATTTGCCTCACAGGACGGAGAATACGGCCGAACACACCTGGTACAACATCGAATAGACACTGGTGATACTAGACCAATTCGTCAGCCTGCTAGGCGCCTTCCATTGGCAAAGCAGACAGAAGTTGCAGAGATGGTGTCGGCAATGGAGAAAGAAGGTCTGATTGAAAGTTCCAAAAGTCCGTGGGCATCACCGGTTGTACTGGTAAAGAAGAAAGATGGCAGCACGCGGTTCTGCGTGGACTATCGGCAGCTCAATTACGTCACCAAGAAAGACAGCTATCCTCTGCCACGGATTGACGACACGCTAGACACACTATCAGGAGCCCGATGGTTTTCCACTCTCGACTTGAAGAGTGGCTACTGGCAGGTACTGATCCATCCAGAAGACCGGGAGAAAACCGCCTTCACCGCAGGAAATGGGCTATGGCAATTCACGGTAATGCCATTCGGGCTGTGCAATGCTCCGGCGACTTTCGAGCGATTGATGGAATGTGTCCTGCAAGGGTTAACATGGAAAACCTGTTTGGTATACTTGGATGATGTCATCGTCGTAGGAAAAACGTTTGCGCAACACCGAGACAATCTAAGGGATGTATTTCAAAGGCTTCGAAGTGCCCACCTGAAGCTCAACCCCAAGAAGTGCGCCCTGTTTAGAGCGGAAGTCAAGTACCTGGGACACATAATTTCAGCGAAAGGAGTGAGAACCGATCCGGAGAAGGTCGAAGCGGTGAAAAACTGGCCAGTCCCCAAAGACAAACACCAACTAAGGAGCTTCCTGGGCCTAGCCACCTACTACAGACGGTTCGTGAAGGATTTTGCCGGGATCGCAAAGAACCTGCACCAGTTGACGGAAAAGGGAAAACAATTCAAATGGTCAATTGAGTGCGAGAAGAGCTTCAAGGCACTTAAACAACGGCTATGCGATGCCCCGATACTGGCTTACCCCACTCCCGGGGAAACGTTCGTTGTGGATGCAGATGCTAGTAATGTCGGGGTAGGAGCCGTACTCTCCCAGGTGCATGACGGCCAAGAGAAGGTGGTTGCGTACTTCAGCAAGGTGCTCTCTAAGCCAGAAAGGAACTACTGCGTGACAAGGCGGGAACTTCTAGCTTTGATCTTGGCTACGAAGCATTTTCACAAATACCTCTACGGGAGGAAGTTCGTTCTTCGCACAGACCATGCAGCCTTAAAATGGCTATTACAGTTCAAGAGTCCTGAGGGTCAGGTCGCAAGATGGATCGAAAGGCTGCAAATCTACGACTACGAAATACAGCATCGTAAAGGGAAACTCCACTCTAATGCGGATGCACTGTCCCGGAGACCATGCAGAACGGATTGTAAACATTGTGCGCGTCAGGAAGAACGGGAGCTGGTTTCCATCCAAAGAATGAGAGCCGAACCTATCGCCGGCTGGAGCGTAGATGAGATCCGGAACGCTCAGAAGGAAGACCCGGATATCGAGCCGATTCTGGCCTGGAAGGAGAACATGGAGAAACCGGATCATCAGGACATCTCTCACAGAAGCCCGACCTTAAAGGCATATTTTGCGCAGTGGGACTCCCTCCATGTCCAAGAAGGTGTTCTGAGAAGAAAATGGGAATCCTCCGACGGAAAGTCGTTTGTAATGCAGCTTGTAGTACCGCGGACGAGGGTCAAGGAGGTGTTACAGGAAATGCATGGCGGGGCGTCCGGAGGCCACTTGGGAGTGAATAAGACGCTAGAAAAGGTACGAGAACGTTTTTATTGGTTAAAAGCGAAGGAAGATATCGAAGACTGGTGCAGAGAATGCGACATGTGTGCAGCTAGTAAGGGTCCGAGAACCAAAACTCGAGGTAAGATGCACCAATACAACGTGGGAGCACCTTTCGAACGAATCGCCATTGACATCGCAGGGCCCTTTCCGGAAACCGACAATGGTAATCGGTATATACTCGTAGTGATGGACTACTTCAGTAAGTGGCCGGAAGCGTTTCCGATCCCTAACCAGGAAGCCAGAACCGTGGCGGAGCAGATCGTCTACAATTGGGTTAGCAGATTCGGTGTGCCCTTGGAATTGCATTCTGACCAAGGGAGGAACTTCGAGTCAAGAATCTTCCAAGAGATGTGTCAACTACTCGGAATCAAAAAGACAAGGACAACCCCGCTTCATCCACAGTCGGACGGTATGGTGGAGCGTTTCAATAGGACTTTGGACGAACATCTCTCGAAGGTCGTAGGTGACTACCAACGGGATTGGGACCGGCAGATTCCCTTGTTTTTGATGGCCTATAGAAGTGCCGTGCATAGCACTACTCGACATACGCCGTTCGAAATCTTATTTGGTGGAATAGCTCGTTTACCCAGTGAGGTGAAATTTGGATCTCCTACCAATGAGCCCAGAAATGAAGAAGAGTACGTGGCGGACCTTAGGGAAAGGCTTAGGGACATACACCAAAGGACCAGAAGCCAGATTAAGATGACGAGCGACCGCATGAAGACCAGGTATGATGCCAAGGCAACAACGTCAGGATTCCAGGAAGGAGATCTAGTGTGGCTGTATAATCCCCATCGCCAAAAGGGGAAATCACCTAAATTGCAGCGGAACTGGGAGGGTCCATACAGAATAGTAACCCGCATCAACGATGTTGTCTACCGCATCCAGCGAGGACCAAGGGCCAAAATGAAAGTGGTTCATGCGGACCGATTGAGTCGATACAATGGCCGAAGTGAGGACACACTTGTTCGGGACGAACAAGTCTAAGAGGAGGGCAGTGTAACATAATGTAGCATAATAACTACGCCCTCGAACAGACAACAAATTCCGAAGGGTCTTTTCATTGCTTCTTCTGAGGTTCGTGTCTGAAATTAGTCACCACAGCTCGGATAATATCGCGGATAAAAGAGAACAAGAGAGAATTATAACTGCACGAAATGATTGTCATCTTGGAATTATTATATCAGAATTTTTCTTGTTCCAGTGGTCGAAGAATTTGCTAGAAGTTTCTGGCTATCAGAAACTTCTGCTATATAAGGACAGATGGCGATCAAAAAAAAGAGACACAGTTGGTTTAGAACCGTGGCGAAGAGATTGGAAAAGTGATAATGGGCGAAGTTGTAATTTGGTGATAAATTGAAAGTTGAGAGTGAACAAGAAAAAGTAATTAGTTTGGATTTGTGAATTAAGTAATAGAAAGGAGATAAAGTGATTTGAGAGGAAAGAGACCTTGTAAGAAAAGAATTTGCGAAGAATAGTATAGTGCGAACTTGAATTGTTCTATAGACTAGAAAATAAAGAAATAAATCTCACAGAATAATCGTTTTATCTACTCGAGCCGTAGCTAGCATATTACAATATATTATATCCACAATGCATAAACAGTAGAATATGTATGGGGTTGCATGCTGCCCCCTACAACCCCCCTGCTTGGGAGTGGGTGCGAGGTGTTCACTTTCATTTTCGGGAATTTCGCCTTTCGGGATTGTGGGTTTTCGGGATTGTGGATTTTCGTAATTTTGAGTTTTCGGGACTTTGGGTTTTCTGGATTTGGGGTTTTCGGGATTATGTTTTTCGGGATTCTGGCCGACTCCCGTGATTCACTCTTGTACTATTAACGTAAACAAATTACCGTAATTTGTTTTTTTTTTTAATTATTCATAATGTTAATAAAATTATACAAAAAACGTATAAATAAATCTATTTCATATTTGCTCTCCAGTTATAATAGACAAATTCCCAAATTATAGGTGGGAAATAACTTCACAAAATTTACGGTGGAGTTATTGCTCACCTTCAGTGGGCAATAACTTCACTTTTTCTAAGTGAAGTTATTTCCCCCTCGAGGTGAAGTTATTTCCCATGTGAAGTTATTGCCCGTGCACCATGGTACATAAGAAATACTGAACAGCATAGATATCTAGAAATTGAAATGATTGAAGATGAAGTCAAAAACGTAGCTAATAGACACAAACTTAGACTTTTCAATCACGTCAACTCAGAAATGTCGGAACTATATACTAGCAATCTGACTAGGAGATTAAGAAGAGTAAAACCTTTTGAACTAGCTAGATATGTAGGTAGAAACAAAAATAAAATAAAACAAAAATAAAATACAAAAAGCTAAAACAATATTTAATCATCCACAGATGAATACTTATCATAAACACCTTAAGATATGAAAGACAAATTGCTGATTGGTCTAACGACTAGGTACAATAAGTGGAAGGCTGGCTCCTCCCCGCCCTGCGATGAAATGCCAAGACGGCGGTACCGTAAAGAAAACGGGAAGAAGGGAGAAGTTACTAGGTAAAAATCCCACACAGTTACTGAGTACGGGCTCAGTTATAAAAAAAAATAAATAATTTTTCGAACAATTTTGATATTGAAGGCAATAATGAAATAGGTCTATGCGAAGACACTTCCTGAGAATATTTTCTCGGTTACTGGATCATAATTATTTTCTGAAATGTAGGGAATACACTCACTTCGCAGGAGTTTAATAAAATATTTAATGGAAACCCTCGTTCGGTTGGAAAGTATTCTTAAGTCACACATTTGGCCCAAGTACGATCAGCTTTTAGATATTTTGTTGCTTTCCATAAAGAGTAATCAGCCGATTTATCGTTTGAAAAACCAGACAGATATCTTTTCATTGACTGATTATTAAAATAATATAATTTTTGTTATTATTCTATCATATTTAATTCAGTTTTATGAGTTGGATATCTTGATTGTTGCCATTTAATTCGAACTTGTCTCTTCTATGTGATAAGATTTTATATTTCTGGTTGGTAGCTACTCGTAAGACCAAGAGATTTTTTTTCTAAGACGGGAGAACTTTTCTACGCAGCTTTTTGAATTTTTTGGGTGAAGAATAGTATTTTCTCGTCAAATTCGCCTTTTGTGTCCAACGTGTTGATGAGTCCACTTGAAAATTATCAGAATGTGGTGGAGGCGGAGTAAAAAATGATGGGGAGGGAGACTTTTCACACTACGAATTTTTTTTTTTTTTGAAAAGCTGTTTATCACAGACCATTTGTTATAATTTTTCCTTTACTTACTCATGATTTTACATACGAGTACTCTATTTTTTTTCAAAGTTTTCGCATTAATAGTTTCGGATATAGAAGCTAAATGACATGTTTTCAGGGTTCCGCAAATAGCCACTAAACCCTATTGTCGCCACCTTCTAGCTCCTAAACCATCGAAGTTATCATGCATATAGGATTTGTTCACAAATCAAATCATGTACAATAATAACGGAAAGACAACGCCGGTACCAAAACCGTTATTTTGGAATTACCTCCAGTACAAGCAGAAGTCGCAGGAAAAACAATCTTTTTCGTGTATTGGCATGTGGCATATTGCTGAAAAGATCTTTTTGAGTAGAGTCCAACAATTTTAAATTTGCGACCACAGTGGGGGAATATCTGTGAAAAATTAGTTATTTTCAGGTTTTTTTGTTTAAGAATGGAAATTCAGCTTTATTTTGATGTATCACATAATGGGGTGTAAAAATATTTTTTTTTTATTGGGTTATATAAAGCTGATATATTTAATATTTAAATATTTTCTACAATATTTTTCCTAATTATTTTTAGTTGCCTATGTACCATTTTTGTGCAAAGTTCCAGCTCCTAGGTTAGACGGTTCAAAAGTTACAAACGTGTTACAGACACACGGATATATAGACACCCTGTTGAATCCATTAGTGTTCCTTTTATACATTCTGGTACGGAACAATAAAATCTGTCAAGCTTTTTGTCCAACAGTAATAACCAGGCTACATGCTGCGCTAACTTCTAGGACTAACAATGTAAGCTTTAACCAGTAAATGTACAAACATGAAGTATTAGGATTTCCAAATTTATTTCATACTATCCTCTGTTATGTTCTAATCACTTTTGTTGTCGGCACTAATTAAATTCCTTAGAATATGATAAGCGGCGGTATTTTACGACTCATCCATCAGTTAGTAACAAAAATAATTTGTGCCCCCTGCGATGAACAATTTATCATACTGCGATAGTCGATTTTTTGCGAACACGCTTTGCAATCATTTTCAACTTAAACGGTTTGGTGATTTCATTTTTTTTTTTGCTCAAACCAGTGGTTATTATCACTATCTATTTACCACATTTCAATTATATTCGTTTGCTTTAATATAGCGATTCGCATGGCAGGCAAACCACTTGATAGGCATGTGCAGGTGCGTCATTTTAGTTGAAGAGCTTTCTAGATAGCAGCACAAAACATACGGAAGAGTTACAACCCGTTCGGAACAAGTAATGTGATATCCTATAGTAATTATTTATTTCACAAAATTACATCTTGTCAATTTAATTAAGAGCTGAAATATAAGGTCCCGAAGATCGAAAGTGTCGGATGATTTAGAAATCCTAAGTGGAGTACATCAGAGGTGCATACTGACACCGCTGTTGTTCTTGGTGGTCATCACTGATGTACTTGGTGCAGCATTGATGGAAGTCAACCATGGAATTCGATGGATTATGATATATTACCTTAAACACCTTGACTACACTGACGATGTATGCCTACTTTCACATCGTATAATGGACCTTCATCTGATGGCTGTGAAAACAAAAGCCCTGAGCACTTCCAGACAGGAAGTCGAGAAAGTAGACAACTTTCTATATCTAGAAAGTGTGGTCTGGGCTAACTGTGGTGGTACTGAACTTGAAGTGTGCAGCAGAATCTGAAAGGCAGCTGCTTCTGGAGAAGCAATGTTCTCAGCGTAAGAACCAAGCTTGTATTGTCCCGCTCAAACCTAGAATCAGTTCTGCTATATGGGTGCAGTACTTGGAGTGTTGATACCACTAACATATGCAAGCTGCAAACCTTCATAAGTAGATGGCTAAAAACTATCTTGAGGATTTATTTGAAACAATGTTATCTCCAACGAAAAACTTTATCATAGAATGGGCCAAGAACTTATAGCCATTACTATACATTATATGCTGTAGACCTTTTTTTACCATATGTCCAGAACTTTAATTATGTCGAAAATTACTTACATATCAATTTTAAATTAGCCATTTCCGATAAAAAGCCAATTTTCGTAGATCCACTAAGATTTAATTTTTATTAACGAAAAACTGAGTACGCAGTTTTATGACAAAAGCACATCTATTATCTAAGATATAAAATTTAAGTAACATCGTGAGAGCTGTTTTGCAGATAAGTTAACTTTTCAAAATTGGTCTTAAGTAAAGCACCTGTACTTTTGAGGTTTGACAAACAGACGAACAGACTGGCGGATAGAGTTGCGGGCCCCTCATTTTTGAGTTTCCCCATTACAGTAATTCATTTTGTGCTTTAGGATCTTTAGTTTAAACAAAATAAAAAATATTCAAGTTTTCAATGAAATTTGTTTACTGTTTTAAATTCTATACTATGCCATATTTTATTCTATTGGAATTACATTTGATTTATAATAAAACTCGTTAAATCTTAAAAAAAAAAAACAATCTTGATTCGTTTATGTTTTCTGACTATGTCAATTTAACGGTCCATTAATTTATATGTCCCTTCCCAAAATACTACTGATTTGTGAGGTGTTCGTGATAAATTAGTAGAGACCTGAGCATGCTGATCGCCGGGGAATTTCAGTTCCCTATTCAATAAAGTTTTTATCCACCGCAGCAATACATCGTTGATCGATGTACCCTTTCAACCATATTTTGCATAACATTTTGGCACATTTCGGGTGTTATTTCACTAATTTCTTCTTGGATTGTGGTTGGCTTGCTGCAGTGGACTTTTCCCTTTAAGTATGCCCAAAGGAAGAAGTCGGGGACAGTTAAATCAGAAGATCGAATGGGCCAATCAAATTTACCTCAGTTTGACATTATGCGGTCGGAAAAAATTCCTCGAAAAATATGCATCGTTTCGTTAGCTGTGTGTGATATGGCACCGTTCTGTTTGAACCGCATGTTATAGGCCCAATCGAACCAATTCGGGCACCAAGAAGTTTCTCAACATGTCACTATAGCGATCACCAGTAATTCTTACAGTATTGCCTTTTGCGCCTTCAAAAAAATTTGGTCCAATGATGCCGCCGGCCTAAATGGCGTACTACACGGTAACTCTACGAGGATGTGAATGTCGTTGGTATATCAATTGATGATTTTCAGTACCCCAATAGTGGATATTTTGCTAATTAATAAAGTTATATAACTCGAATTTATTGGGGTCGTCAATATGGAGCTGCAAAACCTTTTCACTCCACTCTCGCCGGCGTCATTTTCCAAGCCGTTATTGAGTCAATTGAATTTCATATGAGTACAAATGCAAATCTTTTCTATTATTTTAAACAAACTTGCCGGAGACATTCGGAATTCTTGTACACAGCATTTAACGGAGGTGCCCGGACTTTCATCAACATTGTCTTTCACTGCAGCAATATTTTGTATGAACTCGACCGGACTTTAACTTCCTGTGTATATTGTGTTTCAAAGTTATGCATTATACGCCGATTGGTTGACTTACTAAGCACATGATTTAAACAAAAAATAAATACCCAAATTTCTTCCTGCTTTCATACGATTATTTAGATTAAATGTTTCAATAACTTCAACACGTTGTTGAGCCGTTAAATGATTCGTAATATATTGTTATCGGCTATTCTTCACGACTAGGCTTCCGCACAAAATGCGACAAAAAAGGAATAAAAAAAAATAAAGAAGAATTATATAATTATAATATGAACCCATCCCAAGAAGCAGTCGAACAGCAAAACAGGAACACCAAATCCCCATGACGCGTTACGCCTTTCGCACTCTGACAGTTACAGTAGAAACAACGCGTTCATATGAAAAAAAAAAAAAAAAAAAACCAAAGGAGGCTTTAGCTTCGAGAGACGTTTGAACGTAAATATCGTAAAATTTCGTAAAAAGCCGAGGTAGAACAATTCTCTACTCTAGCCGGCTTTGACATTTGTTCATGTTTGTGGTATGGGAGATTATTTCCATATTCTACTGGTTGTAGAAATTCCTGGACTACTTGCAACGAAATTATTCTTAGAAAAATTTGAAAAATGCTAAATAAATCGTTATTTTATTACATATTTAAATTTTCCGAAACGTCGAAGTCGAAGCGCGACATTTGGACATACAAAATATCGGCCATTTCTGGAGAAAAATCGAATAAAGTTAAGATAAAATTACTCAAAAGCAGCTAAGGTCGGACCGCCATAGCGCGGCATTGGGATTTAGCCTTCAATTCAAATCGAAAACAAATGCTGTGCACTCTTAGACCACCCAATCTAGTAGAAATAGACTTACGATCAAAAGCTTGAGGTCGAATTTGGTTTAACTTCGTATGTATTCGTTGTTTCTGCAAAATATGACAGAGCCAGTGCGACTACAGACGACATTGCTCATTGTCATGGCTTCATGTTCAGGGTTCCATATACAGGCCACAAACCCTATTGGTCTCGCTAGCGCGTCTGTTCATCTGTCCGTCTGTCACCACCTTCTAGCTCCCAAACTATTAAAGCTTCATATACAAACTAAACATAAAGGCAATGCTGGTACCATTTTTGAAGAAACCGTTATTTTGAAAATGGCCCCAGTTTAAGTAAATGTCGCAAATGATAGATATACATATATATATAAAACTCAAGGGTGTGTGAATGTGTGTGCCCGCTTCCCACAAAGACCGTTCATCCGATTGAGATGAAACAAATTTCGCTCTACTGACTTTTTTTTGGCAAATAAAATTCATAGTAATAATTTTTATTAAAAGGAGTTGCTGCGCACGCCGAAATCAGTCATTAAAGTGCGTTGCAACGCACGTCAAGCTTTCTGCTAGTAAATTAATAAAAATATTAGGTGCACAACTAAGTTCTCGCTGTTTGTCAATAGATGGCTCCAGCAGTAATTGCTGGTCTATTTTGACATATCCAAAACGTCATAAACCGAGCTTAGACATATGGTTACGATTGCATGCGTTTGGAATGATTCAAAAACAAGGACCTTGGGTTCCTTATGATTTTAAGCCAAGGGACGTTGAGCGTTATTTTTTCGCCTGTGAACAACTGCTCCAGCGGCAAAAAAGGAAGGGTTTTCTTAATCGCATCGTGACGGGTGAGGAAAAATGGATTCATTACAGTAACCCAAAGAAAAGAAAGTCATAGGGACTGCCCGGTCATGCCTCTACGTCGTCGGGTCAGCCGAATATTCACGCTGCGAAGATTATGCTGTGTATTTGATGGGACCAGGTCGGTGTCATTTATTATGAACTGTTAAAACCCAACGAAACCATCACTAGGGAACGATATCGACTTCAATTGATGCGATTGAGCCGAGCACTGCGCGAAAAACGGCCACAATACGAGCAGAGGCACGAAAAAGTGATTCTACAGCATGACAACGCTCGGCCTCACGTTGCCAAACCCGTTAAAACCTACCTGAAAACGCTCAAATGGGAAGTTCTACCCCACCCGCCATATTCCCCAGATATTGCGCCATCCAATTACTACTTGTTCCGTTCGATGGCACATGGTCTGGCTGATTAGCAGTTCCGCTCATATAAAGACATCAAAAAATGGCTTGATTCGTGAATAGACTCAAAAGATGAATACTTTTACCGTAACGGTATTCGAGTTCTGCCAGAAAGATGGGAAAAAGTTGTAGCTAGCGATTTGCAGTACTTTGAATGATTCATTTGTAACCGTTTTTTCACAATAAAGTTGCATTGTCATCAAAATAGAACTTAGTTGCGCACCTAATACATTTTTTATTCGTATGCAGACATGGAATATGCTGCTAAAAAGAGCTCCTTAAGTAGAATCCAACAATTTTATTTTAGCTCGCAATGGAGGAATGTCTGCGAAAAATGAATGTCTCCGAGAAAAATATTCCATTTCTAGGCTTCCCAAGAAAATCTTCTAACAAATAATTAAATAAAATGGGTTTAGTTATTGAAGAAAATAGCCGGCAGAACGCCCGAACTGTTTTTCGTATGGAATAATAGTTACACTTTTAAACCATCTTTGTTCTAACGAAACCCTATATATGCGAACGGAGTCGTGCTTGATTAATTCCTTACGGTTTTTTCGATTTCTTTAGAAGGGAAAGTTCCAAATGTTATTTCATGCATTCATTACCAAATCAAATTTGGGAAATTCCATCTAGAGAAGTCGAGAACTCCGTACAAAATTAAGCCACTATTGCGAACATGCTTAGTGTCTTAACATTGTTAAGTCTCTCATAACACCGCTCCCTGCTCAATCTACAGCAGTTATGCCGATTATCCATAATATAACTTACAATCGTATCAGCTCGAGATTACTAATATTGTCCGTTACAAGAACATGTAATATAGTTATGAGTTGTAGTAATTGAGGCTCTCAACTAGCATAGACACAATAGACAGGTCTTCTCATGAATTCATATTCTCCAATGCGCCTTTCCCTTTCTAAGTGTTACGTCTTATATGTATACTCATCCCCCATGGTCAATCATTCGTGGTGCTATTTGGGTGTTCCTGATCTTCAAATAGATTTCATACATTATTAAGCACGGAAACTTCCTTTTATTTTAATGGTTTTGGAAGTAGGATTTAGAATTCTAAATTCCATGACTATTTACATAAATATACTCGTATGTACATTAAAATCTAAGTTTAGCTTGTCAATGATTTTCCAATACGTGTATTGTTTTAAGTCCCATTCCATTATTTTATCCTCGCAAACTTGAAAGACCTTTACCTGTAGCTAACTTCCGTGTACCTAAATTAAACGAAAATAGATTCCTTTATTGCTTCTCGTACATAAATGTATGTATACCAAAACGACTTCAATTTGATTGAAAAACAATACCCAATTTTCTGCGAAAACAACTCTCTGTCGCCTTGAAGATCCCTCACGTACAACCCATCTATTTACAGATTCCCCAACAAAAATCCATCCACATTAACCACTCCCATCAAACCCTACTATTGCCTCAACTAAATTTAAATCGACGCGATAATTCCTTTCCGTGGAATTCAAATCGATATCAACTGCAATGTACGTTTAAGCCGTCTACGAATTCCGGTGCTTTTAAGAATTCCCCCTTTTAATATTTGTAGTAAAATAAAATCAAATTTTCACCCCATTATTCCATCGAAGAAAAAACAACTAGGAGTAGTTGTGCATTTTCCAAAATCAATTATACATTACATTCGTAACAGCAAAAGCAATGAGAGACAGTACTGCCTTCTTAGATATCCTTTGATATTGTTGACTCCTTGAATGGACAACGGAAAGGTGACCTGAAAAAAATTGCCATCAGTATAACAACATGGTAACACACATGGTAAACATCAGAAGCTTGTAAGTTATATAACAGGTCCTTGAGTGAAAAATATTTTCTAACTGAGTGACTGGTAGAAAATTATCTTTGCGCAAATGCGAGAGTGAGTGAGAGTGTAAACATAACTCACTCAAGTTTTTGTTAAAATTCCAATTATCGCTTGTCCTTTAACTTCTGTACTGTTTTTATTATTTTGGGAGAGGAGATGAGGGGAGGATGCCATATTTTGTAATCATGTGCTTCGTTGGTAAATAGAAGTGGAATTTTTCCCACCAGCTTGCTCAAGGATCAACATTTCGTTAGTTAATTTCACCTTCATCCTTGCATGGTTTTTATAATTTTTTTTTTTTTTAATTTTGCATCTGTTTTAATACAGCGGTTCAGGGGACAGAATTATATAAAATTAAACTTCCAATGGATGAACAGAGAACCAAAGATGATAAATAGAGCCGATTGAAAAAAAAGACCAGCAATCTGCAAAGAAAATGGAAATCCTTTGTTATCCTTTCATGCAGCGATTTGAATACTATTATGTGCTGCAGATGCCAAGTGGCTACCACAATAGCGGCTGTTGCTCTTTTAACGTTGTTTATACAATACAGATGAATTGCGATACCGTGGGATGAGTCAGGGAAATATAACCATTGCATACAAAAGGTTGTAAACTGTATAATAGTTAAGCGCAGGGAATAGGACGTATATCATTGTTAAATCATCAGTAAGATGAAAATTGCAGCTAACCACTTCACGAGGATGTGTAATGATGAGCTATGTACATATGTACCTATTATAGGTGTGTTCTTTGAAAGAGGATTCGTTTGCTTACTTTTACACCAAGTATATTGTATTGTTTGACTGTGGGTATATGCGCGTAACTAGTTCTATGTATGGTCCCTTTATTTTTGCCTTAAAGTCTACATTGGGTATGTTTCCCAGAAAGGACAATAAAGCATTCTAAAACAAATGTTTTTGTTCGTTTCTAAGATAGTTTGCTCTAATTCAAATGAATAATGAAAACATTTGTGTATAATAGAAAGACTTGGACATGGCATCATCACCTCCATGTAATGCCCCTTAGACAAGCCAAAGGGGATTGTAAAGACGAACTTCGGACTTACATATGTTACCTACTAGCAGCAGCACTCGAGTTGGTTAAGAAGTATGGGACTGTGCAGAAGAAGAACTCACGAAGCAAAAGATGAATACATATAGGGTAAACCACCCAGCCCCCCCTCAAGAATTTTTTTCAAATTCATCTGTTTACTATGTAATGGGTGGCCATCTGCTGGTTTCTTTTTAAATTGCATGTTATACTGACAGCTCTTTCGTGCTCAACAAATTGACAGAAACACAGTATCATATCTCCACTCTACGAAATGGATCGATTTACGCTTGAACAACTTTGAGAAATATTGAAAACTTAATTCCAAAGTGAGTGCTGTGTTGACGAAACAGTGTGAATTTTGAAAAGAAATTTCGATCGAAATAATGCACCAACCGTGATTGAGTGTACGCAAGTTCGTGAAGAAAGTTCTTGATATTGGCATGCTAATTGATAACACAAGTTATCCTCGTATTGGTCCTGAATGCATTCGAATGCATCCTTAGCATGAGACTGTTTGGTGTGGTTTGTGGAATGGCGGAATTATTAAGGCAATCCCTTGTGAACCGGTTCGTTGTCATGAAGTATGAGCTTGCCTTTTATTAATCTCTCCTTCCTTTTTACTTCAATGGATTATTTTAAGCATCTTAGAATATTAGCGCAGTATTCTCATATAAGCCTGGTATCCTTTGGTTTCTAATATATTAACAGGTTTCCTTGTGAGTCCCAAAATACTGTTGTCGTGATCTTTCCAGCCGATGGTAGGACCTTCAACTTCATGCCGGGTGTATCACCCATTTTACTCTCCCTGCTTCGACTCAGAGTTATAATAATAAACCCAAATTTCATCTCCCGTAACGTATTTCTTTTTATGCAGCCGGCTGGCGTAGAGTTCAAATTTCTCACCTTGTTGGTATTTTTATTGGAACAGACCTTGAAACTTTTTCAAATTTTCGTGTGCTTTACTGTTGTCTAAAATTATAAGAAACCAAGGTCTTAGCTTCCTCTCGATCCCATCATTTATTACTTCCACTTTCCCCTTCCGTGACCATGGAGCTGTCCTTTATTGTGAGGGGCATCAAGCTCTGGAATAGTTTACCTAATGGTATGAAAGATTCCCTAACTATTTCGTTACTCTAAATTTATTTCTGTACCATCTTCAGGCTTTGCCACAAGCTAAAACATTTATTTAAATTGTCTACCTCCGCAGTCAAGTTAGTGTCCAATTACCTAAGTGGAAGAGTATAGGCTGTAGTCAGTGGTGATAGAACCTGTCGTTTTTTGCTAGTCAAGAATGGAGTACTGCAGGGATAGTAGGACCTTTATTATTTTCGCTGTACATAAATTACCTACGGTTGTGAAAAATTCTTCCGTACACTTGTATGCGGAAGATGCACAGCTGTACCTGAGCTGCCCCTTAGGCTTATTGAAGTATGTGCACAATGCATGCACTAACGAAAATTGAGTCCGCTAAAAACCTTGCAATGGGCTCACTTGTATGCGGATGATGCACAGCTGTACCTGAGCTGCCCCTATGTCTTATTGAAGTAAGTGCACAATCCATGAACGAGGATCTAACGAAAAACGGAAAGATTATATACATTCAATTGTAGGAAAAGTGTTCGGTGGATTAAGGAGCTCATGGGCCTTACAATATTGTACACCTTTCAGAACAAGACTCATGCTTGCTAAGACCTTTCTAGTCCCCAGAATTACTTACAACTGTAAGGCGAGTTCAGAGTAAAAAGAATCTGAACTTAGCGTTTGACAGTATAACCCGTTATATATGTATGTATGTATGTATGCATATGGGTTAAGAAAATTGGATCTAGTATCTATAGGTACACACGCGAGAAGCATCTTCGGATGTACATACTGTAATATGCGAGCTACGGCTCGGGTAGATAAAACGATATTCTGTGAGATTATTTCCTTATTTTTCTAGAATGTAGAACAATTCAAATTCACACTTTACTATTCTTCGCAAATTCTTTTCTTACAAGGTCTCTTTCTTCTTAAATCACTTTATCTCCTTTCATTTACTTAATTCACAAATCCAAACTAATTACTTCTTCTTGTTACTCTAAACTTTCAATTTATCGCAAAATTACAACTTCGCTTATTATCACTTTTTCCAATCTCTTCGTGCGGTTCAAAACCAACTGCCTTGCCTCGATCGCCATCTGTCCTTATATAGCAGCATTCCTGATAGCCAGAAACTTCTAGCAAATTCTTCGACCACTGGAACAAGGAAATTCTAATGTAATAGTTCCAAGATGACAATAATTTCTTGCGGTTATAATTCTCTCTTAATTCGTGACGTTGTCTTAGATATTATCCGTCTCTTATCGTGGACACGAACTGTGGACACGAACTGCGGACACGAACCTCGAATGAAAAGACACTTCGGAACGAAATTATCTTCGAATGAAAAGACACTTCGGAATAGGTTGCATAGTTGTAGGAGCGTAGTTATTATTATGTTACACTGCTCCCCTCTTAGACTTGTTCGTCCCGAACAAGTGCATCCTCATTTCGGCCATTGTATCGACTGAGTCGGTCCGCATGAACCACTTTCATTTTGGCCCTTGGTCCTCGCTGAATGCGGTAGACAACATCTTTGATGCGGGTTACTATTCTGTAGGGACCCTCCCAGTTCTGCTGCAACTTAGGTGATTTCCCCTTTTGGCGATGGGGATTATACAGCCACACTAGATCTCCTTCCTGGAATCCTGACGTTGTTGCCTTAGCATCATACCTGGTCTTCATGCGGTCGCTCGTTATCTTAATCAGGCTTCTGGTCCTTTGGTGTATGTCCCTAAGCCTTTCCCCAAGGTCCGCCACGTATTCTTCTTCATTTCTGGGCTTATTGGTAGAAGATCCAAATTTCACCTCACTGGGTACCCGAGCTATTCCACCAAACAAGATTTCGAACGGCGTATGTCGAGTAGTGCTATGCACGGCACTTCTATAGGCCATCAAAAACAAGGGAATCTGCCGGTCCCAATCCCGTTGGTAGTCTCTTACGACCTTCGAGAGATATTCGTCCAAAGTCCTATTGAAACGCTCCACCATCCCGTCCGACTGTGGATGAAGCGGGGTTGTCCGTGTCTTTTTGATTCCGAGTAGTTGACACATCTCTTGGAAGATTCTTGACTCGAAGTTCCGCCCTTGGTCAGAATGCAATTCCGAGGGCACACCGAATCTGCTCACACAATTGTAGACGATCTGCTCCGCCACGGTTCTTGCTTCTCGGTTAAGGATCGGAAACGCTTCTGGCCACTTACTGAAGTAGTCCATTACTATGAGTATATACCGATGAAAATTGTCGGTTTCCGGAAAGGGCCCTGCGATGTCCATGGCGATTCGTTCGAAACACGTCGCATTTTCTGCACCAGTCTTCGATATCTTCCTTCGCTTTTAACCAATAAAAACGTTCTCGTACCTTTTCTAGCGTCTTATTCACTCCCAAGTGACCTCCGGACGCCCCGCCATGCATTACCTGTAACACCCCCTTGACCCTCGTCCGCGGCACGACAAGCTGCATTACAAACGACTTTCCGTCGGAGGATTCCCATTTTCTTCTCAGAACACCTTCTTGGACATGGAGGGAGTCCCACTGCGCAAAATACGCCTTTAAGGTCAGGCTTCTGTGAGAGATGTTCTGATGATCCGGTTTCTCCATGTTCTCCTTCCAGGCCAGAATCGGTTCGATATCCGGGATCGGCTCTCATTCTTTGGATGGTAACCAGCTCCCGTTCTTCCTGACGCGCACAATGTTTACAATCCGTTCTGCATGGTCTCCGGGACAGTGCATCCGCATTAGAGTGGAGCCTTCCTTTACGATGCTGTATTTCGTAGTCGTAGATTTGCAGCCTTTCGATCCATCTTGCGACCTGACCCTCAGGACTCTTGAACTGTAATAGCCATTTTAAGGCTGCATGGTCTGTGCGAAGAACGAACTTCCTCCCATATTTGTGAAAATGCTTCGTAGCCAAGATCAAAGCTAGAAGTTCCCGCCTTGTCACGCAGTAGTTCCTTTCTGGCTTAGAGAGCACCTTACTGAAGTACGCAACCACCTTCTCTTGGCCATCATGCACCTGGGAGAGTACGGCTCCTACCCCGACATTACTAGCATCTGTATCCACAATGAATGTTTCCCCGGGAGTGGGGTAAGCTAGTATCGGGGCATCGCATAGCCGTTGTTTAAGTGCCTTGAAGCTCTTCTCGCACTCAATTGACCATTTGAATTGTTTTCCCTTTTCCGTCAACTGGTGCAGGCTCTTTGCGATCCCGGCAAAATCCTCCACGAACCGTCTGTAGTAGGTGGCTAGGCCCAGGAAGCTCCTTAGTTGGTGTTTATCTTTGGGGACCTTCTCTGGATCGGTTCTCACTCCTTTGCTGAAATTATGTGCCCCAAGTACTTGACTTCCGCTCTAAACAGGGCGCACTTCTTGGGATTGAGCTTCAGGTTGGCACTTCAAAGCCTTTGAAGCACATCCCTTAGATTGTCTCGGTGTTGCGCAAACGTTTTTCCTACGACGATGACATCATCCAAGTACACCAAACAGGTTTTCCATGTTAACCCTTGCAGGACACATTCCATCCAGCGCTCGAAAGTCGCCGGAGCATTGCACAGCCGAATGGCATTACCGTGAATTGCCATAGCCCATTTCCTGCGGTGAAGGCGGTTTTCTCCCGGTCTTCTGGATGGATCTGTACCTGCCAGTAGCCACTCTTCAAGTCGAGGGTGGAAAACCATTGGGCTCCTGATAGTGTGTCTAGCGTGTCGTCAATCCGTGGCAGAGGGTAGCTGTCTTTCTTGGTGACGTAATTGAGCTGCCGATAGTCCACGCAGAACCGCGTGCTGCCATCTTTCTTCTTAACCAGAACAACCGGTGATGCCCAGGGACTTTTGGAACTTTCAATCAGACCTTCTTTCTCCATTGCCGACACCATCTCTGCAACTTGTTTCTGCTTTGCCAATGGAAGGCGCCTAGCAGGCTGACAAATTGGTCTAGTATCACCAGTGTCTATTCGATGTTGTACCAGGTGTGTTCGGCCGTATTCTAAGTCCTGTGACGCAAATACATCAGCGTACTCATTGATAAGATTCTCTGCCATAGTTTGCTGCTCCTGATTCAGCTCACTGGACTGGAGAATCATCTCTCTCGTTTCCGCTGTCCAAGGTGATGGGAGAGGTTTTGGAGTATCACGTTCAGATATTGTTGCGACGGCGGTAATCTGCGTGCATTTTCCAGTCACCTCCCCTCGCCTTAGTTTGACAGTGTGTGGTCTCGCGTTCAAAACTCTCACTGGAACCATGGTGTTCTTTGGTTCGACTAACGTCTTTCCCACTATGTAGTCTTGAGAATTCTTCTCTGGGTCTGGTTCTACTATGTAGAATCGGTGGCTCCCAAGATCACCTTCCAGCTTCGTCCAAATGATTGTCTCTGAAGACGGCGGCAAAACTTCGTCTTTGCTGATGACTGTCCTGAGAGTTACGGCATTCTCGTTTCGTGCTTTCATGAAGTCTATTCCGATGATGCACTCGTCGCATATATCTGCCACCAGAAACGCATGGGAGAACGTCAGTCCCGCCAGAGTAATCGTAAGACGAACTTCTCCAAACACTTTCGCCATTTCCCCTGTTGCAGTCTTCAGGCAATAGCTGTTGGTGTTGTGCAGCCAGGAGCTTCTGACGATATCTCTTCTTACAATGGAGGCGGTGGCACCTGTGTCGATGGTGGCTACGCACTTCTTCTCGTTGATTAGTGCCTCCACTGTCAGGCTCTTGTTTCCCCGTTTGGTTTGCGAAACTTGAATGGTGGTCCTGGGGCCTTGATTCCAATAACCAACTTCTGCCCTGCGAAGTTGGTCCTTACGCATTTCCCGACTGCTGGTTTTGGGAAATCTGACCGACAGGCTGCTTCCTCTCTACTTCTCCTACTTCCGCAATGTGGACAATTTCCTCCTCTAGGTGCACTTCTGCACTGCCGTTGTAGGTGTCCGGTTTGGTTGCAATTCCAGCAACGGATTTGACTTCCGCGAGCTTTGTCTTCATCCATGACGGCTGTTCTCTGGCATGAGCATTCCACGACGGACATTTCCCTGACACGGTGTATTCCCTGGTATGCTTGGTCCGCAGCCTTCATTGACAAAGCGAATGCCAATGCCTCGGGGAGTGTTCGCTTTTCAGCCATCCTTACAGCCATTTGCAGTTGTCTGTCCTCTATGGCCTGAATAAAAGCTTCCACCGCCATTTCGTTGATAAGCTCCTCACCGGCTTTAGGGTTTGAAAGATGGGCTATTCGCTCTATATCCGCTTGCAACTGTTGGAGCGTTTCCCCCCTTTTCTGGACTCGACTACGCAGCTGAACCCTGTACACCTGCTGCATGTTCATCCTCAAACCGCATCTCGATAGCCTGAACCAGAGAGTCGTAGTTCTGCTGTTTATCTTCCGGGATGGTCTGCAAGAGCTCCGCAGCTGGACCCCTCAGTGCAAGCGTGAGTGCAATAGTCTTGTCGTCATTGTCCCAGCTATTGGTCATTGCGGCCGCTTCGAATTGCCTTTTATAAATTGGCCATGATGTTTGACCATCGAAGATAGGAGGCTGCATCTCTTTTCTTACCAGACCGTCAGTGGAATATTCCCGTGCTTTCTGTCTTTTCACGTTGCTGAGTTCCTTAGCAAGATTTTCGACTTGCTTTCCTACTCTCTCGAATTGCGTATCCACTTTTTCAAACTGAGTCTCTATCTTCCCGAACTGAGTTTCATGTTTCTCAAAGTTTTCATCGAATCTAGTTTCGACTTTTTCGAGTTGCGTCTCGACCTTCTCGATTTTCTCTTCGATCGCTTCGAATTTGGATTCCAAGTTCTTGTTTTGCTTATCAAGTTTGCTTTCCAGAGCATCTAGAGAATTCTTTTGTTCGTCCATTGCTTTCTTTTGTTCGTCCATCTTAAGTTCTAGAGAATTCTTTTGTTCGTCCAGCTTAAGTTCTAGAGAATTCTTTTGTTCGTCCATTGCGTTCTTTTGTTCGTCCAGCTAAAGTTCTAGAGAGTTATTTTGGTAGTCTATTGCTTTCTTTTGGTCATCGAGCTTAAGTTCCAGAGACTTCTTTTGGTCTTCCATTGTTTTCCTTTGTTCGTCCATGACTGACTTAAGTTGCAGGAGCAGACTTGTTATACCCGGGTCGGCTACTGAACTTGCTGGTTCCTCTTCCACGTCAAACTCTACGTCATGCGGATTTTCTCCTTCCTGCTTTATTGCTTCTTCCAGACGAATCAGTAGGGCATCTTTTCCCCAGTTGTGTCGAGATTCCGCTTACTGAGTTATGCCTTTAGTTGAATTAGTTAGTTTTCCCAATTTGCGACCCATTTTGCGCAATTAATTAACTCAACACAGAAATGGTTTTTTTTTTTTTTTTTATTGTGCAATTTCACACCACAGAAATAGTTGTTCACGGAATAAGTTTTATCCCACTTCTAACACCAAATTAATATGCGAGCTACGGCTCGAGTAGATAAAACGTTATTCTGTGAGATTATTTCTTTATTTTCTAGTCTATGGAACAATTCAAGTTCACACTATACTATTCTTCGCAAATTCTTTCCTTATAAGGTCTCTTTCTTCTCAAATCACTTTATCTCATTCCAATTACTTAATTCACAAATCCAAACTAATTACTTCTTCTTGTTAACTCTCAACTTTCAATTTATCACAAAATTGCAACTTCGCCAATTATCACTTTTTCAGTCTCTTCGTGCGGTTCAAAAACCAACTGCCTTGCCTCGATCGCCATCTGTCCTTATATAGTCGCATTTCTGATAGCCAGAAACTTCTAGCAAATTCTTCGACCACTGTAACAAGAAAATTCTGATGTAATAATTCCAAGATAACAGCTGCAGCCAATAATCTCTTGCGGTTATAATTCTCTCTTAATTCCGTGACGTCGTCTTAGACATAATTCGTCTCTTACTGTGGACACGAACCTCAAATGAAAAGACACTTCGGAATGTGTAGCATTTTTTTGGGGCGTAGTTATTATGCTACATTATGTTACAGTATTTTCTTTCAGGTCGGTATCGATCCTCATGTCCCCTAACAACTTGTCGGTTTCGCTGATTGCACCTAAATCAACTTAGGGACCTTAAGTTTGGAAAAACTTTGAACTTGGCAAGCCTTATGCCAAATCTCAGTCTGTGGTCTGCCTTAATCAAAAGCAGGATGGATGAAGCGTTCTTCTGAGTTTCCTCCACCTAAATAACTACCCAGTCGCTCATCGGGACCGTCGGGTTGTGAAGCTTTAGACATTGGAGCAGCTTCACTCCTTCTATCTTTATATATACTCTTCATAACAGCGTTCTCAGTATAGCGGGAGTAGTACTCGTACTCGCTATGGCTTCTGAGAAAAGTATAGTCTCCTGACTGGTGGCTAATTGTTCATCCTCAGAAGTGAAGCCAGTGTCAGACTTCACTCTTTTAATTTTTTTTTTTTCATTTTTTTCATTCATTTGATTTTTATTTTTCTTTTTAACTTGTGGTCCCACGAGTATGATCGGAATAAGGTGTCCGTCCTGGCAGCGCCGACATACCAAAATAAAGCATTTATACTAACCGACCTCACCTGGGCATCGACAGGGACCGTTCATACCAGTTCTCTTTATTCACTAGCTGGCCATGCAGTCATCAGCACGCGTTCCTCAACACCTTGACTTTATAAGTGAGATTTTTGGGGTTTACTCCCCACCTACGTCTTAATGAACCACTGACTTAGCTGACACTAACCACAGATATGCTTGGCCTTTTCCGGCGGGCGCCCACGGGGAGGACTAATGACGAGAATTTTTGACCACACGAAAAAAAATATATATATAATAGTTTGTTACCGTTTGATAAGCTTTACATGATTTAAAGATATTGTATGTTATTTGTAAGCGATACATACTTTAACAAATATAAATAAAAAAAATTAAAACTCAATCCTTCAGATTTCGCATTGGTTCTTAAAAGAAAATTGTGTTTCCTTCTCAAATCGTCATTCTTCGAATGGTTCCGCTTTTATACTGGTTGTTATTTCTACCCATGCGTCTCTGATGCTACACTATTTTGACTTCTATTGAGGGCACGAGATGGGGTGTAATTGTTGTTTTGTTTTTATATTGCTGTTGGATGATCTGGCTTGTGGATAAGTTAACTTAACTTAATACAAAACGATTAGACCTCTCTAGTATAATTTTGTTTATACCCTATCCAGAGTATATTAAGTTTACATAGTTTGCAATATAGAGACATAAATACGATAGAACCACAAAAGTATATACACATATTTGTGACGAGCATCAATAGTTATGTATTTCTATCTAGCCATGCCCGTCCGTTCGCCTGTCCTTAGGTCAAACCTTAAAGGCCTTAAATTTTGAGCTAAGAACATGAAAATTGGTACATAAGCTTTCTAGAACCCGAAGCAGTACAAGTGTAAACAATTCTAAAATCCACCCACAGACATGCCCACTTAAAAAAAAAAAAAGTTTTACTCAATATTTTTGCTAAAAACTGAAAAATACGAGTATTGTTTAGGTAAAATATGTAGACATTGACTTTACATTATACACGTCCACATATATACACACATATATTGCGTTTTCAAACACATCCCACGAACTAAGCGACATAAATTTTCACTTAGTTGCCCCGAAGAACGAATCGGATACATAGATATAAATAAACACGGCCCTGACCTTCCCTATATGAAAATATCTTCTCCTTTCGATCGTCCTCTTCAATTGTTAATTGATTCAGGAGCTTCAGATTCTTTCATTTATCCTGAGTTCGGTCACCTCGATGATTTTTGTACAATCAAACCTATTTTAAACACTCATCTTCTTCTTCTTACGGCGAAGTTATGATCCGGAGTAGAAGGATCACAACCTTCCCACTTTACTGCATCCCTACTGGTCCGCTTGTGGGGTTTGCCGGTTTGACCTCAGAAAGTACCGGCAGGCTTCCCGGTTTCGGATCACTTCGTCACTGAGGCCAATCAAATGCTGGTGTTTTTGCATTTGTGTGATTCAGTTGTTTTTTGGTCTGCCTTTTTTGCGCGATTGCGTAGGAACGTTGATTGATATTGCCTTTTTGACGGGGATCGAAGGATCTCCTTTGAACATGACAATACCAACTGAGCTGGTCGTGCTCTATCTTGCTTGTGATGGATTCTTTTACATGAAGGCTTCCTCGAATCTTTGAACTTCTTATTCTATCAATCTTCGTTACTCCTGCTGTCATGCGAAGCATCTTCATCTCAGCTGCCGTTAATTTGCCCTCATACTTTTTGTACATTGTCCAGCATTGTGAACCGTATGTGAGCGCTGGACGTACAACTGCGGTGTAGAGTCTTCCTTTAAGCTTAGGGGGCATTTTTCGATCACAGAAGATAGCGGAGTTTTCCCGCCACTTCATCCACCCTACGCTTACGCGATGATTGATGTCATCATCACAAGTTGCTTCGCTATTGATCATAGATCCCAGATATTTGAACTTTTCACACTTGGGAAGCACTTTTCCATTCAAGTAAATGTCTGGAATAGGCCGGTGTGGATCAGAGAACGGGCAGCACATATACTCTGTCTTTGTCGAACTAATACGGTACCCATTTCCCTCCAAAACATCCACCCATACATCAAGTGCTCATTGCAAGGCCATTTGATCTTCGCTTATGATAGCTCCATCGTCAGCAAAGAATAACTGATGTACTTTGGGGTCCGTCACTTTTCCTTCAAGCATTTACTCAAGAACTGCAATAAATAGCAAAGGACTAAGGACGCTTCGCTGGTGTACACCGACTTTGATTGGGAACTCTTCGGTGACTCCTGCGAGACATCTTACTCTTGTCCTTGATCCCTCATACATGTCCATGATCATGCGCACGTAGGTTTCTGGAACTCCTCGTTGTCTTAGCGCCACCTATAAGAGATCTCTTGGTTGTCTATCAAAGGCTTTTTCAAAATCAACCAACATTATATGCAAGTCCTTTAAGGAATCACGATGTTTTTTCATTATGATCCTTATACTTTGGATTGCATCTGTTGTTGATTTACCCGAGACAAACCCGCACTGGTCATCAGATAGCCTTATTATTTTCCGCAGTCGACAATCTAATACCCGCTCAACGACCTTCATGGTGTGTGACTCAGTTTGACAGAACGGTAGTTATCGCAGTTTCGCGTATCGCCCTTCCCTTTGTGCAAAGGAAGAAGATAACTTTCCCTCCACTGATTAGGCATTGGATCACCGTTCATAAGTTTGGAGATAAGAATCATGAGCTACCTGGACCCGATGTCTCCCATCTTTTTTCCAGAACTCAGAGGGTATCTCGTCTGGCCCAAACGCTTTTCTTTTTTTGGAGTATTTGACGGCATTCCTAACTTCTTCGATAGTAATGTCAGATATTTCGTCATGGTTAGGAGCTGCTCTTGGAATGTATAGCCGGGGAGACCGTTCGTTCAGAAGTCTTTCACAATACTGACGCCATCTGTGAAGAATTTTGTCGTCTTCCACACGAAGCTGGCCTTGAGCATTGTTAATGAACTTTGGGGAACGAACCTCCTGACCATTTCTTCTTCTCTGGGCGGCTATTTTGAAGATAGTTGCTCCCTTATTCAAGTTGTTTTGTCGAAGCTCCTGGATAGCCTGGTTCCTATCAGAAGCCGAAGACGATATTTCCTCCAACTCCCGATAGAGGCCTTCCATACTTTTTGCTTGTAATTGGGCGCACTTCTTCTTCGCGAGACCTTTGCAACATCTATATATCACTTCAAGGCGAGCTTTTTCATCTCTATTAGTAAAAGAGCACTTTGACCAAGCCTTGAAAGCCGTTTTCTTTTCCCGTATCACTACTTTAGCTTCATCTGTCCACCACCATGTTTCTTTGGCGTGTTGGCAGGGGCCTTTCGACGTTCCAAGCAGTGATTTGGCTCTCTCCAAGCAAAATCGCGGTAGAGAATCCCACATATCTTGTGCTCTGCACTCCTCATCACCGACCTCATCGATGATGGTAAAGAGGTAATTTGTCATGTTGGTAATAAAAACTTCGCCTTCTCCTTTGTCCAGCTTGTACCAATTGACTTTCTCAGCCACCTTTGTTTCTGTCAGGAGGAGACGGTGTTGCCGGGCGATCGCCTCTCCCAGGATCACTTTACAATCTTTAACCCGGGGCTTCATGAAACTGGCTACTGGTAGTCAATCTGTGTTTCATTTCCACCACTGCTGTAATTGATCAGGTGCCGGCTTTGTTTGACGAACATGGTATTTAGCACGATAAGACCGTATGACTTGCACATGCTTAGGATGTCTTCACCTGGAGAATTCCTGGTGCCGTACCCCAGTCCTCCATGGCAGTCTTCATAGCCTTCATTTGTTTTCTCGACATGTCCGTTCAAATCTCCGCCAACAAACAAAAGCTCTTCCTTTAGGATGTATTTGATGAGGTTGTGAAAATCCAGCCAGAATGCATCTTTTTCTCTCTGTTCGCATCCGACTTGGGGAGCATATGCGCTTACAATATTCCACACCTCACCCTGTATCAACAATTTGAGAGACATCAAACGGTCACTGGATTTTGAAATGGTCAAGATGTTGCCAAGTAGGATGATAGCACGAGGATGATAGCAATTCCGTTTTACCTTGTTCCGATCCATAGTAGAACATCTTGTAAGCTTTTGTCTTAAGGTCCAAGAAACGCGCCCGATTCCCGGTGTTTCGCTATTTCGTTTCTTGTACACACAAGATGTCCACTCGCCTTCTAATCAATATTTCTTCAAGCTCGTAGCTGCGACCTTTCATACTTTCAAGGTTCCAACTCGCGACTCTTAGGTTACGCCAAAGCCGTTGCATTATTTTACTATCCCCCGGAAACCGAATAGCTTTGACCCGAGCATTTCTGCTCGTCCCAGGATCACAGCCATGCGTAGCATTGGTAGTGCCTGGCGGGGTAGTGCTTTTCTTTTTAGCATACTTTTCCACTTCCTTTTTTTTGGTTTTGACACGTGCATGCTCCTGGTTTTTTGATTTATGTTTGATCTTACTTTTACAATACCGGTGATCTCCAGTCGTGTCAACCAACGGATTCGCATGCACACTTGCGGGACAGTTTTAAGATGATATATGTGTCACTAGGCTCACCTGGATATTTTAAAAATTGCCTAGATGTGATTTTCCCCTTAGTCGCCTTCTACGACAAGCGCTATGTATTTGTGGGGGGCGCTGCAGTGATAATCTTAACCCGTCCCTGCACGGGTATATTTTAAACGCTCATAAATTAGATAAACGATGTCCATTGTCCAACTTTATAAAATTTAATTGGAACAACTAGATTCCTAGCATTTCGATTTCGTGAAACTCAGAGCTGCAGTTGAAATTCAAATGTCCAACAGAGAGATCGTAATTTCGTTTTACACTCGTCACTGGCACCAACATAATTTATCCTACCTTCTCTACCTTTAATATAATTCCTAAATCATATCTCTCCAAATATTAGGTGAGAAGAAGCGTTTCATTCACACTCTTACAGACAGATCGCACAAATCTGCACATCCTAATTAGGGTGGCCGTGGTGTAGTGGTAACATCAACGCTTGTCACGCTCTTGGTTCACGGTTCAAATCCTGATCTCAACAATCATCTATTTATTTCGTCCGAAATAAATAAAAAAGTCGATCAATTGCGAAAGCTTAGTGAACTCTACTGCGAAGGCATAACACTGGCAGTAGAGTGGTCATAAGGCTTAAATGCAACTTGATCGTGATGATGACATCAGGTGGAGGGAAAAAAATACTGTGAATCATGAGCAACGACAAAAAGCAAAACAAACAAGCTCCCCAGTTATCTGGACGCCACCCTTGGAGTTTACTGAAACTTAATACCACCTAAGTTTCAAACCCACTCTGCAAACGCCCGTGCCCTGAAATAATTTAATGGTATTCATATCCCATTTGGCGCGCGCAAATTATAAAAAAAAAAAAAAACCAACAGGTGAAAGAAAGGAAAGACTGATCAATTGCCTCTCATACCAGATTCTACAAGTAATGGTAGATTTTTGTTTGGAAAAAACTTGTCTCCAATCTTGAATCTAGTTCGTTAGTGCAAACTAGTTTGTGTGGCTCTCTCCCTCCCCCTTCTATTTATTAGTAGCTCTCTAAGAAAGTGTTATGATTAAAGCATAGTAAAGCAAGTGTCATTTATGTAAGCTCTGCTTGAAATTCAATTTCAGAAAGAAAATCATATAAATTAATGCTGGCCAGTGCAGTGTATGTATGTGTGCTGTAGTTATCCCTTTCTTTCTTTTTATGGTTATGGCCAGCGCTTGGTGTTTATATTATCCAACCCCTGTCATCTTTTCGGGTAAGTGAAATATGCGTAATGATTCCCCATCGGTCGAGTTCGCGTGTGTGTGTGCATCAAAAAGATTAAATTGTTGTAAACAAAGCAATAACGGTTTCAAGAGGAATGCATTTTTAGGGGTGAGTTTGTTTTTGATTTATTTGCATGCAGGGATCAATTTGAATTTATTTTACTGGAAAAAATATTAATAATATTATAATGAATTTGAAAGTTGATTTATCTTTTTGTTTTAAGCAGCAATTTAAGGGATGCTGAAAAGGTTTTAGGTAATATTGATGGTAGCATTGCATAAGTTACATTTTAATTATGATCAGTAGAAAACCGATCATTCCTTCTATATTGCCAAAACCAAATTAATCTACTTAATTCTAAATAGGTACATCTATTTATGCATGTATGTATGATATATACATATGTCATTCATTTGTAGGGTGTTATTCATTGCGCGTCACGTAAGAATGATTGTCTATGGGAAAGTGAATTGGATGTTTTTTTCTTTTTGGTTGCGCCAATGGATGTGGTAAACTTCTAATGATACTAGTAACCCAGGCTAATAATTTGCACGATTCGCAAGCCCGAATAATCGATGTAGGAATGTGCTTACCTAGGTAGGTAGGTAGGTAGGTGTGGTTGTGACAGCATACTATGCTGAAACATAATTAGCGCAAAGGCGCCGTTTTAATACCACAACTCAAGTGACCTAATTTGTTGTAAAAACTGACGTTGGACTTGTGGGAAAGGAGAGAAAGGATTATTTAAATCCACCCCGTGGCATTGAGGAAACTGATAAAGTTCCCGATGCTTGCCTCCGCTAACTCACTAATATTATCAAAAAGGTGTCTGCCAAGTGTACAGTGTCTGACCATACTCAGGATACGATAGCTTTGATAGCGGCCTGGCTATCAATGAAAATGGCTATGGTGTTAAGTTGTATCGATGTATGTTTGAGGAGACGGCACGCCTCTCGTACAGCAAGAACTTCCGCCTGTAATACGCTCCATGAATTGGGTAGACGGAATGAACTGGAGATATTGAGGGATTCAGAAAAGATTCCCGCCCCTACTCCGCAGTCCATTTTCGACCCGTCAGTAAAAATGGTTGTTTTGAATTCGTTTGTCACCTTCCGCCCTGGAAGGGAATCTCACCGTGACAACATTGCGAAAGTTCACCCTGGGAATTATGTAGTCGGTCGGATTTGCCACCAACTCCCAAGGTAGCAGATTAAGGATGCTGTTGTGGCCGTAAAGACTATCGCACCAGCCACCTGTTTCTCTTAATCTAACCGCATTACATGCTGATATGTACTTTATATGAAGGTCTAGTGGTATAAGGTGAAGGATTACGTTCAAGGCTTCAGTTGGGCATGTTCTCATCGCCCCTGTAGCACCTAGAGCCGCAGTCCTTTGTACTTTGTTGATGAGTTTAGTAATATATGCTTTCTTAACCGTCGGCCACCAAACTAGCGATCCATAAGAAAGTATAGGGCGCACCACCGCGGTATGCATCCAAATGACCATCTTCGGACGGAGTCCCCATTTCTTACCGAATGTTTTGCTACAAGCATAAAAAGCCACACAGGCTTTCTTTATCCGCTGTTCAATGTTAAGTTTCCAGCTTAATTTAGGGTCGAGTACCACACCTAGGTATCTAGCACTAGATGATAACGAGAGTAATTGGTTATTAAGCCGAGGAGGCGTGAAAGCCGGTATTTTGGTTTTTTGTGGTAAAGAGCATCAGTTCAGTTTTGCTAGGATTGACGCTAAGTCCACATCCAGTGGCCCATGTGCTAATCTTATCCAAGACACCTTCCATAATCTCACTGATCACAGAAGAAAACATCCCCGATACCAACACTACAATATCATCCGCATACGCGACAACCTTGACTCCGTCTCGGTCAAGCCTACACGGAATTTTGTTGATTACCATAAGCCAAAGAAGAGGAGAGATAACCCCACCCTGAGGAGTTCCCCTTACGACGGATAAGGTGGAAACACTATTACCGAGTGTCGATTGAATGATTCTGGTTTTGAGCATAGTCACTATCCACTTGCTAATAAACTCCCCTACACATAGTTGGGACAGAGCTTCCTGAATCGATTCAGTACTGACGTTATTGAAAGCACCTTCAACATCTAAAAAGGTGGTACGCACAACTTCATGGAGCGCCGTCTCAGTCGATCGCCCCTTAGTGTACGCATACTGAGATTTTGATAGAAGGGATGTATCCATTGTATTACGAATGTGCGTGTCTAATATACGTTCCAACGTCTTAAGGAGGAAAGATGACAAGCTGATGGGTCTGAAATCCTTTGTAGATTCATGCCCCCGCTTCCCCGCTTTCGGAATAAACACAACACGAACACGCCTCCAACTCAGGGGGACGTGGTTTAGAAGAATGCAGCTTCTATAGATCGGAACTAGCCAAGGGACCACCTGATCCAATGTTTTTTTACAGCATTACTGGGAGTATGCCGTCAAGTCCAGCCGATTTATAGGGAGAGAAGCTGGAAATGGCCCAAGTAATTATTATCTTAATGTCGTTCCAAGATGAGGACTGCACATCTTGAGGACAAATTGAGTGAGCAATCTGATTTTTGCACCCTGGAAAGTGAGTTTGCATTAAAAGCTCCAGAGACTCGCTAGAGGAATCCGCCCAAGTTCCGTCCGGTCTTTTGATAAAGGACGGACTGGAGTATTCCTTGGATAGGATCTTACTCAGTCTGACAGAGTCCTTAATGATTTCAATGGACTGACAATAGTCCATTCAAGCCAGAGACTTGGCCCTTTTGATAGATTTGTTATATTCTTTTAGGCAATCCTTATATGGTTGCCAAAGCTTGTGTCGACAGCAGACATTGAAGATTTCTCTGGTAATCTTCCCAAGATTAGAAAGATCTTCGTTCCACCATGAGGGAAATTTTTTCTTACTGAACTTAATAGGGCACGAAACCTTAAAAGCCGTACTCATGGCTTTTTCTAGGGTTTTAATTTTGTCGTCAAGTTCCTCCCGATTTTCGCGCCGGGTGTTCTGTGAAGTTTAGATTTGATAACCAAATTGACCAAATTTGCTCCAGTCAATTCTCTTAGGGTTTCTAAATGGCTTAGGTGCTTCGACCTCGAGGCTAACATTAAAGATTATCCACTTATGATCAGACAAAGATGGACGATCGGATACCCGCCAATTAGTTACTCTAAGGTTGTCAATATTGGACTTGTGTGTAATGTCCAAGACTTCCTCCCAACCTCTGAAATTATCCGAACTCGGAAAGACAAAAGTTGGTTTGTTACTCACATTACAGACATCACAAGGAAATCGAATAAAGACTTACCGCGTTTGTTGATTTCCGAGCTGCCCCATAGCGTATGTGTTGCATTCGCATCGCAGCCTAGAATCAGTTTGCCTTTTTTCTCCGCGATCGCTGATGTCAACTGTCGTACCTCCTCAGGCGGTGATGGTCTGCCATGATCCATATAAGCTGAGGAAATAAAAAGAGTGTCAGTTGCAACCTCCAATTTAACTACAGTTAAATCGGCAGAGCTAAAATTAGGACATAGAAATACATTTATATGTTTTTTAGCTAGGGTGCAGGTCCTAGGTTTATTACTAACCTGGTTAATGGTATTGTAGAAGATGTTGTACCGGTTGTCCTTCAACCCTTTAATGACTGAACCTTTCACCCAGGGCTCCTGAATAAGGCAAATGTCGATGTCTTCGCCTAGTAAAACACGCAGATTATCTGACGCACTCTTCGAGTGGTGCAGATTAATCTGTGCGATCTTCAACATTCGGGATAGTGGTGTTGGTGATGGCGTCGACAACCATGTCCTCCGACAACTTGTCGGTGCCATCAATTTCCCCTGTCTCATCGTCAGGGCCAGAGGGGCGGAAAACCTTGATTTTGGCATGCCTTATGCCAAAATGCAGCTTATGGTCGGCTTCTTCGAGTGCCACTAGGCACGCATCGTTAATCAGAAGCAGGCAAGAGGAGCTGTTTTTCTGAGGTTCCTCTGCCTTGATGACTGCCCAGTCATCCATCAGAACCGTCGGGTTGTGCAGTTTTAGGCATTGGAGAAGCCTTCCTCCGTCAACCTTCATATTGGGCAACCAGATGCGGGCTCTAGGTCTCCTGGGGATATCCTTGGCAGGGATAAGCTTGAGCTTCAAGTCCTCCCAGGCATCACTAACCTTAGTGACACACTCTCCAAGGAAATCCTTAGAGAACTGGTCCTTACATCTAATGACCCGATATCCCCTGACCAACTCAGCGGAGTCGAAACATGGCAGAGGTTCCCCTGGATTTGCTAAAAGGTAGTCCATGACCATATTGGACAATCTAGCCTCGATGCTGATCCAAGCTTCACCTACCGTCTTGCCGTCGGAGGAGCGCTCGTCCACCAGAGCGACCTGCAGATGGTCCCTTGCCACCTCGGAGAAGTGTCGCGTCATCTGGTTCGCACTAGTACTTGGCTGTTGAAGAGACAAAGAAGGGGTCCTGGCAAACTTGGTCTTTTTTGCCGCGCGATTGGTATCATCTAGAGACCTGTTGCGCTAGTTAAGGGTGCCTTCTTCTTCAGCTGTTGTTTTTCAAGGTGGGCGATGTACTCATCGACCACAGCTTGGTACTTAACGCTGTCCGCTGCGTCTTTCTCATGTACGCTGCCAGCCGCTTCATTTTTGGCAATCTTGCCGAGAATGAAACGAGCCATGTTATACTTGCCTTTCATGAGGGCGCCCGACGATTTTTTTCTTGTTAGGCGAACCGTTGCCACTAACCTTAGTGGACTTGGTTGCCGTTTTGACAGTGCGTTCTGTAATTAACTGGTGCACCAGAGGGAGTACTGCTAGTACTGGCTGCGGCTGAGGGTAAGACTGTCGACTCCTGACTGGAGGCCAACAACTCGTCTTCAGATGAGGGGCCAATGTCTGGCGTCCCCTCGTTGTTTTTATTTTTTTTTAGGTTTCTTCTTTGTTTTTAGATTTGTTTGATCCCACGAGTAAGTCCGGAAAAGAGAGTCCATCCTGGCAGAGCCGACATACCAGGATAAGGCATTTATACTACCGCCCTCACCAGGGCATCGATAGGGACCGTTAACGACCAGCACCTTTAATCACCAGCTGCCCACGAAACCATCGGCACGGGTACCTCAACACTTTGGCTTAAGTGCGATGTATGGTTTACTTCAACCTCGTCCTAACGGACCACAGCGCACGATTGAAGCATGCGTGTAAATCCTTAGCTGACACTAAACACCCGAAAGGTGAATAGTCATTTCCGGCGGCGCCAACGGGGAGGACCAATTTTGCCCCCATGTGCTTACCTACTACCAGCACTCTTCTACCACTCTCCCCGCGATATTGCCGTTAGGTATTACTTCGCAAGGCTGGTTAGCAAATCATGCTATACATCTTGCATCAGCTGCTTCTGATGCTTCTGTTGCTTCTCTTGCTTCTATTGCTTCTGCTGCTCTTCTTTAGCTATTCCCCGCAGCTCATTTTGAAGGGTTGTTCCGAAATTGCATATTGCCATCTAATTCTTTTTCGACCGCAATATATGCTTGAGGAGTAACGACTAACTTGGCAGAGTAGATGCCGTTAAGCGTGTGCAATGAAAAACTGCGTGCTCTGTATCTCCATCTTCATCCGGGCATTCGGGGCAGGATGGTGAACTGTCGTGTCCAAATCGGTGGAGGTATTTGCGGTAACCGCCGTGACCAGACAGGAACTGCGTAAGATGATAGTTGCATTCCTCATGTTTCCGACTTAGCTAGTCTTGGATTGTCGGTATTAGTTTGTATGTCCATCTGCCTTTTGCTGTATTGGCTTAACGAGTTGCTGCTGACGCTGCCTTTTCTTCCATTTTGATTATCTTGATGCCATTGGCATCGTGTTCGTTCAGGGATCTTCTATTGTATATTCTGAACATCTCGTCTGCGAGGATGTCGATGGGGACCATTCCAGCTATAACAAAGGCGGCGTCGTCTGAGATGGTTCGGAAGCCGCTGATCGTCCGTAGTGTGCAAAGTCTATATGGTGATGACAGTCTTCTTTTGGTCTCATTCGTTCTTAGTGCCTTTACCCAGACTGGGGTGGCATATAACGGAACCGAGGTGACAATTTTGCAGACCAGTATCCTTTTAGCGTATCCAGGTACGTGTAGTACACACGAGAGAGCTACTTGTATTTGCAACGTTTTTTTGTTGAATAATCAACGTGCTTTTTGAACTGCAGTGACGTTGTAGTATTTTATCCCTTCGTCGGTATTATACTTCAGCTTTCTGTTATTAAAATAGTTCGTCACTATAGGCAGCAAGTAATAGGGATCTATCCCATGGTATCCAATAGGCATATTGGGCGATAGGACGATGGTTCTCCTAAAGGCTTCTTTCCTTTTCTTAAACAAAACCAAGTGCTGTATTTTCCATTTTTCGGGAAAGGCTCCTTCTTTGAAACTTCTGCATTGTTGCTATGAAGAGGTCTAGTTTCTTTTTTACGGCCGCTGTTACTGCCTTATTTGGGATGCCGCCTGGTTCGGGAGCCTTATGGTCGCCTATTGTGCCTTTAGCAACTCCTCCATAGTAATTAATGGGATATCCTCTGCATTGACTTCCCTAATGATGTTGCACATAGTAGCTGGTCTTTGGGGGAAAAGGTGCTCTATTATGGATCTCATCATTATTTTATATATTATTCGAGGGGTCTTACAACCCTTCAGTTTCGTCATCACTAATATGCATGCCGAGCCCCATGGTAATGTTAGCTTCTTGACAAAGACATTTGAAGCATGCGGTTTTGCTCTTCTTGATAACTACATATATTTAAGTTGCGTCTCTAAAGGTGTCCAAGCATTGTAAAGTGCTGAGTCGGGAGATATGTAAATGTATCTAGTGTTAACTCTTCCCTCCTTAAATGATAATGTTGTCATTCTCAGAAATAGGGTATTTGGCTGATCCTGAAAGATTTTGCTGGTGGCACTGGTAATCTCATTTGGTATTTTGGTCTCGCTGAATCCGTATGATCGTTGTATTGCTTATATGATTGCGTCTGCAAACTGTCGATGACCTTATGATTATAAATCCTGCCAAGTAGATGGATGGAAATAATTTGATTGGACTCTTAGCAACAAAATTGTTTTTTTTTTTCCAGAGGGTTGATGAAAAATCTTCCATAGACACTATGAGGATAGCAAGCGCGTGCTCATAGTAGTGTCAGTTTCTTACTGACTAAAAAAACACCACCCTGCGATTTAACTTGTTATATATTGCAGTTTCAGTTTCAAGAGAATGCACGAATAGACACGCTTTTTTTCCGTCCAGCTTTAGTGAGTAACTATAGTGTGTATACTCGGTTAATAAACAATTAATTGTGCGAAAGTTAAAGATCTATAGTTCTTCTTGATCACCTACTGGCTTTATTTAAAAGACTTTATAAAGTAATATAGAAATAGTTTTTTTGGTGCGAAATCTTTGCTAACTACATTAACATTTTTTGTTTCGTCATTTCCCTACCACTACCACCAAATAAAACTCTCTTAAAAATATGTCTGGTCCAAGCCTTCACCCAAGAACTGCTTCAACAAAAGGTCTCCCATCGACGCCTACGCAATCACCTGCTCCGGCAACGAAAGAGAAAAACTGTGACACTGCGCTAACAGTCAAAATCTTAGAAGATCATCTTTCTAAGCAAACAGAGTCCATGAAGCTTAGATTTGTTGAAGAAATCTCCAAAATGCGTCGAGAATTCCTCTCAAAGATTGAAGAAATTAAAGAGGACTGGTGTCAGCGTTTTAACGAAATCAACATAACCATCTCCCGCATAGTTGAACGTGTTGATAGACTTGAAGAAGACTCTCAAACAGCAAATCGATTGCATAATGCAGAAATTGTTGCTCTTCAGCAACGAGTCGACTCTTTAGAGAGGAAAGAAGTATCATGTGATGCTGTTCTCTTTGGAGTACATATAGTTCCTGAAGAGAATTTACAAAGTTTATTTAATCGACTCTGTTACACTATTAATTGCAACCCGCCTGCTTTGGTAAATTCTTTCCGTTCAAAAAAGCCCAACAACAACCATAACACCGCAACGTCACCGATAGTGTTGAAATTCAGCAACTCACAAGAGAGAAATGCCGTTTTGATCTCAGCAGCAAATTACCGCAAACAAAATGCTTCTGAACTTCGCCTTCACGATCTTGGCTTCGAATCTGACAACAGCTGCTTTCTCAATGAAAGCTTAACCAGACAAACACGCTTTCTCCTCAACAATGCTATTGGGCTGAAACGTAAAAAACAACTGTTTGCTGTGTACATAAAAAATGGATTTGTTTACGTTAAGAAGTCGGCGAATGGAAAAAGCTTTCACATTAAAAGCTCTGAAGATCTACTTGCTGCTGCTGCGACTCATCAATGAAATAAAAAAAAAAAACTGTATTGAAGCATTTCACTGTAAATATTCTTGTTGTTGTAACTAATTTGTTTTTCTGTAATTTTCGCTCTCTTTGTAAAATCTCCACCGTTCTTTCTCTCATTGTAAAGTTGAATTGCACTTTGTTTTCTATTTTAATAACCGTAAAATTTTTCTTTTCTTTTTATTTTTTGATTGATAATGAGTATTAGAAGTCTACCCTCAAGTGGTGTTTACAGTGTGAACGAAAAATCTACGTGCACTATGTTAAACGTCCTTGCTAAACGTCGTGATGGATTCAAAGTATTGTAGCATAATAATAACTACGCTCCTACAACTATGCAACAAATTCCGAAGTGTCTTTTCATTCTGGCAGAATTTTGGTCCGAAGTGTCCTTTCATTCGAGGTTCGTGTCTGCGGTTTCCACAGTTCATGTCTACGAAAGAGACGGATAATATCACGGATGAGAGGGAATTATAACTGCAAGAATGATTGTCATCTTGGAATTATTACATCAGAATTTTTCTTGTTCCAGTGGTCGAAGAATTTGCTAGAAGTTTCTGGCTATCAGAAACTTCTGCTATATAAGGACAGATGGCGATCGAGAGGGGGCAGTAGTTTTAAAACCGTGGCGAAGAGATTAGAAAAGTGATAATGGGCGAAGTTGTAATTTCGTGATAAATTGAAAGTTGAGAGTTAACAAGAAGAAGTAATTAGTTTGGATTTGTGAATTAAGTAATTGAAAGGAGATAAAGTGATTTGAGAGGACAGAGACCTTGTAAGAAAAGAATTGCGAAGAATAGTATAGTGTGAACCTGAATTGTTCTATAGACTAGAAAATAAAGAAATAATTTCACAGAATATTGTTTTATCTACTCGAGCTGTAGCTCGCATATTACAGTATTGTAACATCGTCTAAAAGTATGCAACAATAATGTAGAATAATAACTACGCTCCTACAGCCCATTCCAAACTGTACTTTCATTCGAGGTTCGCAATAGCTGACAATGCCACGGATAAAGAGAGAATTATAACTGGAAGAAATGATTGTCATCTTGGAATTATTTCCAGTGGTCGAAGAATTTGCTAGAAGTTTCTGGCTATCTGAAACTTCTGCTATATAAGGACAGATGGCGATCAATAGGAAAGACAGTGATTTTTAAACTGTGGCGAAGAGATTAGAAAAGTGATAATAGGCGAAGTTGTAATTTTGTGATAAATTGAAAGTTGAGAGTTAACAAGAAGGAGTAATTACTTTGGATTTGTGAATTAAGTAATAGAAAGGAGATAAAGTGATTTGAGAGGAAAGAGACATTGTAAGAAAAGAATTGCGAAGGATAGTACAGTGTGAACCTGAATTGTTCTATAGACTAGAAAATAAAGAAATAAATTTCACAGAATATTGTTTTATCTACTCGAGCCGTAGCTCGCATATTACATTGGTGTCAGAAGCTGGGATAAAACTTATTCTGTGAATAACTATTTCCGTGGTGTGAAATTGCACAAGAAAAAAAAAAAAAAAAAAAAACGATTTCTGCGTTGAGTTAATTAGTTGCGCAAAATGGGTCGCAAGTTGGGAAAACTAACTATAATTCAACTAAAGGCAGAACTCAGTAAGCGGAATCTCGACACAACTGGGGGAAAAGATGCCCTACTGATTCGTCTGGAAGAAGCAGTAACGCAGGAAGGTGAAAATCCGCATGACATAGAGTTTGACGTGGAAGAGGAACCAGCAAGTACAGTAGCCGACCCGGGTATAACAAGTCTGCTCCTGCAACTTAAGTTAGTCATGGACGAACAAAAGAAAGCAATAGAAGATCAAAGTCATAAGCTCGATGACCAAAGGAATTCTCTAGAACTTAAGTTGGATGAACAAAAGAAAGCAATGGACGAACAAAAGAAAGCAATGGACGAACAAAAGAATTCTCTAGATGCTCTGGAAAGTAAACTTGATGAGCAAAACAAGAACTTGGAATCCAAATTCGAAGTGATCGAAGAGAAAATCGAGAAGGTAGAGACGCAACTCGAAAAAGTCGAAACTAGATTCGATGAAAACTTTGAGAAGCATGAAACTCAGTTCGGGAAAATAGAGACTCAGTTCGAAAAAGTAGAAAAACAAGTCGAAAATCTTACTAAGGAACTCAGCAACGTGAAGAGACAGAAAGCACGGGAATATTCCACCGACGGTCTGAGAAGAAAGGAGATGCAGCCTCCTATCTTCGATGGTCAAACATCATGGCCAATTTATAAAAGGCAATTCGAAGCGGCCGCAATGACCAATAGCTGGGACGATGAAGAGAAGTCCATTGCACTCACACTTGCACTGAGGGGTCCAGCTGCGGAGCTCTTGCAGACCATCCCGGAAGATAAACAGCAGAACTACGACTCTCTGGTTCAGGCTATCGAAATGCGGTTTGGGGATGAACACATGCAGCAGGTGTACAGGGTTCAGCTGCGTAGTCGAGTCCAAAAAAGGGGGGAAACGCTCCAACAGTTGCAAGCGGATATAGAGCGACTAGCCCATCTTTCATACCCTAAAGCCGGTGAGGAGCTTATCAACGAAATGGCGGTGGAAGCTTTTATTCAGGCCATAGAGGACAGACAACTGCAAATGGCTGTAAGGATGGCTGAAAAGCGAACACTCCCCGAGGCATTGGCATTCGCTTTGTCAATGAAGGCTGCGGACCAAGCATACCAGGGAATACACCGTGTCAGGGAAATGTCCGTCGTGGAATGCTCATGCCAGAGAACAGCCGTCATGGATGAAGACAGAGCTCGCGGAAGTCAAATCCGTTGCTGGAATTGCAACCAAACCGGACACCTACAACGGCAGTGCAGAAGTGCACCTAGACGAGGAAATTGTCCACATTGCGGAAGTAGGAGAAGCAGAGAGGAAGCATCTGGAGGTGATAACATCCATCCAGCAGTCGGGAAATGCGTAAGGACCAACTTCGCGGGGCAGAAGTTGGTTACTGGAATCGAGGCCCCCAGGACCACCATTCAAGTTTCGCAAACCAAACGGGGTAACAAGAGCCTGACAGTGGAGGCACTAATCAACAAGAAGAAGTGCGTAGCCACCATCGACACAGGTGCCACCGCCTCCATTGTAAGAAGAGATATCGTCAAAGGCTCCTGGCTGCACAACACCAACAGCTACTGCCTGAAGACTGCCACAGGGGAAATGGCGAAGGTATTTGGAGAAGTTCGTCTTACGATTACTCTGGCAGGACTGACGTTCGCCCATGCGTTTCTGGTGGCAGATATATGCGACGAGTGCATCATCGGAATAGACTTCATGAAAGCAAATGAAGTAATCTTGGACATCGGGATGCAAGTACTGAGGTATCGAAATGTGGAGATTCCGATGGTGTACGGAAACGAGAATGCCGTAACTCTCAGGACAGTCATCAGCAAAGACGAAGTTTTGCCGCCGTCTTCAGAGACAATCATTTGGACGAAGCTGGAAGGTGATCTTGGGAGCCACCGATTCTACATAGTAGAACCAGACCCGGAGAAGAATTCTCAAGACTACATCGTGGGAAAGACGTTAGTCGAACCAAAGAACACCATGGTTCCAGTGAGAGTTTTGAACGCAAGACCACACACTGTCAAACTAAGGCGAGGGGAGGTGACTGGAAAATGCACGCCGATTACCGCCGTCGCAACAATATCTGAACGTGGTCCTCCAAAACCTCTCCCATCACCTTGGACAGCGGAAACGAGAGAGACGATTCTCCAGTCCAGTGAGCTGAATCAGGAGCAGCGAACTATGGCAGAGAATCTTATCAATGAGTACGCTGATGTATTTGCCTCACAGGACGGAGAATACGGCCGAACACACCTGGTACAACATCGAATAGACACTGGTGATACCAGACCAATTCGTCAGCCTGCTAGGCGCCTTCCATTGGCAAAGCAGACAGAAGTTGCAGAGATGGTGTCGGCAATGGAGAAAGAAGGTCTGATTGAAAGTTCCAAAAGTCCGTGGGCATCACCGGTTGTACTGGTTAAGAAGAAAGATGGCAGCACGCGGTTCTGCGTGGACTATCGGCAGCTCAATTACGTCACCAAGAAAGACAGCTACCCTCTGCCATGGATTGACGACACGCTAGACACACTATCAGGAGCCCGATGGTTTTCCACTCTCGACTTGAAGAGTGGCTACTGGCAGGTACAGATCCATCCAGAAGACCGGGAGAAAACCGCCTTCACCGCAGGAAATGGGCTATGGCAATTCACGGTAATGCCATTCGGGCTGTGCAATGCTCCGGCGACTTTCGAGCGATTGATGGAATGTGTCCTGCAAGGGTTAACATGGAAAACCTGTTTGGTATACTTGGATGATGTCATCGTCGTAGGAAAATCGTTTGCGCAACACCGAGACAATCTAAGGGATGTGTTTCAAAGGCTTCGAAGTGCCCACCTGAAGCTCAACCCCAAGAAGTGCGCCCTGTTTAGAGCGGAAGTCAAGTACTTGGGGCACATAATTTCAGCGAAAGGAGTGAGAACCGATCCAGAGAAGGTCGAAGCGGTGAAAAACTGGCCAGTCCCCAAGGATAAACACCAACTAAGGAGCTTCCTGGGCCTAGCCACCTACTACAGACGGTTCGTGAAGGATTTTGCCGGGATCGCAAAGAACCTGCACCAGTTGACGGAAAAGGGAAAACAATTCAAATGGACAATTGAGTGCGAGAAGAGCTTCAAGGCACTTAAACAACGGCTATGCGATGCCCCGGTACTGGCTTACCCCACTCCCGGGGAAACGTTCATTGTGGATGCAGATGCTAGTAATGTTGGGGTAGGAGCCGTACTCTCCCAGGTGCATGACGGCCAAGAGAAGGTGGTTGCGTACTTCAGCAAGGTGCTCTCTAAGCCAGAAAGGAACTACTGCGTGACAAGGAGAGAACTTCTAGCTTTGATCTTGGCTACGAAGCATTTTCACAAATACCTCTACGGGAGGAAGTTCGTTCTTCGCACAGACCATGCAGCCTTAAAATGGCTATTACAGTTCAAGAGTCCTGAGGGTCAGGTCGCAAGATGGATCGAAAGGCTGCAAATCTACGACTACGAAATACAGCATCGTAAAGGAAAACTCCACTCTAATGCGGATGCACTGTCCCGGAGACCATGCAGAACGGATTGTAAACATTGTGCGCGTCAGGAAGAACGGGAGCTGGTTTCCATCCAAAGAATGAGAGCCGAACCTATCGCCGGCTGGAGCGTAGATGAGATCCGGAACGCTCAGAAGGAAGACCCGGATATCGAGCCGATTCTGGCCTGGAAGGAGAACATGGAGAAACCGGATCATCAGGACATCTCTCACAGAAGCCCGACCTTAAAGGCATATTTTGCGCAGTGGAACTCCCTCCATGTCCAAGAAGGTGTTCTGAGAAGAAAATGGGAATCCTCCGACGGAAAGTCGTTTGTAATGCAGCTTGTAGTACCGCGGACGAGGGTCAAGGAGGTGTTACAGGAAATGCATGGCGGGGCGTCCGGAGGCCACTTGGGAGTGAATAAGACGCTAGAAAAGGTACGAGAACGTTTTTATTGGTTAAAAGCGAAGGAAGATATCGAAGACTGGTGCAGAGAATGCGACGTGTGTGCAGCTAGTAAGGGTCCGAGAACCAAAACTCGAGGTAAGATGCACCAATACAACGTGGGAGCACCTTTCGAACGAATCGCCATTGACATCGCAGGGCCCTTTCCGGAAACCGACAATGGTAATCGGTATATACTCGTAGTGATGGACTACTTCAGTAAGTGGCCGGAAGCGTTTCCGATCCCTAACCAGGAAGCCAGAACCGTGGCGGAGCAGATCGTCTACAATTGGGTTAGCAGATTCGGTGTGCCCTTGGAATTGCATTCTGACCAAGGGAGGAACTTCGAGTCAAGAATCTTCCAAGAGATGTGTCAACTACTCGGAATCAAAAAGACAAGGACAACCCCGCTTCATCCACAGTCGGACGGTATGGTGGAGCGTTTCAATAGGACTTTGGACGAACATCTCTCGAAGGTCGTAGGTGACTACCAACGGGATTGGGACCGGCAGATTCCCTTGTTTTTGATGGCCTATAGAAGTGCCGTGCATAGCACTACTCGACATACGCCGTTCGAAATCTTATTTGGTGGAATAGCTCGTTTACCCAGTGAGGTGAAATTTGGATCTCCTACCAATGAGCCCAGAAATGAAGAAGAGTACGTGGCGGACCTTAGGGAAAGGCTTAGGGACATACACCAAAGGACCAGAAGCCAGATTAAGATAACGAGCGACCGCATGAAGACCAGGTATGATGCCAAGGCAACAACGTCAGGATTCCAGGAAGGAGATCTAGTGTGGCTGTATAATCCCCATCGCCAAAAGGGGAAATCACCTAAATTGCAGCGGAACTGGGAGGGTCCATACAGAATAGTAACCCGCATCAACGATGTTGTCTACCGCATCCAGCGAGGACCAAGGGCCAAAATGAAAGTGGTTCATGTGGACCGACTGAGTCGATACAATGGCCGAAGTGAGGACGCACTTGTTCGGGACGAACAAGTCTAAGAGGGGGGCAGTGTAACATCGTCTAAAAGTATGCAACAATAATGTAGAATAATAACTACGCTCCTACAGCCCATTCCAAACTGTACTTTCATTCGAGGTTCGCAATAGCTGACAATGCCACGGATAAAGAGAGAATTATAACTGGAAGAAATGATTGTCATCTTGGAATTATTTCCAGTGGTCGAAGAATTTGCTAGAAGTTTCTGGCTATCTGAAACTTCTGCTATATAAGGACAGATGGCGATCAATAGGAAAGACAGTGATTTTTAAACTGTGGCGAAGAGATTAGAAAAGTGATAATAGGCGAAGTTGTAATTTTGTGATAAATTGAAAGTTGAGAGTTAACAAGAAGGAGTAATTACTTTGGATTTGTGAATTAAGTAATAGAAAGGAGATAAAGTGATTTGAGAGGAAAGAGACATTGTAAGAAAAGAATTGCGAAGGATAGTACAGTGTGAACCTGAATTGTTCTATAGACTAGAAAATAAAGAAATAAATTTCACAGAATATTGTTTTATCTACTCGAGCCGTAGCTCGCATATTACTTGAAGTACTTATTTGCCAGTTCCTCTGTTGATGTTGTTTGTGTTAGTGAAACCTGGTTCAAGTCAACAATACTTGAACTGTCTTTGAATATACCAAACTACAACCTCTTTAGAAATAATAGAGTTACTGTTACTATAGGAGGAGGTATAGCTATTGCAAATCAACCCTAAAATGCAATTTAATTAATAAGTCGAGCGAGCATGACGGTAGTAAAAAATGCTTAGTTTCATGTGCCTATAGTAATAACAGAAGTTGCTCCCCAGCGTCATTTTTCTCTGTTCTTTCTGAGTATTGTGCGCGCTATGAACATCTCATCATCTGTGGCGATTTCAATTCTGATTTGCTAAAAAATGATGCTGGTGCCTTTCAAATGAAAGATTTATTATCCTCACTAGGACTTGAAATAGTGAATAATTATCCAGCACGTTTTGCTCATAATTGTTCACCTAGCCTACTTGACCTAACCATTGTTTCCGATTTATCATCTGTTCTTCTTTTTGATCAGTTATCACTTGATTTTGTTTCTGATCACGACCTCCTATTTTGTACTTATGACATTAACTTTTTGCATTCCTGTTCACCGCGATCTTTTACGTTCAAGGACTTTAGATGCGCTATCAACGTAGATGCGCTAAATACTGCTATCTTTCAGCCCCTTGGCAAGGCTAAAGAACAATAGCGGATCCGAATGATAAAGTGCAGTATTTCCAACTACTTGTGTCAGAATTATACAATCAGTATGTACCAAACAAAACAGTTACCATTCGAAACCAGGCCTGTCCCTGGTTTATGTCTTATGTAGTCAGTACTATCAAAAACCGTAATAAACTGTATAGTAAATGGAAACACAGACCAACCATTACCAACTGGGTTGCCTATAAAATGGCACGAAATAATACCACCTCCATAATACGTACCTCTAAGCAAAATTATTATGCCTCGAAGCTGAACACCTCTCTGCCTGTGAAAAGACTCTGGAGTAATTTACGCAAGATTGGCGTTTCCAGTAGGAATAACAATACTAACTGTGACCTGGAACCTGATAAGCTTAATAGCTTTTTTATTGGCAGTGAGACTCATACACCTAATTTTAACTTTAATTTGGTTCAGAACTCAGGACAATTGCTACCAAGACTGGATGATTTTGAAGTGGTAACGGAAAATTATGTTTGCACCTGTATTGCAGCTATAAAGTCCGACTCCATAGGAGAGGATGGCATTCCAATACGGTTTATAAAACTAATTTTGCCACAAATTGTCAATCATCTAACCCACGTTATAAACCACTGCATAGCGATGTCAACTTTTCCCCAGTCTTGGAAAATTGCAAGGGTCTTACCAATTGCCAAGAAAGCGAATTCGTTACTTCCCGCTGATTTTAGACCGATCAGCATCTTACCATGTTTATCAAAGGTCTTTGAGAAAATTATAGCAAAACAAAAAAACAAAAAAAAACACCTGTCAGACTATCAGTTGTTAAATCCTCGACAGTCTTGTTTCAGAGCCAACCACAGCTGTTCTTCGGCTATAGTCAACTTATTTGAGGAACTAAGACAAGACTTTGACAAAGGATATGTTTCGCTTCTTTGTTTGCTCGATTTCTCGAAGGCTTTTGATAAAGTTAATCACAACATCCTCCGTTGGAAGCTAAAAAACATTTTCGGTTTCAGTGTTAAAGCTGTCAAGCTGATAAACAGCTTTCTTTGTAGTAGGCTGCAAAGAGTTGTCTGTGGTGAAAAAATGTCAGCTTTAAAGCCAATCCTTCAAGGAGTTCCACAAGGGTCAATACTGAGACCGATTCTGTTTTGCATATTTATAAATGATCTACCATCAGTATGCAAGCATTCTTCAGTACATTTATATGCAGATGATGTTCAACTTCATTTAGCCAAACCTTTTAACAACTTAAAGGAACTTGCTTCTTTACTTAACGAGGATCTAAAACATATGAACATTTGGTCATTATCTAATGGTTTACAAGTAAATCCTGAAAAGTCTCAAGTAATTCCAATCTCAAATACGATTTTTAACCGCAACCTCTTACCTGAGATACGGCTTGCGGACAAAAAAATAAAAACTGTAGAATCAATCGCAATTTATCTGGCTACAATCACACCAATGTGGTCATCGGTCGCATTTATGGATGTCTCCGCAAACTGTGGCTAACGGCATATTTTACTCCTAAACAAACCCGCCAAAAGCTTGTAACAACTCTTATTTTACCGCTTATATCTTATGCTGAGGTTGTATATTGTTCCCTTGATGTCTCATCTCAGCGAAAATTACAAGTAGCTTTTAATGATGCAGTTCGGTATATTCATGGACTTCGTAGGTATGACCATATCTCCGTTTATACTACCATGCTGCTGGGTTCCACTTTGCAAGAATTCATCAATGCCAGGAATTGTATATTTTTACATAAAATCATTCACAATAAGTGCCCCCCGTATTTGTTTTGTAAATTAAAGTTCACTCGATCAACTCGAACCATTAACATAATACCCTATCGTTACCAATACCTGAATTCTTCACGTTTATTTTTTATTCACGCTGTCAGACTATGGAATTCATTGCCATCGCGAATAAGAAATATCTCTAACCCTACCAATTTTAAAAGTGCAATACTTCTTCACTTCTCGACTTCCACACCTCTAAATTAATTAATTTATTTATTTCTGTTTCCATAATTGTTTTTTTTTTATATATGTAATATGTTATATTAACCTGTAAATCTATTTATTTAAAATACTAAGTACTATAAAAGATTTTATCTTACTGTACAACCCTATTTAAATGAAATAAATGAAATGAAATGAAATGAAATGAAACTAAGGACCTTATCAAGAAATTTTTCTATCATGAAAAAAAAACTCGTTTGGTAGGTTACTTTCCACTGAAAGATCCTGCATGTTCCGCAATCTAGGCGCGGTTGTTTCCTATCTCGCCAAGTCGAAATGTTTCGTCCTTTGTAGTCGGCGCAATAAATTGATTTCATCCAGAATTTGTAGGATTGTATTGTTGACATGTCCGATTAGTCGGTTTCTATGCTTTCTCACGGAGCTTCTAATTTCAGCTTCGATTGTCGGAATTCCGAGATCCCTGTGAATATCATCGTTTCTAGTATACCACGGTGCGTGGACAATTTCTCTTAGCACTTTATTTTGAAAAGTTTGTAAAATATTGGCGTTTGTTTTCTTGGTGCAGCCCCAAAGTTGTATACCGTAAGTCCACACCGGCTTTAGCACTTGCTTGTATAAAAACAGTTTATTTCTCTATATTTGATTTCGAGTTCTTTACGTTTCATTTTCACGTGCGAATTTCATTTCAATTTTGCGTCGAGTGTCATTCCAAAGGTATTCGGGCCAAGTTTAAGAAAATTGGCAAGACATTCGTTTTCTTATAAGTGAAATTCACGTGAACATCGTCCATTCATTTACTTTATTCAGTGCGTTTTGCAGTTTTGCAGTGGTTTCTTCGATTGTTTTACCTACGGCTAGGATAGCGGTGTCATCGGCAAACGTAGCGAGGATAGTGCCATCTTCTTTCCGTATATCTCGAGTATATAACAAATAGAGAAGTGGCCTAAGAACGCTTCCTTGCGCTACACCGGCCTTGAGCTCCTCATGCCACACCTTATCAAAGGCTTGCGAGACGTCAAGAAATACGCTTGACCATATCTTTTTCTCTTCAAGTGCTTTCTCGATTACGTCAGTAATTCTATGCACCTGGTCAATCGTCGATGCTTACTTCTGAAACCAAACTGGTGGTCAGGGATAAGATTATTTCCTTCTATAACCGGTTGAAGACGCCTTAGTAATATCTTTTCAAAAATTTTGGATATAACTGGAAGTAGCGAAATTGGTCTATAAGATTTTACCTCATTTGGCCGCTTTCCTAATTTTAAAACCATTATAACTTCCGCAACTTTCCATTGGTTAGGCACGTGTTTTAATCTGAGCGCAGCATTTACAATATGAAGAAGCTTAAACAATGCTTTTCTAGGTAAAGCTTTGAGAATTTCTCCGGTGATCAAGTCAAAACCAGGAGCTTTCTTAGGCTTTAGATTCCCGATCTCATGTTTGAGTTCCCTTAGCGTTGCACTTGTAAGTGCTAAATCGTCAGATGGTAAATCCGGCCTCCTATTTATTTAAAGGAGTCTTTCAGGTGAGCTGCAAAAACGTCCGCTTTTTCTTTATCTTCCCTTGCCCATTCATTGTGATTTAATTTAATTGGCGGCGCGGGGACCTATGGTGCCTTTCACAGCTTTCCAAAGTGAATAATTGGAATCTTTTTTCGCTATTCATTCTGAAGTCATGATTTATCAAACATTTTCTTACTTACTTAGGTCTTTTAACCCCTCGGGGGGCATAGGGCGTCAACCACGCCTGCGCGCTATCTTGTTCGTACTTCTGCAACGCGTTTGAGCTGCCTCCAACTCATTCCTAGAGAGCTCGATTCCTCCTCAACTATTCTGCACCATGTTTGCCTAGGGCGACCCGCTATTCTGCCTACTTGGGTGAGCGGATTCCACTGCATGGCGTATTTCGCAATGGAGTAGCCTTCGCGCCGTAGGGTGTGTCCAATCCACAGCCACTTTCTCCTTCGTATAGTAATGTTTATAGGTTCTTGGCCCGTTCTCTAATAAAGCTGTTCGTTGGAGATCCGTTTCGGCCGAAAAATCCTCAGGATGATTCTTAAACATTTATTTACGAAGACTTGCAGCCTGCGTGTGTTAGTGGTGTCCACCTTCCATGGTACTGCACACATACAGCAGTACCGATTCTATGTTAGAGCGGAACAGTCGCAGCTTGGTTCTTAAGCTGATAACATTACTTTTTCAGATTGTGGATAGCATACCGAACGCAGCTTTAGCCTTCCCGATTCTACTGCATACGTCCAGTTGGGTGCCACCGCGGTTAGCCGAGACCACACTTCCTAAATATAGAAAGCTGTCAACTTTTTCGACTTCCTGTCCAGCAATGTTAAGTTGAGCGTTAGTGTTGGAAGTGCTGAGGGCTTTTGTTTTGGCCGTGTTTATTTTGAGCCCCACTTTTTTTGTCCCAGTTTCTAGATTATGGGCCATTAGATGAAGGTCCATTATCCGATGTGAAAGTAGATGAACATCGTCAGCGTAGTCTAGGTGTTTAAGGTAAGATGTCATAGTCCAACGAATTCCATTGTTTCCTTCCGTCAATGCTGCACAGAGTACAACCACCAAGAACAATTGTGGTAACAGTATGCATCCTTGACGTACTCCACTTTGGACACCAAATTCGTCTGACACCTTACCGTTGTGTAAGACGTGACGTGGTTACTGTAAACAGTCCTACTATCGCACCTGCTCGCTGCTTCTTCAGCCCTAGAAACCAGTGTGTCGATATATTGACGTTTGTCACGTCTCACACTACGCTGCACTTCTTTCTTCTTCATACGGTACTGGGTTTCTAACTCGGTTCTCTCTACTGCTGAGGCCGCTGCAATCCGAGCCTTTATTGTTGTACGCTCATCGATCCGTCTCCAGGTGTCTGCCGAAAGCCATGTGCGATGGTGTGCCTGCCTTTTACCGACATAGGTGTGTGCCCCGCTCGCAAAAGCTTTTTTCACAACATTCCAGTGATCATCCATGCTCTCCTGCATTGAGCTGCTGATTGCTTCTGCTTCTAAGGCAAGGTGGTCCCTAAATTGTTGTCGCACTTGGGGGACCTTAAGCCTATCGGTATTGAACCTGGTGATGTTCAACAAGTTTGATCGGTTGTTGTTGACGGATGCAGTACAAAGGCGTATATGAGCGTATATGAGCGTATAAGATGGTGATCTCGTTCTTGTCCGATATCAGCTCCACGTCTGTTTCGGACGTCCAGGAGACAATTTCTAAAGCGGCGACTGATCGCAATGTGATCGGTCTGGTTGGATGTTCTTTGCCTATCAGTCGAGACCCAACTGATCTTATGGCAGGTGTTATGCTTAAACAGCGTACCTCCAATGACTAGGCGGTTGGTATTGCAGAAGTCCGCAAACCGCTCACCGTTTGTCGTTTCGGTCTCCAAGACCGTGAACTCCCGTCACGTGTTTAAGCATGTTGTTGTCGCTACCTACCTTGGCATTGAGATCACCCATCGCCATTACGGTGTCCCCATTAGGCTTTTTTTTTCCGAGGGTTGGTGAAAAAATCTTCCATAGATTCTTATTGACTAAAAAAACACCACCCTGCGATTTAATTTGTTATATATTGCAACTAAGAAGGACCTTATCAAGAAATTTTTCTATCATGAAAAAAACTCGTTTGGCAGGTTACTTTCCACTGAAAGATCCTGCATGTTCCGCAATCTAGGCGCGGCTGTTTCCTATCTCGCCAAGTCGAGATGTTTCGTCCTTTGTAGTCGGCGCGATAAATTGCTTTCATCCAGAATTTGTAGGATTGTATTGTTGACATGTCTGATTAGTCGGTTTCTATGCTTTCTCGCGAAGCTTCTAATTTCAGCTTCGATTGTCGGAATTCCGAGATTCCTGTGGATATCATCGTTTCTAGTATACCACGGTTTGTTCTCAATACTGAGCTGGGAGTGTTTTCCGAGCAACCAGTTCATTTCTCTATATTTGATTTCGAGTTCTTTACGTTTCATTTTCACGTGCGAATTCCATTTCAGTTTTGCGTCCAGTGTCATTCCAAGGTATTTGGCCTCATTTGCAAAAGGTATTCGGGCCAAGTTTAGGAAAATTGGCAAGACATTAGTTTTCTTATAAGTGAAATTCACGTGAACAGATTTAGATTCTTTGAGGGCGATCCGCCAGTCCCTCGTCCATGCATTTACTTTATTCAGTGCGTTTTGCAGTTTTGCAGTGGTTTCTTCGATTGTTTTACCTACGGCTAGGATAGCGGTGTCATCGGCAAACGTAGCGAGGATAGTGCCATCTTCTTTCCGTATATCTCGAGTATATAACAGATAGAGAAGTGGCCCAAGAACGCTTCCTTGCGGTACACCGGCCGAAATTTCTTTGAGCTCCGAGTATTCATTTCCATATCTAACACGGAAGAGTCTATTCCCGCGATATGATTCTAGAATGTCGTATAGGCATACAGGGAGAACTTATAACTTCCGCAACTTTCCATTGGTTAGGCACGTGTTTTAATCTGAGCGCAGCATTTACAATATGAAGAAGCTTAATTAATGCTTTTCTAGGTAAAGCTTTGAAAATTTCTCCGGTGATCAAATCATAACCAGGAGCTTTCTTAGATTTTATATTCCCGATCTCATGTTTGAGTTGTGCTAAATCGTCAGATGGTAAATCCGGCCTATCGGCCATCGTGCGATTTAAAGGTGTCTTCCAGGTGGTCCGCAAGAACGTCCGCTTTTTCTTTATCTTCCCTTGCCCATTAATTTAATTGGCGGCGCAGGGATCTTGGGTCTTTTGGTGCCTTTTACAGCTTTCCACAGTGAATAATTGGAATCTTTTTTCGCTGTTAAACTTGCAAGATAAGAGCCTATCGCACGATTTTTAAAATCCTGTATAGTCTTCTTCAACGAATTGCACAGGTGATTCAAGTGTGCTTTATGTTGCGGAGCACGACTCTGTTGCCATTTCTTATGCGCTTTACTTTTTTCCTTGACCAATTCTTTTATTTCCGTATGATATCGTAGACCGTATTTGTCCGGAGTTTTCCTTGGATTGGGAGTATTATTCCAAGAGGAAAGCTGTAAGATCTCAACGAAGCAATCAACTTCAACCTCAAGTTCATAGAGTGTCGTAAGTGGAACGCTCAGTTCAACATTATCTTCAATTTCGTTCCTAAAGCCTTCCCAGTTAGCTGTTCTACCGGTTAATCTCGCTGGCTCTAGGGTATAGACTAGTTTTTCGCTCAATGTCAAAACAACTGGAGAATGGTCAGACGACAGATCAAAGCTCTCTTCAACTTTAATGTGGTTGGTAGAAATTCCTTTCACGACGAAAAAGTCGATCAGGTCAGGTATTTTCGAAGTATCAGTTGGCCAGTAGGTTGGTTTACCCGTCGAATGGAAATCACAACTGTACTCCATACCTGCCTCATAGAGCATTCTGACTTTTTGCGAGCTGTGTCTTGAGCCCCAGAATGTATGTTTCGCATTAAAATCGCAGCCAATAATGAAATAAGGTTTCAGCAATTTAAATAAGTTAGTAAAATCGCTTTTTTCAAGCGCGGAACGCGGTGGGCAGTAGACAGATGAGACTTTAAGAGTATCTGACTATTTTTTACTCGAATCGTGCACAGTTGCAAAGTTTCAAGCTCGATCTTTAGGTCTTCAGATTGTTCGATGCAGTCTTTAATAAACAATGATGATCCGCCTCTCGCTTTTCCCGAAGGGTGACAAGCGTGGTAATCATTAAAGCCTTTTATTTTTAAATTCGATTCGTTTTTTACGTGGGTTTCAGAAATCAAGCAAATATCGATATCTTTTTCACGCAAGAATATTTCCAATTCGTCAAGTTTTCGCAAAAGTCCGTTTGCATTCCAAGTACATATTTTTAACATTCGTTTTTCATTCATATTCTAGTTGGAGTATGCGTTTTCCCTGAATTACTTTCGAGATTAACCAGCCTATCGAGAATAATTTTATTTATTTTGCTTTGTTCTTCAAGTTTCGCTAGAATAACTGGAAAAACATGAGAAACAGGGTCCTTCGAAATTTCAAAATTTTTTGGTATTTCGGATGCAGCAGCCTGAGCGTAAGTCTGCACTCCTGATGTTCGAAGATCATTACCCGGTCGCTTTTCCAATTGTAACTTTTCTGTACCATTTCTTTTAGGAACAGAGGTCGAGGGCTTTTCTTTCGTCATTCTTTCCCTCACCTTTTTGCGCTCTGAACCCGGTAGTTTTGATTTGCACTCTTTCTCCTCCGCGACCTTACGCTTTGGCTTAGTTTGCGGTTTTGATTTTGCATTTAGGGGCTTAAGGAGCGCATCTCTTGGTTTTTGTAACTCTTTAGCTACTTCACAGCCTCTATAATTTGCCGGGTGTTTTCCCTTACAATTAGCACAGGTTGCGGAGATTTGTTTGTTTACTCCACAAACTTGGGAGAGGTGATTTCCAGCGCTTTTCACACATCGCGGTTCTTTTTTGCAGTACATTTGCGTATGATTGAATCCTTGGCAACGTTTGCACTACGGAATCATTCTTATATTTCTACGCATTGGCTCGATTTTGACTACGATATTTAGTATGGTCCTAATTCGGTAGATATCATCGATATTGCCGGACTTATCGAAGGTAAGCATAAAGAGCGGAAGTCCACGCTTTTCCTAGATGTCTTTATGTATTTCCGTTTGTTGCTTCTTCTTTTTGATGACATTAACGGCATCAGGAATTTTAAAGCCTTTGTCTTGAAGGTCAGTCATAATATCTTCTTTGGTGCATGAGGGGTGGAGTCCCCTTGCAACAACACGATGTGGTCTTTCTGACTTGATTTCGAAAGTATACCACTCAATTTTTTCGGTATTTAACTTTTTAGACACTGCTTGGTAGTCGTCGTATTCATCGACATTAATTTTCCACGCATTGTCCCTCAAAGACGTGACCTTATATTTCGATGTTAAAGTTTCTTTAAGAAGGCTTTGCAACTTATTAAATTCCGTTAACCCGACGATGTTAATTGGTGGGGGTGGACGAGATTGCGCTCGAGGTTGCTTTTCTTGCTGTTCTTTGTGCTCTTCTTTCTCTTTTTCTTTTAGGGACTCGACTTCGGGCGAAGAGCCGGCTCTCCGTTTCTTACTAGGTCTCTTCTTTGTGACCCGACACGTTTCGCGTGCTAGCTCTTCTTCGTCGGTGTGATATTCCCGACTAGCTAAGCGTGCTGGAGTACATTCGCGTTCTTCCTCTATACGAGAACTCTTTAGGACCTTATTTTCTTCTTTTAATAAGTCTATTTCTTTCTTTAGCTCTTGATAGAGTAGATCCATTTCGTTAAGCTTCCTTCGGAGTATTTTATTTTCTTCCTCAAAGCTGTTGTATTTCGCTGAGTCCTGAATTTCTCGCGCTGGCGCTTCCCGGGGACTTCTTTTCCCGGAGTTATTCGATCTTGGTGGAGGAGATCGAGATACCCTTGGACTTTTTGAAAAAGGGTCATTGGATTGCAATAAGCGGCTCTCCCCAGAATCCGTAGAGCCGACCTCCGAAGAGGGTGGATTTTTCAGTAAAGCTGGACTGCCACCTGGGGTAATGTATTTTTTCGTTTTGTTCATTGCATATTTTGTATACACTATACGCTCGGTATACGGAGATTGGATTTTAGTCGCCTCTTACGACAGGCATATTTATATCGGGTATATTTTATCCCCTACCCGAAGGGGGTACAAATAAAATGGAAATTTAGCCAGAAACTATTATTTTCAGGCTTGTGTTATGGAAAAATTGACAATTTACACATACTAAATTGGTTACACGACGCACAGCGGTGCCCTGAGTTACTTAAGACGTAACTTCAAATAAAAGTGAAACTATGATAATTCCCATACAATGGTGGGAAATCGAATTATGGAGTTATGGCGTATAAAAGAAAAGTTGGACTTATTTCCCTATGGCGTAATTTTCGTAATCTTATGAGATAAGGACCGAACGTTAATTTGTTGAAATATGAGTACATTTCCGATTCGGAAAACAATAAACCAATTTCCGAAAAAAGGGCTTTAATACAAACATTTTCAAATTGTTTTAAGTTTCATTGAAAAAAAAAATGTGTAAGCATAATGATAGTTTTTGTCGCTATTCGAGTTTACCGAATTTTTATTACAGGAAACAGGCTTCTCAAACTTTCGAGAACTGAAGATGTTAATACTTTGTAGTCCCTCCTTTTTTACGGTTTTTACCCCGTCGGGCATTGATGTAATCAGGTTGTGTAAAGTATCCAGTGCGATTTCCTGATACCACACTTTTTCAATAAATTTGTCCAACTCGGTTATTGTCCGTGGCTTCTTCTTCACTACCTGAGCCTTAATTATGGGCCAAGGGTTCTCAATCGGGTTCAGGTCAGGGCTATTTCCAGGCCACTCCAATGTTCCCATACTATTCTCGGTTAGAAAATGTTTGACCTGGAATGAAAAAATGCATTTACAATAATAAAAATTTACGAACGTTTTGCTAAGAATCGTCTTGGAAAATCAGCTTATCTGAGTATGATAAGTGTTCTTCTAAAGATGGTAGCAGACTGTCTTTCAATATTTTTTTATATTTTTCTGCGTTCACCGTTCCATTTATTAGAGCCAGCCGTCCAACGCCGTGATAGGCAAAAGCATCCCCAAATCATCCTTGAGCCTCCTTGTTTCACGGTTGTTGCCACGCACTCATCAGTCAATCTTTCTCCAGTTCTTCGCCTCACTTACTGTATTCCGTCAGAGCCGAATATGTTGAACTTGGATTCATCTGAGAAGATCACATTTTTCCAATCCGTTTATTTAGAAATGGTTTTTTGGCAGGTCTTCTTGCGTTCAAGCCAGCTTCTTGAAGCTTTCGTCTTACAGTCCGTGAGTTTATCTCTGATCCTTCAGCCTCTACAAAGTATGTCCTTAAATCTTCAGCAGTTTTGAATAGATCACGCTAACTTATTCGTTTTAAAAGCCGATCTTCAGCGCTGGTGGTCTTTCTTCTGCGACCCGTCCCCTTTTTTCTTTGCAATGAGCCCGAATTTCTTTGCATCGGATTTTTTGATGAATTCAGCCACTGACGACTTGTTGGATCCCATTTTTCGCGCTATATCAGGAACACTAAATTTTTCATTTTTTTAAGTCATTATTTCGACTTTGGTTGTTTCACTCATTTTCTTTTTATTTTTCATATTAATAAAATTATTTCCACTTTCACTCAAACTACTTTTTTTTTGAATGAACTAATACAAAGTGAACTAGAATCACGTCATCAAAGCCTTTTTATGCAAAATCCTAAAAAACTACCTGCTAGTTCTCAAGATAATTGAAGTTAAAGATTTTTGTTTACCCTTTCCGGATTTCTATGTCCGTTACTATATATTAAAAAGTGACATAGTCACGGCATAGTTTTTAATAATTCCAGCTTTAATCAAATATAACTTTGGACCTGCTCTAAATAAATTTGAAATGATACAAATATCCCTTTAAGGGATCGCTCTCAAAAGAACGTTTTTTAAACCAAAATGACGAGAAACAAGCTGAAACAGTTTGGGCTAAAATTTACGAAGGAAATGCGTCTATAAATTGCAAATTAAATCAACTCAAAAGCAACTTCACTTCAGCACCACTTCTAGCAAAACCCGTGCACTATTCGCTTCACAAAGCTAAACACCATGCAACTTACCTTCCTAACAAAATATTCTGCAGCAGTAACGTAAATAATAAAAATTCGAAATAGACAATCGCTTCACTTCACAGGTACTATAAGTCACTCAAATCCGTGAGAATCAAAAAAACATATGTATGCAGTGGGTGACTTTCATTTCTCATTAGTATAGACTGCTTCCAAAGTACCGAACTGCTAGGTAAATTTGAAAAAAAAAACCTTCTTTCCGGAACGATTAATTGCTTCAAAATTGAGATTTTCTTCACAATTTTTTCCAAAATTATGCTTTCAAAAATGTTTAATACAAATAATAGTATAGCCATTCTGGATTTTGTTTTCTAGGATTTTGTTTTTCCGGGATTTTGTGAATCGGGATATCGTGGCCAACCTATCCAAAAATGTCAAATTAAAAATTCTGAATTTGCGTTCACAGTGGAGGAATGTCTGTAAAAAATTAGTGCCACCCGTAATGTTTCCAAAGTACGTGACCCAATGACCTGAAAAAATCATGGTCATAGAGCACTTCTATTGCATCAAATAAGTCCGATTTCGATATTCTTATTAATTTACGAAATATCACATTTCTTATGTATGTATGTAAGTAACGAATAATTAAATCAGTTCAATCACTTAGAAATTCTTCACGGTAATAACCAACAGAAAGTCTTGTCTGCTCTTCGTATAGAATAATAGTGAGTTTTAAAGGATCTTCGTTCTAACATACTTTCTTGATAATAGATCTATTTCCGTACCTAACCAGAATTATGAATTTCTACGAATTTTAATGAAATTTGATCAAATCGTGTTCCTGTACGAGGGTATCCATGTGTATTTGCCAAATTTTCGTCAAATTTCATAGAAACTCGGTCAAGTCCGGGAGCAGATCTAATAATTATTAAAAAAAAAGACGATGATGTTTTGCCAACGCACGAGTGAATGTATATATACACTACCGGTCATTTGATTATCCTCATTTAAAATTCCGACCTAATCCCAATGCAGCGGTAATATATCTTTGGATCTTTTTTTAAATCTTTTATTTTCAACGTTTATCTGTTACCTGATGACAAACTTGAAAAAATTTAATGAAGCAGAAAAGGAAATCCCGATTTTCGGTGTTATGCCTATTTTAACAGGGACGCTTGATTACCCTCATCAGTTTGTTTACAACATTCAAAACGCAAGACCCTTTAAAGTTAATAAAATTGTGTTCTGATTTATTGTTAGTTTTTGTTTATTAAAATTGTTTGTATTTTCGTTGCATTCTAAAGAAGATGGGTCGTGGTAATTTAGAAGCAAGCAAGAAAATTATTCCAACTGAGAAATTGCTTAGAAAATTGGCCGAGATCCTTGAATGGCCAACAATTTTCTAAAAGACCCAGAAAATTATGGGAAAAACCGAAGAGGCCGCCAAACAAAAACGACAACAGAACGAGAATGTACACTTAATCACAAAAGTAAGTATACAGTACGGTATAAGAAGTTTAATGAACGAAAACACCCACTCAAATTAATTTTAATTAAATAGTAACTATTATATTCACTTTACGTAATAAATAATAGTAACAAAATAACAAAAAATATTAAAATTATTAAAACCGAATTTAAAAAAAAATACATTACAAAAGTAAGTATACAAATCGAAGAAAAAACAAAATAAGACAAGGTATTGAAATAGAAAATTAAATTAGTACCTAGTAGGATACCCTTTAGACTTAATCAAAGAGCTTATTCTGGATGGCATTGAATTGACGAGCTTTTGAATAATGGCCTTAAGTTGATTTTTCGTCCGAATATCATGTTTTCGTATTTGGCGTTCGAGGTGATCCCACAAATGCTCAATAGCATTCAAGTCTGGTGATTGGGGTGGTGTTTTAAGCTGGTTGCGCTCATGATATAACAGCCATTATCTAACTAATTGAGAATTATGCTTATGGTCATTATCTTGTTGAAAGACGAATGGCCCTTCCAATCCTAATTTCTGTGCACTCTGGTGAAGATTGTTTTTGAGGATATTTAAATAATCAAAACGATTCATATTTCCTTCTACAAATACCAAATTACCGACACCAGATACCGCCATACACCCCGGAATCACCACCATATTTGACAGTTTCAACCATATTTCCCGGATTCAACTCCATATTCGGTTTTCTTCATACCTTAACCATAAATGTTGAATTTGCTTTCGTCTGTAAATGTAACAGTGTTCCAAAAAAGCAATATCAGACGTTACATGGTTTCTGGCAAATTCAACTCGCTTTTTACGCTTCACATTGCTGAGGAAAGGTTTTTTTCCTGGTGGATCGACCGTTATATCCGGTATCATGCAAGACACGGCGAATTGTTTGTGGATTGCATTGCTTCCCTGTTTCTTCCGCGACTTCTGATTGCAGTTTTGGGGCACTTTTTTTTGATCATTCCTTACTTTTCGGACAATAATCCACTTTTCTACTTCAGTAAACATACGGGGGCGTCCACCTCTAGCTGGATTTTTTATTGTACCGTAGGTTCTATCTTTTTCTAAAATTGTTTGTACCGTTGCAAGGCTTTTATCAATTAACTTCGTATCTTCGCGAATCGATTTACCTTCTTTTGAAAATTTTATAACTACATTTTTAAGGTCAATTAAGAACTCTTTTCCACATGGTGCCATTTCCAGTAGATACATAGAAATTCGTTCAACAAAATTCTTCAAACACAATCATTTTTACTCATCTTACAGATTTCTAAAAAAAATCTATTAAAAAAGAGCAGATTGTACTCAAATACCATGAATGTATACTTACTTTTGTAACGCTTTTTGAAATCTCGTCATAAAAAAATGATTCTCCTCCCGAACGAAGGCAAGTTATTCCGTTATTTTTGTTTTAAAACAACTGGGCAAATGTCAAACAACAGGCATGAGGTAAGGTGGTTATTGGTTCAAACGAAATAAACTGTTTTCTTAAGACATTTGATACACTCGTGTAGGTGTATACTTACTTTTGTGATTAACTGTAGATCCATTTTACACGAAGCTTCAAATTCTGCTGCGTCCGCTCGCAAAATAAAGGAGAAAGTTGGAACCTCAGACACTGCCCAGACAGTTTGAGCAGTGTCCACATCACCGACGGCAAAATCTAAAGAAAAAGTCTTATTTACTTCAGCGCCATAAAGATCGTAGATTCGAATTTTGGCGGGCTCATTTAAGCTGAATGAAGGAAGAATGAGAAGCAGTGATTTTTTCCGACGAGAACAATTTTAATTTGGATGGCCTTGATGGCTTTCAATATTATTATCTCGATTTGAGGAAATCACAGTTGTTCCTGTCACGTCAGAGCTGCTGTTGGTTCCGTCATGCTATGGACTGCGATTACGTTTCGTGGCGCAATAGGTCTGGTTGTCTGAGAAGGTCGGGAGAACTCAGCGGATTACATTGAGCTTCTTGAAACGCATACAATTAATTTCATGACGCAGCCATCCACACAGTAACACGTGTAAAACAGTGGTTCACAAGTGACAATGTGGATGTTTTGGACTTGTCACCTTTATCTCTCGATATAAATCTAATTGTAAATGTTTGGGGATGGCTGCCGCGAAAAGTTTACGCAGAAGGAAGACAATGCGAAAATAAAGAACGTCTTATTAAAGTCACTGAAAACGCTTTTAAGGAAATTCTATCAAATTATTTAAACACTTTATATTGATCCTTAGAAAATAGACTTTTTGAAGTTGTACGCAATAACGGAGGACCATTTTGTAGGTCCTCCGTTACTTTTTTACTTATTACTACATAACTCAACTTTTACATCCGTATCGCCACAACGAATAACACCATTTGCTGATTGAATGAGTTCGTATGAAACCATATCCATGCCAATAGCATACAACTTTCCGGTGCCATCTGAACGCTCTTCGCAAGCTATACGCCTCCATTTCTCAGTACCAAGTGCACTGTTTTGCTTCTTACAAAGCTCGAGAAATTCAGACAGATGACAAATGGGATTCGGAACTATAACATTAACAACACATTCGTCGTAAGATTCATATATGCAATCCAACTGTGCACCTGACCATAATGGTTGCATCTGCAGGATATTCTTCCGCAAGAACTCACTTGAAAACAAATTAGCACACATGACGAGAAACACTCCGTCCTCGTAATTGTGTCCCAGGAATTTCAGATTACTTTTAGCTGTAGGTAATTCCTCCTTCACTATTTTTACGAGCGCTTCTACCAAAGCTGGTACATTTTCGACGTCAATATTCCCATCCCGATCGGCATGATCGAACACAAACATCTGAATGGGTTTATCTTTGCTTCGTTTTTTCCCAAGAATACCTTTTTGCGAACCACGAGTTCGCTGTCCGCGCCGGGCTTTGAATGCTTCCGGTGTTTCACTTTCTGTCTCCCTTTCTGCATTAAGTCTCTCGTTCTCACGGTGATTATTGCCTCTTCTATACTGAGGAGGCTCATTGGGCTTCTTTTTTTGAGGAACTTCTACTGCAGGCCATCTACTATCGCTAGTACCTCTGCCTGTGAAGAAATTGTCTCTTTGTCGTGACGACTCATTTCTACTTCTACTGCGATCGTCGCGTCTTTCAACTCTTTCTTCTGGCTGGCTTGTTTTACGTGGGATTCTAAACGACTTGGGTATTTCAGGGGTCTTTGTAGCACCGGCTTCAGATGCACCCGGCCTTGCCGAAAGCCTCTGTATTATTTGTTGTGATTCAAAGTAGCTGTTCATTAAATTTTTTTGATTGCCGGTTTGGTTACTTGATGTAGAGGTTGCTCGGTCATTATTCTGGTGAGAATCCCTTCTTCGCTCGTCTAATCTGAGTCTGTCTCTTCGATTCATTGTGGGAATTGCGCCCTTACTAGCGGAAGGAAAGTTGGTTAATTAAGGTACAATATTTGCAAACATAATTATGGTTAATTTACCAGCCCTTCGAACCTTTTCAATAATAAGCTTTGGAAGATATAGTTAGGCCACAGTTCTAATTTTAGACACAGCATAAACTGAGCGGTATAAATGGGTAATTCGCAAAAGTACAAAGTAAACAAATTGTATACGCTTTCAAAGCAAATATGAAGATGACAGCAATGACAACTCAGAGATGGTATGGAGTATAAATTTATTCCGCAATGTTGTGTATACATCTTGGGTGCGTTTCTTTATTTATTCCGAATATTCCATGCATGAACTTGCGGTTTTTTATTCATTAGGCGTGTTCTACTTACGCTCGGAGACCTCTAAGGCAGTGTTGTATATTGTGGATTTTTCCCATTTCGTGGGAATTTCCATGTTCAAAACTATCTCGAGGGGCGAATGATTCCTAACGATAATATTGTGAATTTCGTTAATTCTAAATAAAGAAATTACAAAAGTTATGCAACATTTATTCTCCTTTCACAAAACAGAATCAGGATCGTCTGACTTTCATTGGTCTTGGTAGAGGAACTAGAGCCTAAAACATATCAATTTCTTAAACAGAATGCTTCCGATCCGATGCATTCCGATTTCGAAAAGTTAAAAATTCGGCAGGCATTTTACATTTCTTCTACGCCGACCCCAGCCCACCGATTCACGATGACGTCCCTGCAAGCCAATCTACCAGGCTAAGGTCAAGAAAAAAGCCACTGAAAAAGGCCCAATACCTGCTAGCCTCAAATTTGGATGTCAACACAGCTTGACAAAATGTATGGAGTAATTCACATCTCTACAACCAAGTTCTAATTAAGAACCCTGCAAACGAAGTGCTTGGCTTCAACCTTCGCAGAAAACTTTGGATCCAGTAGACATATTCAACGGCATCGCCGAAGAAATTGATTGGCTCGGCAACATAGACCTAAATCTTTAAGTCTCCTTAATGATTTCCATTGTTACTTGTATTATTTATATATTGTACATATTTTCTTTATTTGTTTGTTTGTTCACTGTAATAATAATTGCTTGCTGGAAAGATGCTCACAATGAACGGATCGAAACGGAGTGGTCAAGGGTTTACCGTTATTATTTCTCTATGTTACAAAATATTTATGAAAATTAATATACCCTATGGGATATGGTATGAAAAAAATGCCTACATGATTGAAAAAAATTCTATGCATGCCTTCAATCTTTCTTTCAATATTTTCTTCAATCTGTTTGACATTTACTAAAAACTAAAACACATAAAATTTAATAATTTTAGACAATTATTCTTGAATTATTCGATATGCGAAAAAAAACAATAGCTCTAAATTTGGTGCCTGCCTATTCGACAAAATTTATTTCGCAAATATTACGTCGCATTTATCGAAACAAATTTTTAATGTTTCGCAATAGTTGTTTCGCAAATTTTCATTCAGCCTTTGAATTATCTCGCGACATAATCATTTCGCAATATTTTTCGCTTATGATTAGGCAGCAATTTGTTGTTTTGAAGGTATTTATTTCACTAACTGTTAATTCCCGGTTTGGTGCATTTTTGTTTATGTAATTGGAAAAATGACACTTGTTGATGAAATGAAAGACAACAAATTGCGAAATGATAAATTGCCGAAAAAAAAAAACAGCGAGTAGACCCCTGCCCGGCTTAATTAATCGCTGCAAGTTTTCAGCTTTACTGCATATACATTGCACGTGGTGCAGTCGACATCTTCTTTATTAAGATATTTTATTGCAAGCCCATATGCTGTTGAATGCTTTCTTGCTCATTTTTTTCGGGACTTCATGGTATGATTTCGAGATTTTCACTAGAAAACCGTCATCCAGAAATACAAATATCTAAATATAAAGAAAAAAGTTTTTTTCTTTAATTTCGGTTTCCTAATTCTGAAGAAGAGTGGAAAGTAATAGCTAACGAATTCGACAAATTTTAAATCTATCAATGGATAGAATATTACAATTAATAAGCCACCAAAAACATGTTCTCGCTACTACAACTACATATAAGAGGACTCACAGCATTGTTCCGCTTGGTGTTGTAAATGCTTAAATTAAATAAGAATCGAAAGGCGAAAGGCAGATAACGATCTTGCGATAGATATGGTTTGTTGTTGATGTTCTCTTCCTCTCTGATCAATTCTCCAATATCATAATTCGCTGTTGTACGTGTGCCTTACTACACGGCTTGCAGCTGATCAAGAATATAAATTCATAGGCAACAGAGTGACGTTTCGTACACACCAGTCATTTGATGATTATTCTGTTATTAAGTGTATCGTATGCTTGAATAGCTAGTATAGCTTTTAACCTTACTATGAACAATACCGGCGTATGTTGACTATTCAAACATGAATCGTTGGTAAAGCGTTGGTGGCTAAGGCCCCATCTGTAGCAGAATTGTTCGTTCCCTGCCTTGGATCAAATGTTTTCTTCTTTGTGCAATTATCCAACAATGTTTTATTCTTTGCATTGACATTGAAAAGAATTGCTTGTATGGCTAATTTGTTGATATCATTAATAAGACAAATTAAAAAAAGTATATAATAAAAAAATATCAAAAATATCAATGCCGACGGAATGCGACTCTCGACTCAGTTTTGAATAGTCAACACAAGCGTTAGCCAACTTGGCTACGGCGGTATTTTCCATGGCATGGTCGACAGCTATACACCTTCACATTTCTGTTGCAGTAATCCGGATGATTTGTATTCTACAAAACAGGAAAATCTCTTTATCAGGATATACATTTTATCAAGTTGTCTTTTTTATTGGTCATGATTAACTCAATCAATATTAAATAATTATTTAGTTAGGCTTTTTTGATTTGTATTCATGCACATTATTTCTCTATCAGACTGGCGATGCGGTAGAATAGAATAATGGAAAGAAAGAAATGTCACTTTGCATTTTGAATGCGCACTAAACCACGAAATGTTTACGTAGTACATATTCAAAAATTTCTTCAATCATTTATAAACTTCGATTGAATTTTATCAATCACAATTTCTTCTCTCTGTATATCAAAGTGGGCAGATACATCCTGTAGTAATAAAACTAGTGGCGGATGTATAGAGCATATGAAAAACCAACAAATTTGTATTTAAATTTAAATTTGCAAGGTTGCCGATATGCAAATTTAGAAACAGAAGTTAGTTACTTAAAAAAGAAAATCATCAAAGTTAAACTGAAATGAAAGGTTATTAATTTAGCTGAAATCAAAACTAAACAACCACTTTTTAATTTGTCTATTGAAAGAAAAGGATTTACGAGTACTATGAAGTTCAATTGGTAGCCGACTAAAAAGTCGAGGTGCTAATGATGTATAAAAGTTGAAGAAGCGTTGAGTGATATGTTGAGGATTAGTAGCCAAGCATCGCTGATTATTACGGAGATTACAGGCCGTTAAATTCTGATTTAATAAATAGCCACTTCTTATATAAACGATTTCTTAGGCTTTGTAAAAGTAAAGATGTCTAAGTGGTAGTATCTGCGAGCTACAGAACAGACATAAGCTGTGTTCACGGCACTTTTTTTTCCAAATAATTAGCCTTATTGCCATTCATTTTAACGAGACGATTTCGTTTTGAAAATATAGAATTAAAAAATAGATTAACGCTCATAAATGCAAATATACTTAATTTGTTTTTCATACAGATATTATTTCTTTTGTTTTATTGTCGATTTAAATGGTCATACAAGTGAGATCCTCATTTAAAGCATTATAAAAAATAGCGAAGGAACAGCATTATAAGTTGCAATGAACTTGGACGTCATTCTTTAGGCACTCTAACTTTAAATTTAGTATAGATGGTCAACCACGAGTTTCCTTTTGTAGTTTTCTGTGTAGACTATGTAAATCCACCATTATAGTACCCAACAGAAGAGTGGACTAAAATTGTTGAAGATTTTAACATGAAAAAGCAATCTCCTAATTGCGTCAGTGCTCTTGATAGAACGCATATAGCTTTCATGCCACCTGAAGAAGATACCCCGCTTTACTATAGGAAATTATAAGGAATTGTATTATTTGGATTATTAGTGCTTGCAGATGCATACGCAAAATTAATTTTATATTGATAGAATGAGCGATGATGGTGTGCTTCAGCTTTCGGATTTCATGTACGTAATTTGACAGATAGACAAATATCTGCCCGCCAAGAAATACATTGGAAATGACAGATTACTGCCGCCTACATATGTTCTTGGTAAATAATGTGTTACCGTTGATAAAAAATCTGATGGCACCATATTTATTCAACACAAATGAAGAATTGAAACAAACCTGGTTTCCAAAAAGACATCAAATAAGTTAAATTGCATAAAATTGTTCTGAATTTATTAAGCACAATGTATATAGAAAATGTTTGGAAAATAAAATCATACGATTAACCTTATAACTACAGGTGTGAGGAAAATAAATACTAAAATGAACTATTTAACTTACATATACGAGTATCTACAGAGAAAGTAAAATTTAAGAAAAAAAATTACAAGTAACAAAAGTAAAGGAAAGTGGCACTCGCCATTTCTTTGGCTGAATATTGGAATGGCGTATACGTGTCGTCGTAAGCTATGAAATCAAGAAAAGTTTTTATTCGTACACGTACAAACGATCTTTTGGTAATGTTTGTCGTGTTTGCAAGATTGTGTAAATCGAATATTTTGAAATATCGAATCACATACTCACTGATGAAAAGAACCTAAAACTGAAATTGTTATACAAATAATTTATTTGCATTATTATTATTTTATTATTTTTATGAATGTACTGGCTCAGAGTACCTTTGCGCTATCGTAAGAATTGTTATTTATGCTTATTTTAGAAGCACATCAAGTCTGTAGAATTGATTCGATTTTTATTTCGCGGTACGCATGAGTCACTACAAAGAATAAGGTGTCTCATTGCTAAGTTTTCCTTTAAAACCTCAATTAAAATATTAACCAAACCATTAGAAGTGTTGTTACAGTCACTGTGACCTTCCGTCCAAGTAGTACAGTGTGTTATATTATTACTCATATTAGGAAAGTAAACAGTTGCAGTTAAAATAAGAACTGACAGTTTTCTTTAATAAACTGCTTCTAGCTAATCCATATGCATATTGACAATGATTTTACGTCAAAACTATATTTCAAGAGCAAAGTGCTCAAATATATGTGAATATTGTCGTTCACCCCAAAACATGGCGCCTATGACATTCCAATATTTAAATTTGCTTAGTTTGCGGACTATACAACAAAATTTACACTGAGCGGTCCTTAAAACTTAAAACTGGATCAAAATTTAAAAAAAAAAGTGATTTCGGCGCTTACGACATTCCGATATTCAGACGATGATTTGGGGAGTGAGTATTCTACTCTATGATAATATTAAATTAGCCATTCCAATAATGCAACAACACCGTTTTAAAAAAACATTGCCGGACTGACTTTTTTGTATGACTGCCTTCTATATGTGTTTGCGATCACGCAACAACGCGACGTTAAAATGTTTCTTTGATAGAGCCCTGGTCGGGATATAAATAGGTGCGATGGATAAAAATGTCAGTTTGAATTCCCAACGCACACAAATCAACAGAGTGTTCACACTGCACAAATTTGAAAATGTCATGAATAATTTACAAACTCTAGTTGAATTCAATCAATCACAGTCTCCATTTTCTGTACCTCAAAATGGTGGCAAATTTATGCTCAGTTATAAATTTGTTCAATCATTTTGAAGAAAAGATAAATCGCCTGTACTATGCAGGACTCTACGTCCTGTGGCTAATGAAGAAAAATTGAAACCATCATTGCACTATCCTGTAGTATCATTGCGCTATCATGCTTAGACTCAGTTAGATCACTCCGCATGGAAATTGCTCGAATACGACTTTTCAAATTGCGCTTATGAAACTTTTTAAAATATGCTCTTTATGATTCCGTAGACTTCTGGCTTTTTCGACTTGCCGATAAGCAACGTTCTGAATTCATGAATGAATGAATGAAATCAAATTCGGAACGTTCCCTCCGTACAAAATCAAGCCACGTGTGAATCATGAATGTTTTATTCCAATCATTTTTCAGTGCTTGGGTAGTCGTCAAAGAACACGCAAGAAACTGCCTATCTAATTCTCCGTTACTGTTCAATAAAAGAAAAAGAGGGAACATGAAAGAAGTTTGACACAACAGTCGTTTTAATGAAAAGAGCCACTGTGCCACTTCTGTCTATGCAAACGAACAATTATGCCTCCTAACACTTTCTTGAAAACTTTAACATACTACTTCGGGATACCCCACTTCTTTTCCTCTTAAATAGTTTCCCTTATTTAGTGTTGCTCTTTAAATAATATGAATGCTTTTGAAGCATATAATATATATATCCCTTAACGCACGTGTTCTAAAAATTAGTATAAGGGTATTCATATTCCCTTTAACACGTGCAAATTATAAAAAAAAAAATATATAAACCACGTAAACAATGCTACAAGGCACATTGGGACCATTTGTGTACCAAAAATATTGAAATACTTCTTCAATAATCTTCAAAAATGCTACACGGACAAAAAAAATTGTGATAACGTCATTTCATTTGGCGTTTATCCAGTTTTAGTACAAAACTTTTTGCCTTCGTAATTTTTAAAATTCTGGTTTTTTTCAAGGCTTTTAAAAAATGTTCATGATTACCAACGCAATTAAAAATATTTATTTTCGTTAAAGTTTTTCAAGTGCTTCGAAGAAATTGCAAGCAAAAATAAATACTTAATTACGTTATAGGTCTGTGACAGGAGTCGCATAGGTACTGAGTTTTCTTATACCGTAGATCCAGTGGGATAGTTCCGCCACGGCAACTGCACGTATTCCGTAGACATTTGGCACATATTCGTATACGGAATGAATTTGAGAATAATCCCCCAGGCCCTCTGAGAAATATAAATGATATCAATAGAATAAAGAAAATCGCTTGCAACGTCACCCTTATCTAATTTTAGAAAATTACCAAGCTGCATATAACACCCCTGTACTAATGTGGCTGTCAGTCGGTGTTTTGATGTTTGTGGAAATTTTAGAGCAATTAACTTCTAAATTTATTTATAAAAAGTTTAGTTCATTTATTTAAAGCAGGTACTAAGAAGAATTTACAAATTTTGCCTCCAGTAGATTCATTTAAAAATGTTTCCTAATTTCTATTAATTGTTGATATAGTATAAAATGGACGGAGAATTTCAACCAGTTGTTAAAAAAATTAAATTGGGCACAAAAGCGCGTGCTAGATTACGCAGAGAACAGGCAGATGTTGAAGAGGCGGCTTTTGCCGCCACGGGACCCGATACGACTAAACCTATCGAAATGACTATATATGACCGAAACTCCCCGGATGGAACGTATGGAAATGTGAAAAAGCAAAACGCTCTTTTGAAAACCCTATTTGAGTTGATGTACAGAGAGCTACTATCGGACTCGAAAATCCAGCCAAAATTCAGTTGGAGCGGCATGGTGGACGACGTTTTCAGAGTGGTAGCTGTTGGTGAGCCCTCAGCCAAATTTTTTAAGGATAGAGTTGAAAAAATGGGACGTCCTTGGTATAATGCCAGACTTGAAGTGGTTTATAAGACCACGAAGTTGACTAAAGTTGAAGCGTATGTTCCGGGCGAACTAATTTCCACTGATCAGCTCTTTACTGTTATAAGGCATTTCGATTCAATGATTCCAACTATAAAATGGGAGCAATTGGCTGTTCGACCACATGATCAGGGACACGTATTCACCTTTGGCATTGACATTGAATCGTACACATTGCTTGATAAATGTGATGGCTATATTCCCTACTGGGACAGTAGAATTGAATTTAGAATTTTGGAAGATTAAATGAAGTTGAAAATAGTAGAGGGAAATAGTTTATTAGCGTAAAATAGAATGTAAGTTATTATGAGGTATATATTCAGCATGGATGTACGGAAAATGCATCATCATCAGTCGTAAATGTAATACTTCAAGGAAAATATATCCAGGCATTGCTGGAAGAGCAGAATAACAAAATAGGTGTATTCTACTGATACATGTTTGTTTAATACTTGCTCAACCTGCCGAATAAATAAGATTTTATTGCAGACTATTGTAATCTCATTCTGGGAGCAAAAACTACCTGCTAGCTGTATGTAACGACTGTGACTTGTTTAGGAGATATAGAGATTGATAGTCACAACTAAGATTCAGTTCAGAGTATTACTTTTGAAAGTAATACAGGGTGGGGCATTTAAAAATTCGGCATCTGGCAACCTTATAACTTTGACATCTGTTTTCAGATGGACTTACGTCAGCCCGCGTCCAAGCGAGTTTATGCCATGGAACAGTACACGCCACCACAACGCGCTGTTATCGTGCAGTTTTACATTCAAAACATGTTCTCAATTGTAAAAACGCAACGTGCGTATCGTGCAAAATATCGAGTGAGGGAAGCGCCTTCAGACCAAACCATCAGGCGTTTACACCAAAAATTGATCGCCACCGGCAATCTTGGTAATGCCAGTCGTCAAGGACGACGTCGTCCGAGGCGGACTGATTGGACCGTTCTTCTTCGAAGACGATGCTTGAGCTGCCATAACCGTCAATGGAGAGCGGTTTCGGGCCCTGTTAACGGATTTTTTGATGCCAATTGTGACTGATAACGCCATGGACAACTTTTGGTTCCAACAGGACAGCGTCACAGCACATACGGCCCGAGTCGCGATCGCTTTATTGCGTCCTTTATTCCTCGGACGCCTTATTTCGAAAAATAGTAATTTTGACTGGCCTCCGCAATCATTGGACTTAAGGCCTCTAGGCTTCCTGTGGGTTTATTTTAAGTCTATCGTTTATGTCAACAAGCCACGGACCCTAGAAGCCTTAAAAGACAATATACGACAGGAAATGGCAGCTATTCAGCCCGAAACACTTCGAAAAGCGATGGAAAATGCCGAAAAACGAGCACGATGAAATTACTTTACAGCAAATAATTTGTGTGTTTTTTTAAATTATTGCCGAAGGTTTAAATGGCCCACCCTGCACTTTCGCTGTCTAATCAGTTCCCCTTTTGTAAAAAATTTAAGACTAAAGTCGTAGCTAAGTTTTATCAAATAGAATAAATTATTTCTATATTTTTGCTTGCATCTACTATAAAAGCAAGTATTGCTTTCCTGAAATTTTTCGATCTCGAGATTTAGATCAAACTTGATATTACTCTGATGGAGAAACTCAATAAAGTTGGTCTCTCAATTCTGTCTGCCTGTATGTTTCTGTTTACTGATTTTCTTCAAATTTTGCTACAATTCGAGGGGAAATCGTTCATTTTAACCCCAAAATTAATTAAACAACATACACTAACATGCAAAATAAAAACCTCGAGTAAAATAGGAAATTTCGACTGACGGTTGAAGAAAGAATATGTAGGAGCTCGTCCGAAAAGGTCCAAAGGTGTCATGGTTTGGGGAATCATAACTGCCGATGGAGTTGACATTCTTTTGATAGTGGATAGTGGATATCAACTAATTATTAATATTAAATCTGCATATTTTGCAAGTTAAAAAAACAATAAAACACAGACCATAAATTAGTTCTCAAAAGGTTGAAATTACTAATTGTTTTTTTTCTGGTATAATGCGATCCTAGTGTTGGTTTTTCTAGTTAAATCACTTAAGAATGACCTACCTGTTACAAATAGAAACAAAATACCTCCACCAACCAAGCACAGCACTTGGATTTAAAAAAAGGACGTATATAATTACGTAATTAGAATAAGGTAGTTTAAGACTTATTTTAATGTAGTTTTTAAGTTTTATTTATATATATATATAGATATAAGGCAAAACAAAATCAGTTCATGTACTAAGTTTTTTTTTTTTTTAAAAAGTAAAAATGTTTTCTTAGTAAATAATATAGTTAAAAAAAGTAAATGAAATTAATAAAGAATTTAAGTTAGGTTTCGTCGAAAGACATTGTTTTAAGTATTAGGTTTAGCTTATAGCGCCCGCATAGGGCTAGTAAGTTAAAATAGCATAGTTAAGTTAGTTAAGCTAGTTTTAAGCGCTTTTTGACTAGCAAGTAAGTGAATTGAAATTTAATAAAAATGCATTGAAAATAAAAAAAAAAAACAAAAAAACAAGATATCTCTACCCTTTCAACACCACAGTGAACAGAGCAGGTCAAAGTTGAAATTTTCTGTTTTACTCAGTGGTTTTGAGAAGAGTTTCGAAATATCACATAGGAAGATGTTTTGGTGGTTAGGGTTTGTATATTTGATATGCAGGTTCCAGATACTCCTATGCTTAGAACGTGGTTGATATCTATCTTGACTTTACAGATTTGGCATATTGGTGGATTTTCTTTCCTGAGAAGATGTTGGTGTGTAACTGACGAAAATGGAGTTTATGGCTTTTGATGTGAAGGTAGGATAGAGCGGATGAGATCGGTATGTGTTGATGGCAGAGTAATGATGTTTGTAGCTCTACCATTCTAGCAGTTGTTGGGATTTGAGACACAAGTTGATGTTTTGAATCAAGTCCCTTTTGGTGTAATTTGTAAATGTGTGGACTGGAGAGTTAAGAGCAAGGTTAGCAGCTACATCAGCATGATTGTTACCATGAGTCTCTGTGTCACTGGGGATCAACATTAGTTTGATTCTATTAGGTTATTTTATAATGTAGTCTCTAATTTTGCTTATGATGTCAGCGTCATGATTAGGATTTTAAATGGCGTTTAGTACTTTATCCTATAATTTTACAGAGTCTGAACTTTCAACGTCAACGATGGGATTTTTGGTGTGATACGGAATGTATGCACATCGCAAAATTGTATTTTATTCAAAAGAAAATAATGTACACGACTGGATCGCACGTACTTTCACCTTTATGTTCTCTATCTACAAAAATTAAAATTGGATTCTTTTTTATTTAAATTCGTTACAAAAAAAATATTTTCAAAACTTGGTATCTTTCATTTATCAAATATATCAAATATTGTTTAGATATTAATTTCAAACAAAATCTAAAGAGCCGCAGCCAAGAAATAGTAATTTTTTAAGAACCAGTTAATAATTAAAGTACCGTTGTACGATTTTGTTGGCGAAAACGTGGTACGCCATTTGATAGTATAATGTCCACCATAACTCAAATATTCAATTTCATCAAAATCGTTGAGTCGGTTCCTGGAAAATGAATTCTTATCAAAATCGTGCGAATGAAAATTTCGATTTCGCCTCGAACCCAGACTCCAAATATGAAGTTTGAAGAAAATCCGTCCAGCCGTTTAGGCTGCAGGCATTAGGTAAACTAGCTTCTTACGGGGTGCCAGAATAGTTCTGTGGCTAGGTGGATAAATGTTGAGGACATATTAATTCAATTTGTGTTCGATGATGTGTCTTCCGACACCTTTGCTATAAATGTGGAGTGCCACAGGGATCTATACTTTAACCAACTCTGTTTCTACTTCATAGCAACAAAATCTTTAGTTTTGCTGATGACAGCACCATAATATCATCATTGCTGGAATATCATACCGGTAAATGCAAGTATGATACATATCATCGAAGACGCGACTAGACCACATATTCATGAAAATGAACTATCTGTTTAAAGCAAGACAAACTTTGCAGCGAAACAGCTCCTTCTGTTCAAAGCACAAGTTATAGCCATCGGACCCTGGTATACGACCTATGCCTGTTCTATAGATACTACTACGGCAGATGTTCATTTTGAGCGTTCTACTAGGTAAGCCGCCAGTGCCCATTACTTACATATGTATATGTCCACCTGGCAACCAAGATTGGATAAGTCGAAAGCATGGAGACTGCAACTACCATCTAACGCAGTTCCTGTCTGGCCACGGTGGCTACCGCAAATATCTACACCGATTCGGACACGACAACTCACCATCCTGCCCGGAATGCCCAGGTGAAGATGAGGATACGGAGCACGCAGTGTTTTACTGCACACGTTTCACGGCATGGAGAATTACTCTGCGAGTAGCACTCGGGCTACTAGTATCTATGAAGATTACACATCCCTGGCGCAATCCAAAAAAAAAAAAAAAAAAAACCTGGCAACCGCGCGAACATTCATATCAAAAATTCCTTCTACTATAGGACAAGTAAACATTGGAATACACTCCCAGAAGACATATATACATAAGTACTTCCAGAAGTCTTTATTCTCCAGCTATTCAAGGCAAAGAAGATCTTAACTGCAGATAATGTGTGACACACCTTGGCTGCATGAATGGAAAAAAAGTCTTAGCAGAAACTGCATTAAGCGCCAAGGACTAGTGAATTCAGTTTCTCATGTCATATTGGTCTACAAATCATCACTGCAAATAATGGTGTGGCATGAGAAGCTGAAGAGTGGCCCACGAAAACAACCTTGTTCAGTGTCCTTTATCGATTCCCATAAATTTTCCTTTTATATCTTATTTTAGTTGTGCCTTTTGTTTCTTACCTTGAAGAAATTGCCCCCATGTGAGATTACGACACTTGGAATTTAGTAAATATACCTAAAGGTGAGAAGCTAGTGGGCTTTTTAGACGAAAACTGCTGATGGACAGACTATTAGATATAATGCTCGTCTGATGGCATAGGGGTTCTCCCAAAGGCTGGTTAAGCTTGGAATATGAAATTTCCTAACGTTTTGGGAAGGTAGGTTATCCGAAGACGGGAGTATTTGGATTGTCACAAGGTGCTTATATTAAGAATGTGTTGTGGTATTTAAAAATGCTTGAACCAAAGCCATCAACAATTCCTTTGGACCCAAGTTACTTAAGTGAAGGAGGCGCTACTCAGCAATTGCTATCAAATGATTTATTCCGCTTGATTGGCGCTTTGCTCTATCTTTCGGTGCATTCTAGACCAGATATCGCTGCAGCAACGTCTTTACTATTATTACTAGTCGATAGATTAGTAAAACAAATCTGCATTACCGGGAAAACGAGTGTTGAGATACCTCAAAAGCCCAGTAGATCTAAAACTGGAACTGGGAGGTTGATCAAATGCCTCTGCATATGGAACTTATGTCGACCCTAACTGATAGATTGGTGCTCAACTGCTTCATGCCTCAAAGAGACTTCTTGATGAATTGCAATGCGTTGAACCCGGTGCATTTATGATCAAAGAAGACAACCAAGGTACTCTGGAAATTATTTACTCTGGGAGAGGTCTAAGACCTCTATGCTACCAATATCATTGACCTCGAGTATTGTCTACGGAGGATATACATAATTACAGACACTTTACGAAGCCATTGGGCCATTCCACATTGGTATTCTTGCATCAGTTGTAACACCGTTTTAACAATAGTATTCGCTGCCACACATCTCTATAAGATGAATATTCGTCTTCTTAGTGTTCTTAGCTGCTTCGGAGTTTGGCGATCATCATGGTAAGTATTTCTTTGTTTTTGACTCCTTTGTATATTTCTACTATCGAAAGATTGAGTCACTCTCGTAGGTCCCAGATATTCTAGTTTTCTCCTTTTAAGAATAGCCACAAGATCTTTCTTTAGGTTTATACGCCTCAGCATTTCTTCATTTGTTACTCTGTCAACCCAAGATTGATCCACATTTTCAAAAACTTCGGGTATTCTTATTTCCCTTCTGTGTAGGATCCATATTTCATATCATATATGTAAGAGCACAGACCATACGTAGTATTTCACTAACCTTACTTTCAGGGCCAAATTTATTTCTCTACTAGTGAAAGTCTTTTTCATTTTGCAGAAAACTAGCCTCGCTTGCTCGACTCTACACCGTATTTCTTTGCTTGGATTTGCGGTGTTGTATATTATAGTACCCAAATATCTAATAGTGTCAACTTTTTCTACTAATGAGTTATTGTTATACCTGTGCCAAAAAAAAAAACTGAAAATTATATGATTTTATGACTTCCGGGTGCGTTCTTCTTTTTCAGTAATATGCTTATTCTTTTTGATGTATAAAAGAAAAAACACTCAAGTCGATAACGCATTAGTGCTCTAGACAGCGACAACGTCTTTTGTGAACAGTTAAGGAATTTCAGGATGGTTTTGTGCCGAGCAGATAAAGGACGTATCCTCGCTCTTCATGGTGAACATTTTTTAAATAGGCGAATCGCAGACGTTGTGGGATGCCACTTGTGAAACACCTTTCGAAGAAATTAAGCTCTACGGGCTGTACGGAGAGGCAACCTGAGAGGGGAAGACCCAAAAAAAAAACGACAACACGGCAAAATTGGATTTTGGGGCGCATGTCTCTGAAAAACCGGTTAGCAACTGCCAAGGGATTGAGAAAAGACTTGAACGAAAGATTTTCTATTAACTTAACAACGCCGGTTAAGTGAAGTGGCCCGTAGACCTGCAAAAAAGCTGCTTCTCTCTGCAGTAAGGAAGAAAAAAAGATTGGTGTGAGCCAAATAGCACCGGGAACGATTGGAAAAGGGTCATATTTTCTGCCGAATCCAAATTTAATTTGATTTTACCTAACAGAAAGTAGACAGTAGATATTTAGACGAATGTTTGCTTCCCACCGTTAAGTATTCACCACATGTTATGGTTGGGATGCATGACAAATTGTGGTCTTGACCGTATTTTACTTTTGGACGGCTCCGTAAATGCAGCGAAATACAAAGAAATCATTGCGGAGTTATGTTGCTACATATCCTAAAAAAAATCCTATATTTCAGGATTCCGCTCCCTTCCATCGTGCTCATTCCGTAAGTAAAAACAAAGTTTAACGTACAATTTAAACTCAAAACCGTTTTCTTCGTAGGCGCCTGGCGGTGGTGGGTGAAAGAAAAAAAGTTTCGTTTAGAAGGAGAAAAAACTAAATTCTCTAAACGAAATTCGGGAGGAAATTTAACCTTTTTCGAACCATGTAATCGCGAAATTAGTTACGCTAACACAGTGACAGCTAAATAACCAAAAAAATACTTAAAAACCGCGCACCATGACATCGACTTTGGACATGAGAACTGCGAACCCCAGCAGCTTCGATTACTGGACGCAGGAAATTACCAACTTTTTTACACCACTAATTACTGACGAATACAAGATTCGAGATATTCCTGAAGGATGTGGACGTCAATTATCTCGTTAATACTGTGTTCTGGATTTTTATGATGTTCACGTTGGGTTTCTGGGGTTTTTATCGTTTGTTTCACATCTTTTTTAAATCACCCAATGTTAAGTTCTACAAACGCAAGCAATTCGCACGTTCCATATGGAATATCGCCTTCTATGCAGCAGCGACAATTTCTCTGTATTACTACAACGAGTACATGATCTCACCGCAGCTGGAGAGAAACGCCAGCCGACTCTTTCCCATCTATGAATAGATAATTTTCTACGAATCACAGTCGTGTGAGAAATTTCAACCCTACTCTCTGTTCATTATCACTTTCTATCTCCACGGGGCTATGTTGGACACAAAGGAATGCGATTTCTCTGAGGCTGCATCGAAGACTTTGTACGCGTTGGCTTTGGTCGCAATCAATGGATATAGATTTGAGAACTATTTCGTTGGATTAAACATGAATTTTGGCGTTTACAATATCATCACGGAGTGTTTGTTCCTGTTGGCCCTACAGAACTCCCATCCAAATCGTTTGGTTTATCAATTTTTTCTCGGACTGCGGATTGCTTCATGGTCTCATGTATTCATCAGCTTACTCCCGTTTAAGTATCTTGTTCCAACTCTGTTTGCTAAGAATTTCAAAATTCTCCTAAACATCGTCATATGGCTATGGTATGGGCTTTCCATATGGAACTTACCCGTATTGTGGTATTTCTACCACAGTTCTCCGATTGATTGCTCTGGCGAGGGTTCGCTACTAAGTGTATTCTCCTGAAAGACTCTATTGAGCATCGTCACTTTAAGGCTCTGAAGAAAGCCTAATATGAAGTGAAATTAGCTCATGAAAAATTAACAGGTGGCGTATCAACTGCAGCTACCACGGAGAACTCCTCAGCTAAAACCTTTCAAGCTATTAAATGTATTATGACACTCAAACGGAAACTTAAACGGATTCGCGAAGGATGTGGAGAAACTACAGATGACGCAGATGATTTGACCCCCGATTCTTCCATTACAAAAACTGAGAAACTACTTGAGGCTACTTGACTTATTTATTAACTCTACTGGATTTATTATCTCTACTTTTTCCAAATAAAACTAATTACCTTGCGATATCCTAGGAAAGAAGCCTTCTTTCGTTTGCTCCCTCACTTAAGACTTTAAAAACGGAGAAGTCTAAATCTCAATGTTTTGATTCCTAACTACCACTTAGTAGATATTGTAATATGTAGTCCTAATTTATTTGTACTTCCCAGCACCATAAAAGACACAATTGTTTTTCGACAAACCTGTATGAATTCCTTGACGATTTTATTCTTTTGTGTGTTCATTTAAATTTTGTTTTATAAATTTTAGTGTGAATGTTATTATAAAGATACATACATATGTACATATATAGCTATGGATTTAAATAAAAGATAACCCAATGCAAGGCAGATATTGGCCTTGAATCCCTGAATTGGCCAGGAAAGAGCCTTGACCTTAATATATGATAATAGAGAACTTGTGGTCAATTATGAATCAGAAAGTACGCAACAATTCAAGAGCTCAGTTATAGAGGAAGTGTGGACTAAAGATATAACAACAGAGGAAATCCAAAAACTTTAAGACTCTATTCCAGGAAGGGCCCAAGCGGTCATAGAGGCTACAAAGTACTAAGATAAAATAAAAACTGGGTTCCCCGTAATAATGACTAATTAGTGTTATTCAATGTTCCTTTCATTACTTTTGATAAAAAAAGTGGAAAAAGCTATCCTAATATATATATATATTATTTTTTTCTTTTTTTTTTATTGATGTGTACCATAAACATTCCTATTTTATAACCTTTTCTGCTAGTGTCTACCTGGTCTTGCGCTTTTGTCGCATTTGTTAGAAATTTGGCCACAAATAGGTATTTAGTGTTACGAATTAAAATGCATACAAAAATTGTAGATATATTTAAATTTCAGTGAAATACAATATGTTTAAGTAAAGATGCATGGATGCGGCATTTTTTTTTTTTTGTGTACGTTTTTATTTCTTAACATTTCGATCAATTTTTTGTGTTGTACCTTATCGAACGCCTTTCCATAGTCTACAAAGTACGCAAAGACTTTTCTCTTCATTTCTAAGCTCCTTTAGATTAGCACATTAAAGGTAAAAAGTGCTTGGCGATTACCGAAAACATTTCTAAAACCAAATTGGGTGAAACTAACGTTTTCTTTAATTTGCTATAGATCAGCCTGTGGATAATTTTTAAAAAGTTCTGCGTGACTCATTAGGCTTATCGTTCTGTAGTCGGAACTTTTGTTTGGCATTAAACAAGTTGACTAACTTCGTTATATGTTCTTCCTCAATTAGTTTGAAAAGTTCGACCTGTAATCTTTTTAAGCCTGCAGCTTTCCTGTTTTAAGATTTTATAAGAGTCTTCTCGACTTCTACCCGCAAACTGCTTGGTCCTTCAGGTCCGTTGCAAGGTTTCAGTTGTCCTCTTCGTTAAAGAATAATTCTTCGATGCACTCTTTCCACCTTTGTAGTTTATCTTGTGTACTTAAGTGATCACGACCTTCGTTATCCTTCAATGTGATGAAATGTTTTTTTTTTTAGGCAAATTATTGTAGTATCTATGAAGACTCTCCAGTTCATCATATTCCCTTGTTAAATGTAGGTTTTTAGTTTCGCGTATTTTGTTTTTAAATAATCTATTCAATTCTCTGCATTTATTCGGGTTTCATTTACTTTGTCTTCTTTGTTCCATTCATTTCGTGCACGTTGTTCTGGAATAAGGATGTCTTTTTAGTTTGTTTTCCTGTTGCCCACTTGGAGTTTATGAATTTTTTACTAATTTCGTTCTACTTGAAGAAGTTTTCAATTTATCTCTGTCTTAATGTGGTTTTGTAATCCTTGTATAATAAACCGCTGGCCTTGACAACGGTCAAACGAAGATTAAGACATGCTGGATTATTTGGGCGAGCTGCTGTTCGGAAACCACTACTGGGACCACAAAATAAGTAGAAAAGGTTAGAATGGGGCAAAAGCATAAAGACTGGACGGAAGATTTCAACAGAGTTTTGTGGAGCGATAAATCCAAGTTCGAGATATTTGGCACAAAACGGAGGGTTTTCGTTCGACGCAGCGCTGAACAGAAAATGCTACCAGACCGTGTGGTTCCCACCGTTAAGCATGGAGGTGGTTCAGTTATGGTCTGGGGATGTTTCTCTTTATGTGTAGTGGGAGATCTGGCTCGAGTGATTGGAAAAATATATAAGGAGTCATATAAAACAATATTGGAAGAAAACACTGTGACCTCTGGACTAAGCTTAATTGGCGAAGGATTCGTATTTCAACAGGGCAACGACCCTAACCACACGTCAAGACTTTGACGTGTGTTTAGGGTCTCTGTTTCAGGCAGTCCCTCTGACTACCTGAAACAGATGGGAAATTAAGAAATCTTTCAAATCATGATATGGTCGCCGCAATCACCAGATTTAAACGCTCTAGAGCTGTCGTGGAAGGAACTGGGTAGAAGGGTCCGGAATCAATGCCCATCATCAGAAAATACTATTGGATTGCTGGACCACTACACCACAGGCAACAGCATTCAAAAACTGATAGCTAGAATGCCTGCCAAGAATTGTAAAAAAAAGTAATCAAAAGTAAAGGTGGCAATCGGGTTAAGTTATTTTTTCTTCTTTTTAATAAATTCCTTTATGTTAGAGCAAAATGAAAATATTTTGCTTTTTATTTTGGTTTCATATATATTCCCCATTCAGTTTCCATGATTATTATTCTACTAAAGAGTTTTGTTCGATGTTAGATTTTTGCACTGAGGGCGGACCCAAACTTTTGGCCTGCAGTGTATGACAAATTCTTGTATGACAAATCTTTATGACTTGAGCTGTTCTATAAAGAAGCCCACGAAAGTATATATCTCAGTTTAAGAGAAAACTCACAATAAACATTTTAATGTTATTTAAAACATTCACACGTATAACTTTAAAATGTTTAGCTCATTTAAATATAACTTATATTGTCATATGTATTAATCCAAAAATATTTTAAGCTATGGATGATTATTGAACGTTATCTGGGAACTGCGCAGTAGATATTTGATTTTTTTCGTTTCTAGTAAATCTAACTATAACAATGCCAACAATATCTATGAATATCTAAAACAGGTTATACTATCTTAACATAAAAGCCACGGGAGTTTGGGTGTGCTGGTACTTATTAAAATGAATGAAAATATACAAAACGTTCAATTACCAGCCTTGGTGTTTGTGCTGATTGCACAATTATACGCACAGTGAATTCCAATGCTCTACATATGTACATGACTCTCAGTTTAATTTTCTGACGAAATTGCACGTGACGCCGCATCACAGTCATACTGATTTGACGAAAATCAATGAACTCTGAGCCAATAAAGCTAGAACACATTAAATGTTTTATTAAATTTTTATCAATATTTATTGAAATTATATGTAAATGAGAAATCGTTATATAATTTCTAAGATAAAAACGAATAAAAGTCAAAACCAATTCCTAAATTAAAATAAAAAAAAAAATTAAGTCTTTGAATTGAATATTTTGTCCACTTTCTGGAAGAATCACGATATGCCATCAGATTTACATAATATTTTTGATATACTGCAAGACCCTGTCGTCTGCTAGAATCGACATATGATCAGAACCGGTTACCTCGAACAATGAGACATTTGGACGCTGATAGTCCTTCCAGTACATACACGCCTTCAGAGATCTAGCATTCACGGTACCATCACCATCTCCCTTAATCAGCGTTGGTGTCTCTCCGATAATATTGTTTTTTTTGTAGACCAACTTTTCCACCGTATCAACACCGGAACCGTAAAGGCAATGCATCTCAACATCTGGCGGAGCAAAGTTCAGCGAATACTGTATGTTGTCCTTACGCATCTCCCATCCGGTTTTGTAGTCGATATCGTTGAAAAATTGCTCCAACTGCGACATAGTGTATTTCCTCGATGGGGTCTCTACCAATACCTCAGAGCTTTTCCAAAACAATGGCGATGGTAGGAGAAACGCAGTCGATGGGGTGGAAATTTGTTGTTCACGCATCACTTTGCCACTTAATGCAAACGAATCCAAGTCATCTCCGATGGCGAACACCTTGACAGCCTTTGCGCTACCAGCCCAAGCACCAGCCAGACTTATCAGTCTGGCGACATACTTCGCCTTCCATTTCTGCGTTTGTTGCTGCAGGAATACCAGTGTCATGGGACTGCCCATGCTGTGCGTTATGAAAGTTACTGGGGTGCGGTGATTTAGCTCATAAGCATCCTCGACCAATTGCCTCAAGTTCACAAAAAAAGGTTTATTTTCATTTGGTGCCCTCCTAAAGTCATATGGTGCCCCGAAAATTGATTTCTTCCGCTCATAGCCGAGGCTGACCAGTTGATTGGCGATGTCCTTAAAGTATGCTCCAGCTTTGGCGTGTGTTGGATCTATCCATTCGACTACTTCTGGATCTCCCCAGCCGGGGATGCGTGTTTCCACACCCGGAGTATTGTGTGTTGTCCTTGTAATATTGTCGTAGTGCAGCTTCACATTGTCAATCCAACATCCAATGACCAGTGGCACGAGAAGTTCCAAATTCAACCAAATGTTGAACCACGGTGCATGTTTGTCACAGTAAACGTGTACACTGGATGTTTTATTTAGTTGCGCATCTAGTTGGCTTCCACCATCGCCTGGAACGAAAACAACTGGCGACAGGGGCCGGCGATCGGCAGTAGCTGCTCTTGGGAAGGCAGGAATTACACTTACTAGAATTATTAGCAGCTTGAATTTGTTCCTCATTGTTAAAAAAAAAGAAAAGGAAATGAGTAACTTTATGCTTCGGTAGCGCTTATGAGATAAGTACAGTGATCGCCACTAGGCAATCACCATGTATATATATAGACTTCTGTGCTAAATTGCTGATTAAAAATAAATTAAAAATCCAACAATTTGAGCCGATAAATGTGACAGAGTTTATTCTTTGTTTTGTTGCGAAAAATATTGACAGTTGTCTGACGTTTGGGCGATGGCCATCATAGATGAATTTCTAGGGTAGCTGCACAAATTATTGGCACTGATTGTTCGATGCCTGCTACACACCTGCCACTAAGTGTTAAAGCCTAAAGAGGATGTCATAGAGCCAGTTTGCACCATGCTTTTGCCGTAACCATTTCTCTTACACCTTACGGCCTGATTTGGGGCGCAGATTGAAATTTAGAGTATCAAGACGAGTTTGAAATGACTTGCCCTCTTCAATATTTTCAGAAATATAGTCACCCAATTTATTTATTTATTTTATTTATCGTTGGAGTTTACAATAACAAAAATATACAGATTCAAATATACAGGAAGTGTTGACAAGTTAGTTGAGGAATTGTACAATACAGTTTTACTATAACAATTTCACAAATTGATGTCAAGCGTTTTGAATCAGTCTATTGAGCTAGGTATTGCGTCTGTGAACACAGAGACTTTTCTGGGATACGATATTTCTTGCTGGTGAAGTCGAAACACCCCACTTATGCAGTGTACCAGCTGCCGAATACACAAGTCTGATTGCGGCAGAGTGAAGTCATGAAGAACTAGCTCCCTATGACGTCCCAGTGAGTTTTGGATGATGGTTTTTATTGTCCTCAGTTTACCAGCTGATTTTGTGAGATGCTCTTTCTACCGTCACTCTAAGGTACTTTGGGTGTGGGTTGTAATTTACAATCACCGTTGAAATTATCTCTTAGTTTATTAGATGCCAATTTAGTGTTCAAATGGAAACAGCAAATCTCAGTCTTCATCATGCTTGGACACAGGTTTGTATGTATGTATTTAACACTTCAAAGTTGTCGTTCAAAATACTTTCGGTTATTGTTATATTTTGGTGTTGGGTGGATGTAACAACGTCATCGTCATATAAAAACTTTCTTGACAAGGTTGGTGGTATGTCGTAGATATACAGGTTAAACACTTTTGGTGCCAATACCGATCCTTGCTGTATTCCGTTGTTAAATTTACTCATATGACTTCAAGCATCATTCAGGAAGACTTGGTACTTCGGGTTTGACAGCATATTGCTCACCACTTGAGTTGTTTTGCGAGTAAGATCGGTAAACGCCATTGGTGTCTTGACAATTTTTTCAAACCCTGCTTCGATGTGTGTCGTTTAGGCCAGCTTGATTAATGTGCTCGTTTATGGTTGGACTGATTCTATTAAAAATAACTCGTACTAGTAGCTTGTAACATGAACTCAGAACCGCAAAGTAAAAATTGTAGAACAATGAATAAACAACCTAAACAGTCGACCCAAAAATCATTCGTACTTTTGCCTGTCTCTAAGATTTTACTCTCTCAATTTGCGAAAGAAACTGGTGGAATACACCACCAAAGTGTTTTGGGATGCAAAATATTGTAGCATAATAATAACTACGCTCCCTAAAAGGAGCGAAGTGTCTTTTCATTCTGACAGAATTTTGGTCCGAACTGTCCTTTCATTCGAGGTTCGTGTCTGCGATGAAGACTCCACAACTCATGTCAACGAAAGAGACGGATAATATCACGGATAAGAGGGAATTATAACTGCAAGAATTATTACATCAGAATTTCTTTTGTTCCAGTGGTCGAAGAATTTGCTAGAAGTTTCTGGCTATCAGAAACTTCTGCTATATAAGGACAGATGGCGATTGAGAAGGTGCAGTAGTTTTTAAATTCCGAAGTGTCTTTTCATTCTGACAGAATTTTGGTCCGAACTGTCCTTTCATTCGAAGACTCCACAGCTCATGTCAACGAAAGAGACGGATAATATCACGGATAAGAGGGAATTATAACTGCAAGAATTATTACATCAGAATTTCTCTTGTTCCAGTGGTCGAAGAATTTGCTAGAAGTTTCTGGCTATCAGAAACTTCTGCTATATAAGGACAGGTGGCGATTGAGAAGGTGCAGTAGTTTTTAAACTGTGGCGAAGAGATTAGAAAAGTGATAATGGGCGAAGTTGTAATTTTGTGATAAATTGAAAGTTGAGATTTAACAAGAAGAAGTAATTAGTTTGGATTTGTGAATTAAGTAATTGAAAGGAGATAAAGTGATTTGAGAGGACAGAGACCTTGTAAGAAAAGAATTGCGAAGAATAGTATAGTGTGAACTTGAATTGTTCTATAGACTAGAAAATAAAGAAATAAATTTCACAGAATATTGTTTTATCTACACGAGCCGTAGCTTGCATATTACAATATGATAATTTGCTTTGGAATAAGATTTTTACGTTTTTAGTTAATTGTCTGAAGTAATTTGTTCGAAACATTTGTTCTGACTTGTAGGTAATTGGTAACTGTCTATTAGCAATTGTAGAAGTTGGCTCCTGCAAGTGTTTGCCGTTACAACAAAACTTACTTCTGCAGGTTTTTTCAGAGAAAAACCTATAAAAACATATAATAGGGACTTCCGAACTTTGACAGTTGATAGCGGCCATATTGTTGAAGCAATATCTGTCAAATTGGCTGCCATTTATTCAGTCTGTTTTGCCAAATCACTATGGACGCATATTGCGTTCAACAACACGTGTAAATAATAAAATTGTTTTATCAAAATGGGTGTTCTGTTCGGGCAACGTTCCGCGCGCTTCGCCCATTTTACGGTCGCCATAATCGTCCTTCTGAGAGGACTATTCGCAGTGTGGTGGATAAATTTGAGTCTACTGGTTCAGTAAACGATCAACCAACACCCGTACGTAGACGAAACGCAAGATCTACCGAAAACATCGCCGCTGTCCGTGAGAGTGTGTAGCAGAATTCGAGGCAGTCGATTTCGCGTCGCTCACAAGAACTCGGCATTTCGCAGACCACAACTTGGCGTCGTGACTTGGGCCTGCACCCGTACAAAATTTAACTGACCCAGGAGCTGAAGGTAAACGACCATAGACAACGACGTGCGTTCGCTGCATGGACTCTGGAGCAGTTGGAAACTGACCCTAATTTTCATCGAAAAATCATCTTCAGCGATGAGGCCCATTTCTGGATGAATGGGTACGTCAACAAACAAAATTGTCAAATTTGGGACGATACCAATCCACATGAGATCCAAGAGCGTCCAATGCATCCCGAAAAAGTCACTGTTTGGTGTGGATTTTGGGCTGACGGCGTTATCGGTCTATATTTCCTTGAGAACGACGTTGGTCAGGCCATCACCGTTAACGGCGAGCGCTATAGGTCGATGATTACCAACTTCTTTTGACCTGAATTGGATCATATGGACACCAACGACATGTGGTTTCAACAGGACGGCGCTACGTGCCACACAGCTCACGCCACATTCTAAATTCTGCACGAGCGATTCGAGGGCATGGTCATCTCACGTAAAGGTGATGTGAACTGGCCACCGAGATCGTGTGATTTGACCCCGTTAGATTTTTTCTTGTGGGGTTTTCTGAAGTCGCAGGTCTATGCGAATAAGCCACAAACCACAGCATCCCTCAAAGCCATTATAACCCATGCAATCGTTCAAATTCAGCCTGATTTATGAGCCAGAGTCATGGAAAATTGGATATTTTGGATGCGCGCCACCCAGAGAAGCCGCGGCGGACATTTGAACGATGTTATATTCCATACATAATGGCATCGATAGGCCTTTCAAACGAATAAAAAATTTCGATGAAATCTCACACACACTTTGTTTTATTTAAATTTAAATATAGAAAGCGCTTAATGAAAGACCCTTTATAAAGGTTCTTACCTTCAATCTCGAAATTTCTATGAAAGTTGATAGCTGAGATTACTCTAGAACGGCGACGCGTAAAAATAACCTAACGAAATTAGTACCAAACTTAGCGCTTCCTAAAATTAGATGCTTCACGACATTGAAAACATAAATCAATTGGAGCGAGCAACTGCCCTGCTTTCTGAAGTGTACAACACTACAGCGAGTGAAGCAAGTCACGTCCGCAATTCAAACTCATTGCTTCCACCAATTAATCAATCAGGCATATTAAGACTAAATCCCAATGTTGCGTTACGGTGTTCCGACCTCAGCAGCTTTTTAGTAACTTTATCATAACTTTGTTAATTTTTTCTACAGAACGCATAAGCTGATTTTTTGCATATCCATATGTCGCAACATTTCAGAAAATATAAACTTACGAGTATATCATAGTAAAGATTTATTTTGTACTTTTCATGATTTTTTTTTAACAATTTAAATGGACATTTTTTTTCCATCACTCGGTTTTGCTCCGAATGAATGCTTGTTTCTACTTCAACTGTCAGAGCGCGAACGGCGTATCGCGTCATTGGAATTTGGCATTTAAGCAAAATACTAGGAAAGACAAAAATATTTATTTAAAAAAAATTATTAAAAACATTTTTTGTTAACTATTCCAATACGTTGTATGCCAAGGCTTGTAGGGATATATGTCGTAGATTTGAACAAAATTGTCTGGATTGCATCCAGGAAATAGCCAATTTTCGAATAAAGTCATGTTATATTGCACCAACTGATAGAGCACGTCTAACGTTACTCAAATATGAAATTTGAATAAAATCGTAAGAGTTTGTCGTAAACTACCGTTAATTTAGGGATAAAAATTTCGATTTGCCTTCGAATTGGTGACCTTACAGTTTGAGTTTTTTCTATTGTATTAATGTCAAGTTTAATGAAAATCTCAGTTTGACAATTTACAAGAAACCAATACTTGCCCTATATACATACATATATACCTGGTCAAGTCATAAATACTGGTATATGCGTTTTTGGTGATAAAATAAAAACGAACGGGTATTATTTGATTTTTTTTTTCTGTAAAACTTTTATTATTTATGAAACAATAGAGTAGAGCTTTCATCTTTCAGTCTTTTATATGCGTTGAGTCCCAAATCTTGTTTAATAATGCGGGACATGAATATCTGAAATATTTTAATTTCTTGTTACAAGATTTTCTGCTTTCGCAGAGGTTTCCGACTAATCCTGGCTTTAACAGCTTTAATCGCTTTTGGAGTTGTGACAGTTGAGGGGTGTGCGGATCTTTGATGGTTAGTTACTACACCACTGCCCTCAAACAATTTAACAGTTCGATACAAAAAATTCCAGGTTATTTCTATTACACTTGTGAAGGCCAATCGCCCCACTCCATATTTACAAACGACTTCTGTGCAATTCTTTTTGCTCTTTATAAATGTCATTCAATGAATACATGTCAATATAGAATGGATGTGTTCAATACTAATTTCGCGATGAGTGCGTTATACGTGTACCAGTATTTATGACATGACTAGGTACAAAGGCGCAAGTAAAAATATGCAATTTGAAGTCAAACTTTAAAATTTTAAAATTGTAACGTATAGCCGAGAAATAGCCAATTTAAAGACAAGGGCAGTACGCCATCTGATAAAATATATATGCTCAACATAACTCAAATATTAAACTTGAATAAAATCGTTACAGCCGTTTTTGAAAAAAAAGACAGTACAAACAGTAGTTAAAAACGAACTTTTAACTTAGTCAAAAAATACAAACCTTTTTAAATGCTTAAATTATAACAAATGCAATTTTTATTTTAAAGACGTTATATTTCAATCACAGCACAGAATACAAAGAATATTATGTTTTATTTGTTTGTTTTTGTTTATCGATTATACTCGTACATATGTAATTTCCCAAACTTATTTAATGTTGTTTTTTATTGTTATTCCTTTCATGTTTAAATATGTGTATGTATGTATTGTATAATTCAATATAATATAGAGTTTTCATTCACATTATATATATATATATATGTATATATGCGAATCAGTGGAATAGATAGAGAAATAAGGACTCTAAAAGGAGACTCTATTATGAGATCTACTACGCGAGAGAACAGCTACAAATCATTTTACAATTTCTTTGTTATTTGTAGGTAAACACGTAGCAACTAATATTGAAACTACATTTAATTAAGCATTATACACATGATATAACTACAATGTCTGTGATTTTTTAGTAAAATAACTGATTTCAAGGAACAACAATATGACTCGGTTGTGTAAACAAAATTAGACTTAAAACGAAAACTGGGACAGATTGCCGCCATAAAATATAAATAAAATATACACTTACGTTAATTTTGTAAAACACAATAAAATAGCTCATAAATAATCTCAGAAATTTGTAAATTAAAAAAAAAAACAGTAAAATAAGCAGACCACCGGTCATTTGGTCGACATAGATTCATCATCAGCCTTTGTGGAGGAGGTTTTTACATAGTTTGTTTGATTTTTTTTTCTCAAGTTTTTCTGCAAAACGTAAGCAAATTGTAAAACAAAAAGTTATCACACTTTTGGTGGACAATTCGTAGTTCTGCAGGTACACAGGGTTTTTTTTTTAGTAAAGGTAGTTGCTAGCGGGAAAAACTGCGCGAGCAGGTAAATAACCAGGATCATGTTGATTTCTGTAACGACGAGCTAGGAAAACAGCCAGAACCTGGAAGAGATGCAAAGATAAACCATTGAAATCTATTTTTCTACTAAGTATACGAAATACAATGTAAGGAAGCATTAATAAAAATAAAACGAAAGCTGAATCAAAGATTTGTAGACCGTGCGTTGTTTAAAAGGTTGCACGAGGGAAAATAATATACACAAATTTAAAAAGTTCAAACCGTCAGAAATATATAATAGTCCATCCAGCAGTCATAACCTCTGGTGCAAGTTAGCATGAGAATTTGAAACATCATCTTAAATCTGCAGTCTGTACCGCATGTTAAAGGGCTGCTTTTTGTACTTTAGGTACATATCTTCCTCACGATGCGACTTAGTTGAATGCTGGCGTCATATTTTTGACATTTCTTGAAGTTGAAGGGCTGCTTTTTGTACTTTAGGAGTATATATCCTCATGATGTGACTTAGTCGAACGCTGGCGCCAGACACCCTATTTTTGACATTTCCTTCATGTGCTTCATCATCCCATAAGTTCTAGTAGGTTATCTTTTGTTTATTTCATTATCCTTTTCTTACAACAACACGAATTGCTTCGAAAATCTAGGCCCAAAGCGCTCTAGAACTTTTAGCTTCGATGGCTAACTTTTTTAACTTGATTCATAGTGGATTAGTCTCTACTTGTGTTTCAATTTTATTAGTTATGGTTGCAAATGTTATGTTAAATCGAATACACATTTCCATTCGATGCGAATTTTTGTTGCTGAGTTATATAACCCATCTGTGGACATCAGCCATTGAGCATCACGGCAAATCAAGAGCTGTTGCCCTAGACATCTCAAAAGTATTCGATGGAGTTTGGCATAAAGTCCTTTTAGGTAAATTAGTTTCCTACGGACCACCAGAACAGTTCTGTAGCTGGGTGGAACATTTTCAGGACAGATCAATACAAGTTGTGGTCGATGGTGTGTTTACTGAGACCTTCGCTGTAAATGCTGAAGTGCCGCAGGGATTTATACTTTCACTAATTCTGTTTCTACTCCATATCAACGACCTACTAGAGTTAACAAACAACAAGATCTTTAGTTTTGGCGGCAGCACTTAAATATCATGCCGGCAAAAGTAATTACATCACATCGTCAAAAATGTGACCAAATCAACTCATTAAACGAAGACCTGCTGAAAATCTTGCAGTGGGGAAAAGCTAACTTACGAGTAGTAGACTTCAATGTAAGTAAAACCCAATTCACCACCTTTTTGAAAAGAGAACATGTCTACTGTACCAGAGCAAACTATTCAACCCAAGAAAACAATGGGTCTTCTTGGCGTTATAGTTTACTCTAGTGTAACATGGTACCGCCACATATTCAACATCGCAAAATCAACGTCCATGAAGTTGAGCTATCTGTTTAGAGCAAAGAGATACTTTACACACGTATAGAGCTCGGGCCCTAAACATTCTCTTCAACTCTTAGAAAGCATACAGAGACGAGCTTTTCGTTTACTTAACGACCTCGCAGTAACATGCACGTCAGATGTTCTGAAGACCTCAATGTAATGATACGAGTACCTAAAAATGCGAAATTTAAGCTTTCTATATGTCCGTCCACCAATGGGCCGAACATCTATATATCAAAATTGGCGCTATACGACAAGTAAACTTTTCAATTCACTACCAAGAGATGTATTTCCAGAAGTTTTTAATCTCCAGCTATTCAAGAGCAGAACCTACAGGCATCTTGGAGCGCTATCCCAGCATTTGTAGGTTCGACTTTCCTGAGAGAAGATTATAATAGTAAATTTATTTTTTCTTTCATTCTGTTTCTTTCATTCCGATTATTTCATTCGACAGTTTGTTGAATGAGCTGAGTAAGTACGCAATTGTATGCGAATATCCCGAAAAGGATATTTTTTTGGAACGCGTACAGTTTTTTTTTTATATACAGGGTACGGAGGCTATTTGAGGACATGTCTTTGTGTAGACATTTCCCGAGTATAATGTCAGATGAATGCCTAACACAATAAATGAAATGCAGTGATTGTTGCCATATGTGCAAACCTCAGTGATTTCGAAAGATCGTCATTTTGAAAGTCGCCCGATCGTTCATTCACAAGATTCGCGTCTAGTTGGAAGCTTCTGGAGGCGATGTTTCGCGTAAAAAGCATTCAACACGTTTGGATAGCAAGACAAGTCCGCAACTTGTTCAACAAGTGCAAACAGGACCCTGGAACATCGATGAGGTTAATTACAAGGGACCTTCAAGTGTCAGAGCAACTAATTCGCGATGTGGTTCATAATAACCTCCGATGTAAGTCTTACACCATGAGAAGTGGCCAGTTTACGGCGGAGGAAACGAAAAATCAGTGGCTCCTTAAGAAGTTGAAGCATCCGGGAGATCAAGGACTTTTTTTATTTTTTTTTTTCCAATGAACACAATTTCTACCAGGACAACAGAAGGTGAATAGAATGAACGACAGATGGCTGTATGCAGAGCCTTTAGATGTCCCCCGTGTGATGTACTGCAAGTTGCTCGGAGTAGTGAGCAACGCTACAAAGCCCAAACAGCAGCATGTACGGATGAAGAAGGAAATTTAGTAGTAGTCACTTCTGCAAACAGTTAAACGGCTGTGACGATCAAAACTCCGTTGTCAAGAATAATTCTCCATTCAACCCGGAGGATGGCGATCAACAATTCCGTCCACCAGGCCAAAGTGAAGTAAAGATAACAATATCTAAGCTTAAATCCAACAAGGCCGCTGGAGCCGATGGTCTAACTGCCGAGCTATTTAAAGCAGCTGCAGATGACGCACTATACATACATGAACTCATCTCTAAGATGTGGTCGTATAGCGTCTATAGAGACGAGCTATACAGAGCCTTGTCTAGTTTTGACATCCCTGCCAAACTCGTTCGTCTGTGCAGGGTGACAACGCATAATGTGCGCTACTCCATCAAGGTCGGTAACAATATCAAACAATATCACCTAGGCTTTGGATATCAGAAAAGGACCACGACAAGGTGACCCGCTGTTATGTCATTTATTTAACACCATACTTGGAAAGAATTGTACAAAATTCTCAAGCTACGATCTTTCAAAAGTCTGTACAAATACTCGCGTAAGCTGACGACATTGACATAACGTCCGATTCACAATGCAGCGTGATAGCGAGACGAGTCTAGCGCGAGTTGTCAAAAAAGGTTTCGATCTATGGAAATATATGAAACAATACACGCGAGACTCGTTCTATCGCAACGCATTTTTTTTTTTTTTTCAGAAAATTGAAAAACTCTCGCGACGAGATTGCCTGTCAGCAGGCTGATGGGACTTTGTTATGTAGCCAGAAAGAGAAAGATGGTGTGTTGCCGTTGTTGCTTTTTCACTTTAACACATAGATAATACAGGCTTGCTGTCAAAAGTATCGCCTTCATTGTGAACTGGGAAACGATTTTATGAGGACGAGGATTTCTCGCCTCGCTCTCACGCTGCATTATGAATCGGGCATAAATGGAAAAACGCAGCGGGATGTCAGTGGTTCTGTTGGGTGTATTGAAACACAAGCGGCGAAAATGGGTTAATAAGGGCAAAACAAAACATGCTGTCACCAAAAAAGGGCAATCAATATTGACGTCTTGGACAGAACGTCACAATAGGCTGCTACAATTTTGAGGTAGTGAAAGACTTTGTCTACCTAACTTCGCTGTAAAGCATCATGGTTACTCCATAGAACATTTTACAGCCATTTTTGTCACAATTTGCAACAAAACAAATATTTTCGTGAAGAACACAGCATTGAAGAAATAGCGACGGTTTTGAAGCTACGTAGAAAGCACCTAAAGCTAAATCTTATACACCATAAGAATGATTTTCCAGTACTCTGCAGTATGTGAAATTTGGCAGAAAGAGAGGACAATTTTAATTTTGTTGACAAGTGTCCAATATTGCGAGAAATGAGATCTATTTTCGAAAGCGACTTCTTATCGGAGAATTAAGTCCTATAGATTCTAAATGAAATAAACGTTCCAGTACAAACAAGATACTGCAAAACTGCTCTACAGAATAGAGAAAGCATTTTAAATGAAAACTTCTGAAAAAGAAAAGGAGATCGAATTTACTCTGCTATTAATCTTTTAAATACCGTAATTATATTTTATTTATGTATATGTTTTTGTCAACCAGGCAGACGGCAATGCGTGCGTTCGACAAAGCAACCAATCAGAATACTTAAATCAGTAGCAGAATTGACCACGTGTGCTGCTACGGAAAATTTTAGTAGTAACGCCATATCACCATGATGCCGAATGCCCGCAATGCCATTTCAAATGATTTTTTTTTTCTTAAATTGTGAATAAATTGTAGGTATTCCCTACATGTATATATGTCATAAATACTGATACGCATTTAAACGCACTCATCGTGAAACTAGTTTTAAACACATCCATTATATATTGACAGCTATTCAACGAGTGACATTCATACTAAGTTAAGTGGAATATGGAAAAAAGCGGACGCACTCGCACTGTCAGAACTCCACAGGCGATCGAAGCTGTGAAATCCAAGATTAATCGAAATCGAGAAAAGAAGATATCGCAGAAATTCATGCCTCACATCATCAAACAAGATTTGGGACTCAATGCATATAAAACACGCATCGGCCACTTACTCACAGCCCAATTAAAGCAAAAACGGAATACAAGTTCGAAAGCTCTACGCCGACGGTGTATGCAAAATGGTCAGGAAATTTATCCGTGCAGAGAAGAATTTTCCAATGGACGAGGTGCGTGCTGCGAGCGATGAGTGGTCAGAGCGACTCAAGGTCTGCATTAATAAATAATTAATTAAAGTTTTACAAAAAATCGAAAAATACTTGTTCGTTTTTATTTTATCGCCAAAAATGCGTATACCAGTATTTATTACTTGACTAGGAATATTAGGTATAATTATATTTTGAGGTCTTCGTTTTTTAGTAATAAATGTGTATAATAGTATTTTTGTCCCTACTAGGTATATTCATTTTGTGCCTACTAGATATGAATGAATGAAGTCATGCGATAGTGGAAATTATTCAATCACTAGCTATCGATAGCGATGGTCACGGTGTAGTGTATAGTGTGGTTGCTTGTGATCCGAGCTGTTTGTGTCCAACACTAGTGACACGACTATGTAATACATTCATAAGGGTGAATACATATATATTTGCCCATTGAAGGCCAACAAATCTTTGATTCATGCTTAAAAAGTACAAATAATGTAGCAACACAAAATCATACAAAAAACGAAAAACACCAAAGCAATAAACATAAACAAAAAGCAATAAATACATCATGAAATCCCAAACAAACAGCTCACCTATAGAAACATGTTCCCTAGTTATTTATGCCTAGATCTTTAATTTGGAAATTATAGTCCACAGGAAAAAAAAAATATAGATTCTTTATCGTCCTTAAAATTATGTTGATAGCTTAAGATTATATAGTTCACAAGCACAAAACCAAATAAATACGAATGATTGTGTCTTCTAAATAATACTTTCGGTTAAATATTTATGCGTACGCACAATGAGGTGCGTCGATTTTCAATCAAAATAGGTTTTCTCAAACATTCACACGCAAACACACACACACGGTTAGGCTCTGCCTCAAGTTTTAACATTTCTTTTTGTTTAATTTTTTTTTTTTTTTGTTGAATCGTGTTAACTTATAGCGATGTTAATAACTGAGGAGGAGATGGAGAATAAGAATGAGAATCTCTATTTTAAAGGAATGCACTTGGCAATCCGCGTGGATCCTTTTGATTTCTATAACGAACTGTTAGCCAAACACCAACAAACTGTTAAGTAAAATTAGTAAATGGACTTTTGTGATTAGTATTGAGTTTAAAAAGTTTAACAGTCAAGAGTTTACTTACCTCAGTGAAACTAAAGAAAATACCAACACCGCCGCATAACTTGAAAGCATAATCGATTTTATCTTCAAGCATTGGTAAGCATGGTGGACACTGACAGCTCTGGTCGAATGAACCGATGCAGCATTGTTTGTTTATGATATCACATGAGGTATCATCTGTTGAAATTGTCGTTGAATTGAAACCGCAACAGAAGAAAGTGTCCTGGACTTCTTTGCGAATAGAGTTTGGTACACGATTCCATCCTTGTTCGGCGAACTCTTGTTGCTGAGCTGAATTAACTGCAAGGCATGAACTGGCAATGGAGAATTGAATGAGGAACAAAAGGAACAAAATGATCATGTACTATTGTGCGACGAGTTAAGGAATATAATTGTTCGATGAAGATTTTAAACGAAGTAAAAGTCATTCACTTAATAATAATGCCCTATAATAAAATATGCATACCTAACACAACATTTTAAGATAGATCGGTTCACAAAAACAAAATTTGGGTAGAAGTATAGTTAACGACCTCAGCAAGCGACTTGGGTGTGGGTTTGTTGTCAGAAACACACTGAAAAAGGCCGTGAGGGTCACATAGTTCCAGATGTCAATCCAATCTGATTTATTGAAAGACGACATGACGGTAAAACAGGTTTGCTCTTTGTGTCTTTAGGGAGACGGAGAGCTATGAGCCTCTACAGGCATGAGCTTATTGCAAAGCAAACATTGTTCGCAACGGTCGTATTGGACCGAGGTCTAATCTGTTTGGCACTCATATATATTTCCTTGAAGTGTGAGGACTCCTCTACGTGTTCATAGACTTCGTTCTAAAAGCAAATACATACGTATGTCTTAAGATACAAATTTGACTTTAGAATTCACTCCGAGGAGAAATATATCCAGAAGCTTTTAATCTCCAGCTATTCAAGAGCAGAATCAAAAACCATCTAAAAGAGGCATCCTGCGGCGATGTCTTAGCCTTATAGATTTGCCTATCCTGAAAAAAGATTATAAAAAAATTAGCAGTATGCCATCTGTTTTAAGCAACAAGTTTTGAGGTTAACTTAGGTAAGGTGGATGCTTTCTGAAGCAGCAGTTATACTACAAAATTCACGAAACCTAATGTACGAGTATGTATGTTGCAGTCTAATTTGAGGTGCTTAGAACCATTTCGAGGGATAATTTTGCGTATTTAGAAGTTCGTATTTGACAACCTTCTGAATTGCCACGACTTTTGCTTGAAAAAACCTGCAACGATTCGGCAGCCGATATGAGTATTGGATATCAGGTGAAAAAACACCCGCAAAGGGATCCACCTCAGATTTGGAATCGTTAGACTAATTAAACTTTGTGACTTCCGCAAGAACCGGGAACCCATAGTTTATTAATAAAATTGGATTGAATTGAATGGATACTGGTTAAATATTTGTTGTTAAAGTCAAGAGCGACATAGTCCGTCTTCCCCGGTAACGTGCAGCTTTGAAATAGGTGTCATTATAACCCGGCTTTCCAAAGGACTAGTTTTTTTAATTCAAAGTGCACATTTTGAAGTCATATATTTATCGTAGATGTCTAACGTTAGGAAATGCAGGAGTGTATCGAGTGTACTTCATGAAAGCGAACAGGTGACGTGCATATTCCATCAAATCAGATTCATTTATGTTTACGCACCGACAGATGAGACAGACGAAAGTACTAAGCCGTAGAAGAAAATTTAGGCTTTATAGATTGAACAGACTAAAAGATAAGGCACAACAACTATACTGGCTAGGGTACATCGAGTGAATGGACAACAAATTGCATGTAATGTACCCGGGATCAACGATTGTGGAAGGCTGCGGGTTGGGATCCCAATAATCAAATCAAACCTAACTTTTAATTTCGCTAAAAAGCGGATAGTTCTCATATAACTTGTTTGTTTGTAGATTGAAGAGCGTAATATGCATTAGTAGAGATTGGTAAATACAGACCGAAAAAGTGAATGAATTGGTTACGATTGGTTCTAGAATTAAATGGAGGAATGCCCCTTACGCCCTATTAGTGAATCATTATTCGATCAACTAATTGAATTTTTTTTATAATTTTTTTTGCAGATTGTCTTGATGCAAAACTGATGGAACTTTTGACGTCTTCCTGGTCCCGGGATTTGAAATAGTAGGTGAATAAAATGTAAATGTATAAATGTATAAATGTATAAATTCTCTTTCAAGTTCTTAAATAATTCAAAACGTTTCATTTATTTGTAAGTAAGAAGAGTGTTTGTATTTTCATTCAAGATATTGAATTGATGTTACTTTTTAAGTTTTGCACAGTGGGGAAAAAACAAATCTTGCGATGCGAAAATTCGAAAACCTTACAGTCGGCCATTATGAAGATGGAAAGTCATATATGGCGAAATAGCAAAAATAGTCCCAATATTTTAATTAAATTGGAACAGCTGAAAAGGTCCCTCGCAAATCTAGACCAAGGTCAACATCTGCTGGAGAAGATACTTTGATTGTGCGTCGAAGTAAAAATCCTCACTCAATAGCAAGATAAATTCGTGCAACAGTTTTCTCGAAACAGAGAGCGGACCAGATGATGACACAGTAAAACGTAGGTCGCACAGGAATCTTTGGGTGTAGGTCGCACAGGAATCTTTAGGCACCGGAAAAAGCACTTGCAATTTGACTTTATTATTCTTATAATATTGTAATATGCGAGCTACGGCTCGAGTAGATAAAACGTTATTCTGTGAGATTATTTCTTTATTTTCTAGTCTATAGAACAATTCAAGTTCACACTATACTGTTCTTCGCAAATTCTTTCCTTACAAGGTCTCTTTCTTCTCAATTCACTTTATCTCATTTCAATTATTTAATTCACAAATCCAAACTAACTACTTCTTCTTGTCGACTTCGAAGCTTATGGCGACTGTTTTTTGGGACATCGAATGTGTTTTGCTGATTGATTACCTGATAAAGGGGACTGCGATGAATGGTCAATACTACGTAAATTTATTGACTCAGGTACTTGAAGCAGTCGTACGGACGCAGGATAACGCGCCTGTTCGCACGTCGCGGGTTTCGAGACATGCCATAAAAGACACAGGTTTTTCAACGATAGACCACACACCCTACAGCCCCGAGCGACTTTCCTTTTTCCAATTTGAAAAAGGAGTTACGAGATTTGCAGATGCGAACGAGATCAAGGCGGCCGTAGAAAGAAAGTCATTTTAAGGGCATAGAAAAAGATTATTTTTTCGGTGGTATTAAGGCACTGTATGCTCGATGTGAGAAATGCATTTCACTCGAGCGAGATTGTATTGAGAAATACAGTTTTTTAATCAGGTCTCTTCTTTCTCTTAATGCCTTAGGCCGCGAACTTATCAGCCGCCCCTCGTATAGCAGGAATTAGCGGCATTTCAATTTGAGGGCAGCTTTTTTCTTTCCTCTATAGGTATATTGCTGTAGATAAAATACGCTCTACATATTCCGTCGCTCCCAGCTCAGACAAAGTATATTCGACGATCGATTGTCAGAGCGAATTTCGGATTTTGCATGGTACATTTTTTTTAATAAATGTTATTTACAGGTTGGGCTTGATTGCTCGTTAAAATGCAGGGTACTTCTGTACACTCCGGGACAAAATGATAAGACACTCACACAAATTTTTAAGAAAAAAAAGTGGGCGTAACATTTGCAAACTTAATTTCAATCATTAAGTAGGATGTATCATATTTAGACCGCACTGCCATAAAATAATTTGTGCAAAAAACCCTTAATTTTCTTGTTTTGGGGGAAAAACTGAAAACTGTAAGAATGTATTTAAGTTCACAAAAACAATGATGTTTTATCATCATGGTGTTAAATTTGATTATCTGGAAAATTGTTAAACTTAGCTGAAGTACAAACAATTTTTAAACTTAGAAGTGAAGACCGTATTGCAAAAATATCAAAGTCAGTGCAGAGAAGTCGAACAGTAGTTACTAATTTAATAAACGATCTCGAAAATTATGGCAAAAGAAAGCCTCCTGGAAGATCACCGGCATTAACTCCAAGAGAAAAACGTGAGATTTTCCGAGAAACTTTAATTTTTTCTTTAACGGCTCGTTAAATCGCAGCTAAAGCGGGAGTTAAAACCAACAAATGTGAGGAGAGTTTTACAACAATGCGAACATCTCAAAAGTGTCGAAAACTGCTTCGGGAGGCACCTTTAACAGAAGCTAACAAAACGTGCCGTTTAGAGTTTGCTCGCAGCCATTGCCATTGGAAGAAAAACTGTAGAAGTCATATTAACAGATGAAAAAAAGTTCAATTTAGATAGATCTGATGGCTGAGATTATTATTTTCACGATCTAAGTGGGAGGAGGGTCTGCAATTGTATAGGCTGGAATTGTCTACAACGGAAGTACCGAAATAAAATTTGTCAGTTTGACAGAAATAACAGCACCAGATATGTAGATTGAACTTATTAACGAACAAATTGAGAGAATTACTTCAATTATTGCCGATGAAATCTTAATTTTTCAGGATAATGCGGCAATCCATACTTAGCGCCAAGTCAAGAAGTACTTTAACTAAAAAAAACATTGGCCAGCCTTGAATATAATTGAGAACATTTGGTGAGAGCAATTTATACAAGTAGAACGCAGTGTAATAATATTGCGGAATGGATTGGACAAGATGGATCAAAAATATGTTAAAAAATTGTTTAAAAGTATGCCTAAGCAAATGTTACAAGTAGTGGAAAATATAAGAGCTAGCACAAATTACTAATAAAATAAATTATTGAAATTTTCATGTTGTTACTTAATTTTAAAATCCACCCGTCCTATATTTTTGTCCCACCCATTCTTCGGCTTTTCCCCAAAACAAGAAAATTAAGGGTTTCTCCAGAAATTATTTTATTTCAGTGCGGTCTAAATACACCTGTTGCCTAACGATTTAAACAGATTTGGCAAATGATACGTAGACTTCTTTTTTCTTAAGAACTTGTGGGGGTGTCTTATCATTTTGTTCCAGAGTGTAAAATACAGGGCATATTACGGTGGTCCGTCGTGGCGTAGTGGTTAGTGTGTCGGATCACTACACAAGAGGTTCCAAGTTCGAATCCCAGAAAACACAAAAAAAAAGTTTTTTTCACGATCCCGCCTCTCGCGAACGTCTGACAAACATCCGAGAGTATTGTTGTCACGAGAAAGCTTCTCAAAACAAATTGCCGTTCGGATACGGCTCTAAACTGTAGGTCCCTTCCATTCGTGTGAAATATATAACTCACACAACACGAGCGGTTGCGAGAAGCTGGCACTTAAAGAGCTGTTGCGCCAAATATTTATTTATTTTTATTACGGTGGTCCGAAAAATTTGGCCAGCAGTGTTATTACCTACATTATTAAATAGAGTTGGTTAATGACAATAAAAAAAAACTTTTGCCAATGACCATCACAAGACTTTATTTCTTTTTTTGAATTTATGTACATACATGCGTACTTATTCATGGAGAACTAGGCGTAGGAATGTGAATGCATTTGATCTTGCCACAATTGGATGCCAACTAAAGGTCATCGGTGACTTCAGGGTCATAAAGATTATCGTTTACATTGAGGTGAAGACGAAGAACTATTTTCTAGCTTTTGTTGTGAAATGAAATAAGAAACTTTTCCGAAAATAAGTCTTCTACATTCACATTGAAAGAAATATTCTCCAAGTTAACTTTAAATCGCAAAACGAAAACACAAGGCGCAAATAGAAAAAAAAGAACAATGCGTAAACCAATACGTTAGCTTGGACTAAATGTAATAGCTTTGGTACATTCGACTCTATGACTCACATTAACATTATTTGGCAGTTAACGATTGCCGACTAAATTTTCAAACATATAACTGTCGCGAAACCGAAATGTCTCCTACATCGCAATCAGTCAGAGGGGCATCCAATTAATATAGCCGTTCATGAGTAATATCTAGCAATTAAGCTTCTTAATCAAATCTAATTAGTTTGAAGAGCAACAAGCACGTCCCTCTGATATTGTCGACGAATACCATATCGAGCTACATATGTAATAAAATCGTTTTTATTGTTCTTCTAATCATCAGAGATATGCTTTACAGAAAACTTGTTCTCTCTCTATAAAACAAAGTACGTTGCCAATTAACTGAATACCAGATAAATATGGATTGGAAAAGCACCAACTAAACCAATTTGTTTACCATAAACAAATCTAAAAATAGGCCCCCTAAAATTCTTCTTCCAAAAGAACCTGTTTACTCAAATTATTCTATTTAAATCGTTTTTTCTGTGGTACACCAGAATAATGCTTAAGTAACCACGAGATTGCTTGTGACGCAAACCCACACAACTGATAAGAGTTCCTCACATCTGTGAAGATAGTGCACCATAAAAAAAATCTCTCTACTCAGCATGTGATCTGATCTCCGCACTACTTAAACCAATTTCTAGAAATTTCATTATTTTTGTTTTGAAAAGGATACAAAGAACAGCATAACTTGATGATGTTTCACCGCACCCGCTAGTCCCAGCATGGATATCATTATCAGGATGATCCCACATGCCAGTATACCACCGACTATAGGCAGATTCGTTACTATAGAAGCAGCACGTCCATATACACCGACTCCAATAAGCAGGAAGCCTACTAGCTGCAAAATTATTAAATTAACATAAAATACTCATTATAAAGAGGGTTCCAGTGCTTTTGCGAGGGAAATGTTCATATACCCACGGAAAAACAAAAGGAAAAATCAATAAAGGTACAGAAACCCCTTTCGAATCGCCTCTTACCACATAAAGGATATTGAGCGCAATCAGAGCGTTTTTCGAGCACGTAAATCCTCCGCACATGTTGGATATTTTATTGTCTAAAGTAAACTAGAATAAAACTCGCACACAGATTTCACTTTACTTAAATTTTTTTAATGAAAATTAACTGGAAGAAAAGTACTTTGCTTTTGCTGCGAAACAGTGCAATGATTTTTTCTCCTTGTTCTTCTTTATTCCATTCAACTCTCTCGATGCACTGGCAACTCTCACTTTTGTTTCGTACAAGAAAAAAAAAATCAAATACTAATGTCAATCGGATTCGGAGACAGTGCGAGTAAGCGAGAGAAATAGTTGTGCAAATTAGGTTGTCAAAGAGTTTGATGATACCGATAAATAGATGGCACGGCGGTAGTATGAGAGAAGATTTTAACAGTAGCAAATTTTTAAAAGTTTGCTTTTACAGAAATAGTAAAACTTAAACATGAAAGATATCACATTACGTTAATAAAAAAAAGAACTCAAGTTCTTTAGTACAACAATTCGGTGTACTAAAGAAGCTATTCAGCCATGAAAACGAGTGAGATATAAAATGTACCTATCAAGTTTAACTTGATCTATTGCTTTTCTAGAGGCAATCTTTCCTATCTCTCAGGGCCGAATTTTCTCCCCTAATAAGGTCTTTTTGTTACCTACCTACCTTACAAACAAACAAAAAATGACTGGTGTGCATTTAGAAAATTAATGGAAGGATTTGTTGACCTTAAATCTCCACTGATTGCAACAAAACAGGGGTAGAACAATTCATTGCAAACATCCGAAGATAGTCTATCGGCTTATCAACAGAAAAGTCAAGTATCCCGCGGAAATTAAAGAACTATTAGGTGCTATTTTTTTTTTTTTTTTTGATGAAAATTCAATTTTATTGTGAAAAAATGGTTACAAATGAACCATTCAAAGTATTGCCCATTGCTAGCTACAACTTTTCCCATCTTTCTGGCAGAGCTCGAATACCGTTACGGTAAAAGTGTTCACCTTTTGTGGCTATCCACGAATCAAGCCATTTTTTGATGTCTGAGCGGAACTACTGATGAATGAGCGGAACTACTGATCAGCCAGACTACGAGTATGTGCCATCGAACGGAACAAGTAATAATCGGATGGCGCAATAACTGGGGAATATGGCGGGTGGGGTAGGACTTCCCATTTGAGCGTTTCCAGGTAGGTTTTAATGGGTTTGGCAACGTGAGGCCGTGCGTTGTCATGCTGTGGAATCACTTTTTCGTGCTTCTGCTCGTATTGTGGCCGTTTTTCACGCAGTGCTCGGCTCAATCGCTTCAATTTAAGTCGATGCAGTTCCCCAGTGATAGTTTCATTGGGTTTCAACAGTTCATAATAAAAGACACCGACCTGGTCCCACCAAAAACACAGCATAATCTTTAGAAGCTTAACCGGGCAATCCCCATGACTTTCTTTTCTTTGGGTTGCTGTAATGAATCCATTCTTCATCACCCGTCACGATGCGGTGAAGAAAACCCTTTCTTTTTTTGCCGCTGGAGTAGTTGTTCACAGGTGAAAAAACGACGCTCAGCGTCCCTTGGCTTCAAATCATAAGGAACCCAAGTTCCTTGTTTTTGAATCATGCCAAACGCATGCAATAGCTTGGAAATGGCTTGACGGGTGACTCCTAATGCTGAAGCAAGCTGTTCTTGCGATTAGCATGGATCCTCATCGAGCAATGCCTCCAATCCAGCGTCTTTGAAGGATTTTGGCTTTTCTTCACGCGGACGGTCGTTAACATCGAAATCACCGTCTTTGAAGCGACGGAATCAATCACGGCACGTTGTTTCACTTAGAGCAGCATCTTCCTAAACTTTTTGGAGCTCTCAATGCGCTTCAGCCGCCGTTTTCTTCGAATGAAAGAAGAAAATCAACACTTCCCGCAAATGACGATTATTTGGCACAAAATCAGACATATTCACGCAACCAAAAGTAAAGGGTCTTTCATTAAGCGCTTCCTATCTTTAAATTTAAATAAAACAAAGTTTGTGTGAGATATCATCGACATTTTTTATTCGTTTGAAAGGCCCATCGATGCCATTATGTATGGAATATAACATCGAAATGTCCAATTTTCCATGACTCTGGCGCATAAATCAGGCTAAATTTGACCGATGGCATGGGTTATGTTGGCTTTGAGCGCCGCTGTGGTTTGTGGCTTATTCGCATAGATCTGCGACTTCAGAAAACCCCACAAAGAAAAGTCTAACGGGGTCAAATCGCACGATCTCGGTGGCCAGTTCACATCACCTCCACGTGAGATGACCATGCCTCGAATAGCTCGTGCAGAATTTCCAATGTGGCTTGAGCTGTGTGGCACGTAGCACCGTCCTGTTGAAACGACATGTCGTTGGTGTCCATATGATCCAATTCAGGCCAAAAGAAGTTGATAATCATCGACCTATAGCGCTCGCCGTTGACGGTGATGGCCTGGCCAACGTCGTTCTCAAAGAAATATGGACCGATGACGCTACCAGCCCAAAATCCACACCAAACAGTGACTTTTTCGGGATGCATTGGACGCTCTTGGATCTCATGTGGATTGGTATCGTCCCAAATTTGACAATCTTGTTTGTCGACATACCCATTCATCCACAAATGGGCCTCATCGCTGAAGATGATTTTTCGATGAAAATTAGGGTCAGTTTCCAACTGCTCCAGAGCCCATTCAGCGAACTCACGTCGTTGTCTATGGTCGTTACCTTCAGCTCCTGGGTCAGTTGAATTTTGTACGGGTGCAGGCCCAAGTCACGATGTCAAATACGCCAAGTTGTGGTCTGCGAAAGGCCGATTTCTTGTGAGCGACGCGAAATCGACTGCCTCGGATTCTGCTACACACTCTCACGGACAGCGGCGATGTTTTCGGTAGATCTTGCGTTTCGTCTACGTACGGGTGTTGGTTGATCGTTTACTGAACCAGTGGACTCAAATTTATCCACCACACTGCGAAAAGTCCTCTCGGAAGGACGGTTATGGCGACCGTAAAATGGGCGAAGCGCGCTTAACGTTGCCCGAACAGAACACCGATTTTGATAAAACAACTTTATTATTTGCAAGTGTTGTTGAACGCTATATCCGTCCATGGTAATTCGGCAAAATATACTTAATAAATGAAAGCCAATTTGACAGATGTAGCTTCAACAATATGGCCGCTATCAACTGTCAAAGTTCGGAAGTCCCTATTGGAAGACCCTGTATATGACGCCAAAACAAAGTCACTAATGTGTCAAAACAGTTTGTTTACCATATGTCTAAGCTCGGTTCATGACGTTTTGGATATGTCAAAATCGACCAGCTGGAGCCACCTATAGAACTTAGCTGCGCATCTAATAATATTAAAAAAGAGAGGAACTAGTAGAAAATGGCAAATGACAAGATATTCCTGTCATAAAACTGTATTTAATAGACTAAATAACAGGCTCAAAAAAGCAGCAATGAATTTGAAAATGATTCTCTAATCCTTTGTTCACTGAGTTTTGTCGTTTGTTTAATTATTGATACTTTTATACCAAATTTGGATTGGGCGTAGTCTTTTAGATTAACTTTTTGAAATAAATTTTTTTTTTATATTTTGAAATTTTTTATTTGATTTTTAACATGTGTAGCAAAAATTAGCAAAGAACATTTTTACATCTGAATTTGATTTTTATTACAAAAAGTAGTACAATGCAATGCAATTTCGTTTTATCACTTAGACAGAGCCCAACCTCACAGACAGAGTACTACACAGGGCACAACGTCGCGAGGTCCCATATTTCGACATGTGTTCACATTTCTCAAATCTGTTCTCATCTGCTACCGTTGTCCTAAAGTATGTAATGGATAAGTTTAGCTCCGATCTTTCTCTTACTGCTTTCACTGGCTTGCTTTCAATAAGACCACAGCAAACAGCAGGGCTGTAAAAGAATGCAATCATTGCGGAATGCATTCATTGAAGTCATACTAAGAATTCAAGTGGATTTGTTTGAATTCAATGACTCCAACAATGACTTCAACTTAGAAAAAATAAATCACCATTCATTTTGAAGTCATGATTTAGCAATCATTTTCTGCAATCATAATTTTGAATTCAAAATGAATGCAATCATTTTGAATGCTCTGCATTTATTGAAGTCACCTTAAAGTCAAAAACTTCAATGAATTCAGATGACTTCAAAGACTTCAATGACTCCAAGTGAATGCAATGAACGCTATTGACTTCAAGGTAACTTCAATGAATGCATTCATTTTGACTTCAAAATTATGATTGCAGAAAATGATTGCTAAACCATGACTTCAGAATGAATGGTGATTTGAATGTGAATTAAAACAAATCCACGTGAAGTCAAATGAGTTAAATGACTAAATGGTTGCATTCTTTTACAGCTCTGGCAAACAGACTAGAGATACGACTTGAGAGAGAATGAATTTGAATCTCCTCTTTCTGTGAATAGTATGTATGCATTCAAAAGAGACACATCCACCATTTCTTCGATTTGCGATCTTCATAAATAGATTTCAGCATATCTGCCTTGTCAACATAAACCATGTTTTTATTGTAGTCGCTTACAAGCAATAGGCAAGCTATTTCTTCTTTGGAACAATTCTTTTCATCATGACTGCGTGATGACAAAAATGTTTCTGATAATTCTTTTTATAAGAGGGCGTAATTTATAGGGTTTATCAAAATGTCCACTTGTTCTGTCCGGTTGTAGTAAATTGTTATTCAAATGAATATGTCGAAGATGCCAAGCGAATCGATCTCTCGATATATAGGTATGTATGTACATAAGTGAATTAATAAAATTATCCCAATAATCACAATAACTGGACAGCTTTTTGATATCCATTAGAAGGTTTATTGCCAAAAAAACACTTTTATTTCATCATTGGTAGTTCGAATAAAGCTGCTAGTGTCATCAGCTTTCTCTATAGTATGTGAATTTGTATGGAATGCAAAGTGTTCAATTACATAAGTCGTTTGGAAAGATATGAAAAAACACATTCATTGGAATGTTAACATCAGTTTCATCCGCGAACTCCTTTTTTTTCAAAATATATTTAGTGGATGCAGTCCAATTTTTTTTGGGTATTCCTGAGCTTTGATAACTGAGAGCGGTTAGTCATCCCCCGTTTCCCATACTTCATCATCTCCGAAATCTACCTCGCTTACGTACATACTGCCTCTTCCTCGCAAATTTCAGATTTAACATCTTAGAAACAGTCAGAATCTATCGCTTCAAGTTCAGCGAATGCAAATCTTTCGTGTGCTGAAAAATATAATTAGATATTTCTTATTACCTGGTGGTTTTATGGCTAAACCACATGTAAAAACATTAACCGGTCGTAAATTCTCAGAAATAACCACGTAAATCACAACTAAATATAAAATTTACTAGTGTTCAAACTTGGAATAAGCCTAAGGAACTCTTCTTACCGATTTAAAATGAGTGACAGTTCCTGGAATGCAATGTGATTTCAACTCAAAATCACTAGGTACACAGAGAAAATTGAGTAAATATATGGTTTCTTCGTGAAACTAAAAAGGAAAGGGCTAAATAAATATCACTTCGCAAATAAACGGCTAATAAAGTTACTGTTTACTCCCTTTAGAAAGCTGCTAAACCTTTAAAGAAACTTCAATTACAAGATCTGAAAACTGAAAACATCTGATGGAAAATGGAGCCAAAAGGGAAGGTTACACTCTTTCCTGAACACCTGATGAATGTTTTTAAACTTTTTTCACATACAATGAATGAAATTTGTTGACAAAAAAGATGAGGAGGTTATATTGTACCTTACGTTTCGCTAAGAGACCAACTATGTACCTAATAGAAAATCACCAGACTACGATCTTATAAATGCCCAAATCATGAAAGAATTGCCATTCTTTGTCCTGGTAAAACTCAAACATGTATATAATTAATGCCCGTTTTAGACTAAGGTATGTTCACATCACTGGAAGATTGCAGAAGTAATTGTTATACATAAACAAGGTAAGCCACTATCAGAAGTGACTTCAAATCGTAAAATCTCACTTCTGCTGATATTATCAAACTTGTTCGAAAAATTACTTCTTAAAAGATTAGACAAAATTATCGAAGCAAGAAAACACTCGACAATAGATCAAGTGCATCGCATAACTAATGTTGTAGAAAAAGCACTAAAAGAAAATCAAGTTTGTTCTACGTTATTTTTAGACGTTGTGGAGGCTTTTGAAAAAGTCTGGCATAAGGGTTTAGAGTATAAACTATGATACATAAGTATCTACCTAGACAATATCATGTGATTCTTATATATCATAGTAAATAGATTCTTTAGAGTGCGTTATGGAAAAGCGTATTTTGAACTTAGAGAAACACAAGCTCCACAAGTTAGTGTTCTAGGGCCCACACTGTATTTATTATATACTCGTACCAGTGATAATCCACATGCGAATGATACAATGATCGCCACATTCCGCAGACGACACTGCAATCCTAGCAGTTGATAGATGTGTGGTGAAAGCAACAGAAAAGTTACAAAATGAAGTTAATAGGATAAAAGTGTGGACCTAATGATGGCGAATCAAACTAAATGAGATGAAATCAACTCATATCAATTTTACAAATAAAATGATAACGAATTTTCTTTTCGTTATTAATAATTAATTTTCTTACACAGCTATTTTCTAACACAGCTAAATACCTGGGTATGAATTTTGACGCTAAATTAAAATGGAAGGAACGTGTTAAAAAGAAAGGTAAGAAGTTAAATATTAGATATAAATAAACTGTATTATGAGAACTTGTATTTAATTCATAATACCTTGTCCAAAGCGATTTTTCAAAATGAAATATCATTTGTCGATCTTTCTTTGATTTGTTATAATTTAGGAGGTGTTTTTAGTGTGGATAGTGTCTTTCGAGATTTTAACCTTCAATAAGAGAACAAAACCTATCGTACGACGACCTGTCGGTCCCACCACATGAGGATCATGATCTTGGATCTTGTCAGAGGGTCAGCCATGAAACTGGCCTGCTATACAAACGCCCACCATATTCAATCGGAAGCATTGACACCAATTCAAGAAGTGAATCATTATTTAAATTTTCTCGTCGACTATAATATTTCAGTAGTAAATAGAGGGCCGGAACGCACCTTTATCACTAGAAATAGGCAGGTCTATTTAGACCACTGTCACTTTTTCAGACCACAGATTAGTCTGTTCCAGCATTAATGATAAACTAGAATCATCGAAATCTTACTGCAATCCCAAGAGAACTGACTGTGAAGCTTCTGTAGGATCCTAGCAAGACTTAGGTGCCCTAGGATTCAGCCCCTAACAAATCAATTAGCGATTGGTTCAGAAGTAACGCATCTTTCTTTGGCTTTCCAAAAGGCCTTCGAAGGGTAATGTCCCCTTATAAGATCAAGGAAAAGCACATCTTCGTATGATGTCCAATGACCTTTCAACCGTTAAAAAAAAAAACAGGAAAGCTCGAGAATAGCTCCGAAATGTTGGGAATACTCATCAGCACTCACTTCCCAGAATGTTTTCTCAACGGAGCACAAACCTAATGTAGAATTAACGGTACCACAAGTTAATTTGGGAACCTAATTGTTGATGATAAGAAAGTAATTACTTTTCCCCATACAAGGCGACTGGACCTGACGAAATAATCCCTATCTTTGTTGCTGTCTAGTTGGTGGGGTATGGAGACATTTAAGCTCCTAACACTTTGACCAGAAGAGATCTTTTGTGCTAACAATACATGGAGAAAGGTAAAAGTTATCTTCATATTCAAATTCAAATTCAAATAATTTATTCATTATAGTCTCACACAGTAAGATACAAATCTTTTAAAATAGTGCAAGCTTCAGTACTTATTACAATACTATAATATACTAACGTTACATTACTAAATGACAAACAAAAAAAGATTAAAAGATAGTGTAGCGTTTATAAACTAAAAAAAAAAAAAATAAAAAAAAAAAAAAATTTTAATTAAAAACAAAAATTTAAAATTTAAAATTAAGTTAATTAAAATAAATATATAAACAATAAAAATAGATAATAATAAAAAAATTTAATTAAATAATTAGTTATTATATTTATATATAAAACAAAAAAAAAAATAAATAAAATAAAGTAAAACCAATCATCATCATCACAGGGCCTCCAAGTATTGCTTAAGTCTCACCTTAAACCGGGTTGTACAACTTATCATTCTAACAGTTCGGGGAAGGGAGTTTCATAGCCGAGTAGCATTTATGAAAAATTGGCGCTCAGATACTAGGAATGAATAGCGTATTGGAATAAGGTCGCAACTTCTGCTAGAACGCGGAAAACGTATCTTGTTATAAAGATAAGGCGGTTGACGTGTTTGCATAACATTGTGAAGCATCGTTATCGTTCTAAATATAAAAAGGTTCTCCAGAGTGAAGTCATATATCGATTTAGAAAAGGAGGAAATGTGATCATACCTCTACCGTCCATAAATATATCGTGCGGTACTATTGTAGGCTACATTAAGTCTCCGTCTGTGTTCGTAGTCGCAGTTGTAGAAAATTTGCCATCCGTACAACAAAATGAGAATAAGTAGAGTTTTGGCAAGCATCATTCTTGTTCTAGCAGGTGTTATTCTTTGAGTGGCTCATAGCATACGAAGACCTCCATAAACTTTGCCTGCGGTAAATCTGATGTGGTCATTCCAGGTAAGTGTTTTATTGAATATTATACCAAGATTCCTCGCAGAGTCAACGAACTTGGTGGTTGTATTATTTAGGCGTATTTGTGGAAAATACGACGTATCAATAAGATTTCTGGAGATTACCAGACATTTTGATTTGGTAAGATTTTGGCTAAGACCATTTGCACGTGACCAGTTTAGAATTATATTTAGATCTTCATTTACTTCGCATGCTCCATTTTCAACAAGACCCAATGGACAACTGTTAACCAACTGAACATCATCAGCATAAATATGAATGGAGGAGCTTAATAAAAGTGATGGGAGCTCATTTATGTACAAAGAAAAAGGAATCGGGCCTAATATAGATCTCTGAGGAACACCTCGGCTTAAAGGCAGAAAGGAGGATACCGTATTGTTAGCAGTAACTGCTTGAAATCTTCCATTTAAATATGAGAAAACTAGATTTGAAGATGGCAGCGAAAATCTAAATTGGGTTCTAAGTTTGTTACATAGAATATTGTGGTCGACCGTGTCAAAAGCTTTAGAAAAATCTAAGAGAGTGAGAAAAGTTCATACCCAAATCAGGGATGCCTAGTCACACAACCCCGAAGTACTTTAGGCCAATCAGCATTACATTATTCCTTTTCAAAGCAATATAATTAATAGACGTCTAAAATAAATCCAAAGGGCAAATCGGTAGAGACAGCACGTAGAACAGTCTGCGTGTAGCCGAAGAACTAAAAATGACGAAATTAAGAATAACAGAATCCTAAGATATCTGCTATGAACCCTACCATGAACAGCAGCACCATTTATTCGGGTGGGGGCTTGTTATCAGAGTTAAAAATAGGCAAACAGTATTTAGCTTTCATTAAATAAGTGAATGCATTAAGGCAATTCTTAAAACTTCAGCTTTATTTACTTTCACGCTCCCGCAAAGTAAAACAAACGAAGCCACCAAAGATCAAATCTACGAGCTACTCGAAATCACCTGTGTGCAATGCTACATATGTATGTATGTACATATAGTATACATATGTATATTAAAATTGTGTGCCTGGTGATTTCAATGTCAATATGTGTGGGGAAATAATTTAGCAAAAGCCGAGAAGACGAAATTCTGAAGAAATTCAACAGGTGTTTGTTGGAAGTAAATGCCAATGAATACTATGGTATTGCTGTGGCTGGGGTTGTAGTATTTTCTATAAGACAAAACGACCGAACAACATGTGACAAAATAACCCATTACCTACAAAGAAACACCGGAAAAATAACCTCGGTTTCTTCAGCATTTCTTTTTCGGAAAGTCAATTCATTTTTGTTTTTTTCTTTTATATGTTGGTAAAGTTTGATATTTTGAGAAGCGTTAAGTTATTTTGTCGTTACATTATTTTGTCGCAAGTTATTTTGTGGCGGGCTATTTTGTCGTCATGTCATGTCACCAAATTGTTTCCGTGCTAAATCTTTGCAAAAAGTTAAGATGGAGTATACATGCCATGATTTCCTGGCGCCAGTGCTTAAGGGCATGTCACTAAAATTGAAATGCGTGTGTCAACTTTTACTGGCGCCAATTTTTTATTTTTTATTTTTTCATTTCTAATACATTTTTATTAATTGTTAAATCCAAGTGGTTTTTTTTTTGTCTAAAACCTAAGCTATGTAATTCGGCCATAAATAAAACAGTCAACTTCAAACAGGCTACCCTGGATTATGGGGAAACGACGAAGGAGTTCCTTCTCTTTCGGCTGGCCGCCAGAATTGTCCGTACTGTCATTGTACGTCCTTTATATCGCGATTCGATACTGCCCTACAAATCCGAAGATTAGCGGCATCGCCAATCTGTCCTGGATCAGACCTTTCTCATCGAGATAGAGGAATCCCTCTGGGTGAACAAAGCCGTTAAGGCGCACTCTCTCGTGGTACCTGTAATATATTTTTTTTTTTATTTATTCATTATTCATTTAATACATTGAGATATACATTATTCATTATGATTGACTTAAAATTAAGAAGGACTATTAACAAACAATTTAAGTTGCAGAATAATTAAAAGAAAATAAAGATGAAATCAAATATAAAAAAACTTCAGTTATTATAGTATGTAAATTTTAAGTGTTTTCCATGGGAGAATGAATAAGTAGATACATTCTATAGTTAGTAAAACTAGTGGCGAATGTATCGAGTTAGATTGCAAAGACGAAATTTAAGTTTGAATTCAAATTTTAATACTGTAGTGAGGTGAATTTAATTTCATGGTGAATGTATATCACTAGATAATTAACTTAGATAGATCATTTATCTCATTAAGGTCATAGTTAAACAGTCACTTCTTTACCTTACTGATGAAGGAAAAGATATTTCGACAACATCTTAGTTCAATGGGTAGTTTATTAAATATACGAGGAGCTATAGAAGAATAATAACTTAAGAAGAAATGAGTATTATGTGGAGGAATAGCAGCAAGATTACCAGCTGAGCTGCGAAGATTATAGGCATTCGGATCATGATTTAATGAATACCCGCTTCTTAAGAAAAATATTTTTAAAACTTTATAAAAGTAAAGATTTTTTATAGGCAGTATGAAGGAATTAATAAATAGTGGGAAACTATGCTCATGGCGCCTTTTTTTTCCAGATGATTCTAAGTATATGTTTTTGAACTACCTGCAAAGGTTGCATTTTGTTTTTGTGTGTGCCGCCCCAACAAGTCAAACCATACTGTAACTTGGATTGGACCAGACCATAATAAACTGTTTCCTCGTGCAAAATAGTCTCAAATGGTATAATATTTTAGTTGTTTTTTGCAGGTACTTTCTTAGGGAAGTGGTATGAGAGTTCCAGTTTAGTCTATTGTCGATTTCAAGACCCAGATACTTAAAAACTTGTACATTACCAATAACAAAACAATTCGGTGAACAACTTTTAGTATTATTAAATGTCATTAGAGATTGTTATACACAACAAGTATAAGAACTTACCAATAAGTTGTTGCAGTACGAACTATGAAACGTGAAATCTGGAAGTTGTAAATTCAGACCAGACGTATTAAAAAACATGATTTTGGTTTTATCGCTGATAACTAACTTGTGTAAACGGAACCAATGTCTCAATATTTCTAAGTCATGACTGATATCAGCAGTCAGGTCTAAGAGAGAATTGCTGGAGTATGAACAACCTATTTCATCAGCAAATCCCGTAAGTATGCCTTTGACATTTAGAGTAAAGATGGAGTTTATAAATACTAAGAACAGTATTGGCCCAAGAACAGAGCCCTGGGGAACACTAATTTTTATATCACAGCATTCACTAAATGTACCTGATATTCTAACCCTTTGTTTTCTGTTCGTGAGATAGGATTCAAACTCTATCTCTATGATCTACCAGCTCTGAAGCCATACTGTCTGTGGCTAAGAAATGAAATAGAGTTAAGATATGACACAACTCTCTTTTTGATCAGTTTTTCGAATACTTTGGAAAATACTGGAAGAAGCGAGATAGGCCTATAAGTATTTAATATTTTATTGTCACCTTTTTGAAGATAGGTATTACTTCAGCAATTTTTAGCACATCGGGAAACTTACCACAGAGGATGCTTTTGTTAAAGATATGGGCCAAAACATCTACAATATTATGAGCAATACTCTTAATAAAAGTATTCGAATAAGAATTATGAGTAGAGGAATTCGATTTGTTTAAGGACATGATAGTTTTATATATCTCCACTGATGAAATAGATTCATAGAAAAAGCTCTGAGCAACTGCTCTTTCCCTATTGAAACAACCAGTCATACAACAATTTGAACTAGAGTTGAGTCCTGCCTCAGATATTGTAATATCCGCAACACTAGTAAAGTATAAGTTGAAGGATACCCCATTCCTTTTTTGCTTTACCTTTTACCCTGTGGAATTTGTTGATGTAATAATTCTCTTTACATATAGGAGTTTCAACGGCAACTTCTTTACTAATTCTATCATAAACATTTCGAAGATGAACATTACTAGGGTGCCTTTTACATTTTACTCTTAAGATATTTTTCTTGTTTATTTTATTTACTAAATAACTTGATATCCGAGGCTTGAGTTTATTTAGTTTTTTGCATTTTTTACGAACCGTCACCGAACACATTTCAACATGTTTTTGAAGTATGTTAGAAAATAACTCAAAAGCAACATTAGGATCATTTAATGTCCATATGTCTGACCAGCTTTCCTGTAGTAACCGAAAATTTAGATATGTGTAGTTCAAAGTATTCGAATAATGAAATGGATTTTGTTTATTAATGCTTTGCACCTTATCAGATTGAAAGAATAAACAGATCATGGAATAGTCAGAAATTCTAAAGTCAGCAGTGCTGCTAACTAGAGATAATTTAGAATTACAATCAAGCCTAGCGAAAATATGATCAATACAAGTATTGGAGGGTTGCCTAGTCGGAACATTAATACATGATTCAAGGCCACTAGCACACATTACAGACTGGTACCTTAAAACGGCTGGAGATTCACTTAAGATATCCAGATTTATATCACCGATAATAATAAGATTCCTTACATTTTCCTCAATTAATAAGGAGCGTAGCTCATCAATAAACGCATCTTTATTCATATTATGAAGTCTATAGCAACAAACAAAAACTACATTTTGAACATCAATAGTGCAACTAACTTTTATCATATCAGATTCGGGTTATCACATCCACTTATATATTTACTAGAGTTATCATTCACATAAACAATAATACCACCTGCAGCGTATGAGTTACTACATTTCGTAAAGCTCTTGTACCTTGGTATTTCGTAAATATCCTTTTCATAATCAAAGATCCATATTTCGGAGAGAAAAATCAGATCAGGCTTATTTAAAAATGATTCCAAGTGAGATAAAAAAAGGTCAACATTTTTTCGTAAGCTACGAATGTTCTGATGAATTATAAAAAAGTCATTGACTGATTGCTCACAATGAAAAACACTTCTCCAACGCTCACTATCAAATCAAATTGCCAAAAAGGGAGTAACTGGGTAGTTATTATAAGAATCATCAATAAGGTTGTTTAAATCAAGCATCTTAAAATTACAAAGTTAACGTAGTTAAATCCTCAAATGAACAAATTTTTATGACCTTTTCACCTTCTTGTTTTTTCATCAATATAACCCCATTACTAACCCATAAATAAGCAAAATATTTCTCTTTTTGGGATTTGTTTAGCTCTTTTAAATAATGCTCTATTGAAATGTGTAAGACTATCATTGATGAAAATTGGTTTATTTACATTTGCTTCACCGAATATGCACCATGTTAATTTCGTCTTCCTCTTCTTGGTTAAAATGCTCCGCTTAAGCTCCAGTGATTTTAACTTTACACAAACAATTTTCAATGGATTAGTTCTAGTTGTAGAAACAGTTGTGTTGTTGTTTTTGCTTCCAGCTGATGCACTTTTGATGGATTTCACATAGCATTATTTTATTTCATCATACGTTGTTTACATTCAAACCTTCTTGCAAGATCTTGATAGTAGAGCTAAGTGCATTAGCACTGTCGACATTCGGTATACCAATTATGTCAATGCATTTGTTCAAAGGTTTCTGCTGGAGAACATTAACAGCGAGTTGAAGATCATTGACCTTAGCCAGCAGAGATTTGTTTTCAATTTTAAGTGCATTGATTTCTTCCAAAGCATTGCGATTTATTTGCTGGAGAGCGATGATCTCTTTGTGCACAACGTCCAGTGTGATGGTTGTAGGAGAGTTGTTGTGGGCACATACCGTTGGTGATGGGGAGAAAGAAGAAGAATGTAACATATCATCCTCTGTTGTTTGGGTAGAGAGCTGTGTATTCTTGTCATGGTAATAGCTGAGAGGCGGTGAGCGTAGAGAATTTCGCCTGTGCTTTTCATAAGAAGTACATCGATATTGTAATATGCGAGCTACGGCTCGTGTAGATAAAACAATATTCTGTGAAATTATTTCTTTATTTTCTAGTCTATAGAACAATTCAGGTTCACACTATACTATTCTTCGCAATTCTTTTCTTACAAGGTCTCTGTCCTCTTAAATCCCTTTATCTCCTTTCAATTACTTAATTCACAAATCCAAACTAATTACTTCTTCTTGTTAAATCTCAACTTTTAATTTATCACACAATTACAACTTCGCCCATTATCACTTTTCTAATCTCTTCGCCACAGTTTAGAAAATACTGCTCCCTTTTTGATCGCCATCTGTCCTTATATAGCAGAAGTTTCTGATAGCCAGAAACTTCTAGCAAATTCTTCGACCACTGGAACAAGAGAAATTCCAAGATGACAATCATTCTTGCAGTTATAATTCCCTCTCATCCGTGATATTATCCGTCTCTTTCGTAGACATGAACTGTGGAAACCGCAGACACGAACCTCGAATGAAAGGACACTTCGAACCAAAATTCTGCCAGAATGAAAAGACACTTCGGAATTTGTTGCATCATACTTTTAGGGAGCGTAGTTATTATTATGCTACACTGCCCCCCTCTTAGACGTGTTCGTCCCGAACAAGTGCATCCTCATTTCGGCCATTGTATCGACTCAGTCGGTCCACATGAACTACTTTCATTTTGGCCCTTGGTCCTCGCTGGATGCGGTAGACAACATCGTTGATGCGGGTTACTATTCTGTAGGGACCTTCCCAGTTCCGCTGCAATTTAGGTGATTTCCCCTTTTAGCGATGGGGATTATACAGCCACACCAGATTTCCTTCCTGGAATCCTGACGTTGTTGCCTTGGCAACATACCTGGTCTTCATGCGGTCGCTCGTCATCTTAATCTGGCTTCTGGTCCTTTGGTGTATGTCCCTAAGCCTTTCCCTAAGGTCCGCCACGTACTCACATCAAAAACAAGGGAATCTGCCGGTCCCAATCCCGTTGGTAGTCACCTACGACCTTTGAGAGATGTTCGTCCAAAGTCCTATTGAAACGCTCCACCATACCGTCCGACTGTGGATGAAGCGGGGTTGTCCTTGTCTTTTTGATTCCGAGTAGTTGACACATCTCTTGGAAGATTCTTGACTCGAAGTTCCGCCCTTGGTCAGAATGCAATTCCAAGGGCACACCGAATCTGCTAACCCAATTGTAGACGATCTGCTCCGCCACGGTTCTGGCTTCCTGGTTAGGGATCGGAAACGCTTCCGGCCACTTACTGAAGTAGTCCATCACTACGAGTATATACCGATTACCATTGTCGGTTTCCGGAAAGGGCCCTGCGATGTCAATGGCGATTCGTTCGAAAGGTGCTCCCACGTTGTATTGGTGCATCTTACCTCGAGTTTTGATTCTCGGACCCTTGCTAGCTGCACACACGTCGCATTTTCTGCACCAGTCTTCGATATCTTCCTTCACTTTTAACCAATAAAAACGTTCTCGTACCTTTTCTAGCGTCTTATTCACTCCCAAGTGGCCTCCGGACGCCCCGCCATGCATTTCCTGTAACACCTCCTTGACCCTCGTCCGTGGTACGACAAGCTGCATTACAAACGACTTTCCGTCGGAGGATTCCCATTTTCTTCTCAGAACACCTTCTTGGACATGGAGGGAGTCCCACTGCGCAAAATATGCCTTTAAGGTCGGGCTTCTGTGAGAGATGTCCTGATGATCCGGTTTCTCCATGTTCTCCTTCCAGGCCAGAATCCGCTCGATATCCGGGTCTTCCTTCTGAGCGTTCCGGATCTCATCTACGCTCCAGCCGGCGATAGGTTCGGCTCTCATTCTTTGGATGGAAACCAGCTCCCGTTCTTCCTGACGCGCACAATGTTTACAATCCGTTCTGCATGGTCTCCGGGACAGTGCATCCGCATTAGAGTGGAGCCTTCCTTTACGATGCTGTATTTCGTAGTCGTAGATTTGCAGCCTTTCGATCCATCTTGCGACCTGACCCTCAGGACTCTTGAACTGTAATAGCCATTTTAAGGCTGCATGGTCTGTGCGAAGAACGAACTTCCTCCCATAGAGGTATTTGTGAAAATGCTTCGTAGCCAAGATCAAAGCTAGAAGTTCCCGCCTTGTCACGCAGTAGTTCCTTTCTGGCTTAGAGAGCACCTTGCTGAAGTACGCAACCACCTTCTCTTGGCCCTCATGCACCTGGGAGAGTACGGCTCCTACCCCGACATTACTAGCATCTGCATCCACAACGAACGTTTCCCCGGGAGTGGGGTAAGCCAGTATCGGGGCATCGCATAGCCGTTGTTTAAGTGCCTTGAAGCTCTTCTCGCACTCAATTGACCATTTGAATTGTTTTCCCTTTTCCGTCAACTGGTGCAGGTTCTTTGCGATCCCGGCAAAATCCTTCACGAACCGTCTGTAGTAGGTGGCTAGGCCCAGGAAGCTCCTTAGTTGGTGTTTGTCTTTGGGGACTGGCCAGTTTTTCACCGCTTCGACCTTCTCCGGATCGGTTCTCACTCCTTTCGCTGAAATTATGTGTCCCAGGTACTTGACTTCTGCTGTAAACAGGGCGCACTACTTGGGGTAGAGCTTCAGGTGGGCACTTCGAAGCCTTTGAAACACATCCCTTAGATTGTCTCGGTGTTGCGCAAACGTTTTTCCTACGACGATGACATCATCCAAGTATACCAAACAGGTTTTCCATGTTAACCCTTGCCGGACACATTCTATCAATCGCTCGAAAGTCGCCGGAGCATTGCACAGCCCGAATGGCATTACCGTGAATTGCCATAGCAATGCCATATATCGGGCTCCTAATAGTGTGTCTAGCGTGTCGTCAATCCGTGGCAGAGGATAGCTATTTTTTTTGGTGACGTAATTGAGCTGCCGATAGTCCACGCAGAACCGCGTGCTGCCATCTTTCTTCTTAACCAGTACAACCGGTGATGCCCACGGACTTTTGGAACTTTCAATCAGACCTTCTTTCTCCATTGCCGACACCATCTCTGCAACTTCTGTCTGCTTTGCCAATGGAAGGCGCCTAGCAGGCTGACGAATTGGTCTAGTATCACCAGTGTCTATTCGATGTTGTACCAGGTGTGTTCGGCCGTATTCTCCGTCCTGTGAGGCAAATACATCAGCGTACTCATTGATAAGATTCTCTGCCATAGTTCGCTGCTTCTGATTCAGCTCACTGGACTGGAGAATCGTCTCTCTCGTTTCCGCTGTCCAAGGTGATGGGAGAGGTTTTGGAGCATCACATTCAGATATTGTTGCGACGGCGGTAATCGGCGTGCATTTTCCAGTCACCTCCCGTCGCCTTAGTTTGACAGTGTGTGGTCTTGTGTTCAAAACTCTCACTGGAACTATGGTGTTCTTTGGTTCGACTAACGTCTTTCCCACGATGTAGTCTTGAGAATTCTTCTCTGGGTCTGGTTCTACTATGTAGAATCGGTGGCTCCCAAGATCACCTTCCAGCTATTTCAAATGATTGTCTCTGAAGACGGCGGCAAAACTTCGTCTTTGCTGATGACTGTCCTGAGAGTTACGGCATTCTCGTTTCCGTACACCATCGGAATCTCCACATTTCGATACCTCAGTACTTGCATCCCGATGTCCAAGATTACTTCATTTGCTTTCATGAAGTCTATTCCGATGATGCACTCGTCGCATATATCTGCCACCAGAAACGCATGGGAGAACGTCAGTCCTGCCAGAGTAATCGTAAGACGAACTTCTCCAAACACCTTCGCCATTTCCCCTGTTGCAGTCTTCAGGCAGTAGCTGTTGGTGTTGTGCAGCCAGGCGCTTCTGACGATATCTTTTCTTACAATGGAGGCAGTGGCGCCTGTGTCGATGGTGGCTACGCACTTCTTCTTGTTGATTAGTGCCTCCACTGTCAGGCTCTTGTTACCCCGTTTGGTTTGCGAAACTTGAATGGTGGTCCTGGGGGCCTCGATTCCAGTAACCAACTTCTGACCCGCGAAGTTGGTCCTTACGCATTTCCCGACTGCTGGTTTTGGGAAGTCTTGACCGACAGGATGGATGTTATCACCGCCGGATGCTTCCTCTTTGCTTCTCCTACTTCCGCAATGTGGACAATTTCCTCGTCTAGGTGCACTTCTGCAATGCCGTTGTAGGTGTTCGGTTTGGTTGCAATCCCAGCAACGAATTTGACTTCCGCGAGCTTTGTCTTCATCCATGACGGCTGTTCTCTGGCATGAGCATTCCACGACGGACATTTCCCTGACACGGTGTATTCCCTGGTATGCTTGGTCCGCAGCTTTCATTGACAAAGCGAATGCCAATGCCTCGGGGAGTGTTCGCTTTTCAGCCATCCTTACAGCCATTTGCAGTTGTCTGTCCTCTATGGCCTGAATAAAAGCTTCCACCGCCATTTCGTTGATAAGCTCCTCACCGGCTCTAGGGTATGAAAGATGGGCTAGTCGCTCTATATCCGCTTGCAACTGTTGGAGCGTTTCCCCCCTTTTCTGGACTCGACTAAGCAGCTGAACCCTGTACACCTGCTGCATGTGTTCATCCCCAAACCGCATCTCGATAGCCTGAACCAGAGAACCGTAGTTCTGCTTTTTATCTTCCGGGATGGTCTGCAAGAGCTCCGCAGCTGGACCCCTCAGTGCAAGTGTGAGTGCAATGGACTTCTCTTCATCGTCCCAGCTATTGGTCATTGCGGCCGCTTCGAATTGCCTTTTATAAATTGGCCATGATGTTTGACCATCGAAGATAGGAGGCTGCATCTCCTTTCTTCTCAGACCGTCAGTGGAATACTCCCGTGCTTTCTGTCTCTTCACGTTGCTGAGTTCCTTAGCAAGATTTTCGACTTGTTTTTCTACTTTTTCGAACTGAGTCTCTATTTTCCCGAACTGAGTTTCATGCTTCTCAAAGTTTTCATCGAATCTAGTTTCGACTTTTTCGAGTTGTGTCTCGACCTTCTCGATTTTCACTTCGATCGCTTCGAATTTGGATTCCAAGTTCTTGATTTGCTCATCAAATTTGCTTTCCAGAGCATCTAGAGAATTCTTTTGTTCGTCCATTGCTTTCTTTTGTTCGTCCATCTTAAGTTCTAGAGAATTCTTTTGTTCGTCCATTGCTTTCGTTTGTTCGTCCAGCTTAAGTTCTAGAGAATTCCTCTGGTCGTCCATTGCTTTCTTTTGTTCGTCCATTGCTTTCTTTTGTTCGTCCATCTTAAGTTCTAGAGAATTCTTTTGGTCGTCTATTGCTTTCTTTTGATCATCGAGCTTAAGTTCCAGAGACTTCTTTTGGTCTTCCATTGTTTTCCTTTGTTCGTCCATGACTGACTTAAGTTGCAGGAGCAGACTTGTTATATCCGGGTCGGCTACTGTACTTGCTGGTTCCTCTCACACGTCAAACTCTACGTCATGCGGATTTTCACCTTCCTGCGTTACTGCTTCTTCCAAACGAATCAGTAGGGCATCTTTTCCCCCAGTTGTGTCGAGGTTCCGCTTACTGAGTTCTGCCTTTAGTTGAGTTATAGTTAGTTTTCCCAATTTGCGACCCATTTTGCGCAACAACACAGAAATGGTTTTTTTTTTTTTTTTTTTTTTTTTTTTTTATATTGTGCAATTTCACACCACGGAAATAGTTATTCACAGAATAAGTTTTATCCCGCTTCTGACACCAATGTAATATGCGAGCTACGGCTCGTGTAGATAAAACAATATTCTGTGAAATTATTTCTTTATTTTCTTGTCTATAGAACAATTCAGGTTCACACTATACTATTCTTCGCAATTCTTTTCTTACAGGGTCTCTGTCCTCTCAAATCACTTTATCTCCTTTCAATTACTTAATTCACAAATCCAAACTAATTACTTCTTCTTGTTAAATCTCAACTTTTAATTTATCATAAAATTACAACTTCGCCCATTATCACTTTTCTAATCTCTTCGCCACAGTTTAGAAAATACTGCTCCCTTTTTGATCGCCATCTGTCCTTATATAGCAGAAGTTTCTGATAGCCAGAAACTTCTAGCAAATTCTTCGACCACTGGAACAGGAGAAATTCCAAGATGACAATCATTCTTGCAGTTATAATTCCCTCTCATCCGTGATATTATCCGTCTCTTTCGTACACATGAACTGTGGAAACCGCAGACACGAACCTCGAATGAAAGCACACTTCGAACCAAAATTCTACCAGAATGAAAAGACACTTCGGAATTGTTGCATCATACTTTTAGGGAGCGTAGTTATTATTATGCTACAATATGGTAAATTGTTCTTCTTCATGTAGGCCAAATCACATGCTTGTATATTAACACAATTCAAGTGGAAGTAAATTTTACACTTTTCGCACTGATTTTTTAAACTGAGACGATCAACTTTTAATCCACATTTACATGGCATTTTGGAAACTTGAAACTTGACCCGAATACCTTTTGCAAACGAGGCCAAATACCTTGGAATGACACTTGACGCAAAACTAAAATGGAATTCGCACGTGAAAATGAAACGTAAAGAACTCAAAATCAAATATAAAGAAATGAACTGGTTGCTCAGAAAACACTCCCAGCTCAGTACTGAGAACAAACTGTTTTTATGCAAGCAAGTGCTAAAGCCAGTGTGGACTTACGGTATACAACTTTGGGGCTGAAATTAGAAGCTTCGCGAGAAAGCATAGAAACCGACTAATCGGCCATGTCAAAAATACAATCCTACAAATTCTGGATGAAAGCAATTTATTGCGCCGACTACAAAGGACGAAACCTTTCGACTTGGCGAGATAGGAATCAACCGCGCCTAGGAACATGCAGAACTTTTCAGTGGAAAGTAACCTGCCAAACGAGTTTTTTTCATGATAGGAAAATTGCTTGATAAGGTACTTCTTAGTTGCAATATATAACAAATTAAATCGCAGGGTGGTGTTTTTTTAGTCAGTAAGAATCTGACACTACTATGAGCACGCGCTTGCTATCCTCATAGTGTCTATGGAAGATTTTTCACCAACCCTCGGGGAAAAAAAAAAAATAAAAAATTTGGAATCAAAACAAACTAGCACTCTAGAGATAAATGAAAGATTACTTATTACTATTGTAGAACGGGGAGAAGACTTTCAACCGTCACCACTGATTGCGAATCTAAGACAAATTGGGGTAATAAGCCCCAGAGATCAGGTTATTCATCGAGCTCATTGCTCTTGCAATATGTCTTCGAATCAGCTTGATCACGAAATTATTCATTCTTATTAGGTTAGCACTGTTGTATAGGACCTCATTTGAACAGAATTTTAAGTACTGGGACTCTGGTGTTCTGCATATGCGAAGGCAAGTCCGAACGCAAGCCCTCTCAAACATCCGAATTTTTTCCAACAAGCTTGCTGCCACGTTGAACCACGCGGAACATCCAAATATGAGCATGGGCCAGATAAGGACCATTTAGCATATTACCTTTACTCTTGCATCGAGTTACTTGCTATAAAAAAGTATCTTTTGAAGGGTAAAAACACCTTTGGCTCCGGACGGAGCAGCATCTATGTATATGTTTGTTAAAATATAGGTATTGGTCTAACCAGAGCTCCAGGTATCAACACGAAAGTGTCGTTGAAAGATATTCAACTTCTAGTCATCGCAATATCGCTGAATCTAATCGAAGTCACGTTGCAAGAGAAGTGCAATGACCTCGATTTTTGGTCCTAATCTGTACGCGATCAAGTCGTCTGCATACGCTATGGCATGGTGAAGTGACCGCTCGTGTAAATGTTGAAAAGGATCACCGTACCGTTTGCAGACCGCATTTAATTTGAAAAGTTATAGCAGAAGTCACATTGCCATTTTGCACAACGAACTGTCTACTGGTGAGCATGTTGTAAGTAAGTAAGCAAGTAAGTAAACAGAGGATTGCTTATGCCCAGTCTGCTCAGCTTGTAGAAAAGTTCCTCTACAATACAATGCATATACAAATGCTCTGTGCTTGTTCGCTTTGCTGAATTTCCGCCAAATTGAAGAGTTGTAATTTTTTTGTGTTTTATTCCTTCAGCTACCATTGTTTCGGCTAAAGGCACAATAAATTGAATAAGAGGGATTTTATTTACGATTTCCAAGCGTTAACTACAGTTAGCATAAAGATTTTGAAAAAAAGTTTTTTCCACCACTTTTGTGACTTTCGATTAATACGGCGGTCTTCTGATCTGCCTAATCCACGCCTCCCATGATACGATTAGCGCAGTAGCCAAAGCACAATCAACTAAATTTGATCTATCTTTCTGCTTTCTTTGAACCTTATTTGGCACAGTTTGAAGCAAGAAGGACCACTTTTGAATCCATCCAACGTGTGGCCATTATTCCAACGCGATTTATTTGAAATTGACTTCGTGTACGTTCTAAATGGCCATTGAACACAGAAATTTCTTTGCGAGTTCTTATATATGTATGTACCGATGGATGGGTACGCTATAGTCGTCAGCAATGTCATTGACGTGAAAAATCTGCCACGAATAGATGGGGTTAAATTGCAAAGAATGTAGAATGCTCCAAGAGTGCCTGTTAAACTTGAGGATGTGTCTTCACCATAACCTGTTTTGGCATCATAACGCATCCACAATTTAATGCCTCGGTTGATTGGGTTTAGGGGTATATATTACTTCAAGCTCGAGCGACCCTTGAATTTCGACATACATTCATCTATGGATTACGGGCATTACTTTCACTTCGTCCCGCTGGGATTGTTTTTTTTTTACACATAATACAACTTCTGATATGTAGTAATCCTTTTGATATGTTATTTTACTCCTATAATCAGCAATACCTACAGTGGCGAGCAAAAATGAGAAATTAGAGGAAAATAGATTAATATTTTATTATTTCGTTTAGAACAAATAATATAATTCACTGCTTAAAATAAAGAAAACAAAACAATTCTAGTAAAATAGTTAAAAAAAATATAAAAATGTTGAAGTGGGTAGTATTCATTTGCACGTTTTTTTCTGGTGACATGTTTCTTTTGATATTAATACTTCGTCCATAGTCCCTTGTTTTTAATAACACTTTGCATTCGAGTTGGCATACTTTCCATGTGGAATTTTGGCCCACTCTGCTTGTAGTCTAATCCACAGCTCGTTTATATTTTTTGGAGGATTGTCATATCGATAGGATATTCTCGATAGGATTTAGATCTGGGCTCTGTGCTGGCCGCTTGAGCGTTTGAAATAATTGCTCTCCAAGTCAGTTTTGAACAATTTTCGCGGTGTTTTGGGTCGCCGCCTTGTTAAAAAATTATTTCGTCAATAGGGTAGGCGCACTCGTCAACAAATTGTGGTAATTTGGTTCGCAGAATATCGAGGTATTGCTCCTTCTTCATAATACCTTCAATTTTAACTAAAGGGCCAATATTCCACCACGTGAAACAACCCCACACCATCAAACTTCCTCCTCTGTGCTTCATTGTTTCTTTAACCTGGTATTTTTGTAGGCTTTCATTTGGTCGATGCCAGTAATATTCTTCACCATCCGACTGGAATCGATTAACTTTCGTCTTATCTGACCAAATTACTCCCTTCCAATCTTCAGCAGTCCAATTTGTATGTTCTTTGCAGAACTTTAAGCGTGCCTTAACATTTTTGCCTGACAAGGCTGTTTTTTTCTGTTTAACTGCGGACACCAAACCTATCCTGCGCAATGCTCTTCTGGCGGTCCACTCGCCGACATTTTTATTTTCTTGGTTTTCATTAAAAGCTCCATTAAACGCTCGTAGCCATTTGATAAAAGTTTTGGTCGGCCTGGAGCATTGTTTGTAGACTGCACATTTCTTCTCTTTTTCACTAAAAGCACAGTTCGTTGACAAAGGTTTACTCTTTCTGCAATAAGTCTAGAAGAAATTCCCTTTTCAAGTAGGGAAACGATGCTGTTTTCCACTTCAAGTGAGATTTTTTTTCATTTTGTCTGTATTATCCTATTAACATATTCTTTTAATTAAAAATATCTAACTTTAGGCCTTAAATTGCTTACCATCCACCTGGATCTGGTGTAACTTGAAGAATAAAGTCAAACAAAAGTTTCACATAAACCAAAACAAAGAACAACGGTACTTTTGGGCAGACAAAACGAAACGTGCAAAATTGAGTAAATGGAGCAACCATCGTTTCTTCTTAATTTTTTCAGTTTATTCAGGAATATGTTGGGTTTGTATTGCTCAAACAGTGAAGCACATACATATACATGTGTTGGAATAAATTTCTTTTTTTTTTATTTCGAAAGATATAATAGAAAATAGGAGCCATTGATTGAAATTTCTGAAATATGTACTCATTTTTGCTCGCCACTGTAGATGGTAAATGGTTATACGAGTAGTGCATTACCAAAGGCACTCCTAAGACCAAACAAATTTCTCTCTTTTAATTTTTGCAATTCTTTGGTTTGTGCACTCTGCATTACGAATGCATAAACTTTTCTGAAACATTTTTCGAAAAACATTTAACACCGAAGTTCCATGACACTTCAGCCTTCGATTCAGTAGACGATTCATGAATGATCCCGGAATTTATTGTATCATCGATAGATACTCGTAAATTCATAGATTCCGATGCACTGAAATTAATATCATTACCGTCGCTCTCATCATCCAGCAAATAATCCAAAATCTCCTGTTTTCCTTCTAAAGCATATTGGAATATAAATTATCCCAACTAAAAGCGTTATTGGAATTATAAGTCTCAGTATAATAAAACATTAAAAACCTCACCTCCTCAGCTTCAATTAATTCGAAATTTACACAAAATAGTATTTCTTGATGCAGCAGGCCAGCCGACATAAAGTTGCCTTTGGAAGAATACAAATTTGCTATCCAATAAAAATCCTCAATTTTATTTTCTAAAGAGAACATGGTTTTTAAAACTGAATAATAACGAAATTCAATAAATCTTACACTCCACTACTAACTACTAACCAAAAAATGTCGCCACAAAGCATAAACGTGTTCACCGGGCGAAAGGTCTACGTGATCAAAATTCCTTTTCTCAATGGCCGCAAAAAAATGGTGGAACATTATAAAAATAAAGAAAGAGATGAAAGTATGGAGAAACATCGCAACTTCACAGTGAACTTTAAGCTGGGAACGTACTTATGTAGTGAGGTGAAAATAAAATAGCAATGTGATTCCTTTTAAAGGATTTTTGGCTCGATGACATCCCGGGGCTCGTCTGAACCTCTGGGTGAAGACTTCAAGTCTAGAACAGCGAGCCTGCTTATCGCTCTTCTCCTCTTGATTGACCCATTTTCTTGGACATCGGCAGTCCGAACAACGCTGTCGGGACCAGCATACGTCTTTACAACTCGCCCTAGTTCCCAGGCCGAGCGAATCTTCATTGGATCGATGACAATGACGACGTCCCCAACTGCTACTGCTTTTGAAACTTTGTACCACTTGGTGCGTCTGGTTATCTCTGGAAGGTACTCCGCATACCAGAGTCTTATCAGTTGACTTATGAGATGCTGAGAACGTCGAAAATAATCCTGGGGCAGAAGTGTCTCTATTGTCATCTCCAAATAGCACCGAATTAGGCGTGAGCGGCTTGGCATCATCTGGGTTAACAGGAACATGTGTAAGTGGTCGACGGTTGACATGACCTTGAGCTTCCATTAGAGTGTTACGTAGGATGTCTTCACGAGGAACAGTACCTCTGAGCATAAACTCAACACTGGACTTAACGGTTTAATCACGAATAAACCTCCACAGGATGCCCTCATTGTTAGATGCATACTCACTGAGATCGGTCTCCATCTCTTTAACGTCTTTAACCAACTGATTCTTGGTGCCGATAAAATTCAGCCCATTGTCACTATAAAGATAGGGTGACGACACGAATGATGATGAAACGGCGCAAAGCCATGATGCATTGATCTAAACTGAGATCGTTGAGAAGGTCAATCTGGACTGCGCAGAAGGTGAGGCAGGTGAAGATCATTCCGTACCGCTTTACTGTACCTCTACCAAATTTCACAACCAATGGCCCAAAACAGTTAACACCCACATGTGTGAAAGGCCTTAAATGGAAGGCTAAACGTGCTTCAGGAAGTTGTCCTATTACTGGCTTCCCCTTACGCAGCTTACACATGTTGCATCTTGATTTTACTAACTCCAGAGCTACTCGTATACTTATGATCCATGTGCGCTCTCGGATGCCTGAGATGGTTGTAGCGGTTCCCATGTGAAGGTTCTTCTCATGATAATGGATGATGAGCAGATCGGCTAGAGGATGACTCTTGGGCAAGATCGCTGGGTTACGTGCTGCATACGATATCACTTCCTTTTGACTCCTTGAACACATCCTAATTGTGCCCTCCTCATCAAGAAAAGGTGAAAAGTTGAAAATCTTACTTGAGGATACAACCCTTGCTTCTTTTTTAGGGCCACTATGTCTGCAAGCATCCATTTGGATCTTTCTAAACAGTTTTTAGCCCGCATGTATTCGTCCGGAGTGATGAAAGGCTTCTTGGCTACAGGTGTCTTGCGTATGATATCTTTGAATCGCAGCAAAAGGCGATGATCCTGACGGAAGATGACCATCTTGCACGAGAACTAGCTTTAAGCTCATCATGAATGGCATAGGAAATTGGTTTCTCCTTACTGTGGAACAAAATTGTCTTTAATTCTAAATGCTCGGTACTCAACGGATCAAATGAATTCTTGCCTGGTGACACAGGCCAACCATCTTTTGGCAACCGGAGAAAATCAGGCCCCTTGAACCACCTAGACGCCGGGTTTTCAACCGACAGATCGTTCCACCTCGTTGCTTCGTCAGCAACGTTATCTCCAGTACTCACATGAAACCATTGGCGTGGTGCTGAAGAGTCCAAGATCTCTCCCACACGAACGGTGACGAATGACGGGAACTTAAATTTTGTCGAATTAATCCACGACAATACTGTGTTCGAGTCCGAAAAGAACAAAGTCTCGTTCCAGCGGATCGTGTGCGAATCCCTTACTGTAGTTGCTAACCGCACTCCGAGAACAGCTGCTTGCAACTTCAGCCTTGGTATTGATAGTTTCTTTACTGGAGCTACTTTAGCCTTAGCTATCACTTGGGAGACCTCCATTTCGCCATTTCGTTCGAAACGCAAGTAAGCCACTGCAGCGAACGCCTTTTGCGATGCATCTACAAAAACCACTAAACTTATGCTCGACTCATCTGGATTCCAAGAAAGGTAACTGCGGGGAATTTTCAGATTTTCAATACACTTCAATTCCCTGAGGAAGTCCAACCAAGCGATTTTCAAGTCCAGCGACACTGGCTCGTCCCAATCAAAGCCTTCTCGCCAAACCTCTTGCAGGATGATAAGCCCAAGGATGATATAAAAGGATACGAGTCCTAATGGGTCAAAAATCCTCATCAGAGTTCTCAGCATTTCCCGTTTGATAACGACGGAGTCAGATAACACACCCTTCTTCTCTGGAACACCATTGAAAGACAACTTGTAGGTGAAGTAGTCCGAAGCCGGGTGCCAATACATTCCCAAGACCTTCGACACGATGGATTCATAGCTATTCGGATCAATGCTGACCAGCTTTGGATGGATATGGCCTCTTGATGTCAGCCGAAGAAACTCAACACTGTTCGATTGAACACCCACAAGATCGAAGTTCATGGTTTTGCAGATTCTAATTGCGTGTTGAGTCACAGACACCGCCTTCTCCACCGTATCATGGCTGTTAAAATAGTCGTCGACATATTTACGCTTCGTTAATCCATCTACTGCCTCCGGACATTCCTCTTGAAACAATTCAGCATGCTGGTTCTTAACAAATTGAGAGCACGTAGGGGAGCACCTTGGGCCGAACATCATTACTTCCATAATGTAAATGTCGGGTTCTCTGCTACTATCACCATCCCTCCACAAGATTCGTTGACACTGTTGATCATATTCAATAATCCGAATCCTGTGAAACTTTTCCTTGATATCAGCGTTGACTGCTACTGCCCGTTCGAGAAGCTTGAAGAGCACATTATGTATTAAGTGAATCACCGTTGACCTTAGCAGCCACATCAGCGACGTCTCTTGGTTTCGGCGGAGACTTGTTAGGATTTTGCACTATGAAGGTAGGTGCATACCATACTCTAGGCCACTGCTTCTGTAACTCTTCCTTTGATGCGATCCTAGCGTACCCCTTTAAGACTAACTCTTTCATATGGTTATTTTTCCACTCCAACAGGTGAGGCTTCCTTTTTAATGATCTCTCCAAGCCTATGAGCCGACTCAGCGCCATCGGATAGCTGTTCGGAAGTTTTACTCCATCAGCCTTCCATGACAAACCAATCTCGTACCAATCACCGACTCGTTTCAAAGTAGACCGCATGATATCCACGGCTCTTCTTACTTCTTGACTTACCAACCCGTTCTTAGGTGCCATGACGTCAAAATTCTCCGTGGTAAAATGATGCTTCATGGGCAACTCATCCTCGCACCTTATTGCATCATGGAACAGAAAATGCATCGAAGGTTTGATTGCTTGATTGAGGCCTGCAACATTCAACGTAGGGGCCGACTTCCCATAGACAACCCAACCTAAGAGGGTTTTTATAGCACACGGTTTCTCATCCTTACCATGACGCTGGCCTCGACCGCATAGGAATTTGGCTTGATCTAGCCCAACAAGTACTTTCGGCTTAGCATTCACCAGATCTGAAAGCGGAAGTCCTCGCAGGTGACTGTACTCCTTTCTCAGCTCTTCTGCATCAATTGGCTGACAGGGCAACTCCAAATTATCGACGGTGTACAGATCCTTCAACAGATGACGCTTGCTATTATGAACACTTGACACAGTCAATGTAGTCCGCATGGAGTCCTCATGACGTGAGACCCCTTTAGTCCACTGAAGGATGAGCTCCTCTAGATGACCTTGAAGACCGAGCTCATCGAACAGGCCCTTCTCCACCATAGACAGGGACGAACCATCATCAAGAATCGCATACGTGTCCACAAATCTGCCATCGTTTCCATACACCCGGACTGGAACTATCTTGAAAATGACGGACAAGTTCGTTTCCACATGTGAAGAGTGTAATTGAGATTGAGGGATAAACGGAATCGCAGCATTGTTCACACCTGAATCAGTAGCATGGGTCATCTTCCAGGGACGAGCGACCACGTTTAAATTCAGCTGCCCAATTTTCAACGGTTGACATGGAAGGATCAGAGTCCCCGTAAACTTTTGTCAACTTTGGATGGATTTCCTTAGGGGTTAACCCATCCAAAACGAAGAATTTTATCACCGCACGATATTCAAGTTTATCCATTTTAACGAAAAGCACGCAAGACGTCTACTGCAAAAATTCGTGTAAAGAAATTACTTGAGAGAACAAGTTGAAATTTGAAAAGTTCTCGGCCTGAGATGGCATTCCAATCAGCAAAAATTTATGTTTCATGCCTGGGTGCACTTCTCATAGTTCGTATGAACTGCCGATCAAAAGCAAATGCGCAAACGATTTTCGTGCTAATCTTTGGACCGATTCAATAGGGATCCGACCGATTTTGTGCGGCGATTTGTCATCATGGATGAGACATGTGTCCACCACTACACGCCAGAAACGAAACAGCAGTCGAAGCAGTGGGTGGAAGCCGGTGGTTCAGCGCCAAAGAAAGCAAAGTCAATCGCATCTGCCGGAAAGGTTATAGCCAGTGTGTTTTGGGATGCGAAAGGGGTCCCGTTAATTGATTACCTTGAGAAAGGCAGAAAAATTACAGGCGAATATTACTGCAACCTTCTTGACCAGCTGGATGCCGAAATTCGCGAGAAGAGATCTAGTTTAAAAAAAAAAAATCATCTTTCACCAGGACAATGCACCTGTACAACTGCGGGATTTGGGGTCATCCCCCCTATTCACCTGATTTGGCACCCTCAGACTTCCATCTGTTCCCAAACTTGAAGAAATTTGTTTCTGGTAAGCGCTTCGCATCCAATGCAGAAGTTGAGAGGGCCGTAGATGAATATTTTCACAGCCTTCCAGACTCTCACTTCCGAGAAGGAATACTGATGTTGGAGAAATGCCGGACCAAGTGTGTTGAAGTCAAGGGAGATTATGTAGAAAAATAAAATCATTTTTTAACTGAAAATCGCAGTCTTTCATTGTCAGGCCGAGAACTTTTCACCTTGCTCTCGTATGTCCAATTGCAAAGTTTGTATATAATTTTTGTCCACTTCCGTTAGGTAGCACTGCAAAATAAACTTCACAAGCAGCAAATTTGATGGGACAATAAAGTATGTCACTTTGAAATTACATTTAGCGCGTACTAAAAAACCTAGTAGTTCGAAGTGTTTACATAAGGTAGACCATAGTCTAGGTTACCTAAGTTTGTGTACTGACCCAATCAGTATAGTTGAGAGAGAGCTTGGTCCCAGAACAAACCTGCGGTGTAAACTAGGCCGATGCTTTATAACTGTTTTTGGGATATGTGGGTGAGATAATTTGTGGGATTTTTGTCTGCAAAATATTGAATACACATAGGTATGAGAGAAAATAACCGGTTAAAAATGGGTTAATTCCTTGTGCCTACTGAATTTTGTTAAAAAAACGTTTGCGCCTTTCGATATCCCCCGAGTAACGCGCTGTGAGTGAGTATCAGAGGTACCAGTATTCTAATAAATATGCAAATACATATATGAAGTGTAACAATTTCAAATTCTTGTGACGTAATGAAATAAAGTAAACAAAGAAGTCCGTGATTCGCAATAGTAATTTGATATTTGATAATTTATTTTTCTTTAACTCTATAATAAGTAGGGTTACTCGTTTTCAAAATCTACTTCAAATTACTTAAGTACAAACTGTACACTATTTATTATCAATTATAATACAATAAGGTTCTTTTACAAAATAGCTTTCACAATTGCGACAATTATTCAACTCCCCTATTCAACTAACAAATAACATAATCAGCTTAAAAACTATGACATCAAAGATCTAAGCATAGGTAATAACATAGAAACAAAAATAATAACATTATTCTATTTTTATTCACTTGCTTTAATATATTCGTTCCTCATGCACATCTCTGCATAGATGGCCATGAATCAATACATAACGTGTGTATTTTTTGTCTACGCAATGTTATGAAGAGAAAATAAGAAAACTTGAGATAACAGAATCGCTTTAATAATATTACCGATTTTGTGTTTCATATTTCACTACTTTTGACATTGCCAGTCAGTTGCACTCACCTAGGTGCTTTGTTTGTAAATAGCTTACAGCTGACTAACGATTAGCAAAGTCATTTATTTCAGATTAATTGCGATTTTATCATTTAGATAAAAAAAAAGACGAAGCCTCAACTATGCAGTTCTATTACACATTCGTATTAAATTCAACTCGATTCTCAGTTATGCCTCGGTCGTTTCAAAAAAAGTGAGATTGTCACGTTATCATGCTAAGCTATTTAGGTACATAAAGTTACAAAACTTATGTCACTAAGCTTACATATTACAGCCTAAATTACAAAAATGCATTAATTTTAAAATAGCAACAGTACAATAAATACCTTACTTAGTACGTGTATAATTAGGGGCGTGTGGCCTAAATTATATTAATTAAAATTAAATCTTTGTTTTGACATTTTCTTTTTCTTCTAATACTAGAATATAATAGTTAACACAAACCATTTGCTGGTACTGGGTGCGTTCGCGTTACACTGTCAGCTGTTTCTTTTGCTGTGAGTACTTTCTTTCTTTGAGAAGCTCGTCGAGTTGTTCTTCTTGGTAGTAGACGGCAAAGTCAGCAGGTGATAGGCTTTCGAAAATGGCGCAGATACTCGGTTTGAGATTGTAGAAGAAGAGCAATTGACCGCGACTGGCGAAATCGTTGAAAAGTGACTCAATGACAGTTGCTGCCGTGAAATCTGCACCGTATACGTGTGATGCGTCAATGACCACGGGCAGGTTTTGACGCATCGAGTGCTTGGTTACAAGGTTGCGAACATAATCGACTGAAGGAAAGATGAGGCAACGATCAGGGGTGATCATGAGATATTCAACTCCACCGGGAGTAGTTAAAATCTCTGTGGTTAACTTTGGTCGAGCGGCGTGGTAGAGAATGAAAACGACATTCAAGCCGATTCCAAGGAGAATTCCAATCTCTAGCGGTAGAGCTAGACATGCTAGGAACGTTGCCAATCCGGGTACAAGATCGCTTTCTGGAATGATAAGAATAGACAATTTACAAAATATGATTTTATTAGGATTATGAAGTATGTGTATTATTCTGAATTCGAGCTGCATTATAATTCAGTTGAAGCCAAGCGGTAGAGCTGTATCTGTAGTGTCAAGAGTAGTGCCATCCCATCAGGCACATAGCCAGGAATATTATTCGGAGGGAGGGTCCGAAGAAAGGGGGGTTGAGAGGGTAGAAGAACTTCCACATAAGATTTTTTTTTGTGAATTTGTGTATAAATACTTCCTCTTATACATATTACATACAAGCAAAGCTTAAGTAGTATTATACCTTCTTTATTTGAGGACCTTGGTGGCTATTGGTCACAAAACTGAAAGTTTTCGTATCGTACTTGAATGTCTTACTAGCCCTGAGCATTAACAGTAGTACCGGTTGGAAGAAAATGACAGAGTCCTGCAGGTAATAGGACTTTGATATACGTACTTAGTGGCAACGACTCTATATTTTGTCTTTGAACCATTGTTGGCTATATTGACGAATCTAGTCAGTCAATAGAAGACTTAGCCCGTTTGCTGTCCGACTCTAGGTAGCGCTAGATAGCGCATACTAGGCAAACCTTTTTTTGACAACCTAAAGGATTGCGGAGATAACCGTTGGGGAAGTTATCAGCTTTCTTAATGGCTCAGAGTGGATTTAAAGAAGGTTTACGCTACGCATTAAAAAGGCGCTAAAGCGCTATGGCATTAAAAAGGCGCTAAAGCGCTATGGCATTAAAAAGGCGCTAAAGCGCTAATGAGATGCTGTTACTCCTACCCCTACCTACTCTTATTCTTATAGTCGTGTGACCTGAAAATTGAGGTGACAATTACAAATTTATATTCCCTTAGTCGATTGATATGACACCGTAATCCTTCGAGTACTGAGGGCGGCCTCAAACTTTTGGCCTGCAGTGTACATATGTACATACTTATTTAAATGTAATATCATCGGCTGAGAATTTAATTCAATTTTAAGCTGAATTTAAAAATGACAACACGACACTTTTTTTTAAGAGAGGCGAAGCTATGTATATCATTGGGATGCTTGTTGATTGCCTGATTGATTGATTGATTCTGCTCTTGCATAGCTGTATATTAAAAACTTTTGGGGATATGTCTGCTGGGAGTGAATTTCAAAGTTTACTAGATCTAGTTCTCGCTTTTACCAGGTGTATATAAGTGTGATAGGCCTTAGCGCCTTAAAAAGGGAAAGGATGAAACAGATGATAAATTTGGAAAGATCATTTTCCAAAACCAATTGATCAATCAATAACCGGTAATGGAACTTCTGGGGATCCATCTACCTCCGTTTCTACCTTCAGGCTTGAAGTGTGTTTTGCTTTAAACCAATTATATTGCATGGAAAACTAATTGAATCTACAACACTATTCAAAGAATTTGGATTTGTATAGTTGCATATGTGGGATTTTCAAATGAATTTTTTCTTAAATTTGTTTACAATTTAGTACATATATATTTTTTTCGTAAGAAATAGGAGTAAGAATATCCTTCAGCTATTTAAGAGCAAAACCAACGGTCATCTCGGGGCGCTGATATGTTCGCCTTTCTGAGTTTATCACAAAAAAAAAAAAAAATTAATAAATAAATAAATAAATATAAATACATATACATATATACATATGTATGTATTTATGTATACACGTGTATATCATCACACCGTTTGAATAAATATGATGACGCCTGTAAGATAGAAACCAGAATTGAATTACAGATACCCGGAATTACGCGACGTAAATTCATTGGTAAAGGTTTTTAGCTTATTAACGAGGTTAGGGGATCTGAATTACATAAGTAATTAGATTTTGGCGGACCGGCTGTGTGTCTGCATCCCATTACTGCGAAAAAAACAGATTTGATCATCTTTACTGAGAAGCGAATAAATCTAGAGTTTCAACACTTGATAATTATTGGAACGGGAATCAAGATGTTCAATAAAGTTAAGTATTTAGAAGTATACCTGCATGCCGGGCAAAAACCGTAGTGCACCAAGTCGAAATGGTGGCTGCAGGACTGCAAAAGCTAGAGTCAGATAGACGGAAAAAATATCCTAATAGTTCTGGACAAACAAGAAGTGATCAGGCGCATTGAGCAGACAGGAATTAACATACCACTGGCGATGGAAAATCAACGATTGTGCAACTCAAAATGCAGTGACACTAGCACTAGGAAATGAAAACCCGGACTTCCTATATACCTAAACCTACCACAAGTTCTGTTACAAGCGCAAAACGTTGTAAAAGTAAGCAAAACACTTTTTGGAAAAATACTAATTTTTAAATTTATTTACTTAAATAGTATACATTTTTAAACAAAGGTGATTTATTCAAAGTAACCGCTTTTTGCTTTAATACAGGCCCTCAAACGGTGTGGCCATTAGGCTACAGCGGCACGCACGGTTTCCAGGGGTATAGACAACTCTGCTGTGGTTAAAGCACTTTTGAGGCTCTCCAAATTTTGGTGGCGTCTTGCAGGCCATATTCTCCAAAACTGACCACAAACAATAAAAGGATTCAAATCTGAGCTTCCTGATGGCCAACCCTCGGATGTAATAAAAGCAGGAATATTGATTCTTAGCCAGTGCTGAGTTGTTTTGTGTTTTGGATTTATGTGCTGGAGCAGAGGCTGGTTGGAAAACCCATCTTGCTCCATTACAAAGGGTATTCGTCAAGCCTTTAACGACGCCTTCTAGACATCTAATTAGTACACGTTTGCCCCAGTTCTGACCCCTTTTCCACAAAAATGGAGACCAGCAACTCCTTCAGTTATAAACCCACCAAACTATTCGAGAAGCAGGATGATGGCTGCGCTGAACCATAGAAACTACTGGTATAAATTTTATCGTTGTGTTTACTAAAAACTTCCTCGAAGGTGAAAATATGTTCGTCCGTAAAAGGATATTTTCGTGATTGTTGGTCGCGTGCCTGCCAGTGGAGGGGTGGCTTGCATCTTTCAAGCCTAATTTGGTTTACATTAGGTGTCAATAGATGTCCGAATTATCCTTAACATGGACCTGGTGAATACATCCAATTCAGGCGACATAATTTCCTGTTTTCGAAGGGAAAGACGAAGACGGAGAACTCTTCGTCTTTTATCTCAGAAAAAGTTAGAAACCTCAAACTCGGTAGGATACTAATACGGCTTATCTCAACATGGTGTAATATTTCGATGGGTAAAAGTTCTCTTAAGTTATTTAATGTATACAGGGTGTCTCAGGTTAAAAGCTCAACTGGGAGAAATCAAGAAAAAAATTGTGTCGGAGGGGGGATTTGATTCCACTTTTATGCTAATACTTTTGAACTGCAGTAGTTAATAAATAAAACACTATTTGAAATTTTTAATTTAATACTTAAAATAATTCTGGAAACTGTACTCAATTATGCCTTGGAGCTTTTTTTGTTTTGCTTAACTGCGAAATTCTCGTCTCAAATGAATAAATTGATTTTAACTCTTTCTTTATTTAGTGGGAGTTTTTTTTCGCAAGCAACAGCATTGATTGCATGATGACTATTATTCTGATGGACACATTGCATGGAATGTTTTTACCAAATTTTATAGGGAATGCAACTACATCATTAGAAAAGAGAAGCTTGATTTTTTTCTTTTTGTTTTGTGAAGCTATGACTTTTTTCCTGGGCACCAAAATTTAATGCTGTTCCCAGAATTGCTTTAAGTACTCGTATTTAACTATAAATTTAAAATGTGTACTAGTCTTTTTTCAGCTATCTTATTTCAACAGTTATAGCATACCAAGTAATGACACCTCTAATCCCGATTTGTTGATCTTCAAATACTCGTAGTTAACCTCTTAACCCGAGACACCCTATATAAGGTGGTAGTGCACAAGTTGCTGGATAACTTGGTGGTACAGTACTGTGGACCTTGATAGAGCAAATGTCACTATGAAACTTGTCTTGGTAGTAGAAATTATTATTTGAACAATCATTTTTGGCTTTTGGATATTTTGCAATGAATATTAAATATTTTAAAACAAATGGCAGCGAATTAAAAAAGTAAACGGAATTACGATACAGATGAGGGAATTACAAATAATTCCATGGAATTACATTCGACAGCGCCACCATTGACAAGCTTTTCCCCTCCTTGTGAAATAAAAATATAAGTTAACGAATTAGCACGTGGTATACATATGCTTCTAACCGCTTACCTTTTGACGATTTGGGCCCCGTCAAATACCTCAATCGAAGTACCACACCTATGAGCCAATTACACATTCATTGTGTGAAGTTGCAGATGTACGTGCTATATGATAGCTTTTTCCTAAAAGAGCCGACAAAGTGGCAATAACAAAATAAAAAGACAGACGCGGTCATACTCGTAAATCCCAAGTTATCCGTAGTCATCGATTTTGGTTAAAGTACTGATACTTTGATTAATAAAAAAAATACTTACTTTTTGATCTCCACATCGGTTTGATCACTTTCACCTCCACCATGAAAACCACAGCGGCAATAATAATAGCTGCTAGCGTTGCTTTTGGAATGAATGAAAAGTATGGCGTAAAGAACAACAGCGCTAGGATAACCAAAGCTCCAGAGTAAATGTTGCTCATTGGAGTTCGAACCCCACTTGCATGATTCACAGCACCTCTACTGAGGGCACCAGTACCAGGGAATGCTTGAGCGAATGAATTAACAATATTAGCTGTACCGATCGCGATGAGCTCCTGGGTAGCATCAACTGGCTTACCATTTGCTGGTGACAAAAGAAAATTTGAATTCCTAATCTCCTTCCATTCGATTCGTTTATGACTTACCAAAAGCCTTGCAGATGGCTATGTTCTCCATAAGTGAGATCAGTGGTACCACAATCAAACCGGAACCCATACTGCTGACCAATTGACCAAATGATTCCGTCTTCAAGCCATCTGTTGTATTAGTGGTAACCGAGAAAGGCGGCAACTGAAAGTTTGGCAAGCCTGGGGGAATATATCCAATCACTTTAAAAGGTGGTCCATGCTCGGGAGTGTGGAATATATAGCCCATCGCTCCGCAAACAATCACCAAGATTGCATTTCTTGATGTTCCAATGATCCAAAACATCTTGTTGATGCACTTTTGTAATTTGGTCCGTAAAGTCCCGTCTTTGGGGCCAATTTTGAAAGATGCCAATAGCTAAGGATAAAACTATGTCAGAAACTGACACAAGAGGACATAAATGTCCAACTTACCCTCATTGCCAACAAGATCACAATGCACGTAAATCCTAGGATCGTATCTGCAGCTCGAGTACCTTTAATATTCTCAAGGATGTGCCTCCAGATTTCAATGAAAGTCGAACCCGTCGCTGTAATTCCAAAGATATCCTTAATTTGACTCGTCACAATGATCAACGATACCGCTGACGTAAAGCCCGAAGAAACTGGTCCCGAAACGAAATCAATTAAGAAACCCAGGCCAAGAAGACCCATCAACAGTTCCACTATTCCACAAAGAAGGCAGAGTAGCACCGATTTTTCCAATGATCCCTGTGCCGTTTGAAAAGTTAACAATGCAGTAATAGCTGTTGGACCGATTGGAACATCCTTACAGCTACCAAGGAAAATATATATAAAACAGCCAAGAAACGAGCCATACAACCCGTACTGTTAGAAATGAAAATAAAAGTTGTTATGTTGGGTTATTCTTGCAGACACTGTGTCTTGCAACTTACCGCCGCTGGTAGTCCAGCGATGCCTGAATAGGCCAAAGCTTGAGGTATCACAGTTAGACCGACAGTTATTCCCGCGACCAGATCACCAATTGCATCTTTAGTCGAATATTTTGGTAGCCATCGCAGGATAGGTAAACGTTTCTGTAGCACCTTTTTGATGGAAGCTCGTTTCGTTCTGTCCCTAACCCAACTTTTTGCGCAATCTAAGGGTTTTGTGGGCGGGATGATTTTCTTACCATCTTCTGTCACTGAAAATATAAAGAATGTAAATTAAATATTTGATTATCATTTCTGAGGGACAAATTTAGGTTTTGAGGGTTGGGAGCGGGGTTGTTGAGTGAATCTTTTTCAGTTCCATGTTTTTCCTAACTTCTTCGGGTAAAGGGCCAAATCACAGATTTCTAGTTCTTCTGGGTTTCGGGCGAATGAATAACAACATTTAAGCCAAGACAATTTTTGAATTTCATTCTTCAAGTACTAGGACAAGGAACACTGAACCATCTTTAAAAAAAAAACAAGCAAACAAGGATATCCGGAATCAACGAACATCTCGGGATTAATATGACAGTTTCTGTTAAAGGAATGGCCTTACTAAATGATTGTAGCTTTGTTAAGTGGAAGAGAACAAGTTTTCTGGAAGATAAGGCAATAACAGCCAAAGTTGAGAAGGCAGAGGAGGTAAAGTAGTAGGGAATATGGAACATATGCAGTGTTTAACAATTATGCTAATCTATGGGTTATTGAGGAATTAGACAGCATAATTCTCAGATAAATATTAAATCGTCATTGGAATGTTACATCTCTGAATCCTAAATGTAAGTACGTAGGCGGGCGGTATTGGCGCCTGGCTAACATATCACTTTAATTCAGAGTAGCAATGATGTCTGGCTTAGACTTAGACAATAACCTGTCACCAGCCGTGGTTTTAAGCGAAGTGCTCTCCCAACATAGGTTGTATCAACTTACCCTTTGCAAGATAGACTTGGCATCATAGGTACCTTACAACTTCGATAGCTATTGAGTACGAGTAGTTAAAAAAAAAATATATAAACATACAGAAAAGTTACAATCCGCTTGCAACAGATCATATGATACCTTCCCCTTATCCAATTTCCCATCCCTAATAATCAGAAATTGGGCGTGACGATATTAATTTGTTGATTCAAACGACTACCTGTAACCTTAACAGCACCAGTCAGTCTTCTTATTACTCCAAATGTCGTGATCCATCCAAATTGCTAGCAAGAATACATTTTCATGTGGGTTGCTGAACAGAAACAGGGAAAATTAAAATGTAAGGGCCCACTATAAAAGGGCAGACAGGATATTATGCCATACATGATAAGAATATGCCACCCAAAAGTGGGTAAAAAAGATAGCACTCATTCGCAGTTGTAAATATCAGCCTGACTTTATTTATATTAAGGACGATGCGGAAGATAAGGTTAACACCAGCCGCGTCAGCTGTCTTCTTTTCTTCTTTGCACTCATTTAAGAATGGCTGGTATGGCTGATTTCTTGGTATAAAATTGTTAATTATAAATTAATAAAAAAATTATTTTCAGCAAAAAATTCATCATGCCGAAGATTCGAATCCAGGGCCTTGAGAGTAAGCATAATTGGTGCAGTGTCTTAGGCACCTCGGCTATGTAAGTGTTGGTCTGGCGATGTCAAAATTCATACTTGTCCGTTAAATAGGTTAAATAGGGTTATAAATCTTTCCTACCAAAAAAGACACTAGTCACAATAATGGGCTTATTTATTAAAGCAGTTGATCTCTATCTAAAGTTTAAAGGTTTTTTTTTTTGTATTTGATGGAGCCAACTTTATCTATGTTACTCGTACATAAAATTTAACTGTATAAGTGTTTCCTGACATTCACATAATATTATTTATGTGTCACTAGTGTCGCCATCGTGACATAATTTATGACACTGGTTCAAATCATGCTGACGTTATAAGTGACATATTTTAGCATTCTCAGAGTCAGTGACATAATTTTAATCAATAATGCGAAACAAATAAATTAATCGACAAGTTATAACTTTTTTTTCGTAAAACCTGGACGAAATCTCTTCTGGCAACAGTTGTATTTGGTTGGGATAAGATAGGGAATATATTTTACATCGAAAATATTGTGATTTTTTTTTTTGTGGTTTGGGCTAAATATGTCAGGTTTCATATTTTTTGATATTTTTTCATTAGATAAAAGAATAAAGGTACAAGGCAGGGCAGAATTTGGCTCTTTTATAGATAGTCTCAGAATTTTATGGAGGATTATGTGACACAATTCTGCCAATAGGGTGACATAATTTTGTTCAAATCAATGACAACACTGTGTGTGATATGTTCTGCGACTTATATATATATGTCACTGTCTGTAAGTTCTAATGTTATGGTATTGGACGTCCACTTCTTCATCTAGTAGTGATTCTCACACAATTTTGCCAATTCAACTTCAATTTCATATCATAAATCCCCAAAGACAAAATAATTCGGAATGATTGATAGTTGATACCATAACATTTGTATGGTATTGGAGAACATGTAGTCCGAGTAGAGCTGGAAAGATGGCAATAAATTAAAGGAGCTAAGCTCTGAAGAGCTCTACGAACCAAGCCAAGTTAATTCTTGGAGACTATACATATCACTGAGATAGATCTAAAGCGTGTGTTGGTTGAGACAGCCTCTCAACTACCTTCAAACTTCAGACTTCTGAGTATGTATTGTTTTGGCAAAGTTTTTTTTTTTTGCAGCTCGAAGTGGCCTGGCTGTTGGGTAGCCGCAGGATGAATTATGGTTGAGGTTGTCACAAGAGGGGATATTGTTCAGGTGCGGTAATGGGCTACTGTGCCACAGTAAGATTCATATATCTCCATAGCATTTTAATGTATGCAAAAATGATAGAAGAAAATAGGAGCTACTTTGTTCAGGGTGGTACTGGTGTAAGACCACCTATCCTTAATGTATCAAAGTAGATGCGGGTTTAATTATACGTCATTTCCCCACTGAATTTTACCAACACGGTTAAATTCATTATCGTCTCCGCAGTACGATATCTCGCTTTTCAAGTTCCTAGAATACCACTTCGTTGACTGAATGCATCTGAGCACGAACAAGCTTCATAATAATATAGCCGCGTATATATTTGATGGATGATTTTTTCGCTTTAACTACAATCTTGCTTCAATTTGTTTGATCGTAATTAGTCTATTTGCAGCCAAATTTATTCGCTGGAACACCGCCGGATACCGCTAAACATTGTGAAGCAAGTATCACAGAGTCAAAATGATTGATCCACTTTCACACATTTGACTGAACAAGAATGGTTTATGATGAATCTTTAACAAATTTTCCATCAGAATATAACCATAAGTAATATAGGAAATCGAATAACATTAATAATGAAATAATATACACCCTCTTATGGCTTTGTGATATTTAAAGGAAATCCAAACAAAATTAACAGTCTATTAGTAATTTTTACAGAAATAATTATCACGGATTGCAAAAGTACCTAACCGTTTAGACGATTTTAAAGACGAATTGGCACCTTCGTGTTAGACATTTAATTAACATAGATTGGCAGAATTATTTCATTTCAGACGTCAATAGAACTGCGTTCTAAAGAATTAAATCAACATCGTTGCATGTATTCGATCAATATTGATCTTCACTTGCCTGTGTTTGAATTGTTTAAAACTGCCAACAACCCCGTTTACAATCCAATCACCTTCAGGGTACGTCAACCTATGTTTGGGATCAATTTTCAAAGTTATTTTCCAGCAGGTATAACTAGCTCAAGTTTGTCAGTACTAAACGATTTTGGGTGTAAATCAGATGACTTCGAATAGATATTAGTCAACTTTTCGTGTTCGACTGCTGGTTTTCAGTAATTTTGTTTGCCCATTTTATTAACCAAGCAAAAATTTTGCACCAAGTGTTTGGATTACATTTAAATAAATAAAAAAATGCCATTAGATCTCGCTGGGTTGGCTAAGGCAGTGGCCTTCAAAGGCGGTGGTTGGCCAGCTTTACACTCCGTGTGCTTCGTACAACCATGCGGGATGCGGATTTTTTTTCATACTTCTTTCAGAAAAGGACGCTGTCATAGCGCCCGGGATGCCTATAGTACCAGCCCTCCTGCCAAGATTCAAAACTTAATTACGATTACTTCACGGAGCCTGTAGCAAGATGTGGTGGCATTTCACAGACCCACAAGGCGGTGGATCCATGCCGACCATCTGCGTGTATAGTAGCCGCCCGTCTGGGGTAAAACGCTGAGCAGTGTGCCGCGCATTGTGGGGAAAAGAAAATCGGTCAAGTGAAATTAAAAGTCGAGTACCGAAACTTCCTCCTCCATTATGATGGTCATTGTCTTATGATTTTACATCCCAGTTTTGCGTAAAGTTACAAGTTTTCCTAGTGCGTGACGGAAAATGCTAACTATCAGCAAACTGTCTGCCTAAACACCTTCTATCTGTGGCCATTAAAACCAGTGCCATACGCCACTGGACCATGTATTGTTTCACCGTCTACCTCATGAGTGGAGTTGCCCATAAACCCTTCCGCAGTATCATCATTTTTGTAAACTTTTTTGTTCAAATGCACTGAATCTTACTATTCAAAGGATATTCTTGCGATTTTGAAAACATTCTACCAGATAATTTGTTGTTAATAATTATTCTTAGAAGAAAGTGGGCGTGGCTGTCACCATTTGTAACCAAGGATCACCGGATTCTGGTGACATATTCACAAAAATACTTAATCATCACCGTAACTAACTTTAAAACGCCCCAAAAATGTGGGCGTGCCTCAACATCTACATATATATTTTTTTAGGTAAATATTTTTTCAGTAAAATTATTGGAAAAAAAAAAATTAATTTCAAAAGTGGACCTGATTGTGGGCAGATTTAAAAAAAAAATGTGCACTCGTGCTTCGAATTTTAAAAAATTTGTATATAAAATTGCATGTTTCTAACTCAGAATTTAAGGTCTAAAAACTGGCAACCTATAGACAGACAGACAGACACGGCTATATCCATATAATTTTCGATGCTGATCACAAATATGTATACTTTTGGCTTCTACCGTTATTATAATATTTCTCTATGTTATAAACTATGTATCAAAATTAATATACCCTATGGGATAAGGTATAAAAAGCAAAGGGCATCCAACTAGAAAACTTCTGGTTGTGAAAAACGGCTTGAGCTCTGTTAGAAAGTTCAGGGTGTTTATTAATTTAAAAGCTTGATGGGAACATAAAAGCAAAGCGTTTCGATTAAAGTTTCTTGAATTCAAATGATTTGAACAGAAAGAGGAGAATAGAAATTGGCCGATATTGATTTGATTTGAATGTAAATGCATCTTCAGAATTATTCACTACGCATAGCGATAGGAGTAGCCAGTCATGTCAGGTGCGTATTAAGTTCATCAATATGGTACCGTTTGGGTTTAATTAATAATTTTAAAGTAGTATTCTTGGTGAATGCTTACCTGAACCAGCCCTCAAAAATTATTGATTTTAGTGTAAATCAGATTTTATTGTGCATAGATGCACTGATCTAAATACATTTTTTTTTTCAAATTATTAAGCTGAACTGTAACCCAAGATTCTGGTGTTAATCCGATTAGTGAATTTGGAAATACTTGTGTACAGAATGAACAGATTTGAAAGAATCTTTTGCACGATGCAGAACATAAAGAGGTCCTAAAGCATGGCAATCGGATGAATGATTTTTTAACATCATAACCATGTCACCCATATAACACATGGCTTTCTGGTAATTTGTATATCAAACCTGATTTTGAAAAATGCTTTTGTAACATGGAAGTCATGCATGGTTCTACATACCGGTATTTTTAAAGCTACCTACAATTATGGTTAAGTATTACTGTGAATAGATCTCATCAGAATTTCGGTTACAAATTTTGCCAACCACGCCCACTTTCTTCTAAGCAAAAGTCTTAACAATACTTTTTCTTATAAAACCTCTTCAAAATCGCGGAAATATCCCCTATTTTAAAAATTAAAATTTCGCAAAGCCACGTCCACTTTATTAAAGATGGGTGAGAAAATGAGAGATAGGATATCATACGAACCGTATCTTTCCTGTTTTTTTTTTTGCTAATTTTCTTGTTTTCAGTACTTTTTCGTTTTGTATAGATATATCTTCGTATGCAATTATTTTATTAGTGGTGATACTCAGGATGGTGAGATGAAAGAATCCCCCCTTCGAAGAGCTCACTTGCACACCACTATACAGAAGCAATCTGTGGGGTATTTAAGTGGGGGAAATCGTTTTCTACCCTTTTCACGTTTCAATTTGCTCAAACAATCCTTTTCTCTTTCAAGCCGTGGTGTAGTGGTCACGGTTCAAATCCTGATCTCAACAATCATCTATTTATTTCGTCTGAAATAAATAAAAAAGTCGATCAATTGCGAAAGCCTAGCCAACTCTACTGCGAAGGCATAACACTGGCAGTAGGGTGGTCATATAGCTTAAATGCAACTTGATCGTGATGATGACATCAGGTGGAGGGAAAAAAAATACTGTGAATCATGAGCAACGACAAAAAGCAAAACAAACAAGCTCCACAGTTATCTGGACGCCACACCCTTGGAGTTAACTGAAACTTAATACCACCTAAGTTTCAAACCCACTACATCAATCTTTCTTTCTCTCTCTCTCAATTTCTACAAACGCCCGTGCCCTGAAATAATTTAATGGTATTCATATCCCATTTGGCGCGCACAAATTACATAAAAAAAAAAAAAACATTGGCAACAAAAACAATTTACCAGGGGAGTTTTGAAATTTGCCCGTCTTCAAATCAGTCTTGATATCAGGAGAATAATCCTAAAATCATTTAATTTGATCCCTCTAAATTGGTGGGTGAGATGGCATTTTAATAGAAGGCATGCACCCGCACCGAGATACCGATAGTTTTTTGTTTCCCTTCTTCCCCTTCAATCCACATCCTAGACCACCTTCCCCAAGTTTTTCCTGTGTTTTAGAAACAATCATCTTACTCCCCCTCACATTAAACCACCACCTGCATTGCAGTTGTGCTATACATATATTCGACTTTTAACCGTCAATTAAATAATTTGAAAATTCTGAGCTCATTATCACTACGTAGATTTTTGTATTGTTTGTTTAATTTTCTACTTTAAATCTCAGAAATATTCATACTTTTCTTTAAAAGCCATGAATGAATCTAGCGAAATATAATATTCTTTCCTATCGATTCAACTGTCATCGACCACAGAGATCGGTATGTACAATACCTACAATTATATCTTTTTAGGAAATCACAATCTCGTTTGCTTTCCATTGAAATAGGCCACACAGTTTATGTTTTCGTTTCGCACTTTAAGTTCGGTAACCCTAATACAACATTTTTATTTAAAACTCTCTGTAGTAATGTCACATTTAAGCGTCAAAATCTTTTATGACACAATTCACCATTATTCTTATATGCTTCAACAAAATGTTATTATCCTTTAGAAATAGCGCGCAATTACCCTCTAAGGCAATTTAACAATTATTATTGGTAGCTTTGTTCACTGATATTAAATTACTCTTTAGGTCCGGCACAAATAGAGTTTTAGATCACCACTTAATATTCTTTTTGTATTCCAATTGAAATTCCCTTAATTTATTATCAACAATTTGTACATTTCACTATAGTTTTTAAATATGTTAATGAAATATTCCTCCGGGTAACACATGTGCAATGTACGAGTAGTCGTAGTTCCACTGTCAATGAATGTTTTTGTACGTCTAAATTAGTAAGTATTCTGAAAATCCACTTTGAAGCAATAAAGCCACCAACAAAACCATCAACTCTTTCAGAATAATTCAACTCCTCATTTAAATAAACTCCTCATTTAAATAAAGTCCTTTTTTTCATATGGCCCTTACCCCCACATTGATAACAATAACGTGGAAAGTTTTATCCATACCTGATTTTCGACTACCACTCGAAGATAGAAACCGGACCTTTGACGCACTATCTCTCTTATCACCAACTTCTAGTAGGCGAGTACGTAATGTGTCAATTGATGGGAAGTCTTTAGATGCATAGAATGAAGCTCGAATGTCTTCATATGATTCCCGCAGACTATCTAACAACAGCACAGACAGCAGCTCTTCATCGAGTATAATATCCATTTTACGCAGCCGCACGATGATAGCATTGAACTCTATCAAATGAGATTCCATACTTTGAGTCTGTGACATTTTAATATTTAAGAGCTTACGAAATTCCTCTACTTTTTGACGAGTACCTTTTCTAGCATACGTACTGTGTAAGAAGTTCCATATTTCCTTTGACGTTTGGAGCGATTTAGCCAGAGAAACTTGAGCCGGTTCCATTGTGATGATAAGTTCGCACCTGGCGTCCATATCTTTATTTTCCCATTCTTCAATTTTAGTCGCATCTGTCGGCTTTACTTCTTTTCCTTGTACAATTTTTAGCAACCTTTTTTTGTGTAGTATTGCTTCTATTTGTGGCTTCCATGTGCTGTAGTTCTGTCCATTAAATAATGGGATTTGTCCGGCAAACGTCATTTTTGAAAACAAATTTCTGTACGCAAATAAATTACGTAGCTTGCTTAATCATCTAGGCCCATAACCTGTAGAATCTTCCAAGTGATGAATTAATTACACCACGATTTGGTTGAAAAATAACTTTCATTTTTTTAAGGGCGGATAAGTAAAAAATGAAGAGAAAAAGAAAGATGTCTTTTGAAAGACGGACAAAAGTTCAGTTTTTGTAAATGAGAGACAGATGTCGCTAAATACTGACTTCATTATTAAATTTAATTCTTAAGTTAAACAACAGTGAATACTACAAGAAACTGTGTATCAAACGCCATAAATCCGAAGAACGGAAGAACCTTGTGAACGCCCTCATGTAATTCTGTACACTTCGATGTATCTGGCACCGGATATTTGTCACCCGACGCCGGATTGAACTAAGGTTTCTCCGGTAGACATGTAGATGTATGTACGAGTATGTATGTATATCCAGAGCTAGAAATGTGTGAACGCTCTCATCGAGTTCGATATACTTAGTGCTGGGTATCCGGTGCCGGAAATATGTGTAACGGGGCTTACATATTAGTCCAACAATTACAGTTATCATTCAATTAATTGGATAAATCTCGGCGGGCGATAAATTGTACCGGTGAGCGTAGGTAGATTGTGATAGGTATACTCTACAATCATTCTATGCATTTTATATGTATGCGCCCTCTTTAAAGATAAGAAAAACTCTGCGCCTGGCGCTGTTTTCATGTCTGGCCCTGGAAATGCATTTATTTTTTCACAAATTAAGGTGGGACAGTGAGTAGATGTATGTACATAAATACGTAAATTACTATAGTACTACGTAATGTTAAGCCCTAAACAAATCATTTGAAAAAATTTCCATTTTCATTGTTAAGGTCGCCCTGCAGGCTAAAAACAAACAAATAATTTCCGTGACACTTTTCACTTTTTACTCCGGTTTGTTTTCACTGAAAAAACAACAGAGTATCTATGTACATATCTGAAAACGATTTGGATACACATGAATTATTTCGATTTTCAGAATTTACCCCTAATCTTACAATAGGGGTGGCAGAGAGTTACGTCTACGTGATTATTTTTTGCTATCCGATTAATTGTTATTTCGCTTAAATAGCAATTTCAATTTAAATCACGGGGGAGAATTAAATGGCTGTGCTTTTATTTTTTTTTTTATTTCTAAAACAGATTAATGGTTACATCAATCAAGATCAGATGAATTAAAATGCACTTTATTAAATAGGAATTAATTTTTAGCTAGAACTTGTAAAGGTTGTTCTTTGTTTCTTGTAAGAGTGATAAGAACTCACATATGAATTCATTTGATCCTTGAGACCCACCATTTTGGTCTGCATTCGTTGTAATACTGTATGATGAGCATTTGAATCCATCGTTGAAGTATACATGATCGGATGCCGGATTAGTCTTCATTGTGATGGCCGTGAGTGGTCCTTAACCAGGACGCTTATGCTCACGCTTAGCTCCTTTGTGTGTAAGTAGTTAATCAATGGTGGATGAGTTTTTCTGAAAGAGAGAGAATATAAAATCTTGATTTTCATTTACATTCGTATGACTAATAAATTAAAATTTAAAACGATAGAAGTCAAAAGTTTTTTTTGTGTTTTTTTTTTTTTTTTTTTTTCTGTCGAGTATATTTTACTTGCACCTACATAAGTATATAAGTATTGGTTTACTGAAAATTGTCGATTTTGAGATTACTAGAATAGAGAATCTCAAAAAAGTGGATCTCTCAATTCTGTCTGGCTGCCTGTATGTATGGCCAATTGCACAACGAAATCAGAATTTTCATTCTAACCTCAAAATCAACGCTACTTTATAAAAATCGATTTTCTCGAAAACGGCTCATACCGATTTTGATTAAATTCGATATTTGAGTTATGGTGGATATAGACTGCCATCCATATGTTTCCGCACAAACCATTTCTTTATCTATCTGTGCAAGACTCAAATGAACAAAATTCTTTCAAATCCTGTTAGGGTCGATAATAGACATTATTACATCTGAAAATAGGTAAAGAGTCTTAAGAAAAATCAGTGGAATTAAGGCACAATCCGAGGTAGGGGTAATAAAACGAAACTACAAACGTCATTAATTTTTCATAAAACCCACCATAAAATGGAAATATTTTGTTTTTTTGTACAAAATTTTTCAAAAAAACTGCAGTTCATGTATTTTTTGGGAAAATTACGTTTGTTTTCTATAAAAGCAGCTTGCTTATTCTTCAGGTGCCACTTAGTCTTGAAATTTCAATATTTAAAGTTTGGATAAAACCTCAAAAGGGAAGAAACAAGGAAAAAAGTTGAACGTTTTGGCATAATAACATTGCATAAAGAAGGATATGCAATGCTTTATATTGCAGATTAGCTTAAAATATTCAAATTGAGAGTGCACGACTTCGATATATCGCTTTAAAGAATCATCGACAAATTAACATCAACCAGACTATAAAAATGAATAAGCAAGAGGGATCGACGGCTTACAGCTCTAGAAATCTATGCATAGTTCAACCGTTAGCACTCAAAACAGAAATCAATAACAACGACAAAAAGGTGTTTAGCTGCCGCAGGTCGAGTACCAGTGCGAAAGCCATTGCTACGAACTCAAAACAAAGTCAGCTAAATTTTCGGAGAGAGCACCAGGATTGGACATCAACCGACTGATCGAAAATTTTATGGAAAGAATTACTTATATCAATCGAGTTGTTGACTGTGCAGTCATTATTCTTGAAATTAGCAGGATAGCGGTCCGATTTTTTCTTAGGTTTGACAAGTTTCCAAAACGTTTAGGCTCATTTTTAGAGAATCTTTTATTTCGCTTATATAATTACTGCATGCAAAGGGTTTTTCAATAGGGACATAACAATTTTGTATTTTAATACAAACGCATCCTTAAACTTTTTTTATGATCTGTCAATGTCAAAACGTCAGTCAAGGTTTACGTTTAGTGACCGTGTGGTGTGGATTTCATGCCGGAGGTGTGATTGGACCGTCGATGAAAATGATCGCCATGTTACGGTCAATGGAGTTCGCTATCGCGCCATGTTGGAAGACTATTTTTGGTCAGAATTGAATAGACTTGACATCAGTGATATGTGGTTCCAACAAGATGGTGCCACATGCCACACAGCTGGACAAGCAATTGATCTATTGAAGGGGAAGTTCGGTAATCGTGTAATCTCGAAAAATGGTTCGGTCGAATGGCCAGCTCTCTCATGCGATTTAACGCCGATGGATTTCTTTTTATGGGGTTACGTTGAGTTGTTGGTTTATGCCAACAAGCCAATGACGTTAGAGGAGCTCAGGAACAATATCAAATACGAAATTACCAACTTTCTGGCCGATATGTGTGGAATAGTGGTGGAAAATTGGATCCAAAGAATCGATCGCTGCAAACGTGCTCGCTGTGGTCATATAAACGAGATTGAATTCCATACTTAAATTTAACATGTATACTACACCTGAATTAAATTACAGCCCATTTATTCTGTTTCATTTAAATACTAAATTGTTATGTCCTTATTGAAAAACCCTCTATAATCAACTGGAAAAGATTTTGTATTCGTTGAAGAACGTTATGTACAGAGACTGTTAATATAGTTCTTCCAAGCCCTGTTTCTTTTGTTTCCTATTGCCTTTAGTTCTTGTGTATACCATGGATGGCAGTAGTTCAAGTTTTTGAATGTTTTGAGCGGAATAGTTCTGCTCATACAGTCATTAATAATAGAATAAAAGACATTTACTGCTTCGTCAATATAGTAGAAACTTTTAAGTTTTCAATGAAGGATCTATTTAATTCTTGTGAGAGTCTCTGAAAGTTTGCTCTACGAAGGTCAAAAGTGTACGAACTGTCATGAGAATTGATATTCTCGTGTATGTGACAGCTCAAGTTAAGAAAAATAGCCAGCAGTAGATGATATTTATTTATTTTAGTAATGCTGAAGTTAGATTCTAAAACAACAGTGCTAACAGAGTCAGATCAAAATTCGAAATCGGGTATTCGAATATTTAATTTTGTTATACATCTAACTTGCTGTAAGTCAAAAGATAGAACATTGTCCAGTAACGTTAGCTCCTGCCGAACTGAAGCGATGATCTTCCGAGAGTACCCAATCTATATAAGGCAGATTCAAGTCACCCAACAATAGAATACTGCTATTCTGTGAAAACGAAAGCGTCATGTGGAAAAGCCAGTTAGAAAAAATATTTGCAGTTTTAGTACTAAGCCCTCTTACTCGTACATTCTGTAAAGTTTTTCAAGGCAGGGATACTTGAATTAAGTTTTTCGATGACCGTTATGAGAATTTTTTAACGAGAGTATTAGGGGGCCACGAGTGTCTGTTGTAAAGTAAATCGAAAGTAGGAGCGGGGGCAACAATCTTGAACGATTAGACGAAGCTATTGGGTTTACTTATTTTAGTACAGTTAACAGTAATAGCCGTTGGAATTTAGTTGTTAGAGGTGAAGTGAAGTACGACATCATCACGCGAAGTGTCGGGCTTCAGGCGAGAAATAAACAAAGATCTAGGCTAAGAAAAGCATTAATTCAATAGAGGGCGCGAGCTGCAGTAATTACTTTGGGGTGAGACTTAATGATTGATTTTGTTATATTAATTTCGGGGACGGTGTTACAATTTCTAACATGACTCATAAGGTTTAAACGTTTTGGGTTAGGATATGGATTTTTGATTGAAGTAACATTTTCACGCTTTCTTTTACCTGAAGCAGAATCTTGGCCATTGTCCAAAATAACATTAGAAACAGAAGAAGAAGGGTTAGCTAGGTCATAGGAATTCGGTGGTCCTAGAAAAGGTGAAGAAGACAAGAGTTCAGAGTTAGAAGAAGTTGACACATCCACAGAGTGGCTGTGATTTGATTCGGAGATAGGTGATGAAGAATGTAATTCAACATCTGTTGATGTAGATATATCCACAGAGTAACTGCGACTAGAGAAGGAGGAGACATTGGAAATAGCTAAATCAAATGTATAAATTAATTCATTAAAACCTTAAGAATGTTAGATTTAAAAGCTAACATTTTGAAGGCTAGATGAGACAGCATTTTGCGGCAAGGGGCATAACAATTTGCCACATGGGGCATAACAATCGCAGATGGCACTTGAATTGCGTTTATTTAAATACGATAACAGAAGCAGAAGAAACATATGGGAAAGCCCTAAGAACAAGGAGGTAAAAGAAGATCTTGTACGAGCCATCAAGAGTATATATAATGAAACTTACAATGTCGTAAGGACAGTTACTCGTAATACAATATCCAAAACATTAAGACAAGGAAGTATATTGAGCCCCCTGTTGTTTATTTGTTTTTAGAGTAGGCTATAAACATCTACAACCAATCAATCTGAAGGCGTCTTCATAGTGTTATTTGCAAATTCAACAAGCAAATTGGAAAATAATATAAAGATTTTGAAAGAAACCAAGCACCGCAAAAACTTCAACTTAATGTCGAAAACACAAAAGTAATGGTAATCGGCAACGAACCGGAAGTAGTAAGAGTGGCGGTGGATGGTGAAGGAATTGAGCTGGTTAGCAGTTACAAGAATCTTGGAAGCGTAATAAACTGCAAAGGTAACTCAGAAGATGATCTGAAAGCAAGAATCCAGTCGACAAATAATCTGTATGCGGCCCTACAAAGGAAGTTCTTAGATCATAAGGATATCACGAGAAGTACAAAAATATCCATTTTCAATACAATGTATCCGATTCTGCTATTTGGAGGAGGGAACTGAACTCTTACTAAAAACCAGGAAATTCAGTTTCAAGCCATGGAGATGAAATACCTCAGGAGAGTGATAGGAATAAGAAGAATCGACAGGAGGAAGGTATAAGAAGTTCACTAAATTTGGAATCGACGAAGAAAATCCTGGAAGATAAAAAACCTCGGTGGTTTAGCCACTTGGTCCGTATGGATGATAATCGGCAGGTAAAGAAAGTTTGGGAAGCAATAGCAGAAGGGAAAACAAAAGAGGACGGCCTAAAACGACCTGGAACAACACCGTCAAAAAATATTAAGAGAAGCTGGAAAAAATTGGTACCCGGCCAAGCAACTAGCCAGAGATATAAAGTATAGATGCAACCTCGACACCCTAAAGGTAAAAGAGGACCGGATTAAGCAAGCAAGTAAGTAAAATACGATAATAAAAAATAAATAAATAATAAATAAAAGAAAGAATGGGCTTGTAGGGAAATCGAACATACGCAGCAAGGACCAGAAATAAAGAGAGACTTTAACCAAACCAATGACGCGGTGGATAAAAGTACCCTTTTCTTTCCAAATCCTAGAGCACTCAGATTCGATTTTCAGTGGTTGAAAAAACTTCGATTTTATTCGTTTCTCTTTTATGCTCATATGGCTGTGGTGCTGTTCCCCATCCGGGCTCGAACCTGCACAGTTTGTGTCCCAAGCAAACACACTACCCAAGAAAAGAGTTACTTAATGTGACGAAAATATCGAGAATTAAATATAAAAAGCAACATAGAAAAAAAAAAAACTTTTAACAGCATGTCTTTTAAAACTGTCAAGTTCATAAAAGTGAAAAAAAAGAAGAGACAAACCGCTTACTGGAACCGTTTTCCAAAACCAAAAACTAGTATACGGTAAAATAAATAAATTTACACATAAAGTATCGAAAAACTATGCACAAAGTAAAGTTGTACGATTGAACACTTTTTACCAATTAATACAGAGATTATACTGCGAGAAAAAAAAACACACACAAAACAGTAGGAGCAACAAAAAGAATGTCAACTACTAATCTAGGGTTACCAGACACTTGTATTTTGTTGATTAATAACTGTTTTAAAGTGGAATATACAAATTACCGAGTGAAATATAAAACCCATTTAATATTTTATTTTTAGCATCAAGTGGAATATTTTTGAAGAAGCTTCTGGACACACTGGCAATCCTTCAATTTATCACTTTGAATGACAGAAATCATTTTAAATAAGTTTGAGAGTAAATAACAAATTGAACATGTCCGAATTAGCAATGATTGAATCATAATAATAAGGATCCTAAAATTGATTTCAATGATTTTTCTTGACTTACATATGTAGTAGCCAATACTTTATTTACTCTTTTTATTACTGAGTTAATTATCAGTATCCATCCGTTAACTATTTTAAATTAGGAAAATTTCTTTCATTTAATTCAATTCAATTAGTTAGAAAATTGTCTACGATATTTTTTAATTACAACATGACATAGGTATTTAATTACTAATGTTAATTATTAGTAAATTACGAAAGTTCCCTATCGTGAATTAGTAGTTTTAAATCAAGCTTACACTGTATTCTGGATGCGATTGAATTTTCTTGAAAAGTCACAGACACTATTAATCCTTAAACACTTTTCACGAGGTATCAGATAATTTAAATTAAATGCAATTTAATCTGTTGAATAATCTTAGTAGATGTGTATCTCGAATGCACTCATCGATATTCACGGTAGATCGTTTCGATTACACTAAGGTTCTGATTCGTTTTTTTTTTTTATTTTTTATTCTTGATGTTATCGCTTTGCCGCTTGAAATTATACTGCGACAAACCTTGGCTGGGGTTTCATTTATATATTTAAGAGTCTGTGACATTTTCGGACGTAAATCGTCGTATTTCGGGAGCCTTAAAGGAAAACTACTAACGACACAAAATTAAACACATAAATATATAATTGAAGCAAAAAAACAAAAAACAAGTATTTTCCGATCTTTCTCGGAATATCCGCTTTACTTTAAAGCTCATGTTCTTTGTTTATCTATTTTTTCCCTGATTATCGTAATTATGGTCAAGAATATTAATTTTAATGGTTAAATAATTGTGGTTAGGTTAAATTTTTGTATGATTTTATTTATTCATGGTAAAATTGAATTAAAATGATGATTAAGTTCATGATCGCAATTTGCTCTAAAAATTTGTCAATCATGCTTAATAATTCCAAAGGATCGACGACTGGGGATTTTTATACTTGAAATTGTCTTCTTTTGAGTCACTGTATATGTATTCAGAAACTTAAGATAACACAAAGATTTCCTTTATGGCCATTTTATTACTTGATGCATCTAAGCATTTAAAATTCAAGACCGTGATATGAGTAACAATCGTTTTAAGTTGACACAATTTTTTTTTTAGGTAAACAGACCTAAGTCGCAATCGGTTTGCAGATTTTATGGTTATTTTACGATTTGTGTTTGGTTTAGAAATCAAATTAGACTAGATTGAAAGTGGAACTAGAACAATGCACCCTCAATAATTGTTCTTATATTATTCAACAACAACACAGTCATGATAGGAAGTGACTACTAATCATTCGGACGATTTAAATAAGTAAGTACATTTCTTTCTTACATTTGCGTGTTCTAAGTAGATTTGAGAAGAATGGATATACGAGTATCATTATAGATAATCTTAAATCCTGAGGTAATCCACTATCACAGTGTGTACTATTTTGAAACGTTTATTTAATTTGAAATGAGTAGTATACATATGTATCATATAAATAAAATAAAATTGTCAATAAATCTGAAGGCATTGCGATGTTTAAGAAAATTATAGTTAAAGGTATTTAAAAATTACTGTAGGACCATAAAATTGAATTGAATTGATGCACATACGAGTATCAGTCTCATCTTTTCTTTAGGACCATTGCCTTTTATTTACTACTTTTAATAGGTCTTTGGCCATAATTTTATGGTAAATGTTATAAAACTCTGAGACCAGTGATGTCAGTATTGTTTTTGTCATCTTGCCTGGATTAAGGAACAAATTAGGACTAGATTGGACCCATAAGGGCTAAATTTTGGTTTTTAATAAATTACATTTAAAACTAAAATTATGAACGTAAATACTTGTACACATAATCTTCTAATTCATTTGGATATTCCTTGAACAACATAATAACAGCAAATCGAAAACAGGACAATATTTTGTAATTTTTACTTATCGGTGTCGTGACAATTTTCGATTTCAAGATTTTGATTAAACTTGGTATTTGGTACAAGTACAGAAAAAATAAACGAAATGTGGTTTTTCATTCGAAACAATTTTGAAAAACTTGATTTTCTCGAAAACTGCTTGAACTTGACTTTATTTTAAACCACTAAAACCAAAACATCGGCCTTTACGCCTCCACAGCTAATCAACCAGATACTTTGTTTATCCTCCAGTGCCAGATACCTTGGAATGATACTCGACCCAAAGCCTAGCTGGAAAGTAAACATAGAGCATCGAGTCAGCAAGGCTAGCATAGCTTTCTACGCATGTAGTAAAACCTTTGGTAAGAGGTGGAGACTTCATCCAAACATGCTTTTGTGGATGTCGTACACTGAACATCCTATCTTTGCTTATGGGTCACTGGTTTGGTGGCCTGTGTCATGCCGTCCTGTCCGACTGAAGCTCTGAACCTTCTTGACCTTCATATCAAAAACATCGCGTTGTGCAGCGCAGCAAGACTCAGAGAGTCGAAGCTTTTGTTGGCAAAGCATCAGGGAATCTAGAAAAGGCTCTTACTGATTACACTACACCCAACCTAAAATTCAAGAAAGATTTCTCGGTAGGTTTTCCGTTCAGGGCGGACTGGGAAAAAGGCGACGTGATGAGGAAGTTCGAAACAAGAATTTTCACCGACGGTTCAAAGATGGAATGTGGGGTTGGTGAGAGAATCTTCTCAGGATGGCTGTGGAGGCGGTATTATTATATGGCAGGCTTATCGAACTCTGAAAAAGCATCCTACACACAAGCGAAAGTCGCCATTTTCGTTGATAGGCTGGCCGCTTTCAAAGCCATTGATTCGACTACAACATCCTCCAAACCAGTAGAACAGTGTAGGGAGGAACTCTACCTGCTGGGCTGTCAATTTAAGGTCAGTCTTCGATCAGCTGACCCTTGCGGAGAAAGTTTCGCTGGGATCCGTCATGAGAGAGATATTCTTGTACTTTATATCAAAGGCCGACTATAGATGGTACAGGCTGTCTAATTGCGTAATATCCAGAAAGATATGGCCCAACTATAAATGGGTCAAAACACAAGAGCTTCTAAACAGGATCGCCAGGGTTGTGGTGATCAGCACGGATCACTGGCCAGGCTGGGCATACCTTTTAACACACACTGCCGCAATTGTCAGAGCGTTAACGAGAAGGAGACTCTCTTCCACTTCCTTTGCGGTTACCCGGCACTAGGTAGAGCCAGGTTTCACACACGAGTGAGGTATTAGATCTGAGTGAGCTATAAGAAATGGGAGTCGGTGATATCATCAGGTTTTGAGAACAAAAAATTGGTTATTATTGAAGTATAGTATGTGTAATTTTTCTTTTGAATAGTTTTGGGTAGATACATACATTTTTTAATCTGAGCAAATAATCTGTCCGACGATAGATCCCTAGTTGGTAAATGGTATTTTGCAATACTTTGCGCAATATTATCGACATGGTCTTAATGTAGCCAAAAATATGTATACACCAATGATTTAGTTGATTCTAAATCTTTTAATGACGCAGAACTAGGGCTTCCTTCTACCTTCAATATTGCACTGAACTGGTGGCTTATTGTGCAATCTTGTTCACGGAACAATACTTTCAAATTGTTCAATATAACGGGTGAACCATCTGCTGTTTTTTTTTTTTTTTTAATTAGATATTATTTTGACACTGACAGCTCTTTTGCCGTCAAAAAATTGACAGAAACACGATTGGGAAATATTTAAAACTTATTTCCAAAGTGAGTGCTGTGTTTCCGAAACAGTGCGAATTTTGAAGAGAAATGCACCAACCGTGTCTGCTGTACGCAAGTTTGTGAATAAAGTTCGTGAGATTGGTATACTAATTGATAACACAAGAGGTTATTGAGGAAATAAATTTGGACGATCTCTGGCGACCGACGCTACATGTCATACAAGCATTAATCTTTTGCGCACTCAGTTCAATAATTGTGTAATCAGCCGTTTTGGTGATACTGTTTGGACTCCGCGGATCTGCGATTTAATAGCTTTGGACTTTTTTATGTGGCGTGGAACCATTGAAAATAATTACAAAATTGGGTTGACAGGATGGGATACTGCCGAAGCAGCAGCGGCAGCCATTCAAATAAAATTATTTTCAATGAATAAAACTTGTGATTCACCAGATTTGTTGTAAACATGGTCAATGTTATAACCGTACAATAGAAAAGACGGTCATTAATATTGTGTGATAATATGAACCATCTAGGGGTGCCTTAACGTAATATTTTCTACATTAAGGACTAAAATTACTTGAAAAGTTCTAAATTGTCCTTGTGGGCAAATTCAGAACTTTAGGGCTAAATCAACTAAAGTAGGGGTAAACCCTGCCCTGTAAATCCTGTAGGCCTGCAACGCTAAAATAGTGAACATATAAGGCAGTTCTACACTACCGAAACGACAGAGTGACAAACAAGGTCAGATAAGTATCTACAAGCGATATATCATTAGGAATAGGTAAGTGAAAGGCAAAAAAATATGCTTCACATTCAGGATTTTTATAAAAGTGATTAACTCAATAGATTTAAGATTTATGGAAAAATAGTGCAAATTTGTTTAGTGGCTCACTGAACACCACTTCTTATTTATTTATTCATCGCTTATTTGCATCGCTTCATGAATTTTAAAGCGAAGAAAAAGTGTGCTTCATTGCGGTAGCGGTAAGCATTTTCAATCATATGCAAACATATGCAAACGTAATATTACGACTGAAAAAATCAGCAAATCGCACGTGTACTGAGAATCAACTCAATTGAGAAAGATATGATTTTTTCTTCGTTTATTTTCTTCCACAGAAATTTCGCTTCATAAAAAAATGAAAAGTGTCAAATGAGTAACAGCAAAAAGGATTCAAAATCAAAAGAAAATGATTTATGGAATAAATTTTCAATTAAACAAAAGGTTTAACAAACGTGAATTGATATTTGTTTGAACAAAATAAACGTTTTCCATTGACATTTATTTGAAAGCCACCTTAAAATGTCTTTTCTTAAGATTATCTTGAACTTGGGAATTCTCTCTCGATTTCTAGAATTTGACGTTTTTCATTTTTCTTTCAGAAAAGTTCCCACGCGCACTTTAAGTGTCACTTTAGATCTCAAATTAATATTATGGCCTTCGCGCTTCTTATTTGTAAACAAGGGTGGCCGTGGTGTAGTGGTAACACCATCGCTTGTCACGTTGTTGGTTCACGGTTCAAATCCTGATGTGAAGAATCATCTATTTATTTTGCATGAAATAAATAAAAAAGTCGGTCAATTACGAAAGCTAAGTCAACTCTACTGAGAAGGCATACAACTTGCAGAAAAAAAATACTGTGAATCATGAGCAACGACAAAAGCAAACCAAACAAGCTCCACAGTTATCTGGACGGCTACTCTTGAAGTTTACAGAAACTTAATACTATCTGAGTTTCAAACCACTACACTAAATCTTTCTTTCTCTCTCTCTCTCTCTCTTCTTCACAACGCCCGTGTCCTGTAGTAGTATAAGAGTATTCATTCCTCTTTGGCCTTAAAAAAAGAATTAGTATTTATTGAAGATGAGCGCCTGATGGAAAAAAAATTATTGCAACACTCGTTCAGTTAGGCATTAAGCGATTAGTGCTTAAGTGATGCCATTCATCGTAGTGCTATTGCCACTTAACCCTCCCAATGTATGCACGACTGGCTTCTTCACGAAGAGTAGGTAAATGGTTACAGAATTGGGTGGAAAAATCATCCGCATCCCTCCTTAAGTATGGTACATACGATCAATCTTTTCTTCAATATAATTGAACAACAACATAACTGAGCATAATATAGAAATTGGTGATTGATAAAATTCAACAAGAGTCTGTAAATGATTGAAGAAATTTTTAAATGTGTGCAAGGTAAACACTGCCTTGATTTGTGTGTGTTAGGAATTGAAACTGACATTTCTTCTACCCATCGCATCTATTTATATTAGTTTGAAGAAAAGATTGAAGATATGAAGGTGAAAATATTCCCAAATGAAATAATGAATAGTACGTCACCTATTGTTAACCCTGTGTCTATGTCACCTAATGATGTGTGTGCCATCTAATTGGTAAAACCGCATCTTCCGCTATAGCCGCTATTTAAAATATGTATTATAATAACCTTTGATTTACCGCTACCGTTTTAGAAGTAAATTTATGGACCATCAAACAAATTAAAAAAAAAAAAACTTTACTAACCGGATCAAGTTACTCGTAGATACACCTACTCGTAAGACTATAGCTTGTGACTGACGTCAGACGAGACGGTGACACATTTTATTGACCGGTTTATCGATGAATACGGAAACATCAAACGAAACAAATCTCAAACATTCACGTTCTACATGAATAAATTAACCCAAAAAAAGTAAAACGCAACAAATTGGTGGCATAAAAGACGTTTGTATATAAAATTTAAATAATAACTAAAACATTAAACTTTAGACTGACTGAGCAGGTAGGTATAGTGCTGTCATTAATGTCAAATTTATATTTTATTTAAGACTATTCAATATTTGGTTAATAGAAGTTCAATCCACTGGGATTCGGTTGAAACCTGTTCCAATGGCGGAGAGAAAACTGAAAACCATTTGGTCATCCGATACGTATTGAACGGGGAATACCTTTCATTTTATTAATTTCGATGAGAACCTATAATTCCAATTAAATTAAGAGAGTTAAAGACCAAGACCAAGATTGCATGGCGCACGATATGAAATCAATAAGGGTGCATAGCATACTAGTACTCTCTCTGGCAGACGCCTTCTTGCATGTTTCAGTTTGTGGGGAAAACAATTCAATTGACGAAAAACACAAGTTCCTTGAGAGATTTTACATGTTCATTTAATTTGTTTTGGTTTACTTTCAATCAAAACAATACGAAAGACTGTATGACTGTATTATAAAATCTTCAATCTTTAGAAGGGACTAATGCTCAATCGAATTGTTTTGATGAGTTAATTTTGTTTTTATTATTGAGTAACTTTGACGAATACAATTTGTGGTTGTATCTTAATATAATAACAGTCAATCATATTGCCGTGAAATTTAGAACACATTTTTCTTTTATTTTATAGTCAATTGAATAAAACTACCAGTAGGTCATAAACTCGGCTTTTTATAGTCAAGGTGTTAAATTAGGTGCGTATCGTGGTTACAACGGAGTCAAGGTAGTATACGCCTAGGGTATTTTTTTTTATATTAACTTACACCTTTTGAGCAATCCCTTGAATGCAATAAATTGGATAATTAATAGCACGTCGTAAGTTAGAAAAACAGACAGACCGAGCATCCATTAGGTTTGAAACTCAGGTGGTGTTAGGATTTAGTAAACTCGTCTAGATAACTGCGGAGAATTTTTAATATTATTGTCGTTGCTTTATGATTCACAGTACTTTTTTTTTCCTTTCTCTTAATGTCATAATCTCGATTAACCTTTAATTCACGTCAGTGTTATACCTTCGCAGTCGATTTGACATAGGTTTTCACAATTGATCGACTTTTTTATTTATTTCATGGGAAAAATATAATAATTCTTGACATCGGGATTTGAATGGGGAGCCTTCAGCGTCACAGGTGATGACGTTTTCCGATTTTGACAGGCTTGCTTCTGACAGGATAGTAATTTATTTATGGTTTATCAGTTTTTTTTTGTTCATCGTACTTTATCCGAAAAATAATATTTTTCCATATTTGGATTCCTTGCGAGTTCAGCTTTCGTTTGATATGTGGTAGAATCTGCCTCAAAATGTAAATGCGATCCCAAAAAAAATATATTTTAGTTTTTTTTTACTTTTTTCTGGTTTATGCTAACAAACCACAAACAACTCAAACAAAATATTCAAGATGAAATAAGTTATGACACATATCACTAAAAGAGAGCCCATTTGTGGGGCTAATAGAGGAGGACATCTGTCTGAAATTATTTTCTATCCCGATCCTCAATAAAACATACATATGTGTGAAACAAATTAATGCGTTTTATCTTTTATTAAAATTATTGTATATCTTCCCGTATAACACACTGTACTATATTTGTGTGAAATTTCAGTCAAAAATGTGTGACAGATGACAGACGACACTCGGACAGGCAAATAGGCGTTGAATCCATTAGTATTCCTTTTTGATCTTCTGAAAACAAAAATGAATTGGAGCCAGCGTAGCGAGGGACTGTCCAAAAATTAAATACTAGAACTATAATACCACTGTCGCAAGCGAAGTGAGCCACGAACTCCGACTGACTTGTTGAATTATTATTTCATAGAACCGAACTTACACAGTTTTTGATTGCGATGGCGGGATAATGACAGTCCCTTGTTTGATTATTAATTTATCGTCCAAACATTAACGTTGCTCTTTGAACTTTACGACTAATAGTAAAAAAAAACCACACAATCATCTAGAGTTCGAATAGTTGGCACAACCGCAAAGTATTATAGACCTCACCCAGGCTAATGAAAAATCGAGTATCTTACGAGTATCTGTTATGATTTCTGCATAATAATACAAGTTGCACAATATGAAATCTGGTATTGTTCTTTGTACATAGGACCTTCAATATGTATAGTTGGTACATTCTCTTTCAGTTCACTATCTTTGAAGGATTTGTGCAGCATGGAACGGCTTTTTGTCCCGCAAGGTTGCTTCTCAAAGTATAGTAAAGATAAAGTAATATATAAGAACACGGAAGCTGCAGTGTTTAATGGGGAGCTCTTTCTGATTGGGTTGCCACTGAAATGGGACTAAAGCAAGGGTGTACTTTAAGTACGCTGTTGTTCACCCTTTTCCTTAATGACTTGAATGAAGTGCTTGTTGGAGGTATCCTATGAGATGGGATAAATGGACTTCGACAAATGATTATGAAGCTAGAGGAGTACTGCAAGACATGGAACCTAACAGTCAATCGGCCAAAAATCATGGTCTTTAGAAAAGCTTTTGGGAGGTGAACGAGTTCGGAGGAGAGGAGATTGTAGTTTTTAGGCAGTACGACTATCTAGACATATCGTAAGCTACAATCAGAGAAGTCAGAGCTTAACCCGACATGGCGGATGTGTATGAACTCGAAGCAACTGTCAGATCAGTAACGCTCTATAAAGCACAAGTATGGGGTTACAAGCAGTGTGACGAAGTCGAAAACGACTTCCCTTTTATCTGAAGAGGCTATTTGAATTTCTAAGCAACTCCCTGAACTATATGCTGTACTTGTAAATAGGCTCACCAACACTCTTCATAATGAGGCTAAGACTCCACATTGACTAAGCTATGGAGTTATATGCCTTAAGTTTTGAGCTGAAATATGAAATTTCATATAAAGGCTATTTAGAATCGGAACCAGCAAAATTGTAAACACGCCCACTTTTGAAAAAATATTCTCTTTAGTATTTTTGTTAGAAACTATTGTCTAGATAAAATATATACATTATACATGGCCACACCCATTTTTTTGCGAACGTTTTCTTTAAAAAAGCATACCTATATTGCCTTTACAAAGCTATTTATGACGATGTCCTGGATGGCTATTTATTCACAATGTCATTAAATCTGTGAAATTCGGTTACAAATTTTAGTAGCCATGCCCATATTCTACTAATAAAAAGTTTTCTGATAAAATCTCTTAAAAATCACGAAAATATCTTCTGAGTGGAAAGATTTCGTTGCATCTGACAGAGTGAAACAGTTGGAGAGCAAAGACCATAAATTTGCTTCCAAAAAAAAACCGATATGTTAAGTTCACTTCGAATTTTGGCATGGAACGCCAATGGATTGCTTCACCACAGACAGGAATTGCAAGCAGACCTTGACATCAACAAAATATATGTGTGTCTGGTTTCGGAAACACACTTCACCAGAGAAACATATTTAGGAATCAAAAATTATAAAGTCTATCACACCATACATCCAGATAACTCTGCGAGGAGTGGAAGTGCAGTCATTATAAAGGACAACATACAACACCATGAAGAGATGAAATTTGGAACAAGTGATATCCAAGCAACTGCAGTAAGCATAAAAATCCGAAACTGTGGTATAATTGTTGCTAGCATTTATAGTCCACCCAAACGCGCAATCAAACAGCGATTTTATGAACAATTTTTTAAGCAAAAGTGTAGTAGATTCATAGGTGGTGGTGAATTTAACGCCAAAAACACTCAGTGAGGCTCAAGATTAACAACTACTAAAGGAAAAGAGCTGCTAAACGCTATTAAAAATTTGGGATGCAGGGCTGTATCCACTGGGAAACCAACTTATAAGCTATCAGTTCCTGCTACAATACCATAAAAGAAAGTCAAGAAATGATTTCTGACCACTCACCGATTTTACTTACATTGAGTAAAAACATTGTTCCTAAAAGTTTACCAGACTTACAAACTCTCGAACAAATTGGAATGTTCTTAAATCTATTCTTAAGGAAAGGATAAAACTAAGAGTACCGATGAGATGTGCGCAACACTTAGATGATGATGTCGAAAATTCATAAAAGATATCCAACACTCTGCTTGGCAAAACACTCCACAGTATAAAGAAAGGCTGAGAGGAAATAATTATCCACTTGAAGTAAGAAAACTGATTGCTTAAAAACGGAAAGCAAGGGAAAGATGGCAACTTACAATATATTCAACAGGCTAACACAAAGGCTTAGGACGATAAAAGAGTTTAATGATGAAAAAACATCCACCTATCTATTGAGATTATCAAATGACAAAAGTTCTAACCATTCCCTTTCGAAAGCAGCTAAGGACATAGAGAAGTCAACTTCACAAATTCCCCCTATCAAAATGATAAATGGGAAATGGGTGAGGAATAGCGAACAAAAGGCAAATATACTTGCTGAATATCTTGAAGGTATACTCGTATTTAAAACGAACTCCGTTGAAAATGATAACGTAGTGGACATGGACATAGAACAAGAAGATGAAGATATAGAGCCAGCTACTACAGCCGAGGTAAAAAGCATAATAAAAAAATATTAAACCGAAAATATTTCGATCTAATAACTGGAGAAATTCTTAAACAACTTCCTCAAAAAGCCTACATTTAACTAAGAAACATAATAAAAGCTTCTTTTAGATTAAAGTATGTCCCACAGCTCTGGAAAATTACAAAAGTTATAATGATAGCAAAGCTAGGGAAATCACCACACGAGACATCCTCTTATAGACCGATATCCTTACTGCCTACTATACGAGTATCAACAATTTTTGAAAAAATATTGGTGAAAAGACTAGATAGTATTATTGAAAGGAGAAATTTAATTCCGGTACACCAATTTGGTTTTCGGAAGAAACATTCAACGATTGACCAGGTCCGTAGGATAGTCAACACTATAAAAAACTCACTAGAATAAAAGAAAGTTTGTTCCACTCTCTTTCTTGGCTGAAGCATTTGATAAAGTTTGGCATGATGGACTGATATTCAAACTTAAGAAAAGCCTGCCAAAGCAATATTCTACAATATTTGATTCGTATATCTCTAATAGATACTACAGAATCAAACATGAAAACGCTTATTCTGAACTGAAAGAAATACAAGCTGGTGTTCCTTAAGGCAGTATATTGGGTCCAGTTTTATACCTATTGTATACTTCAGACATCCCACATTTAGACAGCAACGACACAGCCGTAATGGCAGTTCCAAACACAAACGCAGATTCAGTCGCTAAACTGCAAACCGCAATCTCAAAAATAAGCGAATGGACGACATTAAATTAAATGAATTAAAGTCAGTGCACGTCGATTTTACAAACAAAAATATAAATCATATGCAAGTCTATATTTAATGGTAGAGAAGTTCCTTATGGAAATATGGCGAAGTACCTCGGCATGACATTACACACCAAGCTCAGATGGAAAGCCCACGTTAAAAAGAAAAGAGAAGAACTAGACATACGACAAAAAAAAAAAATGTATTAGGTTATGTGGCGACATTCCCACCTATCTATATACAACAAGCTCCTGCTTTACAAGCAAATGATAAAACCAATATGGACCTATGGGATGCAAATCTGAGGCTGCACCAAACAAAGTAACATCAACGTTTCCAAAACAAACCACTCAGGAATATTTTACGCGCTCTCTGGTATATAAGAAACAGCGACCTCCACAGGGATCTTAATGTGGAGTTGGTCCAAAATGAAATTAAAAACACAGCAAGAAGACACGATAAACGGCTAATGGAGCACGTAAACCCCGAGGAACTTCTACTTGTAAACCAGAATTACTCAGTCAGAAGATTAAAAAGGCGTAAACCTCTTCAATTGGGTAGATAAAGGCATGAACATTTAAATGATCTGTAGATAGTACGAAAGGCGACAATAACGAGCGACAAGGAGCGCACGAAGTGAATAAAACCCCCACCGCCTTGAGTGGGCTAAATCCCACTTATGCCTTGAGTATTTTTAATGTTATTAACTCATTGTTATTCATATTCATACTTACTGCAAATTCTTATAAGTCATTATTATATTAATTATTTCTTAATCATTACACAAAGAGAAAAAAAGGAAAAGGCAAATATAAATTATATGTTATATTATAGTATCTTATATCCTTTTTCAAATTTTAATTTTACTGTAACTTATGATTATCAAATTGGTCATTAGTCCTAAGACTAGATTGTAATATACATTAAAAAAAAAAATTTAACGAAATAGTTCACAACGCCACGCCTGCTTTGTTAGGGATGGGTTAAAAGATGAGGGATCATACAATCCGTTCTAGACGGATTATAACTTTTCAGTATGTGTTGTATTTATTTTGATAGAATAATTTGCTTTTTAGAACAATTTGATCAATGCTCCCATTCTCAAGTTATTTCTATGCTTAACGCATGAGTTAGTTAATATCAGGTTATAACATACTCGTAAGTATTGAGCGATTTTAATTGGAGGTTATTTTTCAATTGCCATAAAATGCACAAAGCCAATTTAATGCTGGAGCCGTTATTGAAATTAGTATTTGGGATATATTGCTCAGTCTGTAAATTTCGTTGTGTTAACATCATTGTAAGCATTTTTGATTGAATTTTGAAATGTATTAATCGGAATAGCACATTCGGCATATTTTATTGTTTTTTGTTCCGGAAAAAACAGAATGGAAGTGAAGCGTCGGCGTTGGTTTGCAAGGTTTAGAAATGGCAATTTTGACCTAAAGGATGAACCTCGTTCGGGTAGACTCAAAGAGCTAGACTATGAGCTGCTGAAGTCCACAGTCGAAAGCAATCCCACTGTTACGGTAAGGGAATTTGCAACGTAAGCCATATAACCATCCATCGACACCAAACAAATATGGGAAAAGTCATAAAGTTGGGAAAATGGATACCACACCAACTATCGCAAAATAATCTTCAGCAAAGAATCGAAGCTTGAGCCGTTTGTGAAGCGGATCTTTATTGGAAATGAAAAATGGGTTCTTCACAATATACACGAGTTAAATTTTTAGCTTTGTATAATTCGCATCTGAGAAATCTAGGAAAGTCCGCGTAAAGGTATTCTATTAATTTATTACTGTACATAATATATTTCACTTTAAGAGCTTTGTCTCGTAAAAGTTTTATTTTTTTTATTGTTTAAGCAAGATAAATTTGAAAAATATTTTAGTTTTATTAAAAAAAATATGGGTGTTATCTTTGTGCAAATAAAGACAACCATATTTTTGAGAAAAAATTAAAAACGAAAATTAAAAAAAAAACACGGTGGAGTTATTCTGTATGTGGGTCAACGCTTGCCATAAAAAAGAAAACGAATGTGAGGAGTTTGCTAGTTAAAACGAGTTATACAGTTTAGTTGGAATAAACAAATTTCACAAAACGTTTCATTTGACGCAGAAAAGCTGATACGTCAAGCGTCGCTGTGTCAAAAAGTTACCACAGTCTGATCAGTCTGATCGAGAAAACTAAGACGTTTGTAAGTAAAAACTTGAAAAAAACTGACCGACAGGATGGCAATATTTGGTCCATGAATATGAGCGGTAGGACTGATAGATAGGTGACCGACAGATACGATTTAATGATTTTAGAAACCCCACCCCATATCTTAGCCAAATACCCCCATATTGTAATCATTTTCAGACACACCAGCCCAAACTTGTAAATCAAATTTCACAAAAATCGATTTTTGAGTTAGGTACTCTATCCGATTTTGAGGAAAAGAACTGGAAATACAGTACGACAACGGTGACTAGAGTTGAAGTATGTAAAAATATTATGTGGGCCCCGCCGTTACTCAGTTGTTAAGTTCACTACCACTGAGCGGGAGATTCATGGTTCGAATCCCAAAAACACAAAACAAAAAAAAAAAAAAATGCCTCCTGGCCCCATCTTTCTCTTATTTATTTATTTATTTTCCATTATTATTTTTGACTTTTGCAAGAGGAAGGGTAAACCTTTATCGGTTTAGTTTAAAATATAATTTTCGTTTCGATGGTTTAAATGCGACTTCCAGCTATGGTAGTCAAGTGCTTAGTATTTAAATCAATCTTCGGCTCAGCATTAAAATTAGCAAAGAATATTGACATTTTTCCATTGACAAAGAGGAATCACACTATTTGTTCATAAATTAATTATTAAAATAAGTTCATATGTTTGCATACCTACTGTCATTTAGAAAATTATTATGTAAATTAGTAAATTACAGTTGCTCCAATTTAAATAAATTCTAGTGTCCACTTGTTACCATTTAGCTTAAATTAATTGCGCAAACATAACAATTTTCAAACCTAACAATCGTGTAAGCAACAACGCAACGTAACGTTTTTGCAAGCCATCAAGAAATTATTTACATCCAACTTAATGTCACTTTGAAGGATTTTCTCTCACCGAAACTAGTTCAGTGTTCACGCTTATGAACTTGAATCATACTGTTGTATTGCGAGCGATAAAAGATTTCAAACAATCAAAATCAAACAAAGCTTGCGGCTGCATTAAAGTAAAACAAATAAAGCAAACACTCATGTGTTCGTTCAATTTGCCAATTCTTAACAAAACCAATAATCATACTTGAGAATGCTATAGAGCTTCACTTTTAATTTAATTTAAGAAATAAAAAAAAGAAATTGACTTCTCTTGAATGAAAATTGACCAGCCGACATGCGTTCGCAAAATTCTTAAATCAAAGGCGGAAACAGCGTGTGCTAATCTCATGTTTAATTGACTAGTGGCAGACGCTGCGCGCCGCAAGCCATCTAGCTGAAGTTGCTATTTATAGTCTTTTGTTGCGCTGATTAAGTTAATTCCATTTGTCACAGTTAATGGAAAGGCATTTTGTGAATACCGGGAAGTACATACATGTGTACATGCATATTATACTATTTGACAATGAAAACAAATCTCTTTTTTTGATTTGATCTTTTCAAGTTTAGTCTAAAGTATTATAATTGCGAGGAGAACAGAAAACCTCCAAACAAGATGTAATTTTGGTTTATACTCGTATTTAACAATTTAAATGGATTTATAAAGTTTTGAGGCCTGCAGAGGTTATAGTCTTAACAAACTTGGCTATGGCTTTTCGAGTAGATAATATTTTTTATTATTTGTAGGTACACCATCAATAAAGAAATTATATGTTTGTACCTACTACATGCTAGTTCAGGATTTTAATTGTTAGTCATTAAAATAATACCCACCTACATATGTGTGTAGGCATACCGCCTTGATAGCACCTACCACCGTTTTTAATATTCACGGCAAGAGTTTAGTGTGTGGTTAGACATATAGTAACCTAATCGCCTAGAGCAAATTATAAAGTGGACAATTTACTTGAGCCGTAAAATATTATAATCAGAAATGACAGCCAAACTTGAAAGAGCCTCGTACTCGGTGGTTACAACATCCGAAGTTTTATAAGTAAAAGTCGGAGATAACTTGAGGAGCCTATGACTCCGCAGCAATCGATTATAAGATAAAAACGAGTAATGGTTATATTTCGAAACAAATATGGCGGACAGCAGATGCCGTTTCGTCTATTTTTCATAAACTCCAACATTTTTTTATGTTTTCGCGTTTCCAAAATTTTACGAACGAACAGATAACCGACTCGGACTATAAGCCCCGTTTTAAACACATCTGATATCGGATATTCGAGCCGGATAAACTAAGTCGAATATCTAATGCTGGATAAGTGTGAAACGTGGTTAATGGTTCAGTTCTTACTATTTTTACTTGCAACAACATATTGGAAATGCACCGTGAAAATTGATGGTTTCGAGATTTTGATCAATTTTGGAATTTATAATAGAATAACTAAAAGAAGTGGGTCTCTTAGTTCTGTCTGTTTGTCCGTCAGGCGTATGTACTCAAGACTGCAGCATAAACGACTGGACGGATTTTCCTGAAACCTCATGTCTGGGTCTGTGGGGTTACAATTCGAAGCGAAATCTGAATTTTCATTTTAATTCCAAAATTGACTGAGCTTTTGAAAAAATATCCTTTTTCTCGAAAACGGCTTTGGCAGTTTTGTTTAAATTATTTGAAAAATTTTTGAGGTGAATTGGATAAAAATATGGATATAAAGTTTTTGATAAAAAAGTTTTTATTTTGAATTATTTTAATTGCTTATTTCACGACTATGATTCAAAGATTTCGTTGAAATTCGACATCTAAGCAACGTGTGATATACATATGCAAGACTAGGCGTGCCAAGTTTTGGAAATTCTTCACAATAAGTTTTTGATTTTACGTATTTTTCAAAAAATTACATTTTAACAATCTCAAATCAGTGTAATTTGCAAATCAAAAGCGCATACATGTATGTGCAAGTACTTGCAACCCAGCCGTGCACTTATTTTTTTTTTTTCCTAAATAGTGCATGACGGAACTCTGAAATATAAAACGTTTGACAGCTGGATTGAACACTATAAGCCAGCACCTCGAATTATTATTGAAGTTAGTCCTATGGAAAAGAACCAAAGCATTTGGAGAGATGAACGTGCAGAATATAAGTCGAAAACAGTTTTAAAAACTATATTCCACCATTGTGTCGCACAAAACCTATAGAGGTATGTATCTATACATTCATAATACATTCATAAAAATATTCATTTGCAATCCGCTCAGATCTAAAACGTAAGCAAAATAGTTAAACAAACCGGATATGTAGCATCTAAAGGGTGTCCCAAAATCCACGCAAGATTTAAATTTTGCAGTAAATTGCTGTCAAAAAAAAAAAAAAAAGACAGCATGACAGCTGACAGTTCAGGGTTATTAAAAATGGAGTGCTATACGAAAGAACAACGCGTTTTCATTGTTGAGCAATATTTTAAAAATAATGAAGGTTTGGCAGCTACAGTTCGCAATTTTCGTACAAAATATGGTCGGAATAGTGATTTAACTTCATCAACTGTGAAGAGATTAATTCAGGTAGACTGGATTAATTAGTGATTTTAGACACTCTGGCCGTCCTTCAACAAGTCATTGAACACAAAACATTGTTCGTGAGAGTGTCGTTGAGAGCCCAAGAACATCATTGCGGCTCCGTGGCCAAGAATTGGATATTTCGAGAAGTTCTCTAAAGCGTACATATATATAAGTGCAATTGTTTCAAGAACTAAAGGCTACTGAACACGCACAGCGAAGAGAGTTCGTTGAAACAACAAGTGGATGCTGATTCTTCAAACAAAATCATCTTCAACGATGAGGCTCATTTTCATCTTGATGGCTTTGTTCATCGTAAAAATTGTTGAATTTGGAGTTCAGAAAATCCACGAATGATTGTTGAGAAATAAGTGCATCCACAACGTGTCACTGTTTGGTGCCGGTTTTGTGCTTGAGGCATCATCGGACCATTCTTCTTTGAAAATGTGGCTAGTCAGGCAATAACAATTAATGGTGCTCACTATAGCGAAATGATAATCCAGTTTTTTGTGCCTCTATTGCAAGATATGGATGTGGATGACATGTGGTTTCAACAAGACGGTACCGCATACTATACAGCCCGAGAAACAATTCAATTGCTGCATGAGTCATTTCCTGGTAGTGTAATTTCCCGTTTTGGTGATCAGAATTGGCCGGCCAGATCATGCAATTTAACGGTGTTGGACTTTTTTCTTTGAGGTTTTTTGAAGTCTGAGGTTTATGCCAACAAGCCCACAACCATCCACGCCTTGAAAGAACAAATTGAGCACTGCTTCAACGAAATTCAGCCACATTTATGCAAAACGGTCATGGAAAATTTCGACAAAAGTGTGCGTATATAAAATATGTTATTCCATACATTCATAACCCTATACTGTATACCTTATGAATCAATAAAACATTTACAAGTTTTAATTAATTTCTTATCAAAATATATTATATTTTCTTATCAAAATTACTTTTTGCGGGAATTTTGGGACACCCTTTACATGAATTTTCACATCCAGAAATCTACTGTAGTGTTTCCAAGCGAACAATTTTGCTACCTTAGGATTAGGTCTACATATTTGAAGCTCAAAATGTGGAGTATAAGCTAATAATTAGGAAAGGGAACCCGTGGACTAGGCTAGAAGGGGTGACAGTTAATAATCAATCAAATAGTCAATAACAATATGATTTTTAGGAAATCATATTGTTTTATTGTAATTCTAGTGTTGTATAAAGGCTCCTTGGTTCTTAGATGTAAGACATTGTTTCATTTTGTTGTTTTTTTTTTTTTTTTTTTTAAAGAAACCTAAAATTGTGATAGATTTCAAACAACCTTTGATTTATGTAAGTTTTGAAAGGCAGTTTTCAATAATTTTAAATAGCATTTCTAGGTTAACGTCATTATTGAATGCAAATATCGATGATTCAGGAAAAGTGCCACGCCTACTTTACTTTACTACGAGGCCTAAAAACATGCAGAAAACTTACAAATGAAAGACTATCTCCTCGATTTTAAAGAGATTTGATCAGCAAATTTATGGATAGGACTGCATTTATCGAAAATATGAGCGATTCTGTTTTGGTTGATTAGCTTTTGACATAAACAGCGTTGCCAGAATATAACAAAGAAACGAGATACGCCACTCTAGAAGTTCACACTGACCCAAGTGCTATGGTGAGCAAGGCAGAATATTGGCAACGACTTTAAACAGCGAGGTATTATATCATCGTTGGTCGTGTAAAACCTGCTATGTACAAAATAATAAACTTTACAGGAGACAATAACAACTGTACGCTTTTGACGTTGAAAATATTGATTTAATACAATTGTTACGCCCAACGATGTATCAGAGTATGTACATTTAACAATTTAAGTACGAGTACGTCCTCGACAAGGTCTGGTCCAACGAAGGTCACATAGAGGGAATTGGTAGCGTATGGGTTTGAGAATACTTTTAACCAACATTTGATGAACCTAAGTGCAGAGTTAGACCTACTTTTATATTGAATCAATGTGGGACCGGAAATTAACACCCAAGTCATGAACTGAGATTAAAGTGGCAGCAGGCTCATTACTCGGTGATTGGGGAAGACACTAACGAGGAAGTAATAGCTTGACACACTCACAGGTTCGATTCCGTAATGACTGATTCAATATCATTCACAGTAAATATAAAGATCATGGGTCCTAGATGCCTGCCCTGTAGTACCGCTGAGGTCGAACTATATGGGTTTGATAAGGATAATGTAAAAATAACTCTGAGCTGACGACCTTCTAAATATAACTTAATCTACAATATAAAACCCGTCTTAAAAACCAGTTCTTTTAGTTTGAATGATTTTATCAAAACCTTTGTTGAAATCGGTAGCCAGAACATCAACAAAACAAATTCAATTAGGCTATTACTTGTAAAAATACCTTACAGAAACCCACGTTGCTTAGTAGAAAAAATTGATTTACAGTGAATGTATACAATGGTTTCAAAGAGCTTAGATATACAAGAAAGCTTAGCAATTAGCCTATAGTCAGAAATAAAACTTATTCTGATAATTTTTGAAATTTGGTGTGCTAGCTGCAAGCAGATAGAAAGGCTGCATTTTCAGGCACACTTTTCGAATTTATCTTTACATACGAGGGTGGGTCAATAAGTCCCTGAAAATTAACACAAATTGTGTCGTCACCTTAAAATTTTTATTTTTTTTTTGTCAAGAATCATCTTTCAGAAGAACGCACACAAATTTTCAAACAGATCTGTCAAATAGTTTTGTTGTGGCAGCCATTTTATATAGACGCCTACTAGCACTTTCGTTAAAATGGAAAAAAGTAAATTTCGAGTGCTCATTAAACACTATTTTTTGCGCAAACCAAACAAAAGCTTGACAAATATTATGGGGACTCTTCACCACCGATTGGAACCATTCACTCCTGGTTTACCCAATTTCGGTGCGGTCGTTCAAGCACAAGTGACACCGAACGTTCTGGTCGCCCAACTTCAAAGGTGTGTTTGGTGATGTTCCAGAAAAAATTTGGCTAAGTTTTTGCGCCGTTTCGTAACCGTGAATGAAACCTGGATTCACCACAACACACCAGAAACCAAGGAACAGTCAAAACAATGGACTTCTCCTGGTGAATCGAAGCCGAAGAAGGCCAATGCGGGTTTGTCAGCAAACAAGATCATGGCGACAGTTTTTTGGAATGCGCGCGGTGTTATTCACATCGATTACCTTGAAAAGGGTAAAACGATCACCGGCGCATATTGCGCAGAGTTGCTGGATTGATTCCAAGCCGATTTGAAGCAAAAACGGCCGCATTTGGCGAAGAAAAAAGTTCTTTTTCACCAGGACAACGCACCGGCGCACAAGTCTGCAGTCGCAATGTCAAAATTGCATGAGTTAGGCTACGAACTCCTCCCTCATCCAGCATATTCCCCAGATTTAGCCCCCTGCGACTAAACATGAAGAAATGGCTCGGAGGTAAGAGATTTGGGACGAATGAAGAGGTCAACGCTGAAACAAATGCTTATTTTGAGGGGCTCGAGAAATCGTATTATTTGGAGGGCATCAATAAATTGGAGAAACGTTGGATGAAGTGTATAGAGCTAAAAGGCGACCTTGTTGAAAAATAAAATGTTTTTATACCGAAAAGGGTGTTCCTTATTTCATTTTTCAGGGACTTATTGACCCACCTTCGTATGTATGTACAAGTGATTATTAAAATTGAAATTCGCGAGTTCGAAAATGTTCACGGAAAGTACACTTGCCCTATATATAGGTGGAAGTACAAAATAACGATATCAGCCAACACATTGGCAAAGTCAAGCATTAATATGAAGTGGTTCGTGGTGTCATGGCGGGATTTGAGGACCGTGTTATTCTGTCAACGATTTTTTGAAGTAAATGAGTGCATAAAAGATGTGTTAACTAATGCAATATGAATTTTAAGAGTTTGGTTAATTTTGCTTCTGTGTTTTAGGGTAAAGTTAAAGTATGTTTGTGATTAATATATTTTTGGGGCCCTCTCCTTTCGGAAGCCCTAGCCTGCCGTCTAACAAGCCTACGGTATAATACGCCACTGTACATACATTGGATATCCGCTTTCTTTAAGAATTCGTCTGGGTGTAGTTCTTTATTAATATTGTTGCATCGATCAATTAATTGCTTCACCAAAACCGACAGACCGAACTGGTTTTATTATATTTGAGTCAAGGAATGTGTGACACTTTGAACCGGACAACAATAAAATTGGGAATTCCTTGTAGGTATTTGTTTGATTTGAAATTTATTCTAAGCCAAATGTAATAAAATGACGTTTTTGTTACGTTTAATAACCCCCATCATGAGATGATAAAAAAACAAAGTAACCTCCAAAAAAAAAATACATAAATTGTCGATTTGCATAATTAGATGGACGTGCTGTCATTTCCATTAACGCCACAGTCCGTATCCGTATCGTTGTAAATCAATAATTTCGCATGCCATGCCAACTAAGGTTTACAATTCAACGGTAATCCCAGTAATGTAACCAAAAGGTGACATCATTTCTAATATTAATTACCAGCCAAATGGTTGCACTAATTTAAATGATTTGTAACGCGGATCTCCTATTATATTCTAAACACCACTGCTACGCACCTAGAAAACCATCTTTCAAATCACTCATACTCCAGAGACTACTGGTTCGTGATTATTTTTATGATACAAAACATCATCATCAGATCAAACCGACGTCATTTTGTGGAAAGTTCTGGACAGCTGCACCCCTGATTGTCTAATAAATCTTACAAGAAATTGAAATGTGGTTCAAGTCCAACGTATCTCAAGAAATGCAAATAACCATAAGCTAAACACCGGCAGCGTAATAATGCGCGACGTGTTTTGATTTTGATTGCTAATGTAGCGCCAAAAGCGTCGCTACTGTGTTAAAATTACCATACGATGACGAATAGTTTCTATGGCACTTCCAACAGTTATAAGCATTGTGCGCCCACCAGCAATTTAACAGCTACTCGTAAATGTAATTATTACAAGCGATTAACCAGCTACTGGTACTAGACAAAACCTTCAAGTAAAACGTTCACCTTTTTTTGACCATGCGTAGCTGGCTGCGTTGACTGTTCAAGTCACGAGATTTGAGATGAGAGTGGAGTAAAACTAGATCGAGATCCAAGATTTGAGATTGCATGTTCACATTCGAATTCGGTTATGAGAGGTGCGGCGGTATCGTCACGAGAACATTCCGCGGTCACCATCCGCTATTAGACGGGTTTTGTTTAGAGCTTCTTTTTATGTGGAAATAGCAAATGATTTGATTGTCATTTCTGACAGTGTACTCATAGATAAGATTAACAGACGTTGACGGCAAAGTGACTGTTTTTTATAATACAATTGGAATTTTACTTTTTTCCCTTTTACAGAAGGAACAGTGGGATGTAATTTAAATAGCTGCGAACACGGATAAGTGATATTTATGACAGCAATGGGAATTCTATAAAATGTATGTTGATTAATGGTGACACCTGTTGTCACTTTGACAGAAAATGTCGTAAATTTGATTTTAATAGTTGTAGTAGGTACTGTAAGTGACATGGCAGGTACCTATATACTATGTATTTGTTCAGTGCAGCTGGTCTACGCCTGGTTTTGAGATCAAAAGTTAATTAAACATGTAAAATAAATCAGTCTATTAAGAACTTACATTAGTATCTTAATGAAATGTTTTATAATTAACAGCCAACTCAGTTTTGTCGTCAATGCTTACAGAAACAAGAACACTAAATAGTATGTGGAAAAACAATCACCATACACCAGGGTGTGAGGGAATCATAACAACTTCCACAGTACAACCTTTTGCCCTGTTGTCAGGATAATAAGTAACTGGCCTCACTGCTCTTCACTTCAAAAGCTGAAACTGTGAAATCTACAAGCCCAACATACAGACTTCGCTTCGTTAATGAATTTGCTAGTGAACATCAATGTTACCGGATGAGGCCTTCATCCGGTAACATATCCTAGACAACTATCCTGCTTTTAACAACTCTATTTAAATACAGTTATCCTTTTAATGTGTGAGGATAATCTGAAATGGACAGTTTCGAGCCATTCAAGTCTCCGGTACCGAATGTATCTGTCCTACTAGATTATTCATTACTTTCATCTTGAAGGACCGTCTTGCGTTGGCAATTATACCTAAACGTGGGTTGAGGGCGTGTCTATCCCAATAAGGATATTAAAGCACGGGGCGTTCCATACAGTCAGTGCTACCGTTGTCCGACTAAAGTCTCAATTTGAACCTTTTCTACTGCACCCCCGTGAAATCACTTTTTTTTTTTAATTTGGCCAAATTTGCTCCTTTTTTAGTTCCTTGCAACTCTTCAACTCTTTACCCCTTTTAAAACAATTTACTAGATTGAATCATTTTATACACTGAAACTTTATTTACACATTTGCATAAGGTCTGCAATTCTGATTAAGTTCGTGCCTTGTTAGTTTTTTTTTTTTTAAGTAATCGATTAAATAACTAATGATGGTGTTCCTTAAGGCTCCGTTCTCTCTCCAACCACTTTTCTGATTTATAGCATTGACCTTTCTCTTATTTGAAATTCAATCCATTATTCCTCAAAACTGCAGAGAGGGTCCCAAATTGTGTAATTCCAGCGGCAATGATTTTCTATAGAACCCAGGTATAATATTGATGCAATCGTCAATTGGCGTACAAAAATCCGAATTGAGTCCAAAGCATCAAAACTACAGTCCAAATCATGTCACTGAAACTAAATACTTACGCAAACCATTTGATAGCCCAGACTTTCGCCGAACAAAGAGGATTAGGTTAGGTTAGTTGGCTATCCACTCTCAGTCAGGGACACACTTAGACCAAGGATAGGTCCATCGTGATACCATAAGAATAACCAGATTTCCGGCACCAGGAACCCTACATGACAAATTTTTTTATAAAGGAAAATAAATATGGGTAACCGTTGCGGTGTGAACCCTTTTTTGCTATGTATCTACTCGTATGTACAGAGCCATCTAGATCCATAGATAAAACTCTATAACATAGATAAGCTTGTTAAGCTAGTTTTAAGTGTTCTTTGTCTGGCAAGTAAGTTACAATGCATTTAAAATTAATAAAAATGGATTAAAAATAAATGAAAATGACAAAACTCTCTTAATATCAAGCCTGGTCAAGTCGTTAAGATCTTCACAGAAGTATTCCTCTAGGGTTTTCGTTCTCAACATTGATAAGGCAGGACAGGTGCACAAAAGGTGAGCAATAGTATCCTCCTCCTTCTCGTCTCTACAGCTCCTACAGACATCGTTGGAGGGGACACCCATTCTAATAGCTTGTCTACCTATCAAGCAGTGCCTCGTGAAGGCTCTTATTATTATACTAATGCGTTTCCTATTAATGGACAGAAGTCTTTCTGTTTCCCTCAGATCCAGGTCGACGAAAGAAAAGTACTGATGTTCCACCTGCTGTTTGCTATTTTTCTGGCTTCAGTACCAAGGCGAAACTTTATCGATTCTACGGGAGCTTACGATTCCTCTGTATTTTCAGTGAAGTTTAGACCTGCGCCTTCTTTCGCCAGCTCATCTGCTCTGCAGTTGCCTGGCAAGTCACTTTTATCGCTGCCTGATTGTCGATTGCTGATGTTGCAAATTGTGGTTCTAAATACGGAACTTGCTACAATAAAACGAGAAGTATGTAAGATATTTCAAAAATCCTCACGTTACATCACCACCTCCCTGACATTACATACCTACGATTATTTTACTTATTAAGTGCAACTAGTGCTGGAATGACTTACGCTTGTTTTGTCCATGGCATGATCAAAAGTATATGTATTATTCATTCTAGCACTAGTTGCACTTAATAAGTAAAATAATCACAATGAAATGACATTGGACGCACGTGAGTACTAAACGTCACTCGGTTGCCTATGAATTACTGTTCTTAATAAGCTGCAACCCGTATAGCAAGGGACACATAAGACAGCGAATTGTGATATTTGAGAATTGATCAGAGAAGAAAACATTCATGTATAGCTCAGTTGCTAGAGCGTTGGTGAGTAAAACCAACAATGTTTCGTTCTTTATGATACATCTACATATTTTCAGTCCATGTTGCGAATCATGATTCTAGATACTTCCGATTTTGCAAAAGACTTTGCTATGATCTATTAAGCCTATATTCGCTCGAAACTTGAAAAAAGTGCAGATGTTTGGGTGGCTTATAGTTAATCTGTGATCAGAGTATTTACAGTCACATTCATTTGTTTAAACACAGACGTAACGTCGAAAGTTCCACTACGACAAAAGTGTAGCGGGTAGTGTATTTGCTTGTGACTCGAGGTGTGCAGGTTCAAGCCAGAGCGCGGAATAACAACCAACAGCCACCGAGTTTCTCCAACCATTACACAAAAAAGGGCTTTCTGCCTGGTAGTACAATGGACCGAAAATCGAGTCCAGTGTTCCAGGATTTGAAAATTTCCTTTAATAAAAAATAAGAAAAATAAAAAATTATAAAATGTACAACCTTTACAGTACACGTGTAGTTTCTTCTGCATATGCATTCTATTTTCAGTAGTACCATGGAATTTTGTGGTGGCCACGGTGTAGTGGGTAGTGTGTTCGCTTGTGACCCAAACTGTGCAGGTTCAAGCCCGGACGAGGAACAGCAACCACAGAAACCCGAACAAAAAAGGGAAACGAATAAAATCTAAGTTTCTCCAACCACTACACTAAAAGGTTCATTCTTTTTTCTTCCCTGACCAACCTTATAATTAATTGTTCAATATAGGTCTTCACTATGTTTTACACACTTTAAGGACAAAATTATAAGTGGTGGAGACATTTTTTTTTTTTAAACGGGGATACTCTGACTTTCATTTCGTCAGAAAAGACCTTTAACTTCAGTCGGAACACAGTTACATGGCAATCAATTTGGGCTAAGTTGTTTCGTGTTAATAAGTTGTGTGGCCTAAGTTGCTGGTGTGTAATAAATAATTTATCTGCTGATTCATATTAACCATAGCAAAGGTCGTTTTTAAGACATTAAACGAATAAAATGTTGTTGCCCCCGTTTTTGCGATTTTTCAGAATTCTTAAAAGTTAGACCTGTCTCTCTCTCTAACTCTCTCTTTTTATAGTAGTAGTAATAGAAGTAGTAAGTAGTAAATTAACTTTACTTTAACTGGGTTTATTTTATACAAGTTCACAGTTTCCTTTTTGCAATGGCTTAAGCCCTCAACGGAAAAAGAGAATTCATACTATTTACTCGTACATAAATCATGTGTTTTACATCTTCACAAATTTACAGATTAAGTTACTAGCAAAGAGCATACTTGAGTAAAATTTTACAAATATAATTTATTGAGTTCTATGTGGGTATGGTATTTCTATGCGGTTTTAATGTAACTAATCATATAGACTATTTTTCACCGACCGCTAATTCATCCATTGTAAGAACATTTTTTCCCCGGTGAGTCTGATAGCGCTGAAGATAGAGCATACTCCCGTGAAATGTTCTTTCTGAATCTTTGATTGCAAAGCGTGCATTCCGCATTGCGATCGCTTCGGTGAGGGATATAGTTGAGACGTAGGAACCTCTTACTTTAAATGTAGTGAAAATGGTTTCAATGTTAAAAATGTCGGTGAAATAGTTTTTTTCCTCCAAATTGTGTTGTAGAATGGGATATGTATGTTCTCCTAGATACACTTCGTTCCGCACTATCTCTAAATGATGCAAACTTAAGGCTCAACCATAATCAACTAAGCGTGGCCATGGTGTAGTGGTAATGTCATCGCTTGTCACGCTGCAGGTTCACGGTTCAAAACCTGATGTCAAGAATCATCTATTTATTTCGTAAGAAATTAAAAAAAAAGTCGATCAATTGCGAAAGCTTACGTCAACTCTACTGCGAAGGCATAACACTGGCAGTAGGGTGGTATATGACTAAAATGTAACTTGATCGTGATGATGACATCAGGAGGACGGAAAAAAAGTACTGTGAATCATAAGCAACAGTTATCTGGATGCCACCCTTGGAGTTCACTGAAACTTACGAGTAATACCACCTGAGTTTCAAACCAAGTGGGTCTGTCTTTCTCTCTGTCTCTTCCCCTCTCCACAAAAACGTCCGTGTGCTAAAAAATTAGTATAAGGGTATTCATATTTTCATAATTTGCACGTGTGAAAGGGGACACGTGCAAATTATAAAAAAAAACAACATTGGGAAACATAAGCTATGTGTTCCTGCATATCTATCTGTCAAATCAATCTGCGCATTTCTTTTGAAACATCATCCCATGTCGTTTCCTTTTTCATTTTATTAAAATAAAAGGCATCTCTTTTATCGAAAAGGCACCTATTTTTGCGAACACTTTCTTTTAATATGTGCACAAATTCGTAGTTTGACTTTTTTTTTTAATTTTCATAACAAACTTGAAATAATATACAAATAAGTGGACATTGTGTTCCGCACATAGTCTTGGCCAGAAGAATTACGTTTGGCTATGTTATGACAAATAGAGTCACTGCTCACCTAGACCAACAAATTCGGGTCCATTGTGCCCAATCGTTTAACCCCGGAAACGTTAAAAGTCCGTTGTTAGAACCACCCAGATAATGATATAAATCTCAGGAGGTCCGTAAGCTCTCTATTACCTAAGTCCTCCAATTCCGAGAAGAAGTAACTTCCGAGAGTCCTCATTCTTGTAACGGATAGGGCAGGACAATCACACAGCAGGTGACGAACTGATTCAATATTAATATTGATTAAGACCGATTTGCAGGTTTGGCTATGTAGTTGCTAATAAGTGAGGAAGCCGATGATTAGGGAGTGCCATTACTTTCAAGATATAATTAAAATGCATCCTCAGCGTAAACATGTACAGTGGCGACAGACCTGTTTCCAGGGTAACATATAGATTGGAGTATTTCCCGGTAGTCTAATAAGTTCTTCGACATCTTCATATTGAAAGGTACCCAACACTTGCGCAGCGTAGTACATGATTGCTCTCATAACTGCTTCAAAAAGTTTGAATTTCACGCTAGGAGCAATTTTTCTCTTAGCTTCTTTGAGATTTCACTGCAGATGTATTTTAAACGAAAGTCGTGGAGTGACGATGATGTCGAGGTTTTTGTACTCCTTGGACTTTCTCTAGCTCTTTGTTTTCCTATGTCAATTTTTCTTGCCTTGAGTAATGTACTGATTCGTTTCGAAAGATAATTATGTTCGACTGGCTTGTGTTAGCTCTTAGATTCCAAATTTGGTAATATTGAAACAATTTATTTATCATTATTTGTAGCAGATTCGGAGTTTCTGCTAACAAAACGATAGCCTAATAATGTGGTTTGCGAACGTAATTCCACCTGGCAAGTATGATGTAAGGTCAGCAGGGAAGATCGAGAAGAGAAATTAGTTTAGCAGGGATCCCTGTTTTATTCCCATTACTAAGGACATTAGAAGGACTAGTTAGATAATATTCTAACGTTCCAAACAGCCATTCTGTTTTCCTCGTAGAGGCTGCGAATTACCTTGAGCATTTTTGTTGAAAGTTTTAAATTGATCAGTTTATAGAAAAGGGAGTTCCTATCGATCGAATCAAATACAGCCTTAAAATCAACAAAGAAAACATATAATTTTTTCCCTTTGTCCAGATAAGTCCTCGGTATACTTGTTAGAATGAATATTACTCGTATCGACTGTAGAGTATTCCTTTAGAACGCTAGCTTGGATTTCGCTGATTAGGTTGTGCCTCGATATCTATTGGAGAAGATGTTCCAAAATGATTTTTGTGAATATTTTCATAACGCTATTCATGAAGGATAAAACTTTGTAGTTGGAGGGGTCTCCTTAATTAAACAGAGGAAATATTATGAAATTTTCCGGAACTGCACCTGTATTATAAATATAATTATATGCTTCTGTGAGTTCTTGTATAAATCGTTTGGTGGCGTTTTTTAGGAATTCATATGGCACCCTATCTTCTCCAGGAGCTTATTTGACGGTCATCGGCTTATAACAAGTTTGACTTCTTGAGCTGAGATTGTTTGATCTAGTTGTGTATATCTTCTTCTCTTCCCTGCAAATCGCTTTATAGTGATATTCTAATAATTCGAAGATACGTGTATGATTTTTTTCTAGCCCTTTCGCAGTCTGCGTCGAACCATTTGTGTCACTTATTGAATGTTCGTGTTGGTTGCAAAGAATTTGCATGCTCGAGAATGAAAGTTACTAGGGCATCTGTTCTTTGACCAGACTGCAGTTCAGCACCATCTGTGGGATTAAGACCCTTCTTAATGCGTAATTTGCTTTGGTACCTTTCTAAGTGGGTGCCTTTCAATTGCAGTTTTGGCAATAAGCAGATCTCCGGTAAGGAAGTCTCCACCTTATAAGGACATTTAGATGTAAGTGATCAGAAGAGATGAACTCACATACTTCTAGGTTGTCTATACATTCAATTCAGTCTCCGCGTGCCAAGCAATAGTCAATCGTCAAGGTCATGTTGCCCTCTACATCACATTGAGTTCGCCCATTAAGCATTATGAGGTCAATCGATTCGCACATCTCGATAAATTTTCTCCCATTACAATAAATTTTTGAGTCAATTGCATTCCTTATAGGGACGCAGTTCCAGCTATAAGTCTGGGTTCTAGCTGTAGTAGTTGTGTAGTTCCAACTCTAGCGTTGCAATCTCCTATCATCATCAAATTGTCTTCTTCAAATTCGTACAGGTCCAAAAACTCGTTTATCCATTTGCTACCGTTTATGTAGACAGGTACTACTCGTATGTAAAATACTTTGCTGTTCGCCTTTTTTATATGTAACTCAAAAATACAATTTACTTAGATAAATACTTCCATTGCTGCATGCCACATGATTCTCAATGCACGGATTTTGTAAACACGGGCCGAATGCTATATGTGTTACAGATTTTACTAGAATTCTTAAAAGGTAGTAAAGTCGCAGTTGAAACGATACTTATTTAAAGTATGCCCTACATTGTAAGGGTACTAGATACTCGTGTAAGGTACAACCTACTGGTCAATTCCAAACTGTTATTTGAATATACGAATTATTCCCTATTGTTGGAAAATTTATGTAATTTTATACTTTCTTGCATCATTCAGAATAGTTGTCGTGCTAAAAGCAGTTATTGCATTATTCCAATATGTAGCTAGGTAGGTGTAGGTTTCGCATTAGTTCTTTATATTGTGAATCAAATAACTCTTCTATGCTAATAAGCTGACAATAAGTAGGAAATTTGATTGACTATCAAATGATATAAAATCGTTTTACATAGTCCATGCTATTATTATTCACATGAATTATACTTTCGAATATATGTACACAAGAGCAGTTCTGAAAATCGTGTTGCAGCCGCAGCACGCATGAAGATATTATGGCTAATAACTTAATCAGAATTCTATTTCATGTGCACTTTAAAAAGCACCTGCCTCAATGGCGTCATACACGGCATGAATTCCATGCAAAATTCGCAATACATTCTTTGAATACGTTTGCGTAACCTTTGCATTGGTTAATGGATTTTTTAATGGAAATCGTAAAAAAAACCTGAAACCAAATATGTTGCTAGTGTAAAACAAAATAAGATACAATTTTTGTTTGAACCAGTTTTTGTTCTTAAATGAATATTTTTTTTTTATAAGGCTACTGCCAGACCCGCCAGTGCCAAAAAGCCAGTACTTTACCATACCACGAGGTTTTTTTTTTCTTATTAAGGAAACTATTCAACGGATTAGATCATGATATTGATAAAGTTCCAGTTCTTATGATTAAAAATATCGCGTATTCATTCTGCGCGCTAATAAATATTATACAAGCCGCGGAATGTGGGGATTTCTTCGAAAGGCGAGCTGCAGGCTACCGGACGGGTCCACGAGTTTTGTATAGTGGAACGGACTTTAGATACTCGTATTAAGGCTACTTGTGAATAAGCATTTATATTGGATAGGTGTGGAAGAATTTGCAGTTTGGTTATAGAATTTTCTAAGAAAAACTACATGTACAAGTGTCCAATATCGACAAAGTGAGCAGATGTCGCCTTCAAATAAGCAACAAGCCATTACCCCCTTTAAAGCGTCTGATCGAAAATAGACGGCTGCAAACAGTATCTGATATTACAAACTCGTCAACATGCAGTGCTAGCACCGCTTTTTTAATTTGGCAAAATCGAATTTCCTAATCTTTAATTCTCTTGTATACCTTCTCTTCTCTCTCCATCACTGGGTTAATAAATTTTAAAAGACATAAGAGTTATTTTAAGTGATGCAGAATATTTAAAAGGACGAGGAGAAGCTTACGACATTTACAAGCAGAAGAGAAGGGAAGAACACCAGCTTCAAGGGAATCTAGTAGAGTCGTAGTCGGTGCTGAGAATTTGGAAAGATCACTTCTGCAGACTGTTAAATGGCGGTGATGATCAAAACTCTGCTGTCAGCTAGAATGATCCATTCAACCCGGACGATGACGATCAACAATCCCGTCCACCCGACCAAAGTGAAGTGAAGATAGCAACATCTAGGCTCAAATCCAACAAGGCTGTTGGAGCCGACGGTATAACTGCCGAGCTATTTAAAGTAGATGGGAATGATTTTGGTACGGAGCATACATCAACTCGTCTGTAAGATATGGTCGGATGAAAGCATGCCCAACGAATGGTACCTCAGCATCGTTTGCCCGATCATTAAGAGAGCAAACCCTCTGAATTGCTCAACTACAGAGTTATTAGTCTCCTCAACATCACTTGTAAGATACTATCTGCCATGTTATGTGAACGTCTTAAACCTTCTGTCAATAATCTGATTTCTCCGTATCACTGCGGTTTTAGGCCAGAAAAGTCCACCATATATCAAATATTCAGATTGATGCAAGTCTTGGAGAAAATCCAGGAACTCCAAATCGATACTCACCACCTTTTCGTTGACAATGTCTATTGAGACGAGCTATACAGAGCCATGTCTAGTTTTGGTATCCCTGCCAAACTCGTCCGCTTGGACGAGAATGCACACTGTCTATCAAGGTTGCTAACAACATCACCGAGGCTTTTGATGTCAGAATACGACTTTGACAAGGTGACACGCTATCATGTGATTTCTTTAATATCATACTTGAGCGGATTGCACAAAATTCTCAAGCCAACATGAGGGTACAATCTTCCAAAAGTCTGTACAACTACTCGCCTACTCCGACGATGACGCAAGCGCAGAGATCAAGCGAAGAATCACTCTTGGCAACCGCTGTGTCTTTAGGCTAAGAAGTGACTTTATATAAGGCCCTCATCATATCAGTCCTGCTGTACGGCGCAGAAGCATGAACTTTATCAATGGCGGATGAAAATACCTTTCGATGTTTTGAAAGAAAAATTATTCGACTGGTTTTTGGTCCCATTTGTATCGACGGGAAATGGAGACGAAAATACAACAACGAACTATACCGGTTGTACAGCGACATCGAATTAGTCAGAAGGGTAACGTGAGATGGCTATGACATGTTGAACGAATGGACATCAACGCTTCGGGCTGGAAAGTCTTCGAATTCATCCCAGAGGGACGACCTGGTAAAAGAAAACCTCACGTAAGGTGGCGCACATAAGTAGAAAAAGACATCAACCAACTTCGTGTGCAAAGCAGCTAGCACACGATCGAGCTGGTCAGAAACGCCTGTTTATTGAGGTCCAAATCCACCCCAAGTACGAATATTGAAAAAAAAAACTTTATCTTTTCTCGATGACTGAAATTCCCTTGAAAATTGACAAAGCACCTAACAGTCGAGTGTAATCTGCTCAAATGTAGGCCAAACTTAGACAACTTAGAAATAACAGAATTTAGCCTTTTGGAAATGATTCGGGATCTATTCGGCATGCTAAATAAGACTAAATAAGAGAATCCCAACAAAATCCAGTGGCGTGTTTGCCGCCAGGCTTTTGACAAAGTCTGGCATTAAGGTTTAGAGTATAAACTACATAGAGTTTACCTAGACTATTAAGAGATTCTTAAATTCGATACAGTATATAGATTCTTTAGAGTGCGTTGTGGATAAGCTTATTCTGAACTTAGAGAAATACAAGCAGGTGTCCCACAAGGGAGTGTTCTAAGGCCAATACTATATTTATTATATACCAGTGATACACCACATGCGAATGATAGCAACATTCGCAGACGACACTGCAATCCTAGCAGTAAAATACAACAACAGAAAAGTTACAAAATGGAGTTAACAAGGAGTTTGGACGCAACGTCTTTTAACATCATTTAACATATCAATCAACGCAAAGAATATAACATCTGGGTTTTCTGCTACAGGTATTTGATTAATACTGACATTTAAGTTAGGTTACAGATCGTCCGTTGAGCGGAGAAATCCAAGGTAGGTTGAAATAATAGGTGTAAATTATATGCACCTTAAAGATACTCAAATAAAATAACAAATAACCCTGCAACAGTTGTAATGAGTGCGGTCGATGAAGATGCAATAGTTGCAGCGATTGATGTCGATGGAGTTGCCATAGTTGCAGAATCGGGCCTTTATTCTTCAAAGGCTTCTTGTCCAGCAAATGCAATAACAGAACAGGTTTCTCACCCGAAGCTATTAGACCGGTACCAAAAGTCGTGCTGAAGAAAGGAACTCAAAATAGAAGAAAGGGAAAATCAGCTGTTCTGACAAATACACCTGTCAAAGAAGAATTAGCAGACATAGATGGTAAGAGAAACTTTAAAAAAAAAACAAAGAGGGGATTATTAGAAGAGCATCGACAACATCTCAAGAAAATGAATGTCTATATTGTTTGAAACCATTTCCAGACAGCAAGTTTAGAGAAAAATGAGTTCAATGCCTGGAATGTGAGGGCTGGTCTCATCAAGACTGCACTGGAGGTGAACTGCTTTAAACATGCCTCAATTATTTGTCCTATTGAGTTCAAAATATTTAGTTTGTATTTACGAACAAAAACGATTTCAGTACAATAAAGGAATTTATTTACCTACTTAGGTAACCTGTTTCAACTTACCTCATTTCTGTTTCAACTTACCTCGATGTAAAGAGAGTTGAAACAGTTGAAGTACTTCTCTTTAAACCAATTTTTTGAGCGATTAAAGGTTTTGCTTTTCATATTGTGTTCCAAATAAACAAACGATAGCATTAAAAGTAAGAAAGTTATGACCAACAAAGTAGAAATTGTTTCAACCAACCTCGATTTCCCTTACTTCATCACAACAGGAATATTTACAATAAAAACCTTCTTACTAACAAATGTTTGTTTCATTTAGTTTTTTACTATTTTTTTATTTGCATTTAAAAAAATATTTGCATTTATTTTTTATTTATTTTTTATTATTGGCAAGCATTGTTTCAAATTCAGAAATTGCAATACATGGTGGTTCTTATTTGTTATAATTAACGAGATAATATTGCACCATAAAAGAATTATGGTACAAAGTAGATGGTATGGTTATGTTAGGTAACTGGGTGCCCTTGTTGACTAGGTTGTCACCAGCTCACTTAGCCCACTTACGAGTCCACTGTGCCCAAAATTTAGAACCCTGGGAACCTAAAAAATTTCAATCTTCGAAAGCTAGGCTAAACCACCCAGATAAATGTATGAATCTCAGGAGTTTTCTTAACTCAATGCTACCTAGCTCATCCACCTCTGAAAAGAAGCATCTGCCAAAAGCATGGCTTCTTTTGCTGGCCAGAGCTGGACAGTCACACAGGAGATGATGAACGGATTCTATTTCCTCTACGTCCCTGCAGCTTCTACAGTAGTCGTTATGAGATAATCCTAGCCGTGCTGCGTGATTATCTATCACACAGTGTCCTGTCACGACGCCAACAGCTATGCGGATATTCCTTCGACTTAGTTCTGTAAGATTGATAGATCTCTTTTTGTCGTAGACTGGCATGTATCTAATCGACAGCAGCGTTCATTAGCTTGCTCATTAGACTCGATGTTTATCTCGGCCTCGGAAAGGGCCCGCGAAGGGCTTATAAGTGAACCTTCTCTGGCTAGTTCGTCCGCTTTTTCGTTACCGGAGATATTCATGTGGCCCGCTACCCAGCACAGGGTCATCGTGTTGGCCGTTGAGATAACATCCAGTCGTTTTTTACAAATTTATACGAGCTTGGCTGTAATATCTTCCTCAATAATCATATCCCCAGCTTGTTTTATTGCAGCGATTTCGGCTTGGAAGACACTGCAACCATCCCTAAGTCTAAAAGAGCGACGTATATTTCGAGACTCACAGTAGACGCCGGCACCAGTACCGGCAATTATTTTGGACCCGTCGGTAAAAATGGCCAGTTCATTCTCGAAATAGACTCTTCCCTCATCCCATTCCTCCCTGTTAGGAATTTTAATAGAGAACTTACTGTTGCAGTTTGGAACGGGGATTCCGTCCGGAGTCTCAATACATTCCATCGGTTTAGAATTGAGGCTTGGCCGTAGGGTTTAGCTTTCCATAGACCGGCTTCCCTTGGTCTTAGTGCAGTTTTAGCTGCCGTGTTCCCGCAGTATATGTATGTCAAGTGGAAGAAGATTCAGTATTGTTTCCAGAGCTGCTGTCGGTGCTGATCTTATTGATCCCGTCACCCCCAGACAGCCTACCCGTTGAATCTTTGTAACGCATTCAAGTTGGTATTTCTCCTCGAGCGTTTTGCACCAGACAATCGAACCATAGATCAAAATGGGTCTTACCACCGCTGTGTATAGCCAGTGAAATAGATTGTATACTCTGACATAAGCTTCTATAAAATTTAATAAATTTAAATGCTGCTTAGATCGTTAAGATCGTTGAAGCCAAAAACTCCCAAGTGGAGTTTCTTTCTTTGGGAGAGAGCTGGGCAGGTGCAAATATGGTGAAGAATAGTTTCCTCCTCTTCCCGTCCATGCAGCTTCTGATGAAATCATTCGAAAATACGCCAAGCTTTCTTGCATGCTTGCCTATTAGACAGTGCCCGGTGTTGACACCAATTTCAGTGCTGATATGTAATCTATTGCGAGAAATCAAATTCTTAGAGGGTTTCAGATCAAGCTTAGGCCAAATCTGTTTTGCCGCTAGACATTTTGTACCACTTGTCCGCCTAGAATTTGTCTTATCAATAGCATCCAGCTTTAATTTGAGTTTGCATGTAGCGATCGGTATTGTTGTTCCATATCTGGCAAGTTCGTCGGCCTTACAATTTCCTTGAATGTCTCTGTGCTCCGGCACCAAACATATGTGAATATTAAACTATTCCGCCATCTCTATAAGAGACAATCGGCAATCTAGAGCTGTTTTTGAATTTAGAGAGACGATTCCAAGGACTTGATTGCTGCTTAGCTGTCTGAAAAGATATGGATATCAACGGTTGATAGAACGTTTTTCTTTGGACAAGATAAGACTTATTTTATTACCATTATTTCCACCTGGAACACGTTACAATGATTTGGGAGAAGGAAAGAGAGTTTTAGATTAAGTCTATCGGAGAAGACACCACCACCCACCCCATCGTTAATTTTTGAACCGTCGTCTTGTGTAAAAATGTATCGACTTATCTTCTGTAAATCCATCTTGCTTCCAGAAAGCTCTGGGAGGGATGGTGACTTGGAAGTTTTTGTCAAAATTTAACTTGGGTATGGTATAGCCAATGTTTCCAAGAAGATTTTAAAGTTGTTTAAAATGGAGGCGTGGCCATATACTTTGCTAGACCACTTTGAAGTAGCTTTAAGGCAAATAGCTGAACTAGCTGCCATGAAATGTCGCATAACTATGTTTGCAATTATTCAGAATCAAAAAAAAATATCTAAACACTCCATGGTCATATTAGAATAAAACGTGTTTTTTTTATAATTTAAACATTTTTAACAAAACCACCACTCTTACCACAATTATGATAATTATACAATCACGTTTGATGTCTTTTTACTGATCGCAACACCTTGTATCTGATAAATTTAATTGCATTTTACCGTTAAACCGTAAAAGCCAGCATGATATAAGAATCTAAAATAAAGAAAAACTGCGAATTTATCACGTTTTTGAATTATTTATGCACATGTATGTAGATGGTTTTGCATAATACTCACTGGTACACCGGTACCTCTTTTTATAAATTTCACATTTTATTTGATTTCTTTTAATGGAAAATGAATCGGCAGTGACGTAAATGAAAAACGTTTTTCATATGACGTCAATATGTTTACAAAAAGAATATTAGTTATTTGCCAAATGCAAATGTATAGTTTTATTCACGAAACCAATGATGCAGTGTGAATATTAATTAAGTTGCACATAAATTGCAAATTACGTTGACGTCTTAAACTATTATGGTCTACTTGCATTTAAATGACAAGAAAACTGTTTTCGTGGTTTGATTTTATTACGTACTTTTGATTAATTTCAAGTTTTTCATTATGCGGATACCTACTTACCAATGAGGAATTTAAATTGATAGAGTAATACGAGTGCAAACGATCAACTGTAAAGAAAAATAGGAAATGTTTTATAATTTTTTATTACAGTGTAGCAAGGATATAAAATTAAAAAAAGAGAAATAAAAATCGTGGTTAACATTTGGTATAAAGTATGAACATATTCATCTTATAAAATAAAAATTCAAAATTCTCGAAATCATGGTTTAGAATCATTTAGAATATCTCTACCCAATAAAGATATCAAATAAAATGATACTTAGGGTCATGTATGTGGGCGCATCACGCATAAACTACCGGACAGATTTTAATAAAACTTTGCCGTTCTATACCTTATAGGCTTGGTAATGACCAAGCAATGCTCCAGTCAGAATTATCACGATATTCCTCATGGAGGTTATTGAATAATAAAAATGCATTAAAAATGAATGAAAAAAAAAATTATATGTTCTCGTCCGATCACCGAAATCAAGTAGTTTCGGTCGCAGTTAGTACCTTATTTTTTGTTAAAAATCTTATATCTTTTTCAACTAAAGTTTTATAGGAAAATCCATAATTTGTGCAGCTATCGGCAGTCGATACAACGAAGATGTTTGCTGCTGCTCTAACCATAAAATTTTAGGTATGAATGGACAATCATTCACAAACAAGATTATTCTTACATCAAGCAGAAATGACAAATGTGGATGAAGTGATGGAGGAAATGCCCACCACCAGCATAATAATCACTGCAGTGAATCTCAATGGTATATGCTACAAAATTGGTGATAAAAAAAGCACCTGGGCGTGACAATATCTCCAACAGAGCCCTTAAGATGGCACTCAAGGCGGTATTTGTCGATATGTACAACTCGTGCTTGAAAAAGGGAAAATGAGCCGTCGTCGTACCGCCCACTTTGCATGCACGATACAACCGGTAAAGTCCTAGAATCAGTCATTGGCAACAGATTAGAGATAGCGATACATGAAGCGCGAGGATTGTCCGAACAACAATACGGCTTTAGGAAGGTACGCTCTACCATAGACGCAATGAAAGTCATAGTTGAAAAAAAGCGGAAAAGGTAATACAAGGAAGTAGATGGAAAGGAGGCTCCAAGAAATATTGTGCTGTAATAACACTCGACATTAAAAACGTGCTTAATAGTGCTAATTGGAACTACATCTTACAAGCACTCAGGAATATGGGGGTACCACCCTACCAAATAAAAATTGTGATAGACAGATACTTTAAGCACCGAATACTCCTGCATAACACCAACTGCTGCCTGAATACAGCGTGAGTGATGGTGTACCACAGGGATTCGTCCTGGGCCCCCTACTGTGGAACATCATGCATGATAGCATGCCGCGGCTCTCAATACCTGAGGAGTCGAAAATAGTTGGGTTTGCTGATGACATCGCAATTCTGGTTACAGCCAAACTCTTACAATGGGTCGAGCAGATAGACAATACAACCATAATGTTCGTCCAGCAATGGCTTATCTCGGTTGGCTTTTCGTTAGTGGAATACAAGACGGAGGCGGTCCTTATAACCAGTAGGAAGACGATGGCGACAGTGTTATTCACAGTCAGCGACCACACCATCATTTCGAAACAGCACGTCAAATACTTTGGAATCGTGGTAGATGTAAGGCTAACGTTCAAAGAATACCTGTTGTGCATTATGCCAAACACCAGAGGACCAAGACACAGCCGTAGGCTGTTATTAGCGAGAGTAGTTAATGTCCATTATTCTGTAGGTCTCACCAGTGTGGGCGATATTGTAAAAACATACGGAGTAAGTGCACTGAGAGCGTGCTGTGTCTACCGCATTAGTTCGAGCGATACTGTGTGCATTTTGGCAAAAATGATTCGAGTAGGTATATTAGCTGACGAACAGCAACGGCTGTACTTATCTAAACTACCTGGAAAACCAAAGCAGTGTCGGTACTAGCAGAGAAAATCAACGTAAAATTGGAAGAGCTCGAAGCATAACAAAGAGGCAAGAGCGCTGGAATTCCTCGGAGAAAGGCAAATGGACATACCGTGTATCCAGTCATGGATCGAATCACAATATGGAAAGTGCGATAACTACATAACCCAGTTCCTGATGGGCACGACAATAGCCCGCACTGTCCCCTATGCACAGACTGTATGAAAGTGTGGAACACGCCATTTTCCAGTGCCCACGTTTTATAACTGATTCTCTCAGAAATAGCCTTGGAATACAAGCTACCCGTGAAAATATCGTTGGGGAAATGTTGAAGGATGAATTTGCATGGAATGTGGTGATTGAAAATATAACCCACATAATAAAGAAACTGCGTGACACTGAAAGGCAGAGAAGAAAGAAGAAAATCGAGAGGCAATCGAGAACAATGTGGTGAACAGCTATGTAAGTCTGAAAAAAGCTGCACATATAGAGAGAGCCCATCCGGGACATTACAAAATGATAGGCAAGGAAAGTCCCCCCTGTGAAGAAATGCTTAAACGGCAGTACCGTAGGGAATAGGGGTGAGGAGGGTAGAAATTGGGCATGCTGTTGATACAGTATCTTTCAAGGATTTCCACCTTCTGTACAAAAAAGAATGGACCATCATTCTTAAGCCTAATATTTTGCTTTATCAACAAGTAGGTTAAATTCTATTTTCCAGACTCAATGGTATGCTGTGGGGTTCATCTATCATACACTTTTTACACTTTGTTCTAAAGCACTTTTTAATAGCAAAATCTACGCGAGCAAGGCGGCGGACAGCAGATAGAATAATACATGTACATATACTAAGAATCAAGGAGTCCGTGGACCCAATTCTTCTAGCTGTAAATTTAGGCCCCAGAAATAATTGGTTCGCTAAGCGATTATTCGCTAAATCACATTTGATTTTAAATTTGTTGGTAAGTTTTCGAATTCCGTCGGAAATTACCTCAACATTCACTCTTTTGTGCATTTTAAAAGCAAAATAATGCCAGGGGAGATCTAATCTCATTTTCAATTTGTCACTTTCCGAAGTTTCCCCATACTTGGCATCCATATCAAATAATAAAATAATTAGGGTATGTATCCGTTTTGAGTTTTCTGTAAAAGATCTTTTCTGGTGTGCGGTTATATTATACTTTTGCAAAGCATTGTTCACAGAGTGCTAAAATCATAACCCTTAGTCAATCTTTTTCGAGAAGTAGCGTTGAAAATAAGTCCGAAGTAATTTAGTCCATAACTTTTTGTACAATACAAATTATGTTTAATTATTGTCTATGTTATTAGTTAATATCTACTGTAGCTAGAACGCAGGAGACGTCTCCTGAACAGGCGGAGTGTCAGACATCTTACAGATCTTCTGAAACGCCAGAGCAGTCAGAAGTACGCGCGTCATGAACACGCCGAATATATGGCCAGCGTATATATGCATCGCAGCGAGCTGCTAATACTGCTAAAGATGCTGTAGCTCGCAGACGCGTTGGTGCTGATAGGGCGGCACAAGATTAAGTCTTTGGTTCTTGCATCGAATTTGCAGCCGAAGTTTTTGCAAATATACTATATTTCAAGGGTGATGAGGAATCAGAAATTGAAACACGTTCTCGAATCATTCAAGGTGTCGAAAAAGAGACAATACGAGTACAAAAAATACAGTACTACACAACAACAATGCTTTGGTTATTGAATTTAAAACTGCACTGGAAAACATGCCCGATGAACATTGTAAGGTTGTTATCCACCTTGACCATGTGCCGCGCGGCCAACATGAAAGACGATATAACGCCCTAACCACCAATGAAATTGCAGCCGTTTTGGCGGGTAGGTAGTACACCGCTGCCCGGGACATCGTCTTAAAGGCGCGTGATGGTAAACTCAGCTGGGTCGCTGATACGCAGAGATTATATGATGCTCTCCAGTACCCAATTATTTTTTGGAAAATCAGACACCCATTTGCAGGATTATTTTGTGAGATGTCAGAATGATAACCTTCTTTGCAGGATGCATTAGCTTACGCCCGTAAATACGGACGACGCGATCTTTTTATCACATTTACTTGCAACCTCGCCTGGCCTACAATTGCGGTAAAGCTTATACCTGACCAACCATGAGATCGAACTTTTAAAATTAATGTATACAAATTAGTTCAACCCCTCACAAAAGGCAACGTTTTTGGTGAAACACAATACTTTATGTACTTTATATCCCAGACATGAATACCGACAAAAAAGCTTGTCGTACAGCTTGTTCAAAACTCATCCACTGTTCAAAATATGACCCATTGACCATGTGGTGCAGAAAACCCATCGTCCCCATGTATTAAGGACGGACACTATTGAAAGATACTCTGATAATAGAGAATGGGCATCCTTTGTACAAAAGCAGAGCGTGCCAATAAAATAATGGAAGCGCCGTATTCAAGGGACACCTGTCGGGAACGGGCCAGGCGTGAAGGCAGGAGATGCACTCGGCCGTATATATGTAGACCGTGCACGTTAGCAACTTTGAATGCTACTGCCTGCGTAAGTTGCTCAACTACTTGCGGGGGCCAACCAGCTTCTATGAATTCAAGACAATCGATGAACAAGGGGTGGTTACGTACAGAGAAGCTTGTGAGAAATAGGGGTTAATGGAAAACGATAACCATTGGAATGCTACGATGGAAGAAGCCGTATTGTGTCGCTCGTCGGCAAAATTTAGAGAACTGTTTGCTATTCTAATTAGAACTTGCGGACTGTCCAACTCTCTCTAGTTGTAGTAAATATGCAAACAAACTTTGTAGGAAGATATCTCGCACAGGTACCAATGAATCTCTCAAATTAATGGAGATTTTATTTTCAACGAGGCGCTGAAAATAATTAAGGACAAAATTGTTCCAATAGTCGGAAAAAACTTGGTATGCCTACACCTCAACGCAGGGGAGAATTATGCACTGATGTTACAAAAGACTTGAACTATGACATCACAACTTTAGAACTATATGTTAATGAAATGACACCCCGTTTATTGCCTGAGCAGAGAGAAATCTACCAGAAAATATTGCGACGCATCGGCTTTACTTTCTTGACGGCACACGCAAAACATTTTTACTTATTTGTAATTTACTTTTAGCACAGCTTCGCAAAGGCAAGAATATATTCAGCATTGTAGCTTCGTATTTAAAAAAATAAGTAAATTTTAAATCTGAGTTTTTTCAGATAAACAACATAGAAGTGTTTAACTGTAGATTTTTTCTGTTTTAAAATTTGGACTATTGCAATATGTATGGAATATAATATCGGTTACTTGTAAATGGCCGCCAGGGGAGTTTTTGCAAACTTCGATTCTTGTGAGGAAATTTTCGATTATTTTGTGGGCATATTTCTGACTGTATTGCGGCCATATCTTCACGAAAGTTGGTTTTCAAGTGTTCCAAAGTTTGGGAATTGTCAGCAAAGACATGATCTTTAGCATATTCCCACAAAAATAAATGCAACTCACGATTACACGATCTTGGTGGGCAATTGATGTCGCTGATGTTAGTGCAAAACTCTGTGTTGTATGGAACGTAACCCCGGCCTGTAGGAACCACATGTCGCTCCCATCATTGTCTTCGATCTCAGCCCAACAAAAATTGGTTATCATTTGACCATATCGCAAAGAATTCACCATAATAGTGGCGTTCCTTGCCCTTCAATGATTACAATCCAATTCTCAGAACCTCAATTTCTGCAATTTTGTTTCGTTTAGGTAGGTCATTGCTAAAGGAAAATTGTTTTATTTTGAAAAATCAGCGTGAACTTGTTGATTTTCCAGCACCCAATCGGAGTATGTTGTATGCATTTTAATGCGTTGAGGGGTGGTTAAACGATCCATATTTTAAAATGACAAGGCAAGAAGTAACCACCTGTCACTATGGATGACAGATGGATTGGACAGATGCCATATGGTAGGGATGTGAAATTCCAACCTCGAAATGAATAACCCTTCAGTTTCTGATTTTCAAAAGGAGGTGAGCAACTCCCAGGCTACTAGAAACCAGGAATATTCTGTTTTGATGTGGATTTGGCTCAGAAACAGTGGTTCGAAGTTATCAGAATTAATTTTCCATAACCTCAAAGAAACTAAATCGGTTTGAATGAAATTAGTTTTGTCGTTAAGGGTTTTAATTCAGCTAAGGCATCTTAACCAGTTAACCTATGTATGTACACGCAATTCTTATTGCCAAATGACATTTTAACGACTTAACGTCTGTTCCATTCATTTGAAATTGGAGCAAAACAAAGCAACAAGTTCTATTTCACAAACAATGCCTGCACATTACAATTTATCAGCGGTTAACCAGCAACAATTTTAAAGCCACCATATTTGTAAACACTGCCTTTTTTATGGTTCTTTCCTTTGCCTGTATTCAGTTGTCAAATTATTGCATTTAGCTTGCAATAAAAATACATATTTACATACATATGTATGTGCACATGAAGATTGTTATGAGTAGTTTTCACAGCAATTTTTTTGTTGGTTTAAGCCTGGCTTAATTGTGGGAACAAAAGTGCTATGCAAATGTTCATCACAAAGATAATGTGTATTTATACCTATTGAAATGATATCTCTATGTAATTATAAAATAAAAAGAGATACCGCCTAACAATAGATTTCCTGCTTCCGATTTCCGCACTTAAAACGTTTTTGTTTTTTTAGTATCAGTTAATGTTTTTTCCACTTAATTTGTTTGCAATTAGGGACTTCAATACAGCGCATGATACAAATTTAAATTATCTCAAAATTGGAATATACCAACATCATGTATAATTTTAGCTTTGAAATGACTAATTTGCGGATTAAAATAGAATTTACTTTCTTCGAAGAGATGATCTTTAACCTATGTACAATTCTCACCAGGCAGGTTAACCATTAACAACGAACAACCGGTTATTGAATAATCCGCTACTGAGTTAGCGTGGTGTGGAAACAAAGAGCCTCGGTTTATTATCCAGAAGGTAAAATATACTCGTAAGTGCAGATAATTAATTTTGTCAAAAAGAACTTAATTTCCACTTACCAAGAATAAAAGCATAGTCACCTTCAGCCTAAATGTAAATTCGACAGGCGCATCAGATTGAGTAAGTGTGCCTATGGATGTATGATGTTAACCAGCTGAAAAGCATCTCAGAAATCTTGACAAGGAACCTGCATTCTGTTTTAAACTTTGTTCCCACATGAGTGTTAAGGTATCTCCGGCATTCTCTCGTGCCATCGTCTAGGTTTATTGTCAAAATCTTTCAGCTCTATCCAGCACCAGTTTCTCTCTAGCTATCAAAAATCTTATTCGACTGTTTTCCACTTTTGAGCAGACAAATCCCAGCTTTCTTTATAAGTTGATGGCACAGCTTATCCAAATCTTGGAAAACATACCTAACACAACATTCCGAATTCGATTGCTCACGTCAAATGTGGTCGATCAAGGCAATACTTCCGAAAAAGCAGAAATTTGGTGCTGTCTCCAGAAAAGCTTACTTATGAGGCTTAGGAGTTTTCAGTAAGACTGAGAACTTTTCTTTTGATGGATCTAAGGGTTTGCCACCGACACCAAATCAGTGGATATATGTATGGACATACATGCTACCCTTATAGATCTATTGATTATATTTATTAAAGAAAGTGCAGCTAAAAATGCGTTTCGCCTTAAGGCAGCAAACAACTGGAAATCTGCCGCAGATGGCCATCATTCAATACTCAAGTCAGTGTCTTACGTCGAAGAAGAAACCGACTATTTGGTCGGAACTACTCGTTTACGACTTCCAACAGGTAAAAATAGGAGTGCAGCAGCGTTGTATCAGATTTCGAAATCGAAAAAAAATGCACGAGTATGTATCTGCTCGGAAGAAATAGGCATATGTCCATATGTGCATTCTTAAGACAACTGAATTCGTGCAGTGTTTTTCAAACCGACATTTTAGACATATGTACATGAAGCTGCCCAAGGGTCAAGAGTATCTTATAAAGGGTCTTTCATTAAGCGTTTCCTATCTTTAAATTTAAATAAAACAAAGTGTGTGTGAGATATCATCGAAATTTTGTATTCTTTTGAAAAGCCTATCGATGCCATTATGTATGGAATATAACATCGTTCAAATGTTTGCCGTGGCTTCTCTGGGTGGCGCGCATGCGAAATGTCCAATTTTTCATGACTTTGGCGCATAAATCAGGCTGAATTTGACCGATGGCATGGGTTATGTGGGCTTTGAGGGCCGCTGTGGTTTGTGGCTTATTTGCATAGACCTGCGACTTCAGAAAACCCCACAAGAAAAAGTCTAACGGGGTCAAATCGCACGATCTCGGTGGCCAGTTCACATCACCTCCACGTGAGATGACCATGCCTTCGAATCGCTCGTGCAGAATTTTCAATGTGGCGTGAGCTGTGTGGCATGTAGCACCGTCCTGTTGAAACGAAATGTCGTTGGTGTCCATATGATCCAATTCAGACCAAAAGAAGTTGGTAATCATCGACCTATAGCGCTCGCCGTTGACGGTGATGGCCTGGCCAACGTCGTTCTCAAAGAAATATGGACCGATGACGCCACCAGCCCAAAATCCACACCAAACAGTGATTTTTTCGGGATGCATTGGACGCTCTTGGATCTCATGTGGATTGGTATCGTCCCAAATTCGACAATTTTGTTTGTTGACGTACCCATTCATCCATAAATGGGCCTCATCGCTGTAGATGATTTTTCGATGAAAATTAAGGTCACTTTTCAACTGCTCCAGAGCCCATTCAGCGAACACACGTCGTTGTGTATGGTCGTTTACCTTCAGCTCCTGGGTCAGTTGAATTTTGTACGGGTGCAGGCCCAAGACAAGACGCAAAATTCGCCAAGTTGTGGTCTGCGAAATGCCTAGTTCTTGTGAGCGAGGCGAAATCGACTGTCTCGGATTCTCCTGCACGCTCTCACGGACAGCGGCAATGTTTTCGGCAGATGTTGCGTTTCGTCCAGTCCTCTCGGAAGGCCGATTATGGCGTCCGTCAAATGGGCGAAGCGCGCGGAACGTTGGCCGAACAGAACACCCATTTAGATAAAACAATTTTATTATTTGCACGTGTTGTTGAACGCTATATCCATCCATGGTGATTTGGCAAAACAGACTGAATAAATTACAGCCAATTTGACAGATGTAGCTTCAACAATATGGCCGCTATCAACTGTAAAAGTTCGGAAGTCCCTATTGGAAGATCCTATACAATATGCTATTGCTATATAAGAAAATTCTGAAACCAGTATGGACCCATTGGCTCAGCACATGCAAGAGAAATTTACAAAAAATTCAAACCTTCCAAAATAAGGTACTACGAAACATGTTAATGCACCTTGGTACGAGTACATACGAAATGCAGATCAAAAACAATTTTATTATTTGCACGTGTTGTTGAACGCTATATCCGTCCATGGTGATTTGACAAAACAGACTGAATAAATGACAGCCAATTTGACAGATGTACTCGTAGCTTCAACAATATGGCCGCTATCAACTGTCAAAGTTCGTATTGGAAGACCCTGTATATCACTGTAAGATATTGCCATTTCAAGCAGCCATTAAAGCCGTGGCAGCTACAAAAATGACATCTAAAATAGTGGGACTCTGTCGCTCAGAGCGCAGAGAAGTTCTGAGTTTGCAGAACAATGTCAAAATTATCATAATAGCAATAGAGGAAATTAAAAAAATGGAAAAACTGTCCAAGTTGGGTACAAACCGCTGTGAATCACTAGTCGAAGCTCCATAGCCAAAGGCAAAATCAAACATAACAAAGTGCATGATAAACATTGCAAAACAGCAAATAGGAAAGTATCTAAATAAGCAGAAACATGTAATCTAAGAGCTAGTGAACGTTTTGCACCGTCATTTGGGCAAAACAAATAGTAGTAGTAGTAGTAGTAGTAGTAGTAGTAGTATTTATTTAAATTTAAATTATAAATTCAATTCAATACAATTTTACAATTATGACATTGGCTTTTGCCGTCAGCCAGTTTTTTTTTTTCTTCCTCACAACAATAATAATTTACATTAATATAATATTTACTAGTATATAACTTCCGTTTCATAATAGATTCAGGGCAGATTTTACATAAGTAGCCAGAACAGTCCAATCACGTGCCGCAGGTTGCAAAGTGAGCACTCCGCAATCCCTTCCATCGTACAAGTATATGGCATGTAGTTAGGGTATTAAAATTGTCCTCTGGCTTTGAATATGGTGGAGATGGAATCTATACTGTGTCGGTCATGGAAGTAATTGTTTGCTTCTAGGCTGTATTGGAGGGTAGGGTATAGGTTTCTTGTTTCATTTTGTTGAGCCTTTTCTACGAACTCCTCATATGTATGTATATTTCGAGAATTCTGATCCAGTAACGGGATGTTATGATCTCTACTAAGTCTCATGCATTCGTTAAAAAACTGCATTTTTGAATCCAAAAGGTAAGTTGCAATATTTCTGGGCACCTATTGTTTGGAAGAGACATTACTTTCAATTACATAATACGAGTACATTTTTAAAGTGAAAATGCACAGTGTGGTTTATTTCTGGTAACCGGAATATTACAAAATATCTAAACACTTTTACATCTTGTCTCCATACCATACTGCCATCCTCTTGTTTTTGTAAAGACTTCTTATAAGCGTTAACATTTTAGTTGAAACACCTAGGTACCTTAAAAAAGGGCAGTGCTGTTAATAGAATCAAACGCTGCCTTAAAATCAACGAAGATGCATACAGTTTCCTGCCTTCAACTAAGTATGTCCAAGCGATGCTTGTTAAAGTGAAGATGTTATCCACTGTTGAATAATTTTTTCTGAACCCAGATCAGATTGGAGTTCTCTAAGTAGATTATTTTCCTGAACCCAGTTTATTATACGTTCCAAGATGATTTCCATGAAAATTGTCATTATTCATACCTCTGTAATTGTTTGCATCTTTCACGTCTCCTTTTTTCAACTTGCTGGTGCTTCACCCACTTTGAAGATAAAGTTGTACATTGTCATCACCCTCTCCGGGAATTACGCCGTAGAATATTTAAAGAATTCATACGGTTTTCCCCTGGCGCCTTTTATAAGCTGCAATGGTGTAGTACCCTGCTGACGGCCTCAGTAGTTATCAGTCGGTCTAGAGTGATATTTTGTATATATGGTAGCGTATAGCTCAGTCGGTTCGAGTAGGACTTAGAAACTTATTTCCGTAGAAACTATTAAAGAAATCGAGCACTTACTAAGTTCAACTTGTAGAGATTTGAATTTTGAATAAAAGAAGTCTAGTTACTTCAAGGGTCAGTGGGCGCCGTGGCTCAGTGGTTAAGTGCGGGAGGTTCAAGGTTCGAATCCAAGAAAAAACAAAACAAAAAGTTTCTCACGGTAGCGTCTAACAAACATTCGAGAGTAAAATTGTCATCAGAAGCTTCGCTCAATCGAAAAAATTGTCCTTAGGAAACAGCATAAAACTCTAGGTCCCAACCATATCGGGTAAATGGCCTCCACGGCATACGCACTATTTTGTCGAAAATTTCCGTGACCGTTTTGCATAAATGTGGTTAAATTTCATTCATACAGAGCTCAATTTGCTCCTTCAAGGCGTGGTTGGTCGTGGGCTTTTTGACATAAACCTTAGACTTCAAAAACCCCAAAGAAAAAAGTCCAACGCCGTTAAATCGCATGATTTGGGCGGCCAATTCTGATCACCAAAACGGAAAATTACCCGACCAGGAAATGACTCATGGAGTAATTAAATTGTTTCTCGGGCTGTATGGCATGTGACACCGTATTGTTGAAACCACATGTTGTCCACATATCGAACCCATGCGCAAGAATACAAGGTTGATACCTCAGTGCAAACGATGCCAAGGATTCAACCATACGCAAACATATTGCCGAAAAGAACCGCGATGTGTTAAATGCGCCGGTAAACATCTTAGTCAAGAGTGTGGTGTAAACAAAAAAACCCCTGCAGCGTGTATTAACTGCAATGGTAAGCATCCGGCTAATTACAGAGGCTGTGAAGTAGCCAAAGAATTACAAAAAAGAAGAGATCGACTTATGAAGCCGGAAAACCCACCCTCAAAACCGGTAAATAAGAAAAAGTCGAAAACTGCTGCAAGAAAGGTGACTAGAGACAACCAAGCCGACCCTGGCGCGCTTACGTACGCTCAAGCTGCGACATCAAACACCGATCAAATTCCACACCCCGTTAAGGTAAAAGCGCCTAAAGAAAAGCCATCAGATTCTGACATGCAGACGCGTGCTCAAGCATCAACATCAATAAAAACGAACACTGATAATTCGGAAAACCCCGTATCTCACGTCTTTTCTATTATCCTTGCGAGGCTTGAGGAGCAAACAAAAACAAACACGCTAATTGTCGACAGGTTGGAGAAGCTTGAATATAAGCTTAACAATAGGAGCATTTCAAAACGAACATGACGAAACTTCTTAAAATTGTTGCATGGAACGCCAACGGTCTCATACAAAGACTAGAAGAGCTAGAAATATTTCTACGGGAAAATGACATTGACATATGTTTGATCTGTGAAACTCACCTGACGAAACTATCGCGTGTAAACATTACTGGATACAGTACCTATCACGCTTATCACCCGTCGGAAAGAGCCAGAGGCGGATCGTCTTTAATCATAAAAGATTGCATCGAACACTCTGAAGAGATTATGATAGAGCTTGAAACAATGCAAGTGAGCACTGTACGCGTGAAAAATGGACATTACTCTTTCAATGTCTCGTCTATTTATTGTCCACTGCGTTGCAGGCTTGAAAAAAATGATTTTACAAATATTTTCAACTCTCTTGGACCGAATTTTATTATTGGCGGTGATTTTAATGCAAAACACACCTTCTGGGGTTCAAGATGTGTCTCACAAAAAGGCAGAGCACTTTACAACGCCTGCATGCAACACAGATGCGACTTTCACTCGACTGGTAAACCAACATATTGGCCGACTGATAACAACAAAATACCCGATCTGATCGATTTCTTTGTTGTAAAAGGAATACCAGACAAATGTATTAAAATTGATGAAAGTTTTGATCTCTCTTCCGATCATTCCCCTATCATTCTAACGATGAGCGAACGCCTAATTAAAAAAGATGTACCTGCTAGACTAACTAGCAGAAAAACTGATTGGGAAGGCTTTAAAAAAGACGTTGAAGAACATACCGAACTGAGAGTATCACTTAGGACGTTTTCTGAACTCGAAATCGAAATTGATCGTTTTGTTGAAGTTATGCAGCGCGCCGCGTGGAAAAATACTCCCTATCAAAGGAAAACGCCAATCAATCATGCCCAAAAATATCCACCGGAAATAAAAGAAATGGTAAGGGAGAAGAGAAAAGCGCGTAAAAAATGGCAACAAACTCGTGCTCCGCAACATAAATCGCATTTGAATCGCTTGTGTAACTTGCTAAAAAAGGCTATTATTGATTTTAAAAACCGGACAATACAAACCAGCATTGAAAGCTTAACAGCGGACAAAGATTCCAATTATTCGCTCTGGAAAGCTATAAAAGGCATTAAAAAACCGAAAATACAAGCGGCCCCAATCAAGAAAAATGACAACGAATGGGCCAAGAATGATAAAGACAAAGCAGAAGTCTTTGCCGCCCATTTAGAAGAAACATTTAAACCATTTGATGGGCAAGCGCTTGCTGAAAATGATAATGCGTCGGATATAGCATTTCACAATTACACAGTAAGAAATGCAAGGCTGACCGAACTTCAACAAGAAATAAAGAAACTGAAACCGAATAAAGCTCCTGGATACGACCTAATCACAGGAGAGCTTCTTAAATCGTTACCTAGAAAAGCGTTAGTTAAGTTTCTTTACATTATAAACGCAGCGATAAGATTAGAATATGTTCCGAGTCAATGGAAAGTCGCGGAAGTAATAATGATTCTGAAGCCAGGAAAACCACCGAATGATAAAAAATCGTATAGACCTATTTCGCTGCTGCCGATTATGTCTAAAGTTTTCGAAAGAATAGTACTTAAGCGATTACAGCCGGTTATAGAAGAAGGATCTCTTATTCCCAATCACCAGTTTGGGTTTAGAACCAAGCACTCAACAATAGACCAAGTGCATAGAATAACTGATTTAATTGAAAAAGCTTACGAAGAAAAAAAGATTTGCTCGAGCATATTCCTTGATGTTTCTCAAGCTTTTGACAAGGTCTGGCATGAAGGCTTGAAATATAAATTACGACAAGTTCTGCCGGAACACTTATATAATATTCTAGAAAAATACTTGACGAATCGACTTTTCCGAGTCAAACACGGAAACGAATATTCGGAATTTAAAGAAATAAGGGCTGGGGTGCCGCAGGGAAGTGTCCTTGGACCGCTTTTGTACCTATTATATACTCGCGATATACCGCAAGAAGAAGGCACCGTCTTAGCTACATTTGCCGACGACACTGCCATCCTGGCAACGGGTAAAACGATCGAAGAATCGACTGAAAAATTGCAAGAAGCATTGAATAAAGTAAATGAATGGACAAAGATTTGGCGACTAGCTTTAAACGAAAACAAATCTGTTCATGTCAATTTTACTTATAAGAAAATAAATAATTTGCCCATCTTTTCAAACTCGGTTCAAATTCCGTTTGCAAACGAGGCTAAGTATCTTGGAATGACACTTGATGCTAAGCTGAAGTGGAAATCGCACGTGAAGAAAAAACGTAAAGAACTCGAAACCAAATACAGAGAAATGTACTGGTTACTTGGAAAACATTCCAAGCTTAATGTAGAGAACAAACTGCTTTTATACAAGCAAGTGCTAAAGCCGATATGGACATATGGAATACAACTTTGGGGTTGTACCAAAATAAGTAATGTCAATATTTTACAAACTTTTGAAAATAAAGTGCTAAGATCAATAGTTAATGCACCGTGGTTTATTAGAAATAGCGATATCCATAGAGATTTAGGAATTGCGACAGTCGAATATGAAATCAAAAACTTCGCGCGTAAGCATAAAGACAGATTACAAGGACACGTTAACAATGAAGTCCTTCGAATTCTAGATGAGAGGAATCTACTGCGTCGTCTACAAAGGACTAAACCTTTCGACTTAACGCGATAGCAAGAAACCGCGCCTAATTTGCGGAACAAGCAGGAACTTTCAATGGAAAGGGACCTGCCAAACGATCTCAATACGTGAAAGAAAAACTGCTGGATAAGTCAAAACTTAGTTGTAGTATGTAATCAAAGAAATTTATCACGAAGGGAGGTTTTTTTAGTGAGTAAAAATCTCACACTACTATGAGCACGCGCTACCGATCCTCATAGTGTCTTCATGAAGATTTTTTACCTACCCTCGGGAAAAAAAAAAAAAAAAAAAAAAAAAAAAAAAAATGTTGTCCACATCCATATTTTGTAATTTAGGCAAAAAAAACTGATAGCGAGCACCATTAACTGTTATTGCCTGACCAGCCGCATTTTCAAAGAAGAATGGTCCGATGATGCCTCCAGAACCAAAACCCCCACCAAACAGTGACACGTTGTAGATGCATTTGTTTCTCAACAATCGCTCGTGTATTTTCTAAACCCCAATTTCAATAATTTTGATTTACAAAGCCATCAAGATGAAAATGAGCCTCATCACTGAAGATAATTTTGTCTGAAAAATCACTTGTAACTTACTTACTTACTTTACTTAACGGGCTCCCGACCCGTGAAGAGTCTCTGCCTGAGACACTGTAGCCTTCCATCCTCTGCGATCTCGGGCACGTTGCTATCCAGACCAAGTGCTCTGGCATCCGCGATGGCTTGGTCTTTGAAACGGAGGTTCGGTCTTCCTTGTCGTCTCGAACCTGGCGGCTGGGATTCGAAGATCCTCTTAGCTGGAGCATTATTGTCCATTCGCTCGATGTGGCCGAGCCAATGTAGTCGCCGTATTTTGGCCTTTTGGACTACATCCACATCTTGGTACAGCTCATAGAGTTCGCGGTTGTATCTTCTCCTCCATTCTCCCTCCTCGCACACAGGACCAAAAATCCACCGAAGAATTTTTCTTTCGAAGGAGCCCAGTATCAGCTCTCCCTTCCTGCTTATCGTCCAGTACTCGGCGCCATAGAACAGAACTGGCAGGATAAGGGTTCTGTAGAGCATACATATTGTCCTTCGAGTTAGGAGTTTTGAACCCAATTGTTTTGCCAAACAGAAGTAGCAGCGGTTTCCTAGGGTAATTCTTCGCCGGATCTCCACTAGGATGTCATTTGTGGAGTTCATGTTTACTCCGAGGTAGATAAACTCCTTAACTACCTCGAAATTGTTGCTATCAATAGTGACGTTCTGTCCTAGGTGGTGGACAGATGCTTGTTTGTTTGTTGATAGCATGTATTTAGTCTTATCCTCATTTACTACAAGGCCAACAAATTTCGCCTGTTCTTCAATCGCCGTAAAAGCCTCTATCACGGCACGCTGGGAGCGATCGATGATGTCGATATCGTCTGCATACCCCAGTAGCTGGACGGATCTGTTGAAGATAGTGCCTACCGTGTTCACACCTGCCCTGCGCACTATCTGCTCTAACACGAGATTAAAGAAGTCACATGATAGTGCGTCTCCTTACCGAAATCCGGTGCATGTTTGGAATAGTTCGGAGGAACTACTTCCAAATTGGACTTTGCAGCGCGTGTTTTCCAGCGTCACGCTATAAAGCTGGATCAGTTTTGCCGGGATCCCGAATTCGGCCATCGCCACATAAAGCTCCTGACGATGAATGCTATCATATGCGGCCTTGAAGTCGATGAATAGGTGGTGAGTTTCGACTTGAAATTCATTTGTCTTTTCCAGGATTTGCCTCAGTGTGAAAATTTAGTCTATAGTCGATCTGCCGGGCCGGAAGCCACACTGATACGTGCCGATTAGTGTGTTGCAGAATGGATTGAGACGTTCCGTTGGATGGGATCTTGTATGCGACATTAAGCAGGGATATGCCTCGATAATTCTTGCAAGATATAGGATCGCCTTTGTTGTATATGGGGCATATGGAGCTGATAGTCCAGTCATCGGGCATGCTTTCTTCCACCCATACTTGTTGGATGCGTGTCTCGCATCGATTAGCACATGGTCGATTTGGTTGGCGGTTCGATCGTCTGGAGAGCGCCAGGTTGCTGTGTGGATCCTTAGCCTTGGAAACCTAGTGCTACTTATCACCGTATTACGAGCTGCCGTAAAGTCAGTTAGTCGGTACCCGTTGTCTGTGGGCGATTCGTGGATTCTGTGTTTACCAACTAACCCGCCAAAGATGTTTTCCTTTCCGACTTTGGCATTGAAGTCCCCGAGCACAATTTTGACATCATACTCCGGACAGGTTCTGTAGGCTCCATCCAGGATGTCATAAAACTCCTCCTTGATAGGGTCTTCAGCCTCGTCGGTAGGGGCATGTGCACATTTTAGGCTTATGTTTTGGAAAGTAGCTTTGATGCGGATCACAGCCAAGTGATCACTTATCGGTTTAAAGTCAATAACTTTTGTCCTAAGCCGGTTTCCCACGACGAATCCGCATCCTAATACATGCAATCTTTTATGGCAGCTGTAATAAATATCGCAATTTTTCCTTTTCATCATACCTGATCCTATCCAGCATATCTCCTGAATCGCGGTAATATCTGCCTTGTACCGCGTGAGGACAGACTCAAGTTTTTGAGTAGCACCTGGGGTGTAGAGCGTCCGCACGTTCCAGGTACATACTCTTAGATCGTTGTCCGTTGACGTTCCGGGTCTGGTTGCCATTTGAGGGAAATCCTTATCCGAGGCGAGCATCCACTTGTTGTTGTTCCATAATTCATTCAACCAATTCTCTTCGCTGTGCGTGGTCAGTAAACTTCAGTTCTTGAGTCAATTGCACTTTGAATACGCTGCAGAGAGCTTCTCGAAATATCCTATTCCGACCATATTTTGTACGAAAATTGCTAACTGTAGCTACCAAACCTTCAATATTTTTAATATATTGCTCAACAATGAAAACGCGTTGTTCTTTCGTGTACGAGTAGCACTCCATTTTTAATAATCATGAATTGTCGGCTGTTTTTTTTGTTGGCAACACTTTAATGCACAAATGGCGCAAAATTCAAATCTTGCGTGAATTTTGGGACACCCTTTATACTATATGTAGTTACGGCAAGGAACGTCGATATTGTTTGTACTTTCTTCATCATCATTTACTGTTTCGTACAGAATTTGCTACAAGTTATCTTTTAATAAGTTGCATTGTATCTTTTCTCCCGTTTATACCTGTCACAAGCTTGCGACAGCCACAAAGGAACCCACCTCTTTTTAACACAAAATAGGACAATTGTACTTCAAAGTGATTGCATAATAATCTCGTTTTGTTATAAATAAGAGGTTGGATTTTCATCATTATAAGGAGGGTGGATTTTAAAATAATTGCTACAGAATTGCATCCAATTGTATAAATTGGTCATCGTCATATTCTTCGTCATTACCTTAAAATCCGTCGTCCCAACCAGATTCCTTGAGCCCAAGAGCACAATTAAGGCATATATTCCACACGACTTTTTTTATAATTAGCGCGCGCCAAAGGGGAGATAAATACCCTAATATTTTTTTCAGGGCACGGGCGTTTGGGAAAAAGGAGAAGAGGAACAGAGGACAGACTTCATGGCACTTGTACCTGTGATGCCCATACTAGCCTTTCTTTCAACACATTATTTCAGAACGGTCGCAAATTTCTTAATGGAACATATTTCAGTGTTTTAATAACTATTCCAGTGACTAGTTATTTTTATACAGCGGCCTTGAAGTTGAACTAATGACTACAATATACTCGTAGACCCCAACATGCGCGTACAACAAACAATAATTCATCTCTGACAATTGTCAATCCATTCGCTTTGTTGAAGCTCACTTCCTCGCTTGTTACCTAAGCTGCGATTCGATCGAACTGCATTTAACTCCAAAACTACCACCTGAGTCGACAATTACAACAATTACTCGATTTTGTGTTTATTACGACAGACATCTGTTCCAATTCCTAAGACTGAAACTAAAATAATTTCTAAGACGCCTACCGATTGATTATCGCGTGACTTATGAATTAAAGTCAAATCTTGTAAGCTCAGTCAAGCAAGAAAATTGTACAACTTCGGTGTCGCAAGGCACGTGTCCAAGAGGTGCGATCCGTTGTAATTAGAAAATAACGGATTGCATTTTTATTCATGAATTAATTTTTTTTTTCAGCCTCATTCAATTGCCTCGAAGCCTCAAGCGGATGCGTTGCGTATGTGACGAGCCAACTGACTAAATGGCTGAATATTAATCCCAGCTTCCGATTTGTTAAATGGAGGAGAGCGACACGGTTGCCGCTGTGCACAGTGTGGCACGATCATTGAGCATGTTTTTGTGGAAAGATCGCATAGTGTAAAATGTTAAACTTGTTTAGTAATTAAATTGGATTTTTTTTTCTGCGATTTTCCCACTGTGCACTGGTGTTGGTGAGATTATTAATTTTGCTTTCGTTTTGTTATAATTTATGACTGAAAGTTGTGATTAGTTGAGAGACTTTTTTTTGTATTGTTTTCTTTAGAAAGGGTTTGCCTGAGATGATAAAGGAATGCATACGTTCTAAATTACTTTCTTTTCAAAGCAAGGTTATTCAGATGGAATGCGCTTTATAATTAATGCATTATGAAAGTTCTGTGAAATCTTACGCAAGAAAACAATAAATCCGTGATAAACCATTGCTTGGTTGGCAACGTCTTTGTTTTAATTAACCCAAGGTGTACAAATAAAATCTCTGCGTATGTTCAAGTTCAAGGTATGAGCATTTTGTTTTTGAGTTAATGTACTGATGCCGGTTTAACAAGGTTGGGTCGGGGTCATGAAACTAGATTCACAACAAGTTACAGTAGGTGATAATAAATACAGAGGCGACAAAATAAATAGCACACTCAGGTTTTTTTTTTTCTAACTTGAAATTTTTGTATTTATTTTAAAATAAATGTTGCTTCTGCAATTAAATTCAATATGAAATAGTTAACGTAAGAAAACATAAACTACATATAATAACTCGAAGTTCAGGTCGATAAGGATTCAAGTACTGGTCATGGTCTTGGAAAGGAGATAGTGGCGTATGAGCCCTTAATTGGCCAACGGCAGCACTCACATCCCCGAAGTGGGTTACTGGAATCCGCTATTAACCGGCTATCCCTGGCCCTCCAGGTTGGGGGTTGTGCGCCGGGGTAACTTCCCTACCACATACAAAAACAATAGTTGCGAAACAAAAACAATCCTCGGAAAAGGATGACCCTACTGTTGACGACCCTGGCAAACGAAATAAGGACAACGACCTTCGGATCTGCACGTGGAATGTTCCGACCCTTAACAGGCCGCGTGCAGCCCAACAATTAGCAGAGCAATTTTAACGCCAATTTTAACGGGCTTAGGCTTATTGACTTTGCTGTGGACGAAACGTCACTATAGCAAGCACACGGTTTCCTCATCTCAATATACGCAAGGCATGCCTCCAGTATTCTGGATGTCCGAACTTTCCGAGCAGCCAACATCGACTAGGATCATTACCTCTATGCTTCCTGATAGAGTCATAAACTGACATAATAACAGGCCAAATATTACTTGGAATGTGGTCCTTTATTCCAATTAAATTAGTTAACCTGAAACCCAAACAAAAACTATTGTATAATTCGACTTGTGCGTTACGTCTTCTGAGGAAAACCGAAAAAAGTGAGGCAAAAATGTCTGCCTTTTCCTAAAGGCAAATTACACATTGTCAGATCGTTTTCTCAGTAGCTCGAGTCCTAAAAGATTTCAATAGTAACTCTTTAAAGAGGTGCTTTTCTACCCTGTCCAAAACTCTGAGTAAACTCTTATATTTCTCAGGCATTTTTTCAGACAGATGGAAACTTGCACACATACAACCAATTGCAAAAAAGGGGCGATAAAACTCCAGCTTCTAAATATCTAATAATAATAGCTTCGACGTCAGTGCTGTCCAAGAACATGGAGAGCACTGTCAGCAACCACCTTATGAATTATCTTGAAAGAAAACATCTCCTTATGATTGCCAGTATGGTTTCTGGCAACAGCGTTCCACAGGAGACTTAATGAAATACCTGTCCTGTGAAAAATGGAACCAGTGCATTTATGATTATGGTGAAACGCTGTTATGTGAGGAAAATAACAACAAAAGGAACACCCGAGGGGGGAGCACTTACACCCCTGCTTTGAGAAAAAGGAATACAAGCCGTAGCCAATATGGAGCACATTAAAAAAAAAAAAGTGGACGACTTAGTCTGTCTGATTTCTAGCAGATTTATGCTAATTAGAGCTATCTTATTAGAGCAGATTAGAGCTATCTGTATGGGCAAAACAAAATGATCTGAAAGTAAATCCCTCGAAGACATGAGATAGTCCTGTTCACCAGTAGGCGAAATAACTTGGAACTAATTTAGAATTCAAGCTCTCTTGAAGACGGAATGTTGAAGAGGTAATTAAGAAGGACTAAACGCTTTTTACGCCTGTAAACGGACATTTGGAAACAAAAATGGGAACTGTACTTCTACTCCGTAGTTCTACTCAGAAGTTCTGGCAAAGAGTGTGTTTCAAACTACCCGAAGAGGTAAAGCGACAAGGTGTATACAATAAGACAACCTCCCCACATAGGAGATAGTGATCTTAATGGACAGTTACTCGTAAGATGCTCCGAGATTTATAAAATCAAATACAATCAAATTAAAGCCAGCTAAGAAATGTCGCAATACACTAAATGCCATCAGCCACCACAAAGTCAGACTGAACTGGGTTCTCGAACAAAGCAATGTAGAAGGGAACGACTTACAAATCCTGATCCAGGAAAATGTAAATCATGATCTGATTTTTATTTTTGATTGAAAATAATGCAAATTATGATCTGATTTTTATTCTTGATTTTTAAAATCATGGGTTCAAGTCATTTTTGATAACAAATGTTTAGTATGCACTCATGTCCATGCTCCTCCAGTGATTGTTTTCTCTTAGTCTGAGAGCTGCCTTGGCTACTACTGAAAAGCTCTAAAGATTGCAGATGCAGTATTGTTTCCAAATCAAACTATGATGTGGATAATAATGCACATGTTATCCCTAAGTAAGTCGAATATTACACCAAGGTATTTGGCTTCCGAAGAGCGGTTAAGATGAGTGCCATTTAATTTCGGAGATTTCCAATTCGGTATCTTGTATCTTCTTGATTGAATTAACCCTGAACCTATCTTGACTGTTTTATTAACGCAGATTTCTTGAGTTCGCTTATTGTTGGAACACATTTTCCAGTTATCAGTAAAACTATATCATCCGTATAGGCGACTGCTTTAATTCCTTTATTGATGAAGGACTTAATAATCTTGTTATGTGAGATGTTCCAAAGAAAGGGCGATAGGACTCCTCCTTGCAGAGTATCTTGTTTAACTGTTTTCTTAGTAGAGTAGTCCCATAAGCTTGAGTTGATAACTCTTCAATTGAGCATTGCCCTTACCCAGTTTATCAGATAGGTTTCTATACCATTTCCCACAAGAGAGGAGACAATGGATTCGGTATTCAGATTGCTGAAAGCTCCTTTTATGTCGAGAAAGGTTGTCATGCTGAATTCATCCAAGGACTTCTCGATTGCCCCTTTCACCTGTCGCTCTCCGTATAGTCGTGTTTTGCACTGCTTAGATGCTTGTTGATTTCGAAATAATTACTAAACTATAGATCCACTAGTCTTCCAAGTGTTTTTATTAGAAAAGATGATAGACTAATGGGTCTGTAATCATTGGCTGTGATGTGACTAGATTCCCCTGCTTTGTGGTTGAAGTCTACAAGTACTTCCTTCCAGTTGTTCGGAAAATATCCTTAGGTTAGGCAGCCTGTAAAGACTGCAATAAGCCAGGGTATAATCGCTTTACTGGTTTTCTGTAGCATAGCAGGAATCAAGTCATCCAGTCCTGCTGACTTGAAGTGTTGGAAAAATGTTATTGCCCATGCTATTTGATTTTATCGGATGCAATAGGATGCTTGATAGAAAGGCATACTATTAGAATGGGTGTTCCCTCCAACGAATTCGGTGGGAGCAATTTCCGGCCAAGAAAACAAACTAGTTATCATGCCTCCGTTGACCGTATCGTTGTTGCCATCTTCATATTCGAAGAAAAATGGACCAATAATGTCACCATTCCACAAACCACACCAAACAGTCACACTCTAAGGATGTATTCGCTTCTCTACGACTACGTGTTGGTTTCCGAGCCCCAAAAACTGCATTTTTGCTTGTTTACATAGTCGTCGAGATCCGAAAAAAATATTTATTTAGCGATAGCGAAGCGATTGGTTATTTTGCTCCAATTGCTGAGTCAATTGGACTTTGTAAGGGGATAATCTGACGTCGTTATGCATAATTCTCATCAGGCTAGTGCGGCTATTGTTCAGTTGCTGAAGTCTGGGGCAAGTTAAAGATCTGGGGTTCAGTGGCACACTTTCGGCAACAGCAGTAATATTCTCGGTTGAGCGCAGGACGATCCGAGGGTAACTTTTGTTATTAATTAGCATGTGGACGTATGGTCTACAACTATGGGGTTGTACCAGGAAAAGCAATAGAAACATCCTACAAACTTTTGAAAATAAAGTTCTTAGATCGTTAGCGCACCGTGGTACGTACGTAACGAAGATATTCATCGGGACCTGGGAATTCCTAGCGTCGTCGAAGAGATAACAAATTTTGCTCGTAAACACAAAGATCGTGTTCACGGCCATTTTAACAGTACCGTCATTCAATTACTTGACGCGAACAATTCAATTCGTCGTCTGCAAAGGACAAAACCTTTTGACCTCGTGTTATAGTATATGTTGGTCGTGAAAACAGCAGGAACTTTCATTGGAATTTAACCTGTCTAAAGCGCTACATTCTTTTTAAATTACATACGAATTAGCGAAAATAAAACTGCTGGATAAGCGTCGGCTTAGTTGTAGTATTGATCTTGAAGAGTGGTGTTTTTAGTGAGTAAAAATCTCACACTACCATAAGCACGCGCGGTCGGGCCTTATGGTGTCTTTAGAAGATATTCAGCCTCTCGAAAAAAAAAAAAATTAATTAGCATATCAATCGCACGAATTTTCTTCACAAACATGCGTCACGTTGGTGCATTATTTCAACCGAAATTTTTTTTTTCAAAATTCGCACTGTTTTAGTAACGCAGCACTCACTTTAAAAATAAATTTTCAATATTTTCTAAACTAAATAGTTTAGAATGCTAAAGACAGAACTATATAACCTTAAGTGTACAGGTACATAGTACCTACAAACCAATAAAGCAGTAAATACCTATGTTCAATCGTGTGCATCTTCTGTATTAATACTATGGCTGTCATGGTCTAAAAATCAGATTCGAAGTCGATGCTTCATAACCTAGTGCAATTTCCTGCTTCCTTGAAGCATTCTTTCGTATGACGTATCATGTGCATGTTCCTAAAGTTATCTATCTATGGACATTCACATGTACGTAACGTATACATACTATCTACAAATTAGAAACCGTTGAAAGATGCAATTTTTATTATTATTTATTTAAAAAAATATCTTTCACTCTGCCGCCTTTCTCCACCTTCGTTTATCCAGCTTTCTGTTAAATTTCACAAAGATTGCAAAATTCGCAGCCATGTGCGACTGTCAGTGTTTTTTCATGACCAATTCACGCCACATGGTATTTTCTGTAATAAAATGCCTTTCGAGTGTCAACAAAAAAGGTGACAGTCGATTAAACATCCAATTAACGTGTTCATTTGGCTACTCGCAGTCTGCTATCCATTTAAGCAAAATCAAAAATCGCTTATTTCCAAAACAAACAAACTAGCGATGAGTGATTAGTGTATTGTTGTTTATATAATTTAATATTACTCATTAGCATATTGTTAAATTACTGACAGGTGATTTATTTTCAACTTATGTACGTCCACAGTAGGAAGATATTAGCAATGGTTAGTTGCCGTAAATTGTCAGACATTGCCAATTGTACATTTTTTTAGCACAGGTTTTGTACCTTTTATGGCTTAAGCCTTGAAACAATCGTGTTATATACATTCTACCACAGTTCGCGATATCGCATTTTTCAAATTAATCGAACGTTAGAATTGTGTAGGTTATTCACTTTTCATTTGAAAAGTTTTCCACGATTCATTGAATTCATAAATTGTTGGTAATTCAAATGGATTTAATTGAATCCATGGCCAAATGCTACGAGATAAAGTTTTTAAGGTTATTTTTTTGATAATATTTCGCTAAAAATTGGGCCAATGAGTTTGAAAATTATTAGTAAGCACGAATGAATAGTTAATTATGATCAGTATAAGTGGTTCATTCACCTAATTTAATTAAACTGGTAATGTCAGTATTAATTTAAAAGTATTCCAACGAACTTTCCTAAAGACAGAGCGATCTGTGTTGTGTACAAAAGCTTATGGATAAAAGTTATATATGAAGATATTCTCAATTCATTTTTGTAGGATCAACTTGAGCAAAATTGAAAACGTCATCTGTCATAAAGGAATTACTGTGAAGAAGAAACTTTCACTGTAAACTTCATCTTCCACCAGATCACCGTCGGCACATCGCTTAGAGTTAGCAGCACAATCACTAGAAGCTAATATTTGACCAACTGAAGTAAAAAAGTCGTTAAATACGTCGGCTATCGATGTAGAATCGTCAACAACTGAATTATTATTAGGCAGTACGAAAAGTTTTTGCAATTTTGGAAGCATTGTTCTTTCCTAGGGTTGCCCTGTGGACTGCGTACTTTGGAGTTATTAGTATCTACCACGGCATACGACATGTAGTCGAATTTCCCCGTAGACTTTCAGTCACATATTTTTAAAGCGATTCCTGAGTGCAGTGTTAAGTGAATGCTTAAAGCAGTTTTTATGCAGTTTATTCTTCAATTTATTTTTTTTAAAGTATTGTATGGTTTATCCAGGGCTTCAATCTCACTTGCATAGCATTGAAACTGGAAGTACTAAAGTGCAATTGTAAGATCTCTTGGAAAACATTGTAGGCCACAAAGCCATTATTTTCAGCGTAGACAATCTCCCAGTTTTCAAATATCAAACCTAATCTTGGTAATGCTATGTGAAGATGTATTGCATATGCATTTCATATTCTTTAGACTTCTGAACAAAATAAATATAATAGGGCGCGGGCGTTGTATAGATAGACAGAGAGAGAGAGAATGAAAGAAAGATTTGGTATAGTGGTTTCAAACTCAGGTGGTATTAAATTTCTGTAAACGCCAATGGATTACAACGGTGCTGTGCATCATGAATTCTTGCCACAAGAACAGACAGTCAACAAGGTTTATTATTTGGGCATTATAAGACGTTTGCGTGAAGCAATTAGCCAAAAAGACCGGATTTGTGGGCAAACAACTCGTGGGTTTTGTACCACGATAACGCATCGTCGCACAATGCCATCCTTATTCGTGAGTTTTTGACCAACAACCGTACGAATACCATTCAACAGCCACCGAATTCGCCTGATGTGGATCCCTGCGATTTCTTCCTGTTCGATCGACTTAAGAAACCGCTCCGGGGAACGCGTTTTAGCAGCCACGAGGAGATAATAGAAAAATCGAAGACGGCTCTGATGGCTATACCAAAATTCGATTGTAAAAAATGTTTCAAGTGAATAAATTCCTGAAACTTGTTGATCAAGGTAGTATAACGTTGAAAATTGGGTTCTATATGCACCACCTCATTCCTCTGACCTAAATGCTATTGAGCATTTATGGAGTTACTTTTTTTTTATATATATAATTTGCGCGCCAAATGGGATATGAATACTATTAAATCATTTCAGGGAACGGGCGTTTGTAGAAATTGAGAGAGAAAGAAAGAATGATTGGTGTAGTGGGTTTGAAACTTAGGTGGTATTAAGTTTCAGTAAACTCCAAGGGTGGCGTCCAGATAACTGGGGAGCTTGTTTGTTTTGCTTTTTGTCGTTGCTCATGATTCACAGTATTTTTTTCCCTTCACCTAATGTCATCATCACGATCAAGTTGCATTTAAACCATATGACCACTCTACTGCCAGTGTTATACCTTCACTTAGAGGCTATAGGAGCGACTTTCCAGGAAGTGTACAAGGTGAATGATACCATTTGCCCAAACCACGACCTGGAAAATCGCGTCCTTGTACACAACTTCTACCTTCGAAATGATATAGAGCAATGGCGATCCGAGAACATAGGTTTTACCGAGTTCAATGACGATAACATGGCAAATAATGTCATCGCCGATGAAAGGGTACATCCCCCGTACATATCGAAGGTGGAGCTCCAAGCGATCTTCGACTCATTGAGGAGGAAGAAATCTGTAGGAATCGATGGAGTGTCGAACATTGTGCTTCGACATCTTACTCTAGAAGCGGTGGACATTTACACCACTCTGTTTAACAATGCGCTGAATAATGCACATTATCCAGCGCATTGGAAAACAGCAGTGATACAACCCATCCCCAAACGGGGTAAGGACACCTCCAATCCGCCAAATCTCCGGTCGATAAGTCTCCTTCCGAACATCACCAAGGTATTCGAGAAAGTGATCAATAGAGTCCTGGTTAAGTGGACTGAGAACAGTAATATAATTCCGGATAACCAATTCGGTTTTAAGGCGGGGCATGATACAATACATGCCGCGTCTAAACTGGTATCGGATATCCAATGGAACAAAAGCAAGAACCAATGCACGGGTGCCTGCCTGATTGACTTGGAGAAGGCCTTCGATACCGTATGGTTAGAGGGACTCTTCTACAAGCTAAGCAGGCTGGGCATAAGCAAACCACTGCTGTACATACTTCATAACATGCTCACCAGTAGACAGTTCATTGTCAAAAATGGCAATGTGACTTCTGCTGGAACTTTTTTAATTAAAAACGGTCTGCAACAAGGTGCGGTTAATTCATCGATCCTTTTCAACATTTACACGAGCGATCTCATAGGATCACTTCCCCATGCCATAGCGTACGCAGACGACTTGATCGCGTACAGATCAGGACCAAAAATCGAGGTCATTGCAATTCTCTTGCAACGTGACTTCGATAAGATTCAGCGATATTGCGATGACTGGAAGTTGAAGATCAACTTCCAGAAATCGGAAACCATTCTTTTTAGGACGCCGTTGTCTGGTGCCTCTAGGGATACCAGAAATAATTGGCGAAAGTTCTCAATAGTTGGACCGCACGGACAACCACTTGCGAGTCGAAGTGTAGTCAGATACCTGGGGCTTTGGTTAGACCAATATCTATATTTTAACAAACATATAGATGCTGCTCTGGCCAGAGCCAAAGGTGCTTTTGCCCTTACAAAAAAAAAAAAATAAAAAAAACAACACTCGATAAAAAAAAAAAAAAAAAAACCTATAAAAACACGTAAGATAGAATAAGATAGGCTAATTTAGAATAAGGTAGTTTAAGATTTATTTTAAGGTAGATTTGTAAGTTTTATATATAAGATCAATCAAAAAAAAAAAGTTCATTCACTAATTTTTTTTGTCTAATTTTCTTAGCAACACTTAAATTTAAGAGAATAAAATAAATAAATAATTTTCAAGTACGTTACGTCGCAAGACATAGTTTTAAGTATTAGGATTAGCTTAGAGCGCCCGCATAGGGCCAGTAAGTTAGAATAAGATAGCTAAGTTAGTTAAACTAGTTTAATCATTTTTCGCCTAGCATGTAAGTTATAATGAATTAATTAATAAAAATGCATTAAAAATTAAAAAATGTTAGGTAGAGTTGACTAAGTTTTCGCAATTGATCAACTTTTTTATTTATTTCAGACAAAATAAATAGATGATTGGTGAGATCAGGATTTGAACCATGAACCAAGAGCGTGACAAGCGTTGATGTATCACTACACCACGGCCACCCTTGGAAGAGAAGTTGAGAAAACATTCCACATCTAATAAAAATTAACTTAAAACTGCATTAGTCGAAGAATGTATCAAAATTAAACTTTCTTACTGCCGAAAATTGGAATCTTCTCTCAGGAGAGGTGAACCTATGAATATAACGTTGAGTCAGCACCCCCAGATATTTGTAGATACCTGTTGATTCTGCTCTTGAATTGTTGGAGACAGTGCCGATTCACCTGGCAGTAGTAAAAAAAACAAAAAGGATTACCCACTAAATACTGATTTACGGAAATACTTTTGTTAATTTGATATCTACAATGAATTTGTGTTCCATTATAACTTTGAGGCTGTTTTTTCTCTTTATAATAGTCGATTTGAATTTATATGATTAATTTTTTTATGTTAACTAATAAAGTTTAAAAAAATATATTTTATTACATACGAGTATGTATGTGAGTATTAAGATTGTTCCACTTTAACTTTGAGGCACTATATATAGTATTAGTGTAGTCTATATTTTAAGAAAGTCTAATAGTTTAACTATTCCTTGAATCGCGGGGAATTTTTAGATTGCTGGAAGAATTCTTTTATTACTCCAATACAAGAGTCTGGTGTCGAGAAGGGCTATAAGAAATTATAGACCTATAGCTAAGCTTCCACTAATGCCCAAAACATTCAAAGCTATTGTGAAAAAGAAGAAGCAATCATGTTTCATAATATGAGCATGGATTTGTGAAAATCTACAACTAAGAGAATTTAGTATTTTTTACTAATTTCTTCGTAATATGGAGAAGTGCCTTGGATAAGTAATTGCTTAATCAACTGGAGGCAGTATGTCAAAGTTGGTTCGGTAATTTCTAAGGAAATTTTAATTTAAATTTGTTTGGAGTACCACAGAGTAGCTATTTAGGTCCATTACTCTTCATTTTTTTTTTATAAACGATTAACCCTCCTGTAGTATATAAATATACGATTCTCGACTACAAACTGGGTCTCTAATCAAGCAGACCTTGGTGTTATTTTTGATGCACAGCTAAGCTTTTCTTCTCACATTGGTTACATTATTTCTAAAGCCAGTTCAGTTATGGATTTTGTGTATCGTAATTCAAGGGATTTTCAGAATTCATATCATATTCTAAAATCAATAAATATATGTATCTCTAGTACGCTCATTACTTGAATATTGTTGTGTTGTATGTAATCCATTCTATTGCAATAATGCAATCCTTATTGAAAGAATTTAGAAACGATTTACGAAATTTGCTCTTTTATCGTGGGATGATGATAATTTGTCCTAGCTAGATGTGCTCTAATTAATCTCAAATCTGGTGTACTATTCAGATCTGTTTTGCTCGTGATTACTGCTCACATTGAATCCAATGTTACTCCCACTATTTTATGTTTATGTTCCGGCACCTAGTTTGCGACCGAGAGGAAATAACTTCTTTTATGTTTCCAAACATAGAACTAATTATGCAGTAAATAATCCGATAAGTGTTACTTGTGTTGATTACAATGAACTTGATAATGTCATTGACTTGCTTGTAAAAATATGATTCTAATTTCCTTATAGCTATAATTGTAATACAATTATATCATTATGTATCTTATGTATTATTATTATTGTAGTCTATGAAATGTAAAATACTTGGAGATGAATAAATATGTAAATAAATTGCACCCAGATCGTCCATTTCCCTTTTGAATATTTCAAAACTGTAAGTTCGAATATGGCCTAATTTGATCGTATGGCAATGAGTAGAACTTAAAACTATTCGTTTCGTATTGGATTCCAAATAGTATCTCACTATAGTGGTGCCGTAAAGGCAGCTGATAGAAATTATTCTCAATCTACTATTATTATTTCAGAGAAAAAACTTTAAAGAGCACTGTAGTTCGGAAACTTGCAATCAGAAAACTATACCTTCACAATCGACTATAGGCGGAAGCTTCTTTTTTATGGCCCGTGAATTCATGGTACAGATCAAGAACAATAATCGCTCTAAAAAAAATGAAAGCAAATATGCCTATTCGACATAAAGAATGACAAAAGGCCACAATCTGGGAGGAAGATGGTCGCTCTGAAGAGAAGCAGAAACGAGTGGTAAATTTGCAGAGGCTATGGAGGACCCGATATCACACACTCACGAACTAGAAATCTTAAACAAACAACATAGCTTTCCAACTCTCTATCTTTAATTTTTTGTTTTCTGAATTTTTTAGGGTAAACTCGCTATGCACATCGCTAAGAGCTCTCGTAGGGTGGTGGACGCACAAATAAAACTCTGATTTATTTACTAAGATAAAGTCAATTAGCAGAGATGGAATTTTTTTTACTCGCTATTTCTTGGTTCCTACTTCTTTAATTTTGCTTTGGGGACATTTCTCTGATTTGCGCCACTGATTTCAACTAAGCCTGAGTAGGGTACGATTAAATGCAGTATTCAGCAGTAAATTTGAATTAATTTGTCGTTTTGCGCAACCATTGACCCAGTCGACTTCTGAAGCTTTACTTTCAGTTAAGTTGAACAAAAAATAAACTTGTAAATCATAGCTCCACCGATCGTATTACCCATTAAGATATAACCTGTTTGTCCTCTCGAATTTATGATCAAATACAAGTTTCTGAAGCTTTACGTCGCGTCGATTACCAGCAGACTGCAAACAGAATTCTAAAGTATTCGTAGTCGAAATAAACTTAAAACTTAAAGTGCAAGCACAAACGTTTATTTTTTTTACCAAAATGTCTGCACTTTTTTAATTAAGATGCAGAACTACTACGCGTGGCTGCCTAAATGCAGAAATCTACTTAATCAAAACGCTTTGTCACCTTCGAACTATAATACAGAATTGCTGAAAACTAAATTGTTGTGAAAAAAATGTTGCATGTAAAACCCCAATTAAAGTAAAAAACTGGTAAAGGCCTGAGTTTTTTTTTTTTTTTCTTAAATTGTTTACATTTCCACACAAATTTCCCACAGCTTACAACAACTTCCCCTTTTTTAATTTGCATAAATTCTTGATTTCTATAACAAAATGCTGTTGCGTAATTATTTTTGATAACTTCAACGTAGTCAGCCTGTAGTCAGGTTGAATTCAGGAAGGACAAAATGTTTTTCAATATGCACAATATACATATTCATGCAACTAACAATGATTTCTAACGAATAATGAGATTTATTTAGTTTTAGAACCATTGTCTCTGAAGGGAATGCATTCACACAATATCTCAATCTGCCACTGGCAGTGTGCAATTATCAATTAATTAATATTTAAATACACCATTGAGCTGAATGTTTTATTAAAGATGTGATTTGTGGGGAGTCAATCATGAAAATTCATTGTAAGTGTTTAACGTCTTGAAATTTCACAAATTTTTTACAAAATTTAGATTAAATTTCATAGGGATAATGAGTTCTTAACTGTTACTGGACAGTAAATCGGGTGGGGCTTTTTAGTATTGGCGAGATGCAAAAAAGAGGTAGTAAATCGAAAAAGGCACGTGCATACATATGTACATCCCTGCGACTTTTTTTTTTTTATATAATTTGCGCGCTCCAAATGGGATATGAATACCATTAAATTATTTCAGGGCACGGGTGTTTGTAGAAATTGAGAGAGAGAGAAAGAAAGATTGGTGTAGTGGGTTTGAAACTTAGGTGGTATTAAGTTTTAGTAAACTCTAAGGGTGGCGTCCAGATAACTGGGGAGCTTGTTTGTTTTTCTTTTTCTCGTTGCTCTTGATTTACAGTATTTTTTTCCCTCCACCTGATGTCATCATCATGATCAAGTTGCATTTAAGCCATATGACCACCCTACTGCCAGTGTTATGCCTTCGCAGTAGAGATGACTAAGCTCTCGCAATTCATCGACTTTTTTATTTATTTCAGACGAAATAAATAGATGATTGTTGAGATCAGGATTTGAACTATGAACCAAGAGCGTGACAAGCGTTGATGTTACCACTACACCACGGCCACCCTTGACTAACCCTAACCAGAGAAAATAAAGTGCACGACTGGGTCACATGTACTAGCACCGAATATGTTGTTTCTCGAGAACAAGTTAATAAGGAAACTATCGTTATACACATTTTTTTGCAAAAATCTAGTATACCATCTGATAGCATATATCCACCATAACTCAAATATCGAATATGGGTTAGAGTGAAAATTCCAATTACGCCTCTAATTGTGACCCCACAGAATCCAGATAGAACCCACATCATTGAGTTTCTCTATCATAGTAATGTCAAGTTGGATCAAAATCTAGAGATCGAACATTTTTAGGAAACCAATACTTGCCCTTATAGGTGCAAGTAAAAAGCTCTTCCATCGAAGCTGTCTCGGGGTTGCGCATATATCCAAATGGGTTCAGCGGATATTTGCTGTTGTTGTAGCTTCCATGTCGATTGTCTTGTTCAGAGTGCTGACTGGAGAGCTTACAACATAAATGGTACAGAAGGGATACACTTAGTCTAACCAGACTTGAAACCGAGGAAAGGGGGATGTAATACAATGGATTCCAAAATACAAATGTGGGCTCAAATTAGTGTAGGCAAATTGAATCGGTTATTTGGAATAGAGCACTGGTGACTCCTGTATTTATATTAATTTGTATCTTCTTCCAACCAACCGATTCAATTCTATTTATAGCTTAAATTAATTTTAATCGCAGTTAAGTTTGTAATTCTTTTTGTTTGTAATAATTAAGTCGGTTTCAACCAATTCTGTCAGATGGCGTCAATGTATGTCGAAAGTGAAGTTGGTTACAGTTTGTGTGGATGCATTCAAAGCATTTGCAAATATGTACAAGTGAATACGTAAAGTGAGGAAATATTTATTTATATGAAAAATTACAGATGTTTGGAAAAAGCGAATTTTCTATCCCTTTTCGTATTTTAAATAAAAAAGGGCTTCATAATTTTTAAGAGATAAAAGTGGTGTTGTCCCTCCCTTTATTGCAAGTTCATCCGCTCTTTTGTTGCCCGGGATATACGATTTCCCAGGTACATATGTAGGTACTGATCACAGGGTCAAGACATTGGCTATTGACACCTCGTTTAGGTGCCCTTTGCATTTGGTCTAACTGTTATTGATCTCATACCATAGCCCTAGGTTAGGTTAGGTTCAAGTGGCTGCCTGCGCCCTAAGCACAGACACACTTATGTATATCAGAGTAGGTTCATTGTGATACCACAGGACCAGGGGATTTCTTCCGTCCTACCTTAGAACCAATTGGAGCTTCTAATGAAACGATGGAGACATTTGAGGTGTTAGTTCATCGAGGCTGTTGTAAAAATAAGCTCCCAAGTGAAGCCTTCTTCTGACAGAGAGAGCTGGATAAATGCAGAGGAGATGGAGAGTTGCCTCCTCCTCCTTCTTGTCGTTACAGCTTCTACAAAAGTCGTTAGAGAAATTAGCCTTTTGGCGTGCCTTCCAATAAGACAATGTCCCGTAATGACACCAATTGTTGCGCTGAAATGCTTCCTGCTAAGGAAGGCCAATCTCTTCGAGCTTTTTTCATCCAGCTGAGGCCAAATCTGTCTAGTGACATGACACTTAATGCCAGTCTCCGACCTGAAGTTGGTCTTATTAATAGCAATTAGCTTGAGCAATTACTTACATGAAGCGAGAAACATGCCGAGATTCTCTTTTTCTGGAAGTATCTCCAAATGTGTGCCCTGGCTGGCAATATTAACAGCCCTATAGTTCCCTGGAATATTCCTATGCCCCGGCACCCCGCGTAGGTGAATGTTGAATTGCTCTTCTATCTCGTTAAGAAATCGATACGGTTCTAAGGGCCACCTCGCTGTCAACGTACACATTGTCATCATCACATCATTTTCGTAACTTCTACCGAAAGATAAAAAGTAATGGTAAAGGGTAAAACATAGACAGAAACAATACCACACAGTTGATGCGGAGTTGAAGGGTGATAAAAGGCAAAATCTCGCGCTGTCAGGCACCCTTTTCATCTCAATTTTTGACGAATCAAAGCAGGCTTAAGTTAAATAAAGCCGCCGGTCAAAGCGGCCTAAAAGCCGAATTATTTAAGGCTGCAGAAGATGACCTAGTAGCGAACATACACAAGCTCATCTGCAAGATACGAAAATACATATCTGTCTGTTTCATAAAAAAATAGATCATCTCACCTGCAATTACTGGTGAGGTATAAGCCTCCTAAATATCGCCTACGAAATGTTATCTACTGTTATATGTGAATGTCTGAGATTCTATGTCGATAAGCTGATTGATCGACAATCAATCAAATCTTCACGTAACAATAGGCTATATGAACGACATAGACACCATGGGTAGAAGGAAGTGAGCCGCAGCTGCCGACGACAACAACGCGGAGATCTAACGGTAAATCACTCATATGTTTTTAGGTATAGGGTCAGAAGGTAGCAGAGCTACTAAAGCCATTGACGTTCTATGATTTGGGAAGGTATTCGGTTTCTACTAAGAATAAAAGCGTTGTCGTGACTATACCAAATATACCAAAAAGATGTTACTGCCCGGCAGTGCAATGGCTGAAATTGAGTGCTCTGGGATTTGGTTTCCATTATTTTTTTATTTTTTTTTTAAAGCGGGTGGTGACGGTGAGGTGCTGCTGACCACATTTCCGCTTTCTTGAGTCTAAGTCCTATTAGTACTGTTGCAGTAGGAATCCAGTGAAATGTCTTTGTTGTTGATCTTATGAATCCTTAGGGCTTCAAAGCTTTATGGTATCATGGTCGTACGGCTCTTACAGCCACCAAATACGTCCATTAAAGGGGGAAAAGGTCTACACTAAATACTTACCCTTATTTTCTTAGTGTTATCACCCAAAAATGAGGTGGCATTATATTTCTCAATAGCCCATTCAAGTGCCACCTTGAGCAACTATAGACTAAACAGAGAAGGTATACTACAAAGTATTTGTTCCTGTAATGAAAACTCGTATAATTTCACACGCATTTTCACTTTCGGGAATATACTTATTTTTAAAATAAAGTAAGGTGACAATTTCGGGAATAAGAGTGATTTTTTAACAAGCTTAACGTCCAAGGATTTGCTCTTCCCCGCGCGGATGGGAAACGTTAGGGCAATCGCTTTACTCCATTGGTACTGATATTTCACTCATACGTCATATTTTGTTTCACCTTCCTACATATGTACGCTAATAGCCCAGAGAACGCTATGATATGAATACGTATTCCAGTCTTTCAAGATTAAAACCCCCAACCCACATTTCACCACGATCATTTCACCTTTTGCATGTCACATCCTATGCGACACATCTAAACCGAATGAATATCTACATTTTGCATGTTCGTAACAATTTACGATATTCATTAAAATTTGAATGCAGTAATCTTCAATTAAAAGTAGATTGCTCCAATTTTCTGCTTAATTTGATCAGAACAGTAATGATAGTGGAGAAAATAAAACTGACAGCTGAGATCATCAGTGAAATGAATGTTTTTTTTTTTTTTTTATTGCTGAGCAACCTTATGGTGGTCACTCTGATTAATTATCTGAAGGCACACAATGCTATGAGGTGTTTTAGTTCTCTTTAGAAAGCAATGCCTTTAATTGTGCGTCACCAGTTTAAAGTTTTTTTTTTTTAATCTACTCATGCTCTGTGAGTTTATCCGATTAATAAGATAAGACTTTAGTAGCTCAATCTAAATGAAGAAGATAATCCAGCAAAGTGTATTACACATAAGAGTGCTGATTACATCTTTAAAGAGCAACTCTTTTAATTTCCACTTTCATGGCAAGATGAGGTTATCCGTTATCGTTGTAAAGGTCAAACGCGTTGTATTTATAAACGTCTGTTCTCACTTTCTATCTTAACCGAACAAGCCATCGTCAGTTTAGAGACGAAGCGATCCAATCAAGCAGATGTTTATTTATACTATAGAGATAAATATTACATGTCACATACAATTAGGAGATTTTTTTTTTTTAATGAATTTGAGAAAATTCGCACCAAAGCAATTGTTGCAATAATCAACCGACCAGTCGAACTTGTTAATATTGCATTAACCTACCTAATGTGCCGAAAACTGTCCTCTACATAGTCCTCAACCGTGCTGTTAGTTATCTACGATCATACCAAATTTGCTACATTTTAAAGGAAATACACCCATTTGCTACTTCGCTACCTACTTTTACCAAATACATGGATTTTTCTACATTTCAGACTTTTTCTCACTTACAATATTCTGAGCGAACATTTTCCATTTTCATATGTCTATCTGCCCGTGACTGTCCGTTCATCCGTTCGTCCGTCCGTCTGTCCGTGTGTCACAATTTGTACATAAGCTTTCTAGAATCCGAGTCAGCACAATTGTAAATATTTTTTAAATCCGCCCACAACACGCCCACTTTTAAATAAATATAAAAAAAATTCATTTGTGTCCATATTTTTGCTTGAATCTGAAAGAAAATATCTCGGAAAAATATGTAGACGTTGACTTTCTCTGCACTTCGTCTACACATTAAACATAGCCACGCCCATTTTTTGGGGCGTTTTCTGAAAGGAAAGATATATATTGCTGATGATATCGGTGATGGTTAAGATTTATTGTGAATATCTTATCAGAATCCGTGAACTTTGGTTAAAAATGTTGGGAGCCACGTCCACTTTCGCCCAAAATGTTGTAACAATTTTGTGATAAAATATCTTAAGAGTCATGGAAATATCCTCTATATAGAAAGATACCATTGCATCTATTATACAAATTTTATTAGGGGTGAGTTTGAAAGGGGGGTGGGGAATCACACGATCCGTTCTGGACGGATTGTAACTTTCCTGTATGTTTATTATTACGAGGGGTGAATAGAAGCACGGCGATCTAAAAGATCTATTGTCCTCCTTCTGGTGCAGCCGAGATTGTTCTCGTGTTAGAGCAACTCGTTAAATCCGGTTTCCCTAAGGAATTTCAGTATCTGTATTGGATGTAGACGTGGCAAGTCTCTCCTGTCTATCTGGTAATCCCTCAGGCAGCTTACTCTGTTGTGAATCAATGCCCCGCAGTTCGTTACAATATATCTTTTTAATTTCGTGTTTGCATTCATGTTTTGAGTGAATCTTATCATAAAATGTGCTGGAGAATTTGCCCATTGGTTTCGGTTGTTTGGTTCTTGGCCCTTGTCCAAGTCCCCTGTCTGAATTTTCTCAACTACTGCAGAAAATACAATAAGAAGTAAGTGCAAGTCCACTACACATACTCAATTCACCCTGAGAAGTCTGCTTGAAAGTGAATAGTTCTACCTGACAGGTCAACCGAAGGGCGTGTACCACAAACCGTAAGATTCTAAGCTCAGAACGCTAGGTATTACATTGCGGTGTGAATAAACTTCAGATTTTCAAGACGCTGCAGCCGATAGGGATTAGTCAAATATTTGTTTACCGCCAACAATGTGGTGACAGATTATGTAAGAATGATGGTTAGGTTATGTAAGAATAACACCTAACTTTAAGTCATAGGTGGTGCTCACAAGAAGAAAGCGAACCTAAACAACTTGTTGTTCAAAACTGGAGGCAGTTAGGTAGGAATGGAGAGGCTCAGGTAGGGTAGGCAGGTAAGAGTGGCGGTTCTGTGGGAAGAACAAACTCATGTAACCTGGGTGCTACGGTGTGTTGGTGAAGAGTCTCTAGATCCAACCTGCAGAATTCAAAAAAGTAATAAATTTTCTGATGTTTTTCTCCGAGACTTCCTCTAGGTAATTAAAGAAGTGTTTTTCTAATGCTCGTTGTCTGCCCCTAGCTAGTGCCGGACAGGCGCATAAATAGTGGATAAGGGTTTCTCTTTCAGTTGCGACATTGCAACTGCGACAGTGTGTGTTATGTGGGATACCTAGTTTGACTGCGTGGTCTCCTATAGGCCAGTGACCCGTAGTGATCGGTGCTAATCTGGCGACGTCTTTACGCGTTCTATTTGGGAAGTCGGTTGTTTTAGTTTTGTTGTAGCTTGGCCACATCCTTCTGAATATGACACAGTTTGTTCGCCTATTCCATCTGAGATTGGCTTTTATAAGGCATATTTCTGCCTTGACCGCTCCAAGCGGAACATGAACTGATTCCGCAAGTGAGCGGTGGAAGGCTGAGCCTTTCCTGGCCAGTTCATCAGCAAGTTCGTTTCCACAAACGTTACTATGCCTTAGAACCGAAATCAGGATTACTTTGAATTGCCGATGTAACGAGGCTAGCTCATTTCGGCATTCTAACACTAGTTTAGAGGATATAGTGACCGAGGCGATGGTTTTGATGGCCGCTTGACTATCAATGAGTACCTATGGCAATCGTTTGCCTTGGCTTTATATTTTTGTGATTTGATCTGGCGGCAGGCTTCCCGGATAGCGAGTAGTTCCACCTGAAAAATGAGAGGTTCAGGCTTAGCTAGATTTCTAGTGCCATCTGAGTTGGCAGGATGTAAAGAAGTGATACACAGTGCCCGTTAACTTTGACGAAAGTATGCCTACCAATATAATTTACTTCTAATAAGTTTTCGAGGTACCTTCACCTGTTCAAAGGGCCGGGTCTATTGTTTTTTATGGGACTGGAGTTCGGAAGAATGCATATATGTCAGCAGCATATTTTAGTGTGTTGGATAATGTGTTCGATTTTGACATATTCAAAACGTCATGAACTTAGACATATGGTAAACAAACTGTTTTGATACATTAGTGATTTTGTTTTGGCGTCATATACTTTTGGTTGTGTGAAAATGTCTGATTTTGTGCCAAATAATCATCATTTGCGGGAAGTGTACTTTCTTCTTTCATTCGAAGAAAACGGCGGCTGAAGCGCATCGAGAGTTCCAAAAAGTTTACGGAGATGCTCCTGTAAGTGAAACAACGTGCCGTGATTGGGTTCCGTTGCTTCAAAGACGGTGATTTTGATGTTGACGACCATCCGCGTGAAGGAAGGCCAAAATCCTTCGAAAACGCTGAATTGGAGGCATTGCTCAATGAGTTACCCATCAAGCCATTTCCAAGCGATTGCATGCGTTTGGAATGATTCAAAAACAAGGAACTTGGGTTTCTTATGATTTGAAGCCAAGGGACGTTGAGCGTCGTTTTTTCGCCTGTGAACAACTGCTCCAGCGGCAAAAAAGGAAGGGTTTTCTTCATCGCATCGTGACGGGTGATGAAAAATGGATTCGTTACAGCAACCCAAAGAAAAAAATGTCATGGGTACCCGGTCGTGCTTCTACGTCGTCGGCTCGGCCGAATATTCAAGCTGCGAAGATTATGCTGTGTTGGGACCAGGTTGGTGTCATTTATTATGAACTGTTGAAACCCAACGAAACCATCACTGGGGAACGGTTCAATTGATGCGATTAAGCCGAGCACTACGCGAAAAACGGCCACAATACGAGCAGAGACACGAAAAAGTGATTCTACAGCATGAGAACTCTCGGCCTCACGTTGCCGAACCCGCTACCTGGAAACGCTCAAATGGGAAGTCCTACCCCACCCATATTCCCCAGATATTGCGCCATCCGATTATTACTTGTTCCGTTCGATGGCACATACTCGTAGTCTGGCTGATCAGCTGTTCCGCTCATATGAAGACATTAAAAAAAATGGCTTGGTTCGTGGATAGCCTCAAAAGATGGACACTTTTACCTTAACGGTATTCGAGCTCTGCCAGAAAGATGGGAAAAAGTTGTAGCTAGCGATGGGCAATACTTTGAATGATTCATTTGTAACCATTTTTTCAAAATAAAATTGCATTTTCATCAAAAAAAAACAGCGAAAACTTAGTTGCGCACTTAATACTCGTACATTTTTTAAAAGTAAGCATATCGATGGGCAGATTTTAACAATTTGTATACTTGTACTGCTTCGGATTCTATAAAGCTTCTGTACCAAATTTCATGTTTTTAGCTCAAAGTTTAAGTCCCAAAAAGTGGTGACATATGGACGGATGGACGGACATGGCTAGATTGACATAATTTTGTGTTTACTTTTGGGAGTCTATTGTAATTATTTTTCTATGTTACGAGCTATATATCAAACGTAATGTACCCTGGAGAGGGTATAAGAAAATCAATATCTCTTTTGAACTGAAGTTGCGATGATTCAGGAAACCTCAACATGGCTGGCACCGATGATGTCTCTATAACTGGTAATAAACGAAACTTAAGAGAATTTATGCGTATACAACTAGTAGTATTTATATGATACAACTTGATTCGAACACTATGCACTACAGCAGGTACATATCTATAAGAAGATTTTTGTTTAATAACGATGCAGCAGAGGTGTTGTCGCAGACATGAATTTGAGAGTACTACAAATGTGAATATAAAAGAAGTATTCTTTTTGAACTGAAATGATTAAAATTTCAGAACTTATCACATAGCTTATTCTGGATGGAAGAAGTATGAAACCGTGTACTTAAAGTTCCAACATTTTGTAATTAACTGAAGAACAACAAATTAAAGTAACAAATACGATTTACTGGTATGGTTCAGATCATTTTGATTCTTATTGCTTAAGTTTCCTTTACAAAGTATAAAGTAACTGTAAATGTTCTTTCATAAAGGTAAGAGTTTGAAAAGAACTAAAGAAGTAATATCAGAAATTTATAAATAGTATAATAGTATACAAAGGTGAAAAGGGTGGTAAACGGGTCCTGAGAGTGGTACAAATGCTTCTATAGTAGTACAAACGACAAACACTGACAGCATCCTCATAATAACCCAACAAATGTAGGCTAGTACTTATTAGTGAAAGTTAGTTCTTAAGTATTTTTTGGTATACAACCTATGAGACAATTATTAAAGAATTGATGACTTTTGACATTTGTCTATTTCTTGTAGGCCAAGGTACATACTTAAGAGTTAGCACTTATATACAGGTAGGTATTCAATATTTTAATCATTTTGCGGTGCAAAGCCAATAAAAAGTGAAAAGTTATGACAACAAAGATACAGATGTTACCCAACCACAAAATATTAAGTTAACTTTCAAGCCCCAACTGAATGCAGCGATCACTTGTAAATGCTGGAAGGTCGTTCAGTAAAATTATTATGACGCAGAACCCCGTTGGTTAAAATACATTTTCAAGACGTATTTCAGCGATTGGTGAAGTTTGAATGGGTAATGAGCGACAACTTGTTCGTTTCACTAAATTATACCAAGTCGATCATGTAGGTATCACATGACATATTTAAAAAATCCGCAATACATCACCATTAAATCAAAATTGTTATTAAATGACACTAAAAACCCAAATCGACTTTCATATAGTGGCGTATGCCTACTCTTACTTGCGAAAAACATTCTAATCCAAATTCATAACAGAGCACGAGTAAAAAATTTAAAACTTATCACGATCGACAGTACTATTGTCGGTATTTATGAAACACTCATTCGCCACCGATAAATCGAAAAGAAACGATCGCGAAAAAAAAATTTAATTCATAGAAATGAAATCAAAACTTATAACAATAAACAATGACAACGAAGCGAGGCTTTGCATTTTAAATGCCAATGGCAGTCGGGCAGCCAGCAGCACAGCTGACAAAATCCCAAAAGTTTTTTTAGCTGACAAAAAAAAAAATATTATTCCGCATCATGATCGATGAAATTGTTAAAAACAAATAAATAGACAGTTTCATCGGTTACGTGAGGCAAAAAAAAAAAAACATTTATGTACACACTTTGATGCAGGTATTACATATGCCTGCCATATGTCTCCACCCGCCCTGAGCGACGGAATTAAATTCCAAATCTGTCTCTGTTTTATTTCTGCTTTCTGACGGAACTTAGAAAACTGTAAAAATAATATCAATCCCAGTTCATTTCATGTTACCCCAACCGATATCAATCGTTGAATATACTCGTACTGTAATAAAATGGTATTTACCTACCTTTGTATCTACTCAGATAAATTCCCGGAAATGATCTGCTATGCGATCAGTTTCGATTTTTGAATTCAAAATAATTTATACCCGTGGAAGAGGGAAAACTGGATAAAACTGGACATAAACTAATTAGTATTTTCTTTTTGTGAATTTTTTATTTTAACTGATAATTAAAAAGGAGATCTTTTGATCTTTTACACAAAAACAATCACTGATAAAGAAAAAACTCAGCTCAAAACTCAGAGACAATATTTTCCTTATTCATTTGGGAATTTCCACGAAACACATATGTAAATCTAAGAATTCAATGCGAATACAAAGAAGCGGAAAGGAATTAAAATAAAATAAACAAAAAACAAATTAAAAAAAAAAAAATCGTTTCAGGCTAACTTGATTTAAGCCAACTTTCTATCTCGTCTCTATATCTGTGTATCTAGAGTGCGCGTCCGAACCAGACTGAAAAAGCTTTCGATTGCAATTGCTTATTTATTGTGTGTAGTAGATACTTTTTTTGTTGTCGCTTTAAAATCGGTGATAGTGACCTGTATTTTGTGTGCTAACTGGTGGCTTTTATTTCCGACAGGCTAGCGGTACCAACCAGCAAACTCACGCTTTAATTGTTCAGTCAGTATAACAGATACCTTGCATTCTCTTAAGTATTTTGGTGACAACCGGCATCGGATTCTCTTAAGCTTCCATTTTCAACCTCTGCAATTGCGTGTGAGTGAGCGCAAGCATCTGAAAGCGGAATATATGAAAGATCGCATTAAAGATTGAATTCCGATTGATTTACCAAACTGGGCCCATTAACTTGATATACAGAATAGCACGAGCACGTGACTTTGTTATTGTTTACTCTTGTAAATTCGTGGCTGTCTATCAATTGAGTCAACCACGCTAATTGATTTGTTGCTTCTTTAATGGGGCGTAAAGTGGCTTAGGGTTGAGGACCAGATTTATTACGTGGGTAGTGGAAACTAGAATGATTTCTTGAAAGCTTTATGCGATTATGAAAATTTAATTTATTTTACTGTTTGCTTAATAATTAAAATATCGGCGCTACTACCTACACATCGTTATTTGTACCTTCAATCCAAATTTGAACATGTTAATTCGGACTGAGGCTAGAAAAAGAAACGTCTTGCATTTCAAAATGTTTAAAAATGTCTTAGAATAAAAGTGTTAATTGAATATTTCATTTTTATTAATTAAAGTTTCGTGAATGAAAAAAATGCATTGTCATTTTCAAATGTTCTCCCTTGGAAGGGCGATAAACGTTAGTTGAAAAATCTTCTCATCCCAAAACGATCATAAAGATACCCAGAATCGATAATCATCTATCATATTTCCAACCCACTTTTTTTTTCAATCAGTTATTTCGAGAAACAGGAATGAGACACTAGACGTCAGAATCAATAAGAGTTTTTGGCTTATTTGGCGGTAAACGACGGCAGATCATTGACATTTGTCCATCATTGGGTTATTCAAATTTCACGGACACAGTTCTAAGTGATGTAAAATATATAATAGCCTTGGTCATAAATGAAAAACACATTACGCAAATGTATAAAATGCCGTTGTATCTGAAAAATTCAATGCTTATAAATAAATAAACAATTAGTATGTGCATTTAATATTTAGTTGGCCCTCCATTGACCTTTATCACTGCAAGATCCCTACGAGGCATGATAGTAAATAAATTAAAACATTCTTCCTAACCGATTTTGTCCCGTTCTCGTCGTATAGCCCTCTTCAGGCCTACTAACGATGTTGGATTATTATTCTTTATCCCCTTTTTTAGAAGTGCCCACAGGTGTTTAATAGGGTTTAGGTCTGGCGATTGAGCTGAATCACTTTTATTAAAAAATGTCTAATGTTTCCGAAAAGCCGCTTTTGATTTTGTTTTTAGAAGTATGCAATTTACTTACTTTAACATTTCTCTCGTCGACCACACTACATTGCTCCAATCTTCATGGCTCCGATCCTTATGCAATTTGGTCCACTCAAGACATCGTTTCTTGTTCTCCTCAGAAAGCCAGGCTTTTTTTCCGGCCTTGCAAATTCTAAGGCCGGCTTCTGTTGGTCTTCTTCTAATCGTTCTCGCAGATAGCATAATATTTTGGTGGTACTGAAGCGAAACAGCTAGTTCAGAAGAGATCTTTGACGATTTTTTAAAGACTCCCGGCCAAGAATCTGATCTTCACGAGCCGAAGAGTTTCTCTTTCTGCCTGGGAGCGACTTAGAATGTACTCTCCAGTCTCCTTGAACGGCTGCACGCGAATGGTTAAATTTTTGCTGGAACATGCCTTGAGAGGCCAAATGGACTATTTGGCCTCTTTCAGCTTCACTTAATTCGTGTCTTTTTATCTTAGCCATCTTTAAGTTCATTACTTTTATTATTTAAACACAAAAAACTACGAATGAATAATAAGCAAAAAACTAATGTGGACACTTTCACTACTATTTTCGAAATGATACCAATTATACCAATTTTATAGCACACAAAAAAATATCGCGAAAATTCCACATATTTAGTCATTAATAAGTAAAGAATCCTGGAAAGTCAAAAATATTCACCTACCTGCAGTAGTTTTTTATAAAACGTATTTTATATGGGGTGTTTTTTATTTATGGCCAAGGCTGACATACGTACTACATAACGCATGGCATCCATGTATGATTGCGGATGGGCCTAGTGATGTTCATATCCGAGAAATTATTAATTATAAAAAAAAATTCCTATGTTTTTCTGTAAACTTTTTTTCAAAATCGATTACATTCTCGATTTTTGATAGTACGTTACGTTATTAACGTTATACCTTAAATTTTAGGGTTAGAATTGTGGCTCCATAGACCCAGAAGTTTGAAGCAAATCCCTCCAGCTGTATGGACAGAGAGAAGACTTTTTTTAAATTCCTCTATACCAGTAATATACACACTACGAGTATGTATACCAAGTTTGATGAAAATCTTGAAACCGAGTTTTTACAAAACCAAAACCAATGGGTACCGTTGGAGAAGAAATTTATTTCGATGGTATTTTGAACTTTCAAAATTTAGGTGAACCACTGAAGAACTTTAGCACTTTAAGTTTTTATTTTTTGTTAATAAGAACAAAACTCTGTGCTCGATAAATTTAAATTGGGTGGAAGTAGATCCCTCTACTTTTGCTTCTATAGGGCAAGTATTTTTTAGTGAAAATTTCATCAATCTTTATATTACTACTGCAAATGTATGTACTTAAAAACCTCTGTCAGATTTCATATCTATAAAATTAATGATAATGATATTTGACTCCGGCCAATTTTATACACAACATTTTCCAAGCAAATTTCGAAAAACTGGAGAAAGGCAGCACTTGGTCCATCAATTCTCCAAGATGGCAGAGTTAACAAGGATCGGATAGGTCAGGCCGCTTTGTCAAACCGTCTCTGTTAGGAACAACGTCATAGAGACTTCTTTTTTAAGTTTTGAAGAATTGTACTTGTTTCATTTATTTTATTAATTAGTTTTCACTGACCCATTTACTCGCGAATAATTTTTTTTTTATTGAAACAAATAATTTGTGTACTATCAGTACAACTTACTCATTTAAAAAAAAACTTGGAAACCAATTTGTTAATAGAATGAGCTGTAAAATTTGTAAAATGTTGGTTTTCGTTTTTAATGCATTTTTATTATTTAATTTAATAATTCATTTCATTTTTCATTTCATTCCATTCATTTCATTTAATGGATTTGTACATTCAGATATGATCTTGTATAATACTTAGTATTTTGACTTCAGAAAATGGAATAAATTTCTTAAATCTAATTTACATTAAGTATCTTAATCAAAGAGGTGAAAGATGGGGGGAGAAACTGAGTTCAGATAAATGATCAAAGAGAGGAAGATAATGAGAGTTCAGATTTGTTGGGATAAGTTGGAAAAATGTTGAGTCTAACAGTATGGGCGAAAAATAAACGCGAGGAGTTAACGTAATTACAAAGAAAGGGAATAAGGTTGGTGGTTCTTGAGGAGCCAGTGAAATCAAGTCTGTTATACAAGTAAGACGGACATTGAGTATTCATAATTTTATGTGAAAATATACAATTCTTGGCGTTAATATATTCTTGAAAAATACAACCAATTAAACCCCTGGTGAACACAGAAATATGGTCGTATCTACGAATACCGTAAATATAACGCAGTGAGTCGTTAAAGGTAACATGCAGTTTACGCTTGAATAACGAGTCAAGGCTGCTGTAGACTACCTCAGCATATGTTATGAGAGGTAAGACTAAGATCAATACCAGCTTCAGTAGTGTTTCCTGTGGAGTAAAGTAAGCACTGATCCACAATTTTCGAAGACATCCGTAGATACGAGAAATGACCATATTGGTGTGATTATAGCCAGATAAATGTCGGCTTATTGTGTAGCCAAGGCTAATGACTGGCTCACCAGCTTTAATTTTATTATTGTTCAGATTAATATCAGCTAAGAGATGCAAATTAAAATTATTTTTTTAAAATTAAATTACTTGGGATTTTGATGGATTTAGTAGTAGCTATTTGATTAGCTATTGACCAAGTTATATATGTTTTAACTCCTCGATAAGAAGAACTAGTCTATTTAGGTTGCTGAAGGGTTTCTATAAGTGTAGTTGGACATCGAAGCATATTTACAAACTGATGGAAGGTCATTTAGAAAAATGAAGAAGTGTATCGGTTCTAAAATTGATCCTTGAGACACTCCCTGCTTAATTTATTTTAAGAATGAAACACGTTCATCGGAAATAACCCTTTATGATTAGAAAACTATTTACCAATTTAACTTCCCTTTCGTTGAAACCAAAGTTATTCTTAAGCCTCCAACACAGAATTTTCTGATTTACATTATTAAAGGCCTTCAAGAAGTCTAGCAAACAAAGCAACGAAACATAACCCCTGTCATTGTCTTGCCTTATTTCTTCTAGTAAATTAACCATAGCTGTAGGATAGCTGTGGTTAGCTCTGAAACCAGATTGCTGAGCGTACATAATTTATTAAGTAATAAGTGCTTAATTATCTGGTTAGCCATCATTTTCTCAAATGCCTTTGACAGACAAATTAGAATGCTAACGGGCGCACTCTCTCGTGGTACATGTGATTGGGGTAATAAGCCCAATTATTCATCGAGTTCATTGCTCTTGCAATGTGGCTTCGAATCATATCAGAAAATTATCCACACTTATTAGATTAGCCCAGGACTTCATTGGGATAGAATTTTATGTTATGCTATCAAACAGTCTCTTTGTAAGTGCAAAAGTAATTTTGGCTCTAGCAAGAGCAGCATCTACATGTTTGTAAAAATAAAGATATTGATCCAGCCAGAGCTCCTGATATCTGACTTCTGTCCCATGATTAAGAAGTTTCGCTAATTTGTTCTGGTATCCCTAGAAGCCCCAGATAACGGCGTCCTAAACAGAATGGTTTTCGATTTCTGTTTGTGTAAATATTGAAGAGGGTAGGTGAATTCATTCACCTTGTTGCAGACCGTTTTTAATTTCATTGCCATTTTTTACAATGAACTGTCTACTGATGAGCATATTACAAAGCATGTACAGCAGTGGTTTGCTTATACCCATACGGTATCGAAGGCATTCTACAAGTCAACCAGGCTGGCACCCGTGAATTGGTTTTTGCTTTTGTTCCATTGGATATCTAATACCAGTTTAGACGCTTGTCCTCAACCCACTTAGTTTTGCTGATGTTCTGAAGGATTATCCAGAGATTGTGTGGTATAAATGTCCACCGCTTCTGTAGGGAGCACAATGTACGATATTCCGTCGATTCCCACAAAATTCCTCCTTCTCAGTAAGTCGAAGAATCGTTTGGACCTCAACCTTCGTTATGTATGAGGGATGTACCCTTTCATCAGCGATGACATTATTTGCCATTGCAACACTGAAAGAAAAGCAACAATGCCACTGAATTTTCTTTAAAAATGTCGTCACGTAAAAGCACGTTTTCCGCTATATGTATGTACGAGGGTGGGTCAATAAGTCCCTGAAAATTAACACAAATTGTGTCGTCACCTTAAATTTAATTTTTGTCAAGAATCATCTTTCAAAAGAACGCACCCAAATTTTCAGACAGATCTGTCAAATAGTTTTGTTGTGGCAGCCATTTTATATAGACGCCTACTAGCATTTTCGTTAAAATGGAAAAAAGTGAATTTCGAGTGCTCATTAATCACTATTTTTTGCGAGAAAAAACAATCACGCAAACCAAACAAAAGCTTGACAAGTATTATGGGGACTCTTCACCATCGATTGGAACCATTGATTTCACCATCGACAACAAACGCATTCGTTTGACAACTTCAAAGGTGCGTTTGGCGATGTTCCAGACAAATTTGGCTTAGTTTTTTCGCCGTTTCGTAACCGTGGATGAAACCTGGATTTACCACAACACACCAGAAACCAAAGAACAGTCAAAACAATGGACTTCTCCTGGTGAATCGAAGCCGAAGAAGGCCAAGGCGAGTTTGTCAGCAAACAAGGTCATGGCGACAGTTTTTTGGGATGCGCGCGGTGTTATTCACATCGATTACCTTGAAAAGGGTAAAACGATCACCAGCGCATATTACGCAGAGTTGCTGAATCGATTCCAAGCCGATTTAAAGCAAAAACGGCCGCATTTGGCGAAGAAAAAAGTTATTTTTCACCAGCCAGGCACCGGCGCACAAGTCCGCCGTTGCAATGGCAAAATTGCATGAGTTAGGCTACGAACTCCTCCCTCATACAGCACATTCCCCAGATTTAGCCCCCTGCGACTATTTCTTGTTTCCAAACATGAAGAAATGTCTCGGAGGTAAGAGATTTGGGTCGAATGAAGAGGCCATCGCTGAAACAAACGCTTATTTTGAGGGGCTCGAGAAATCGTATTATTTGGAGGGCATCAAAAAATTGGAGAAACGTTGGATGAAGTGTATAGAGCTAAAAGGAGACTATGTTGAAAAATAAAATGTTTTTATACCGAAAAGAGTGTTCCTTATTTCATTTTTCACGGACTTATTGTCCCACCTTCGTACTCGTACTTATGCCTATTTTGTTTTTAGTAGTTCTTATTTTATTATGTTAAAACTGTAGAGTTTACGCTATGCAGCAGCATTACCATGTGGTAGTCTAGACAAGCAAGCATATTAGATTCTAATTTAAAAAAAAGTGCCAAAATCATGCTGAAAGGTTTTAGAGTTACAATTTCACAATGAGTTATGAGGGTACTTTAGTAGTTGCATTTGTTTATTACTTACCTTTTATTTATTTGAGTGCATGGATAACTCGTTAAGGTTTAAATTTATGAATTATATCAATGTCGGCGTACGCAAGTATTTGTACAGAGTTTTGAAAGATCTTACCCCTCTGATGTTAGCTTGAGATATTTATACAATCCGTTCAAGTTAAAAAAAATTAAATATCAGGTCGTCCGCTTTGTCGTAAATCCTTGATCTGGCATCAAAGATTTCTGAGGTACTAGGCGTGTTCTTTTGAGGTCTATATATACAGGAGAATTAAAAACAACACCAGAAGCAAAAACAGTGTACCAAAACTAGACACCGCACTGTATAGCTCGTCTCTATAACTTCTAAAATCGATGAATTCGCCCCACTAGCGAATACACGGTTCAAAACCGTGGCAAAATTCTCCTTACATCTCTTGAGCTGGTCCTTATCCGAAATGTGTAAAGAACGTCTGGACTTTTCACTGGGTGTTGGCTGGAGCTGCGACCACCAGTCAGCTTTTGGGTGATTCTGTAGACGGTCCTGCTATCTCACCTGCTTGCAGCTTCTTCTGTCTCTAAGGCCAGCGAGTTGATGTATGTAGTTGCGCTTGTCACGTCGCATGCTACGCTGAACTTCTCTCATCTTCATGCTCTATAGGGACTCTAGCACGCTCCTCCCTACTACTGGAGTAGCTACAATGCGAGCTTTCAGCTGTTTTCGTTCACCTAAAAAACAATTTTTCACAGCACACAAATTGTCTTGGATGGTTGCAGGCAGTGAGCTGCTGATTGCTTCCAGACCTTGCGAAAGGTGGTGCCTTAATTGTTGGTGCACTGAGGGATCACTTAGCCTATCGATGTTGAACCTGCGCATTCTTATGTAGTCGTGGAATCTTTGAACTGCAGCACTGCGTAAGATAGTGATCTCGAGTTATACCTGCTCCTCTCCTATTTCGGACGTCCAGGAAACAACTGCTAAAACAGCGGCTGATGGCAAAATGGTCAATTTGATTGGAGGCTGTCGTTGGAAACCCATCTGACTTTGTGGCAAGTCCTGGGCTCAAACATGGTGCCACCTATTACAACACATTGCAGAAATCCACAAACCTTTCGGCATTGTCATTGGGGTTGTCTAGCCTATGCTTCCCGATAACATGTCGTTATCGTTGCCTACCTTGGCATTCATGTCCCGCATCACTATGACAATATCTCCATTTGATGTTATTTTGAAGACGGCGCTTAATTGATTGTAGAAGCTTTCCTTCACGTCTTCAGACGAGCCATCCGTTGCGGCATAATACTGTATAATAGTGACTCATCGTACTCTAGCCCGAAATCTCTCCGTAATAATCCTATTACCATAAGGCTGCCAGGAAATTAGGCCTTTACGCGCTATTAGTGTTAGTAGCAGTCTAACTCCATCTTCCCGCGGACTTCCGTATAGTCCTCCGGAATAGAGTGTTACGTATACCGTGTTACACGTTGGGGACTGGTCCCCGCCCTCCTCAAACTATCTTATCCCATTTACCCCCAGAATGTCAAGTCTGTACCATATAAATTCTTTTTCCAGTTGGAGGAAACTGGCATTATAGGGTTCTTCTCTTCCCGAGTCGAGGAGCGTCTCTACATTCCCGAATCCTTTCTTTGTCCGGGTACAATAGCCAAAAGTCATCAACATGTGATTATTCTTTATCCGAGGCGCAATGTTGGGGTCTGTAGCGGGAAGATTTCGGTAACGCAGGTTGCTGGCCCACATTACCTAGACTAGAGAACGCTAGCCCGTTCGCACTTGCAATTTCGGCTTGCTTGTACAATGGTTTGCACGTGTACTTTCCTGGGACCACCACGGGAAGGTAAACCAAACACACACAAACACAATTGTTGCACTAATAGTTCAATATACACAGCCACCAAGTCAGACGGGCTGGTGGGGCTAAGCTAAGGCAACTGTGGAATGTAGGTTAACTGCGAATACCCAAATAAGCAGTCCCCAACCAAGAGCGGCAGAGAAGAAGGGCTTGGCTGAAAAGGTCTTCAGACGAGCCCCCATGAACTTTCTGCGACAAGACGAATAGGCACCGTCTTCCATATAGGTGCTCCCCACCCCTCATAAGGTGGCTACGAGGGTACAGTAAGGAGAAAATGGTGAGATCCGGACGTACCCGCCACAACGCGAAAGGCGCAGCTTCTTACCTCGGAAAGGTGGCTGCATTTATATCTACAACATATTATAGTACGTACTACTATAATTAAATAACTAAAAAATGATGACTTCGTCATCAGTACCCTAAAACATTAAGACCGAGCCCAATAAGGTCTTAATTATGGCATACTGGAAAACGAACTGGAATGACAGCTATGAGGGCGGACGTTTGTAGTATTCTGTTACCTGAGTAAGTTGGAGTGAAATCTGGTTGAAATGGCTTTCAGGCTAATGTTACAAGCGCCCCCGTCCCGTTAAAATCTTGGCAGGGCTCAAAGAAGGTTCAATGTTTCGTCACCATTAAGTTGGTGGTGTAGGTACACTTGGCTTATGCCAACCCTCGCATGGCCTAACTGCTTGCATAGATAACCATGGGATCCTTGGGTGACTACACATTCGACCATTGATAGCAGCTTTGAGTGGGGACCCAACCGAAGTGATTACAAACAAAACAAATAAAAACACAGGAGAAAAAATTGAGGAGAACGAGGAGAACACCTTCAAGGGGGGCTCAAGGATGCTGAGGTCACCAGTTGGTCAAGTAGCAGCACCACAAAGATGTACAGAACGACGCGAGTCACCCGCAGTAGGAAGGGCGACGGTCGAACCAACCGACCAGAAATCTGATTTTCACAAGTTAGGGGAACAGATTAGAGGTTCGATTCACCAACAGATACGAGATGCCATTGAAAGCATCAGGGCTCTCTATGAGCTTTCGGCGATTCAACTGCACAATGAGAAAGCAAAGGAGGTTATTCGTCAGAACAACTCCTCGCAAACTTCACCCTGGCTAAAGCCAACAATAGAGCCCAAGAGAAGGCACATTGCAGACACCGAACCTCCGGAGCCAAAGCGGAAACAGAAGCATCCACCAAATGGTGTTGCTGAAAGTCAACCTCCGGAGATAAAGCAGAAGGAGAAACATTCATCAAATGATGCTACAGCGAGTAAATGCCCGGAGAAAAAGCGGAAGCTGAAACATCCATCTCTGGCAAACACCAAGGAGAAAGATGTGGCAATTGGCGTTAAGACCCCAGCAAGAGCTCAGCGAATAAGTGCAACCACAAACAAAAAGCAAGCGACAGGAGAAGGCGAATGTTTAAATGCCAGCTTGAAGAAGGACGCCAAAAAGAAGCAGCAAGGAGTCATAAGAACGAAATTGTCATCAAAGCTACGGGATCCCTTTCTTACGCGGATATACTACGCAAAGTAAAGGTAGACCCAAAACTGGAAGCAGTTTCTAAAATTAGGAGGATACAGAAGGGAGACCTCCTAATACAACTCAAGGAGACGGGAATAAAGACCACCGAGGTTAAAGGCGTAATCAGCAAAGCCTTAGCGAAGCAAGCGAGTGTAAGAATACTCACGCACTGCCCTACCCTCGAGGTCAAATACATCGATGAGGTCACTACAATGGTTGACCTAATCGATGCAATTAGAACCCAGTTTGGAGTAAACGTTTTACCGGCAGACATCTTATCCCTGCGAAAGGCATACGGAGGGACTCAAACAGCAACCATCAGTCTTCCAGCAGAAGACGTAAGAAAACTGTTAGAAGCCGGGAAAATTAAGATCGGGTGGGTAGTCTGCCGAATCCGTGAAAAGACACTGCTGAAAACGTGCTTCAAGTGCCTAGAGTATGGTCATCTAGCCACACAATGCAGAAGCGAAGAAGATCACTCCAAGCTATGTAGGAGATGTGGTGAAGGGGGTCACATAGCGAAAAATTGCGATAAGCAACCATCCTGCATGTTCTGCAAGAAAAACCACCCAGGGGAGCTATCACAAGCAAAATACCATGAAGATACTACAGATAAATCTCAATCACTGTAGAATAGCCCAGGACATCCTGGCACAAACGGCCAAGGACGAAAGAGCCGACGTTGTAATGATCAGCGAGCACTGTAAATGTCCCGAACAGAACAATAACTGGATCTGTGATAAAGCAAAACAGGTGGCAATATGGATATGTGGACTCCATGCCTTCCAAGAAACAAACGACCAAACAGGCTTCGTGCATGCGAAAATAAATGGAATCCATTTCTATAGCTGCTATGCAAGACCCAACTTGACGACCAGCGAATATCAGCTAATGCTGGACCATCTAACAGCGGATGCATTCCAGAGAGCCCCATAGGAGGAGACTTCAACGCGTGGGCCACAGAATGGCAGGCTCACCAAAACCAGAGGACAGGTCTTATTGGAAACATTAGCTCCCCTAGCGATAGGCATTGCTAATAAGAGCCGGGCAAATACTTATCGGAAGACTGGATTAGGCTCCATCATTGACATCACCTTTGCGAGCAACTCCATCCTGAAAACCATAAAGTGGAGGGTCAGTGAGGAATATTCACACAGCGACCATCAGGTGATAATACTGGAAATAAAAGGGAAAAAACCAGTCCAGCTCCCAAAACTTACTGGCCCAAAATGGAACGACAGATCTTTCGATAAGGATGCATTCGAAGAGATGCTGAACGGTGATCAAACTCCAAGTGGAACAGCGGAGACCCTCGCGCACCACCTCACAGGCACCATCACCACAGCGTGCGACGCATCAATGCCTAGGAGAGCAATCACCAGGAAGGCATCACCGTGTTACTGGTGAAACGAGGATATGTCCGATAATGCTGAGATCCATAGTAGAGCACCTCTTCCCTCAAAGGTCTGCTACTATGTGCAATATTATACGAGAAGCCAATCCAGAAGATATTTCTTTAATTACTCACGAGGAGCTGCTAAGGACATGCAGCAAGATAGGTGACAACAAGGCGCCGGGACCCGATGGCATCCCGAATAAGGCAGTGAAGGCAGCTGTAACAAAAAGACCAGACCTCTTCATAACAACAATGCAGAAGTGCCTTAAAGAAGGAACCATCTAGAGTATGGTCATCTAGCCACACAATGCAGAAGCGAAGAAGATCACTCCAAGCTATGTAGGAGATGTGGTGAAGGGGGTCACATAGCGAAAAATTGCGATAAGCAACCATCCTGCATGTTCTGCAAGAAAAACCACCCAGGGGAGCTATCACAAGCAAAATACCATGAAGATACTACAGATAAATCTCAATCACTGTAGAATAGCCCAGGACATCCTGGCACAAACGGCCAAGGACGAAAGAGCCGACGTTGTAATGATCAGCGAGCACTGTAAATGTCCCGAACAGAACAATAACTGGATCTGTGATAAAGCAAAACAGGTGGCAATATGGATATGTGGACTCCATGCCTTCCAAGAAACAAACGACCAAACAGGCTTCGTGCATGCGAAAATAAATGGAATCCATTTCTATAGCTGCTATGCAAGACCCAACTTGACGACCAGCGAATATCAGCTAATGCTGGACCATCTAACAGCGGATGCATTCCAGAGAGCCCCATAGGAGGAGACTTCAACGCGTGGGCCACAGAATGGCAGGCTCACCAAAACCAGAGGACAGGTCTTATTGGAAACATTAGCTCCCCTAGCGATAGGCATTGCTAATAAGAGCCGGGCAAATACTTATCGGAAGACTGGATTAGGCTCCATCATTGACATCACCTTTGCGAGCAACTCCATCCTGAAAACCATAAAGTGGAGGGTCAGTGAGGAATATTCACACAGCGACCATCAGGTGATAATACTGGAAATAAAAGGGAAAAAACCAGTCCAGCTCCCAAAACTTACTGGCCCAAAATGGAACGACAGATCTTTCGATAAGGATGCATTCGAAGAGATGCTGAACGGTGATCAAACTCCAAGTGGAACAGCGGAGACCCTCGCGCACCACCTCACAGGCACCATCACCACAGCGTGCGACGCATCAATGCCTAGGAGAGCAATCACCAGGAAGGCATCACCGTGTTACTGGTGAAACGAGGATATGTCCGATAATGCTGAGATCCATAGTAGAGCACCTCTTCCCTCAAAGGTCTGCTACTATGTGCAATATTATACGAGAAGCCAATCCAGAAGATATTTCTTTAATTACTCACGAGGAGCTGCTAAGGACATGCAGCAAGATAGGTGACAACAAGGCGCCGGGACCCGATGGCATCCCGAATAAGGCAGTGAAGGCAGCTGTAACAAAAAGACCAGACCTCTTCATAACAACAATGCAGAAGTGCCTTAAAGAAGGAACCTTTCCCGAAAAATGGAAAACGCAGCATTTGGTCCTACTGCCAAAAGGAAAGAAGCCCCCAGGAGAACCATCATCCTATCGCCCAATATGCCTATTAGACACCATGGGAAAGATCCTCGAGAAGATAATCTATAATAGATTACACGCAGTAGCAGAAGAGAAAGGAGCCCCCTCAGATCACCAATTTGGCTTCAGAAGAGCACGATCTACTGTTGATGCCATAAGAGCGGTAGTTAATATCGCCAAAGGTGCCATCGAAGGAGATGGCTCTACGGCACAAAGGATTATTGTGCTGGACGTTAAAAACGCATTTAACTCTGCGAACTGGTCGTTTATTAGAAGGTCACTTGCCAGGATGGATACGCCATATTACCTGCTACGGATAGTGACGAACTACTTCAACAACAGGAAGCTGAGGTACACGATGGAATCCTACGATTAGCGCTACCTGGTGGAGTAACGATAATTGGATTCGCCGATGACATTGCAGTCGTGACAGTAGCTAAACAGATCCGTGCAGTAGAATCAGCTACAAATGAAGCAATTGCCCGGATAAAAGATTGGCTAATATCCGCCGGACTAGAACTAGCTGACCATATCTTATAACCAGCCGGAAAACCGTCGAATTTGCCAACTTTCAGGTTGGTAACCAAACCATCAGGTCGAAAGAGGCAGTTAAATACCTTAGAGTAATGCTGGACAACAAGCTACAGTTTAAAACGCATGTTGATTTTGTTACCAAAAAAGCATCGCAAATGCAGGGAGCTCTCTCGTGTATCATGCCTAACATCGGTGGACCTGGATACGGTAGAAGGATTCTACTTTCTAGAGTTATCACCTCAGTTCTGTTATATGCCGCCCCAGTCTGGGCGGAGGCACTGAGGACGAAGGAGACCAAAAGGAGACTATCGTCATCATACAGACTCTGTGCGCTACGGACAATCAGCGGCTTTCGAACCATCTCTGACGAAGCTACCGCAAATATCTACGCCGATTTGGACGCGACAACTCACCATCCTGCCCGGAATGCCCAGGTGAAGATGAAGATACGGAGCACGCAGTGTTTTACTGCACACGTTTCACGGCATGGAGAATCGATTACTCAGGTTTACGAATCGTGCATGCTAGTAGCACCCGGGCTATTAGTATCTATGAAGATTACACATCCCTGGCGCAATCCAAAAAAAAAAAGGTTCAATCTAAGTTTTGCGCAATCAGTAGCTACCATGCATGCAATGTAGGTCCCACACAAGGCAAGATTTGGACTAAGCTTCCTAAGAAGCTTCCACATTAGCACCTAGTTTTTGACGGTCTCACCCCACCTCTCACACCCAACATCCAGCTCAAACACCTGAGAGTAAAATTGTCATGAGAAGTTACTCTCAATCGAATTCGCCCTTCAGAAACTGCATAAAACTACAGGTCCCTACCATAAGTGTATCGCACAGCACGAATGGCAAGGAGAAGCCAGGCCAGGCCCTGTATGAGCTGTTAGCGCCAAACAAATTATTTAATTATAAACCAGAGGCCAAGACCTCTTCTCATTCGATTTTAGTAAGTGTCGCAGTGAAGGTGTCTCTCCTTAAAGCAAATACGTTATGTATGAACCTTCAACGCTACATTAGCAGCTCCAGCTGATCTTGCGTAAGTAGGAATCCCAAGTATTGTGACATCACAATGGACCTATTTTTGGTCAAAGTGTGATTTAATGTAGCGTGTGTAAACAACTTTTTAAGAGCTTGATTAGGGAGATCTGTGGGCAGTTAGGTTCGACGCGGTTAGAGAGGCTTGGTGAATGAGATCCACGTCCACGCCGGACTATAGCGTCATCTAATTAAGTATGTAGGTATGTCACTGCAAAGAGTCAAATTTTGCTTCCATATCATTAAGTGATGTAGTTCTAATAATCCAGACATTAGGAAATGAATCTAATTAACTATCACAAATATTTATTGCTTAACACAATGGAGTATTGTAGAATCGTCATTAGCAGCGCTAATCTGTTGGCCACAAAGATTAGCGCTCGAATAAGAAAAGCAATTAGGTAAGATTTGAGAACAATGAGATGCTAAGAACTTTTAAATTACTCGATCTGTCTTAAATTATAAGATTCTATGTCAATAAATTAAATTCAAATCATCATTATTTTAAAATATATATGTATGTAAGTTAACAGGTGGCCCACAGTCTTGTTTTTCTAATGTAAGCCAAAAACCTGATGCTTTTTTAAATTTCACTTTCCTCAAGTAATTTTTTTGGGAAAAAATTAAATAAATTATTTAATTTTATAATCTCATTTTACAACAAATGATGAGTAAGAAAATTCTACAATGAATCAGTACATTTATCAAGGAGTTCAAAGTTTCGCATTGAATTGGATTCAATTCGTTTAAACCTGTTGCAGATTTGCTTGAAACTAAAACATTTCTTATCTCGCAATTTGTTTATCAATATTTTGCACACATCTCGTTCACATTCACTTAAATAAAATTGCAGCCCTTGTGATTATTCCATTATATGCAGTGATTAAAATTAAAAATTACGTAAGATTCTTTTAAGTGAAATTTCCCCCATCGGTGAATCTAGCCAACAATATTGGTAGCTGTAGAGACAGACTTCCTTCCAATTTATGTTTAAAGAAAATTTATATTCTATGTATTAACGGTGCTGTGACATAAGACTAACTATTAAGAAAAGGTATAAAAAGGAAAATTTTAACACTTGGTCTTATGTGGCTTGCTGAATATGACACAGGGCCAATTTGGCTTTATATCACATTTTACTATATCTTTCTGATTAGATTACGAAGGCTCCTGGAAATTACGCCATCGGAAAATACGGCCAAATTTTCTTATGGGAAAATAGATCAAATGCATTTCTGGCTTTTTTTCCAAACTTTAAAAGGAAAATACGCCAATAGTCCATAATTCGATTTCCCACTTTAACTAATACAAAACAAATCACGAACGTGTTTTGTTTTTAAAAATTTTAGAAGCGAATTTTATATAATTTACGTGGGGCGGATTATAAGTTCGCGGCCTAAGGCATTAAGTGAAAGAAAAAATCCGATTAAAAAATTGTATTTCTCAATATAAACTCCCTCGAGTGAAATGCATATCTCATATGCGGCATACAGGGCCTTAATACCACAAAAAAAATATTCTTTTTCTTTGCCTTCAAAATGACTTTCTATGGCCGTCTTGATCTCGTTCTCATCTGCAAATCTCCAGCCTCGTAACTCCTTTTTCAAACTGAAAAAAAAAAGAAAAAGTCGCTCGGGGTCAAGTCTGGGCTGTAGGGCAGATCTCAAAACCCGCGCCATGTAAACAGGCGCTTTATCCTGCGAACACAACACCCCGTGCTTGAGTTTTCCACGTCACTTCCGTACGACCGCTTCACGTGCCTGAGTCAATAAATTTGCTTAACATTGACCATTCATCGTAGTCCCCTTTGGTAGGTAATCAATCAGAAAAACACCTTCGCTGTCCCAAACAACAGTCGTCATAAGCTTCGAAGCCGACTTTTCCACCTAGAATTTCTTCGGCGGCTTCTCCTCTTTCTCAATCCACGATTCGGTTGCAAATGAGTCTCATTTACAGCCACGATTTGGTTACATATTTCGTCGAGATTGTCCCCGGCTAACTCCAAAAAAGCAGCACTCAAGTAGTCGTTGTTTGTCGAAAGCCGTGAGTATTTCCGGTACCCAGCGCGCACAATTTTTTTTCAAATTTAAATGATCGTACAAAATTCCTCCAATCCGTACTATGCTAATGTGCAACTCGTCCGCTATCTGCCACAAAGAAGTCCGGAGGGGTCAAATCTGGAGATCTGGGTGGCCAGTCAATGTCTCCATTTTTTGACAGCACACGTCCAGGGAATTTTCGTTGCAGAAACTGCATTGGTTGAGTGTTTGCAGTGTGGCATGGCGCACCGTCTTGCCGAAACCAGTAGCCGTCCAGACCTTTTTCACACATTTGTGGGCAGACATAATGAGCCAATATAGATTTCTATTGACTGTTTCGCCTTCTCTGAAGAAAAATGGCCCAATAATGGTTTTGGCGCAAACGCCGGCTCGCACAGTCACTTTTGGTCATGCAATGGTGTTTTATGGATCTCGTGTGGATTCTCCGTTCCCCAATTTTTATTCTTCGATCGACCAGAACTAATTTTTCAACTTTTCCGACGATTTCTTCAGTGACCACTGACAAAGGACGCCCCATGGAGGGGATCTCACTAATAGGAAGATGACTCGTTGTTGAGTATCTCAGGCCGCAAACTTATCAACAACCATTCACCGAGGAATTTCTTTTTGCTATGTAGAAAATGAGTTGATACTAAATGAGGAAGCCGATGATTAATGAGTGCCATTACTTTCAAGATATAATTAAAATGCATCCTCACCGTAAACATGTACAGTGGCGAGAGACCTGTTTCGAGGTGTAACATATAGGGTGGAGTATTTTCCGGTAGTCTAAACATTTTCTTAATAAAGTATCTAATCAGATTTTTGACATCTTCATCATGCCATAATCGGGCAACGTAGCACATGATTGCTCTCATAACCGCTTCAAAAAGTTTGAATTTCACGCTGGGAGCAATTCGTTTCGAAAGATCATTATTTTCGACTTGCTTGTGTTCCAATTGGCAATATTAAATCAATTTCTTTGTCATTATTTATAGAATATTCGAAGTTTCCGCTAACAAGATGATAGCCTAGTACTATGGTTGGCGAACGTAATTCCACCTGACAAGTACGATGTAAGGTCATCAAAGAAGATGGAGAAGAGAAGCAGGCTTAGTAGGTATCCCTGTTTTACTCCCATTATTGACCTAAATTAGTTTGATAATATCTACCGTCCCAAACAGCTGTTCTGTTTTCCTCGCCTCTGTGAGTTCTTGTATAAACAGTTCGATGGCGTTTTTGAAGAATTCATATAGCACCCGATCTTCTCCAGGAGTCTGACATGTTCAACCAAAGCGTTGACTTCAATTTGGATACTCCGAGAAAATAACGCACCGTTTAGAGTTACAGAACGACCGACTATCTTCTACTTCCGACAGCGACTGCATCAGATGCGATTTCTTCTGGTTTTCCCTGCAAATGGCTTTATGGTACATGTTTGCTTCCTGATACAATGTTTTGGCAGATAGCGATCGCAATAAGTTAAGTCCGAATATCTTCCCAGCTCACTTCAAAACGTTATTGAATCCACCTTCTAGTCACTTTTATTTTCAATATGCAACACCAGGTCTTCAGAATGATATCTTTGACAGCCCGTTCGCGAAATTTTTAATTTCATCTTCGACGGAGGCTATTCTTAAATCTCTGTGGATAACGTCATTCCGAACATACCACGGTGCGTTCACTATTCCCTTGAGCACTTTATTTTTAAAAGATTGCATGATTTATATTACTTTTCTTATAAAACCATAGTTGTATACTATACGTCCACTCCACATGTATAGAATCAGTTTGTTCTGGATATAGAGCTTGGAATATCACCCGAGCAACCAATACATTTCTCTGTACTTGATCAAACTTTACGTTACTATGATATAATAGAGAAACTAAAAAAAACTTTTTAACGATTTTGTTTAAATTTTAAATCTGAGTGATTTACGAGTACAGTTAAACAATATATGTATATAGGTGCAAGTACGTGCGACCCAGTAGTGCACTTTATTCATTCTGCAGTTAAAAAAACTTTTTTGACTACTTGGAAATTCAGCTTTGATTCGATATGTCGCATGATGGGGTGTAAAAATATTTTTACCTTGGGGTATATAATGCCCCTAAAAGTCCTAACACAAAAATATTTTTCTACAATTTGTTCCCCTGTTTATTTAAGGTCCAGTATATACTATTTTTATGCAAAATTTCAGTACTCTATTTCGAACGGTTTAAAGTTTCAAGCGTATGACAGGTACACGAACAAACAGACACCGTGTTGAATCCATTAGTTCTCAAAGGTCTTAACATACACAAATCCGCTGGTCCAGATGGTATCCTCTCTCTTCTTCAATGGATTAGCAATTAACTTTCGAAGTGTTCCATACAAGTTCTCTTGGAAGGCTTCAAGTCTACAATTCACCAAATAAATGCTATTGTTCTTCAAGGCTCTGTTTTGTCTCATTTTTATCAATGATTTCTTGTCTGCAACTTCTAATCCAATCCATTCCTTCGCTTATGACAGTACCCTCAGTTTTTATATTCATTCCCTAACTCACGTCCTTGCTCTTTGGCCGTAGAAGAGAAACGGCAACGTATGTTAAACACATTAAATTCCGACCTGGACAGCATAATCAAATGGGGTTCAACCAACAGAGTGGAATTTAATGCTTCCAAAACACAATGCTGTCTTCTGTCTCTTAAGCGAAACCAAAACCCCCAACCATTATCCATAGATGGTACTTGTATGATTGAAACCGAAAGACATTCTCGGTATGTGTATTAATAACCATCTTCAATGGAACTATTACAAATTCGAGGTCGCCAAAAATGCTGCAAAATGATTCCTTAAAAGGAGCAAGAAACGTTTTACCCCGTCTGATCTGGACTCAATTTATAAGCATTCATCCGCCCTAAACTGGAATATAAAGCCCATATCTGGTCTGGTGCACCCAAGACCGTTCTACACATTCTTGACAGGGTACACGCGCGTTAAAACTTATAGGTGATAGAGACATTAGTTTTAGTTAGTTAGTTAAAACTTTTATTTCATAAAAAGGTAGGTTGTTACATTATCATACATACAGGGTGGCTGATGAAAGCCGCTACCAAAAAAAAATTTAATAACTTTTTTTCTATTTAATGAATCTGGTTAATTTTTTTTTTTAGTTTGCAGATTGATTTTTAGATTTAACAAAAATGGATAACTGGGACACTGAAACAAGAATTTGGATTGTCCGCCGCTATCACGCACTGGAGTCCGTAGTTTCGGTTCAAAGAGAGTATAGGCGCACGTTTGGCGGCAATCATCCGAGCAGATGGACCATAATGAGACTTGTTAACAATTTTGCCGAGCATGGGACAGTCGAAAGAAGACCTTACCATCGATCGCTGCTGTAGCTGCTGCCATACAAAACAATCCAAGAGTTTCGACAAGAAGCATATCTGCTCAAATGGGTATAAGCAGACAGTCATTGCAGTCAATTATGCACAATGATTTGGACTTATTCCCATATAAAATTCAAATGGCCAACAAACTGAATGCAACAGACTTGCCGATTCGCTTGGAATTTTGCCAGAAGATGCTTCAAATGGTGGAAGAGGACGGAAACATGTTGAACTGTCTTTTTATGTCTGACGAGGACCATTTCGATTTAAACGGCAACATAAACAAACAAAATTGTCGAATATGGAGTGCTTACAACCCACAGATACTCCATGAGACGGACAGATAGACAGACACTTCGTGTCACAGTGTGGTGTGCAGTTTCATCACGCTGCATTGTCGGGCCCTACTTCTTCGAAGAAAACGGTCACACCGTTACGGTTACTGGAGACCGTTACTTGAGCATGTTGAGAGAGTTTTTCTATCCAGAATTACGGCGAATGAGAATTTCTTTCAACTCTGTGTGGTTTCAGCAAGATGGTGCAACTCCTCACATAGCCCGGCCTGTTATGACAGAATTGCGACGAAAATTTCCAATAAGCTGATATCCAGAAACTCCACATTCCGTTGGCCCCCCAGGTCGCCTGACCTTACTGCACCTGACTTTTTCTTGTGGGGTTATTGCAAACAGGAAGTCTACAAAGCAAAACCAACAAATTTGAATGAACTAAAGCAATCCATTCGAGAAACAATTGCGGCTATTCCTGTCTCAACTCTCCAAGCAGTAATGAACAACTTTTTGGTAAGATGCCGCACATTCATCAACGAGCAGGGAGGGCATTTAAATTCCATTATTTTTAAAACTAATTAAGCTATATTTAATAAAATTGAATGAGCTTTAACATGAATAAAAGAAAAATGAATTCCATACACTGAAAAAAAAGATATTTGAGTTTCTTAATGTAGCAATATTCATCAGCCACCCTGTAGTTTCAAGTCTATTTAGGTTTGGTCGTTATTGACCGTCTACCAGATTGACATTAAGGATAGAGACATTATGAACTCCACTTGAACATCGTAGAAATGTCTCGTGTCTTTCCTTATTTCATCGCTTTTTATTTATAAAAAAATGTTCCAGCGATATAGCCAGTTGCATTCCTCCTCTTCCTCCAAGCTTTGAATGTACATCAGTTCACCTTTAAGCCCTACTTCACTCGTACTGTCAAATGTAGGGATTCGTATATAAGTCGAACGACACGAGGAATGGTCTACCAGGCTCTGTATTTTTCTATCACTACTTACTTAAAACATATAAAGCCAACGTGCACAGGCGTGCTTTGAAACAATATAAGGGTATTCATATCCCCTTTGGCGCGAGCAAATTTAAAAAAAAAAAAAAGAAAAAAAGTCAAAGACCCGTCTTGTTATTTTGAAGAAACAAATCCACTTGGGTCGAAAAATACTCGTACCCAAAAAGACAGGAGTGCAATTTTTTTTAGAGACGGATCGTTATATGAGAGAATTGTAGATCACACCGGCGCTTACATACATATTTGATTAAGACACTTTTTTAGATTTATATATTAATACGTCGGTTTAAGTTTATGTCCCATAGTAAAGTAGGCGTAGCGACAAACCTAAATAATCGATATTTGGGTGAAATAAAGATGTTTACCTAGAAATGCTAAATAACAAATATGAACGTCCTACGCAGACGTATTGAAATGTCAACGAAGTTGAGCATGCGCAATCTCGACGGCCACGACTCAAATGACACTTGATGCTCCCTTAATTTGCTTCCAATTGTTTGTTATTAAATTCAAGTCCTTACGCACTCTGGAGGCTTTACTAGGTATTATTTTTCCATTTATTTTAGTTCAGTTAAAATAATTTTGTATCATGAAATGTGCAAATTTAGATTATCAAAAAAAAAAAAAAAAAAAAAAAAAAAACAGCTGAGCATGAAACTGAAATTTGGATATGTAAAAAATTGAAATTGAACTAACATTACAACGTCGGGAAGCCGTCGAGTTTGGCCGTTTCGATGTTTTCATGTAACTAAAAATTTTGTTAAGAGCTTGACTCTGAGATTGACTCTGGGGTGAAGCTACGTAAACTTGCTGATAAGTGCCGGCTCAAGTGCAACAATAAAAGACATGAATTGGTTTTGCCACAGACCCCAGATATAATGTTTGACGAACATCCTCCAACCATTTAAGTTCCAGCCCAAGGTACAAACGAAACCAACTTTTCTGAGTTCCTCTACTATAGAATTATGAAGATTAACCAAAATCTCGAAATTTTATTTATTGGTAGATTTTAATCAGTATTTAGGTATAATTTACGATTAATTTAAATTCACAACCAATAGTTTTAGTTCATATTTACACGTGCAATGGCATGACATTGGTGGCTTACGTAATTCGTTTAATTCAGTTTCAGTTTTTGATTAAATATTTCTAGATAGAGCGTGTGCTTAATCTTTAAAATTAATATGCATTGTATTAATTTTCGAGTTTGTGCATGTGACCCATAGATGATGTTTTAAAAACATTTAGAGTACTTGATAAGGAGTTGGTTCAAAATGTTGCATATATAAATTCAATATAAAATAATCGGAGTTCTATTAGATTTTGATGTTTGCTATAATATAGGGTGGACCATAAAAAAAGACTAAAATTCTTGAACTGGGACATCCTAGGAATATGCGAAGTAAGGAGAAGAGGAGAGAAACAAACAACACTACATTCAGGACATGTCCTTTATCACAACAATGCAAGTAATTCAAACGGAGGCGTCGGCTTTCTTATACACAAAAAACACGCTAAGAAGATCGAGAACATTAAAAATGCATCAAATCGAGTTGCTTACCTAATTATAAACCTAAACACCCGATATAAGCTTAAAATAATACAGGTATACGCACCAACCACCGACTATAATGATGAGGAAGTAGAACACTTTTACGAAGACATAGAGCGAGAAATGAAGGAAAATGTATGCCATTTTACCCTTATCATAGGAGACTTCAATGCAAAAGTCGGCAGACGAGAAGATGAAGCTGAGAAAGCGATAGGAAAATTCGGCCTAGAAGGTAGAAATGAGAGAGGACAAATGTTGATCGACTTCCTACACCAACACAACTTGTACCAAACAAACAGCTTCTTTGAGAAAAAGCAACACAGAAGATGGACATGGGTAAGCCCTAACGGGAACACTAAAAATGAAATCGATTTTGTTATTACAGATAAAAAACAATTAATAACAGACGTTACAACACTGAACAAGTTCGGAATAGGAAGTGATCACCGAGCAGTAAGAGCCATAATGAAGATAAATCTAAAAAGCGAAAGAAGCAGGATGATAAATAGAAGAAAAACAACAAAATGGACAAATCCAACAGATCCCGCAAGGTTTGAAGAAATGATATCCTCTAGACTCAACCAATATCGAAGAGGCAACATAGAACACTTAAACGAAACAATAACAGAAGCGATAATCCTAGCACAAAACAATTACTGCAAAAGTACTAAGAGAGGAGACCTACGCGAAAAACTAAGCATTACAACCAAACAGTTCATAGAACAAAGAAAAGAAGCCCGAAAGATACAGGACATCACTGAAATACGCAGACTAAACAAAATAATATCAAAGGAAATACGCAAAGACACCAGAAGATACAATTACGAAAAAAATAAAAGAATGTATAGAGGAAATAAGAACATGAAAGTTATGAGAAAAATCACAACCGACGGAAAAAATGAAATAGTAAAACTCAAAAACGAAAACGGAGAAAATATAACAAATAAAAATTAAATATTAAATATTACGGAAACTTTTTACAGAAAACTGTACACGAGCCAAACAACACAACCAATTAACAGAGAGACAACCAGGCACGAACTTACAAATGTTGGGTCAGAAGAAATGCCAGAAATAACAGAAGAGGAAGTACGAAGATCCTTAAAAGAGATGTAAAAATAATAAGACACCAGGTGAGGATCAAGTAGTAGTAGATGCCATAAAAGCAGGCGGCTTTAGACTCCTGAGAGAAATAACGGCGCTGTACAACATGTGCTTAGAGCAAGGAGAAATACCAAAGTTATGGAGAAACTCGTGTGTCTATCTAGTCCACAAAAAAGGAGATATAACGAATTTGGATAATAACAGACGTTACAACACTGAACAAGTTCGGAATAGGAAGTGATCACCGAGCAGTAAGAGCCATAATGAAGATAAATCTAAAAAGCGAAAGAAGCAGGATGATAAATAGAAGAAAAACAACAAAATGGACAAATCCAACAGATCCCGCAAGGTTTGAAGAAATGATATCCTCTAGACTCAACCAATATCGAAGAGGCAACATAGAACACTTAAACGAAACAATAACAGAAGCGATAATCCTAGCACAAAACAATTACTGCAAAAGTACTAAGAGAGGAGACCTACGCGAAAAACTAAGCATTACAACCAAACAGTTCATAGAACAAAGAAAAGAAGCCCGAAAGATACAGGACATCACTGAAATACGCAGACTAAACAAAATAATATCAAAGGAAATACGCAAAGACACCAGAAGATACAATTACGAAAAAAATAAAAGAATGTATAGAGGAAATAAGAACATGAAAGTTATGAGAAAAATCACAACCGACGGAAAAAATGAAATAGTAAAACTCAAAAACGAAAACGGAGAAAATATAACAAATAAAAATTAAATATTAAATATTACGGAAACTTTTTACAGAAAACTGTACACGAGCCAAACAACACAACCAATTAACAGAGAGACAACCAGGCACGAACTTACAAATGTTGGGTCAGAAGAAATGCCAGAAATAACAGAAGAGGAAGTACGAAGATCCTTAAAAGAGATGTAAAAATAATAAGACACCAGGTGAGGATCAAGTAGTAGTAGATGCCATAAAAGCAGGCGGCTTTAGACTCCTGAGAGAAATAACGGCGCTGTACAACATGTGCTTAGAGCAAGGAGAAATACCAAAGTTATGGAGAAACTCGTGTGTCTATCTAGTCCACAAAAAAGGAGATATAACGAATTTGGATAACTACAGACTGATAAGCCTCCTTTCACACCTCTACAAACTGTTGACATAGATCGTTACAAAAAGAGTAGAACAAAAACTCGACCGATACCAACCACGGGAACAAGCTGGCTTCAGGAGAGGCTTCAGTACGAATGATCATCTGCAAGCAGTAAAGGTACTAATTGAAAAATCAATCGAATACAACCGGCCACTGGTCCAAAAAGCCTTCGATACTGTGGAAATATATAGCATAATGGAATCGCTAAAGCAATGTAGGATAGACGGAAGATAACTTCAACTTCTCCAACACATATACGATAAGGCTACCGGGTGTGTGGTACTACACGAAAAAACAAATAAGTACCGAATAGGAAGAGTTATTAGACAAGGAGACACTATATCACCGAAGCTCTTTACAGCGGTCCTGGAATACGCCTTCAAAGACCTGCAATGGGAAGAGAAGGGCATCAATATTGATGGTGAATACCTCAGTCACCTCCGTTTCGCGGATGACATTGTTATCATAACTGATAACCTAGAAGATGCTAAACTGATGCTAGATGAACTCGGAGCAGCTTCAAAAACTGTCGGCCTAAACATCAACTTCACGAATACGAAATTCATGACCAACTTAGTCCCCAATGGAAAACTGAAGACAGCAGACGGAATGGAGATCGAGCAGGTGTTCGAATATAAATACCTCGGCCATGGTTTAAGAATATCGAGAGACAACCAAACTCGCGAAATCCAACGTCGTATAGGACTAGGTTGGGCAGCCTTCGGCAAAATGGAATTAAGAAGTCATATAGCCATGCGGCTAAAAAGAAAAGTGTTCTAGCAATGCATAATGCCAGTTATCACATACGGTGCGGAGAACTTAACCTTAACAAGGTATACAAGCTTGAAATAGCGCAAAGAGCGATGCTGGGAATAAGCAGAAGGGACCGAGTAAGAAACGAGGAAGTGCGAAGAAGAACACGAGTATCGGATATAACTATACAAATTGCAAAAGCGAAGTGGAGGCGGGCGGGACATGTGGCAAGAACAACAGACAATAGGTGGACAAAATGACTCCTAGAATGGAGACCAAGAGAAGACCTGAGAAACAGAGGGAGACCACCATCGCGATGGAGTGACGATATGAAGAGAGTAGGAACAGAAAATTGGATCTGTACAGCACAAGACAAAATTTAGAAGAGGCCTACGTCCGACTTTGGACACAACAGGCTACATGAATGAAAAAGGGTGGACCATCTGTTTTTTTTTTTTTTTTTTTTAATAGAAGAAAACACAAATATCGTGAACAAACATCGTAAATTTTTATTGAAAATGAAAATTGAATCTATTACAATTATGTATGAAAAACAATATCATTCATATGACTACCACGAGTTGAAATTTTTGGGGCGAAAAACCCAAGGAAAATAGTCTAATGGTGTGAAATTGTAAGATCTTGGCGGCCGTTGAAAGATAATTTTCGATGAAAAACTGTCAGGACTTTCAATAATCCAATTGATGAATGTTCTGCACTGCATATGGTCCAAGACATGAATTGATAAGTAATTTGGATCTTGTATGGATGCAGATGAAGATCGATGTTCTGGCATAAGGTTCTGCGCGAGATGTTTAATTCTTCTGAACGATGCCTAGTGGATGTGCTTGGCTCTTCACGCACGCTTTCCCTTACAGTGGTTATGTTTTCACGTCTGCGAACTTGACGAACGTGTTGATGTGGTGTATGACCTGCGACCGAACCAGGTTATTCAAAACGCTTCACAATTTTGCGAATTCCGGCCTCTGTAGGACGCTTAAATGAAATGTAGTTCTTACAGAACGCTCGTTTTCGTATTAACTTTGAATGATTAAAATACTGTTGTCGTATTATTAATGACTCTATGATTTTATACTTTACACCTAAAAAAAAAAAAAAAAATTATGATATTTGTATTTTGTAAAAAAAAAACAACAGGGCCACCCTATATAACAAATAAAAAAAAGGGTGATTCAATTGGAGGTTACAATTTAAATTTGGCACTACTCTGGTTCTGTCAAAGATAAACAGCTGATATTTGACATCTGTGAATACTAAGCATTGACATTTGTTATTATGGAACGGTATATGAGAGAACAACGCAATTTAATTGTTAAATCTCATCTCCAATATGGGGGAAATTTAACCAACACGATTCGCTCATTACGAAATAATATCGGTATACTTATCCGTCCATCTCGTGCCGCGGTTAAGAAATTAATGGAAAAGTTCCATCGAACCGAGTGATTATTGGAGGTGCAAAGACTAGTGCAGTGGCCAGTCATGCGAAATTATCGCCGCAGTGAATGACAGTGTTCACGCCAACCCGTCAAAATCGATTCGCCATCATTCCCAGCAATTGAACCTTTCTTACCGCTCCTCACATAGCATTTTTTACAAAAGATCTGCATCTACATTCCTATTAGATCCAATTGGCTCAGGAATTAAAGCCAGAATATCATGAACAGCGTCGTGACTTCGTTGATTGACTCTTATAAATAGAACCAACAAGTTGATGGTGATTTTTCGATTTTTAGCGATGAGGATCCTTTTAACTAAATGGATATGTAAACAAACAAAATTGTCACATTCGGGGTTATGGAAATCCATAGGCTATTCACAAACACAAAATTCACTGTTTGGTGCGGATTTTGGGTCGGCGAAGTGATTGGGACGTACTTCTTTGAAAATTCTCGTAATGCTACTATAACAGTGAATGGTGAACGTTATCGGATAACGGTAATAAATTATTTTTGTTGTTCAGTGAGAGTCCATTTCTCGAACGCATGGCTCGTCAATGATAGAACGTACTGACACTCATCAAAAACTTTGGTTTTTAAATACTGTGGCATATAGAATTTAAAAGGCCCTCTGTTTTATTTATGCTGCTCGTGTCATAAACTCTTAGATATTTGTTACTAAATGAAATTTCGACTACAAAGAAACATCTGAAACAATTAGAATGTTGGAGTATACTAGGTATATTGCTCTCATCCGTATCCGTGAGATTGAAGTTGTAAAAGATGCAAAGAACCTCAAAAAAGGTTAGCGTATTTGAAGACTTTTCTTAAGAAAACAAGTTCGAATATACGAACATCACTCGCTCTTGCAATATTTCTTTCTCAGATCTTTTCTTTCGTGTGCCCATGTGCCAATTAGTATGGGTTACAGACTTTTAGTATTTTTATAATATAGGAAAAGCCCTGCTCATCAGCCCCTTTTATACACATTAACATCAACATTCACTAATCTTATTCTTCTTACGGCAATATCAATAGGCCGGATTTACCATCTGACGATTTAGCGCTTACAAGTGCAACGCTAAGGGAACTCAAACATGAGATCGGGAATCTAAAACCTAAGAAAGCTCCTGGTTATGACTTGATCACCGGAGAAATTCTCAAAGCTCTACCTAGAAAAGCATTGATTAAGCTTCTTCATATTGTAAATGCTGCGCTCAGATTAAAACACGTGCCTAACCAATGGAAAGTTGCGGAAGTTATAATGGTTTTAAAACCAGGAAAGCCGCTAAATGAGGTAAAATCTTATAGACCAATTTCGCTACTTCCAGTTATATCCAACATTTTCGAGAGGATATTACTAAGGCGTCTTCAACCTGTTATAGAAGGAAATAATCTTATCCCTGACCACCAGTTTGGGTTCAGAAGTAAGCATTACTGACATAATCGAGAAAGCACTTGAAGAGAAAAAGATATGCTCAAGCGTATTTCTTGACGTCTCGCAAGCCTTTGATAAGGTGTGGCATGATGGCTTGAATTGCAAATTGCGACAAGTTCTCCCTGTATGCCTATACGACATTCTAGAATCATATCTCGGGAATAGACTCTTCCGTGTTAGACATGGAAATGAATACTCGGCCGGTGTACCGCAAGGAAGCGTTCTTTTGCCACTTCTCTATCTGTTATATACTCGAGATATACCGAAAGAAGATGGCACTATCCTGGCTACGTTTGCCGATGACACCGCTATCCTAGCTGTAGGTAAAACAATCGAAGAAACGACTGCAAAACGCACTGAATAAAGTAAATGAATGGACGAGGGACTGGCGGATCGCCCTCAACGAATCTAAATCTGTTCACGTGAATTTCACTTATAAGAAAACTAATATCTTGCCAATTTTCCTAAACTTGGCCCGAATACCTTTTGCAAACGAGGCCAAATACCTTGGAATGACACTCGACGCAAAGCTGAAATTGAATTCTTACGTGAAAATGAAACGTAAAGAACTCGAAATCAAATATAGAGAAATGAACTGGTTGCTCGGAAAACACTCCCAGCTCAGTATTGAGAACAAACTGCTTTTATACAAGCAAGTGCTAAAGCCGATGTGGACTTACGGTATACAACTTTGGGGCTGTACCAAGAAAACAAACGCCAATATTTTACAAACTAAGAGAAATTGTCCACGCACCGTGGTATACTAGAAACGATGATATCCACAGGGATCTCGGAATTCCAACAACCGAAGCTGAAATTAGAAGCTTCGCGAGAAAGCATAGAAACCGACTAATCGGACATGTCAACAATACAATCCTACAAATTCTGGATGAAAGCAATTTATTGCGCCAACTACAAAGGACGAAACCTTTCGACTTGGCGAGATTAGGAATCAACCGAGCCTGGATTGCGGAACATACAGGATCTTTCAGTAGAAAGTAACCTGCCAAACGAGTTTTTTTTTCATGATAGAAAAATTGCTGATAAGGTCCTTCTTAGTTGCAATATATAACAAATTAAATCGCAGGGTGGTGTTTTTTTTAGTCAGTAAGGATCTGACACTACTATGAGCACGCGTTTGCTATCCTCATAGTGTCTATGGAAGATTTTTCACCAACCCCCGGGGAAAAAAAAAAACTAATCATAATTCATCAAGTATGTACATTCATCCAAACTGGAAGGTTAGTGCTGTAAAATTCGACCTGAAAATAACTTTACTTCCATTACTTATGTCCTGTCACCCCTCGTGAGATATAGGGCCATCAACAGCGCCTTCCATACACTACCGATACATGAAATGGTGTTGGTATTTCTGTAACGTCTTTCAACCCATAACTAAAATAATCGGCTCCTCCTCGACTATTCTGCGCCATGATTGTTTTGGGCGGCCCCTTCTACCGGATTGAATAAAATGATTCTACTGCATGGCATATTTTGTAATGGAATTCTCTTCACGCAGTAAAGTGTGACCGATCCTCTGCCATTTCCTTCATCGTATTGTGATGTTTTTAGATTCCCGGCCCGTCTTCGCATGAAGTTGTTTGTTCGATATATAATTTGGCGAGATAATCCTTAAGATAATAAGGATACATCTGTTTATGAAAGAATGCAACTTACGAGTGACAGTGGCAGTCACCTTCCAAGTTCTAAACCCGTGCAGCAGTACTACACTCTCTACATTGGAATAGAACAGTCGCAGCTTAGATCTTGGGCCAGCTTTTCCAGATTTTTGACAGCATACCGTGCCGCCATCTTCCGAGACAAAACCTCCTTCATACTTTAATCTTGGTGCAATAGCAAACAAATGTCATCGAAGGAAAGATGTTATTGTCCATTGTATTTCCTTGCTTGCGCTCGTAAGGTCTGCTCGCAGAACGTCACTGATAATAATAAAAGAATAACAGTAACGAGAGTATGCAACTTTGTGACATCCCGCTTTGGACAAAGTCTTCTGAGACCATATCGTAGTATAGGTTAGGTTAGAGAAGGCTTACTAGAAACAATTATGGAAATCGGGACTTTACGTGAAAATATATAGATTGGTATCAAGAAACGTAATATTTCAGTATATAATGTTTCTTGTAGCATCCCCATTCCCCATTCATAGGATCATGGTATAAGTCCACACCCCTTTTAAATGGGCAGAATGTAATATTTTCATTAATAACTGGATTTCCTTCACACTCAGGGAAAAATAAAAAGTTGTTCTACCCTCCCTTCATCAACGCTCTCTTCGAAAGTTGTACCCAAACAAAACATCCAGCTAACCCCCATGGATTTATTCTTCTCACTATTTCCATTTCTGCTCAACTTCCTGAAGGCGGGAAAAATAGCTACGGGTATTAGCTTATAATCTTCCCAAAGCAGAAGGACTAAAGAACCATTTCAATATTTTAAGTCCAATAAAGTACTCGATTTGTTCGTTTTTTGGTTATTCGAATGGCAGTTTTTCTCGATTCAGACAAGCTTTTCATGAATTATTTGTCAGACGTTCGCGAGGTGGGACAGTGCAAAATCTCTTATTTGTGTGTAAGATTCTGGGATTCGAATAAGATCAAGTATCCTGTAGCATCTGTTGGCCAATAAATAGGCTAATTTCACTTTTAAAATCACATTTTTGTGTTTGTCCTGCTTCAAGTAATTTTCTGCCTTTTGGGTTGAAGTCTCCACAAATGATGAAAAATATAGTTGTCCCAATTAATTTATTTTCTGCTGCATACTAAATTCAAACCGTAACTGACTTTACAACGGCGCCACCTTCTTGGCAGTAGCATACTTACCCTTCCAATAGAAATATCTGTTTTTAGTGTACCAAACGCACGTGCTGTTAGCTGTCATCTGCAGTTTGGCGTTTGTCGTTTGTATTTCTTGAAATAATCGGCGTAAAGTGTTGAATTCCATTATAAGTTCCTCAAATTTATTAAACTTACAATAAATAGGAGATTTATATACTTGTAATACTCTTCTCCTTAAGAAAATGAAACGTTTAAGTGATGAAAGAGCGAAAATTCTCTTCGAGAAACTCTCGAAATAGTAAGTACAATGTTGACAACTCATTTCGAAGTGTTACTCATTTGGTTCTATCTCCTCCAGCATTGGCAATAATGTAAAGCAACTGATTGACCGCCCGGATGGTACCTACTGCTTCCGTGAACACAGGGATCGGGTGTACTATGTTTCTGAAAGAATTCTAAAACTTTCCGAGTGCTTCGGCCCCGAAAAGCTTGTGTGCGTTGGAACGTGCTTCGGGAAATACTCAAAAACTAACAAATTGAAGTTCCACATCACCGCTTTGTACTATCTGGCGCCTTATGCACAGTATAAGGTGTGGGTAAAGCCATCATTCGAACAGCAATACTTGTATGGAAACCACGTTCCAAAGTCTGGACTAGGAAGAATCACTGAGAACACTGGCCAATATCAAGGAGTTGTTGTATATTCCATGAACGATTTACCGCTTGGATTTGGTGTGACGGCGAGATCGACGACCGAATGCAAAACGGCAGACCCCCTCGCGACAGTGTGTTTCCATCAATCGGACATCGGCGAGTATATTCGGTCTGAGGATACACTGTTTTGAGCTGTGAACTTCGTTTTTTAATGATAGGACGTAGAAGTAAGTTAGTACAAGCAAATACATTAAACAAAGTCGTTTTATTAAAATGTTTATATTAAAAATTGGGTTTCATTCATAAGTTAGTTGTCTTCTTAGCAGCTTTTTCGTTTTGAAAATGTTTAAAAATAAGACTTACACCGAAGCTTAACTTAGGCTGTTGGAGAGTGATAGGTTACCACTTACGATTCTTTCTTGATCGACTCCGAAACTAATTTTCGCAAGAGTTGCGCTGAATTTTAGTTTGGTAGGTATGAAGAGGACGCCTATGTACTAACCACTTAGACTGCTCTCTCCCCGGGGCTACTGTTAGGTAATACTTCGTAGGGTTGGTGAGCCATTTATGCTTTTATTGCTCCGTTTCCTGGTTCAACATTGGGTTCAGCGTTTGCCGTTCTTTATTCCATGACAGATGCTGTCTGGTCTTGGTTTTCACTGCTACTCTCCCTGACTTTTTCCAACCACTGAAGTCCCTTCATGATTATTGCTGCAACCTGTTTCACCGCATCCCATATTGCGCTCGATGTTATAAGTATTACAATATTCTCCGGAGTTGGTATTTTTTTGAATTCCTTCCTCTAGTTCTCTGTGCTCTATACGGAAACGTGGGCACTGTAACAAAAAATACGAGCAGCGCATCTCTGGCCTCTCCCAAATTTAAACAGATAGGAGATTCATAGAGCCCAAACCTGTTCAGATAAGATCGAAAATACCCATGTCCGGTTAGGAGCTAGCTGAGGTAGAAATCTTCTCCGTGGTGTCGGCCCATCCATTTTTAAATGTCCGGTATAAGACTTGTTCTATATCTCCTGCCTTGCTCACATGCTTCACTGTCTATCTTTGACGCTCAGGGTTCCTGACTTGGCATCGTATGTCCTTTGTAGTTCGCTAGTAGCATTCCCTGGATGACACATATAGCATCATCTGACACAGCATACCCCCAGCGCACATAGACGGTTGACGCAGTTAATTCTTCTGGCACCCTTGATAGAACTAGTCATCTTTGTTGTCTGGGTTCTCCAAAATTCATCATTATTCTGAATAAGGCTGCATTTACCCGAGCAGTTTTGTCGCACGTTCTTTCAAGGTGTTCCTTATAAATGAGCCTAGCGTCGATCATCACACCTAGGTACGTGATAACCAGTTTTGATGTTAAACTGTGTTATACTGTGATCGCTGTGATGATAATAGTCTCTCTTTCCTTGCGACTGCTTACTAATACTGCTTCTCTAGCTCTACCTCATTTTTGGAAAAATTCATTACCAATGTCCTCTATTACTTGCAGGTGTTTCGCCGCCACAACAATTGCAATACCATCAGCAAAGCCTATGATTTTTGACTAATTTAGGATTCCAAGCCTTACAACCCTATCATACTTAATGTTCCACAGCATAGTTCCTAATAGAGATCCTTGTGGAACTCCACCAGATATGTGGTACTGCCTTACTCCATCATCGGTATCGAACCGTTTGTTGAAATAGTTTAGTATTATTTTAATTAAAAACCATGGCACCATCATTGACCTAAGGAGTGTAATATAAGTACCCCGTTTGCAAAGTTGAACGCATTTTTGACGTCCAATGTTACTATGGCACCAAATTTCTTTGCACCTCCTCTCCATTTCCTAAATCCATACTGTTGGTTTGGGAGTCCCCCGGCTTCATCAATTGCCACCTCCAGTCGGATATGAATCGCTCCAGTATTTTACCCATCTATTTATTTCGCATGAAAATGCAATTTGATCGTGATGATGACATCAGAAGGATGGAAAAAATGCAGTAAATCATAAGCAACGACAATAAAAGCAAAACAAAAATGCTCCCCAGTTATCTGGACGCTACCCTTGGAGTTTACAGAAACTTAATACCACCTGAGTTTCAAACCACTACACCAAATCTTTCTTTGTTTCTCTCTTTATGTCTATCTATACAATGCTCGTGCCCTGTAATCTTTTAATTATAGAAAAAAAATCCCTTCTGTTAGACAGTTGTTTGTTAATCAGTTCCACTGTGGTTCTGTGTTTATTTTGATTGCTAGCTTAAGGGCCTTGTTTCGTATGCCATCCAATCCAGGAGACTTACTATCGCCGAATCGTTAGCATGGTAGGTAGGTAGGTAAGAACGGCGGTTCTATACGAAGAACCCAATTAGCACTAGGTGCCGTTTTGTTACCACAACTATAGTGACCGAGGCGATGGCTTTGATGTCAGCTGGGCTATCAATGAGTATGGCAATCTTTTGCCTTGGCTTTATATTTGTTTGAGTTCGATTTACGTGACAAGTGACATTTTCTGTATTTCCTTCTTAAATCTATTGCTATTGCTTCTCCGGATGGACAGTTTCAGGTCCCTACGCCTAGTAACATCAACGGTCATAGCATTTACAGTTCCTGGGCTTATTGTAGACTCTTTAAAAATCACGGTAAAAATCTCTTCGTCCAGTGTGTTTATTTTCCACCCCATTCGTTGTGCCTTCTTTGGTGGGCGCACTACCTTTTTACGGACACACTTAAACCCAAGGGAGCCCATTGTAATATCACGTGATCTATCGCTATTCTCACTAACTAAAGGACTAATAGAACCAGTCGGAGCTTCTCTTGAAACGGAGGATGATGCTTCGACGCCAATATTCGGCAGGTCACCGAAACTGTGGATGAAGCTAGAATCATCGAGTTCTCATAGTGCTGGATGTGAAGGACTTGATGGCTGTCCAACTATCGATATATGTATATGACAATATCAGTCTGCGATACAGTATTAACCGCCAACCAGTCACCGGTTTGGCGAACAGCTGTGACTTCGGTCTAAAAAAAAAACGCTGCAATGATGCGGAAGGTTAAAGGAGAGGTGAATGTCTAAGTCCTCTAGGAAGACTACGGTACCGACTTGTTGAGACATGCTTTGGTGCTGTGCCTTCTCCTAGTGCCAGTCGAGGTTGTTCTCGCGCTAAAGCACCTCGTTCAACTTGATTTCCCATAGGAACTTAAGGACCTATATTGGGTCGAGGGATGTAAGGCCTTTCTCATCTATCTGCTACGTTCCCAGACAACTTACTCTGCTCCAAGTTAGTGCCCCACAGTTCCTTAGGATGTGATCTGGAGTTTTCTTGGTTTCTTCACAGAATCTATATGTTCCGTTGCTTTCCCGTGACACTAGTATGCCATTATGTGAGATTCGGCCTAACTACCGAAGTGTAGAACCAGTGCATTCAATTTTAGCTATAAGTCCCAAGTGGAGACTATATTTTTTCTCCAATTAAGCTTACGGTCAAGCTTTAGCACTAAATAACTAACGCTATTCGAGAGTCTACGAGTGGATCCTTACATTGAGCTGTTTATCTAATTAACCAATTTATTAATAGTAAATTGTAGGACAGCGGCAAGTGGCAAGTGGCAAGTCTGCGGGTGCTTGCCACTCTCAGGTTGATCCAGGTGCTTTGTTTACTTCCATTTGCAGGTAGCCCTTGAGAATGCAGAACAGGTTTTGCCTAATAATTCCAGAGGCTATCTGAAGTTGCGTTTCAAAGATGCTGTCTAGTCCCAGAAATTTGAATGGTCACCAAACTGTTTGTCCTCACTTAGGTCAGTGGAGATTTGTGGCCGTACAGCTCAGGGCAGAGTTATCTTCAGGAACAGGCGTACAGTGCATTCGCAGATTCACCAGTGTTTCTTCATATTGTGTCCAGGATCCGTTGGGATTCATTAGAACACTTGGTACGGTGACTGTTTTCGCGAGGATTTTTAGCTGTCTGGGGGATAATTATGAATACTCTAACAGAAACTAACTGGGACAAACATAATGCTATTTTCTCCGCTAAGCTAACCAACTGCCTCAGCTTTTAATTCAGCATTCATGGAATCCTGTCCAGCAACTAGAAGTAAGGCAGGCAAACGGCTGCCTTAGTGGAATGCCGAACTCAACTTCGCTGTAAGAACAAATAGAACTTTAACAGAAGCAAATCAACGAGGATACCTGTGAACTGGGAGATCTACAAAGAGATGAATGATATTTAAGAAATTAGTTAGAAAGGCCCGAATTTTCTGTCAGATTATTGAATGTTCTAATGAATCCCAACACATATTGGGCAGAATCGGAAAAAGCACCGCTAAATCTGCTATTGGTCACACATCCTCTGCTGTATGCCTGTCCCTTAACCCTTTCGCCCCTACTGGGACAATACGTCCTAGCACAAAAAACCTTGTCTTATTTTCATTATTGGGACATATACGTCCCACCTTAAAATATTATTGGGATTATATGTCCCAGGATAACGAAAAGGACTACGTTATCTTAATACACACCAAACATTTTCTTTGCAATTATACTTCCAGAATAAAAAAAAAGTTGTTGTAATTGTTTCTGGTTCTTAAATAAAAACTCAGGGGCGAAGGGGTTAAGATAACCCCGCCCATAAATCTCTTTTAACCTCATAAGTGAGGACAAATTAAAGTGAGCGGCAACCAGTTTCGAACCATTCAAGTATCTAGGCGTAGACAGTATACAACTTTTCTCCTCGCGATGGACACTCTGCGTTGGTCGTTAGATATGAATCGACCGTAAGAAGTGCGGAAAATTAATTTCTGGTTAGGCGTCAAATTTTTCCCTCTCTTCGCTCTACAGAGCGCTGCTCTAGAAAGCTACCTTTGGAGGTAAAAGAAACGTTTGGTCCATTACATACTATATTCAAGTTTCAGCTTTCTAAGCCAAATGACCAAAAGTTCCTAGCGTCGGGCGGACAAACGAAGAGACAGATACCATGTTGAACCCATATTTAGTTTTACGATAACGGTATGGAACAGTAATCCTACCGCAGTAAATGAATGGTGTAGTTTGAAAGCCTTTTACTTCGACATTGATAAATGTTCGGTTGTAACTTTTAGAAGAATAATGTCTCGAATTGTATACGAGTACAGGATGCCGACTTCCGAACTAAAAAGAGTTGCTGATCAAAAAGACAGGAGTTATTTATTTTTATACTGAATTTCCATTTTCTTCTTTCGATTTTCAGTATTCATACACACTTAAATTTTGGTATACTTCCTTAATTCGTTCTATTCTTGAATACTGTTGCGTGCCTTGGGGTTCGTACTACTGCAATACTGCAATTCGTATTGAAAAAATTCAAAAATGGATTACGAACTTTGCTCTAAGAAAAAAAATCGTGGAATAGTAGCATTCCGACATATGAGGCTACATGTCCTCCAACTGATATGAAACCGCTTAATAAAAGATGAATGTACTATTCAGTAATTTTCGATTATGATATCATAACTGCTCACATTGACTGTCCACTTTTACTTTCGACTTAGTAACGTTTATGCTTACTTACTTACTTAGATGGCTGTTAACCTTCCGGGTTAGATTCGAAGACTTTGCGGGCCGGAGCGTCGATGGCCATTCGCTCTATATGTCCCAGCCATCTGAAGCGAAGAATTCGAATCTTTCTAATTAAGGCGATGTCGCTGTACAGCTCATATAGTTCATCGTTGAATCTTCTTCTCGAGAGCCCGTCAAACATCACTGTTTCCGGCACCTCAATTTTCATAAGGGGACCTGGCGTTCTCCAGATCAACTAACAATCAACCGAATTGACCACGTCGCGATTGATGCAAGGCACTCCTCAGGTATTTTCGATGTTCGCACTTTCCATGGAGCTAACATCGACATGGAGCATCAACGACTACAATCAAAAGATACTATCAGAGCTGATCGAGTGTCCCTAAATCTCTCAAGAAGCCAAATGCCTCGAATCAGCGTGTGCTCCTTATGGATCTCGTTAATTCCATCAGCGAAACATGAGCCAACTCACCCAATTCTCCGAAGAGTCTGTTTCCCACATGGAGGAGGCGACGGTTGTAGAGATGTGGGCAGTCGCAGAGTCGGTGTTTGATGGATTCTATTTCTTCCTTCTTGACAGCTTCTGAAGTAGTCCGGGGAGTTTATATCCAGCCTTTTGGCCATAGTGCCGATCGCGAATATCCCGTCAGTACACCTATCAAGATGCGGATTTCCTATTTCCGCATAGCTAATAAGCATTTGGTTCTCCCTCATTCAATTGTGGCCTAGTTCATCTGCTATCTCATTCTCTTCTATATCACTATGCCCGGGAATCCAGCAGAGATTGACCACGTGGATATTGCTAAGTTTGTTCAGGGTTTTACTACCCGCTAACGTTAAGCACAGATGAGCAATGGCATCATTGTCAGCAAGGCATCAAGAACGTACTGGGTTTCTCATATCCACCACAAACCCCTGGTTTGATTAAGAGTGCTGCCAAGCGTACACAGCAACTTAAACATTCTGCATAAGGTGAAAACACCAGCTTCTAAGAATAAATATGTAAACCATGAGATCGAGTAAATGGAAAGGTATTATAGCAAGAATGATATTTGAAAGTTTTACCAGAAGGTAAAAAAAGTGCTGAAAATATTGAATCAGTGTGCTGAAAAAATTGAAAAATCACTTCTGCAGACTGTTAAACGGCGGTGACGATCAAAACATCGCTGTCAGGCAGAATGCTCCTTCTATTCGGACGATGACGATCAACAATTCCGTCCACCCGACCAAATTGAAGTGAAGATAGCAATATCTAAGCTTAAGTCCAATAAGGCTGCTGGATCAGACTATCTAACTGCCGAGTTATTTAAAGCAGCTGGGTATAATTTGGTAAGAAGTATACATCAACTTATTTGCAAGATATGGTCGGATGAAAGTATGCCCAACGAAAGGAAGCCAGCATCGTTTGCTCGATCCTCAAGAAAGAAGACCCTCACCCTTTCATCGATAATGGGTTTAGCGGTTAACGAGGGCAAAACAAAATAGATGCTGTCATAAAAAGGGACAGCTAATACTATATACCGGTGACTTGGATAGAACTGATAGCTGTAAAAAAAAAAAAAAATGACACCAGCGCAGAGATCAAGTGAAGAATCACTCCTGCCAACCGCTGTTTGTTTAGGCTATGAAGGCAATTGAGTGCCCTCTCACGGACAGGACAACTAAGGTGGCTTTGTATATGACCCTCATCATCCCAGTCCTGCTATACGGCGCAAAAGCATGGACGTTATCAAAGACGAATGAAAACACCCTTGGTTGTTTTGAATGATTTTTGGTCCCGTTTGTATCGACGGGATACGGGGTTGAAGATACAACAACGAACTATACCAGTTGTACAGCGACATCGACCTAGTTAGAACGGTTCGAATCCAATACCTGAGATGGCTAGGACATGTATAGCGAGGGGGCATCAACGCTCCGGCCCGGGAGTCTTCGAATTCATCCCGGAGGGACGACGCGGTACAGGAGACCTCATCTAAGGTCGCGCACACAAGTGGAATGGGACGCCAACCAACTTCTTATGCAAAACTGGAGGCGGCTATCACAAGATCAAGCTGACTAGAGCCGCTCGTTGCTTAAGCCCCAAACCCACCCCAGACTGTAGCGCCGTCTAAAAATAATTAACGTAAGGTTCGACAAACTTAGATTTTGATCATTTCTATTTGATTGTCGTTAGCTGTTGGTTGCTGTTCTCCGCCCGGACTTGAACCTGCACAGCTCGCGTCACTAGCAAACCCACTACCACTACACCGTGGCCACCCTTCATGCTAAAGTTGTTGTCCGCAGGTAAAGGTGACATGTTAAATTGCTCCTGAACTACCGTCCATTATGAATCACATCCCTAAAGATAGCTATTTATCTTGTTCTCTTCGGAAGTGATCCAGTCTCATTAAGAGTTTTATGGTAGATGGTAACATTCGCACGCTCATTAATCCATTAACTATTCAAAATAATTGAGGTAGCGAATTTAATTTGCTATCATCTTCTATTGTTATTTATCTACATATGTAGGCTTCTAATTGATTTAATAAAGACCGGCCGCGCAAAGTATTAGGTTTAAAAAATTATCAAGAAAAGTAAATTAACAGTTTGACGACAACTGGTGGACGTGTTCCAACATTTTGACATTTCTCATCGATGAACTTGTGCGTGAGAGTTGAAAAATCAACAAACCAAGAAAGTACACTACTGCCCATCAAACCAATTGCGCCAGTTCCACTTGGACGTCGATACTTGAGGGGAGCTAGTGTCCAAAACAGGTAAATTTAATTTCATGTCTATCACGTTTGCACATCTTTGAGTAACAAATTACACATATAGATATTTGCTGAGATTTCTCTGGTTGCGTCTTCTACCTTTGCCGGAAAAAAGTCCAAAGTTCATTCCATCCATACGTAGAGAACGTGTGAGTATTTTGTCTATCAATTTTTCTTTTTTTCTTTTAATTTAATGCAACTTTATTCCTATTTTAGAGAGTGTCAATTGAATTTGAATGCTTAGAAGGTATTTATTAGAATACAGTGGACGGACAACATCATATGCCGTGGGTGTTTCAGTTCATGATCTGGCCCAATTCAAAGTCGTGTCTTCTTACTGATAACAATTACTGCTTTTGGTTATCTATCTTTACTATTGGCAAAGTAATCACTTTGTAATTTGATAAGCTCTTAGAAACCCAGAATACTGATATATTAACCAACCGCAGCGGATTTGTACCTGTAGTGTTTCATTGAAGCTCTATATTGCTGTTGATTACAGGGTGTTTAAAATTGAAGTACAGAATAATCGGTAAGTGTCAAGTACATATGTTTGTATACAATAAATTCTAGGTAACACTAGGCAGCTAATAGTGCACTTATTTGCAATTAAAATGTTTTGTTCACTTTGCCTGTCTGGTGCGATTAGGTTGTTATCGAATGGCATAAATGAAAATTAGTACAAGTATATGCACATACCATTTGCAGACTTAGAAATAATCTAAATTCCCTTGTAATTTGTTTGGTCAACGATTAAACTTTGAAAGTGATTAGCATTAATCGCAAATGCATTTGACGATAACAATAGAGAAGAGTGGAGCTATAATTAAATCCACTTATCAGTGCGTTTGAAGGGAACAGGGTCAACAAACCGAAGTTCGATAGCTGGGTTTAATTTTACTACATTAGACTTTAGTCTAGCGTGGTATATCTTGGGAATGGTAATCTTATCTTTAAAAAATAATTATAGTCACGGTTGGGAATAAACAAAGTTTTATGTTGCTAATATGAGGCTTTGCTATCTTTGCGAGTATTTTCGCCGGTTTGTGTACTTTATCATGTTTTTGGTTCTTGCTTTTACTCATATCACCTGTGGGTGAATAAGAAATGTTTTTGGTATTTTAAGAACTTTAGATGGCATTGAAGTATAGAACCGTCCGTAAACGTACACTCCGGGACAAAATGAAGATACATATTCACAAATTCTTTTAAAAAAATGTGCATAACATTTGCCAAATCTGATTGAATCATTATGTAACAGGATGTACGAGTGTTTAGACCACACTGCCATAAGTATTCTTGTTTTGGGAGAAAAACCAAAAACTGGGTGGGACAAAAGGATAGGAAAGGTGGATCTTAAAATTAAATAACAACATGAAAATTTCAATATTTTATTTTATTAGTAATGTGCTACTTTCTTTTTTTTCGGGTTTCCCCCCAAAACAAGAAAATTAAGGGTTTTTCGTAATGATTCAATCAGACTTGTAAATGTTACGCACACTTTTTTTCTTAAAAATTTGTTGTGTGTCTTATCATTTTGTCTCGGAGTGTATATTGTAATATGCGAGCTACGGCTCGAGTAGATAAAACAATATTCTGTGAAATTATTTCTTTATTTTTTAGTCTATAGAACAATTCAAGTTCACACTATACTATTCTTCGCAAATTCTTTTCTTACAGGGTCTCTTTCCTCTCAAATCACTTTATCTCCTTTCAATTACTTAATTCACAAATCCAAACTAATTACTTCTTCTTGTTAACTCTCAACTTTCAATTTATCACAAAATTACATCTTCGCCCATAATTTCTTCACCACGGTTTTAAAACAACTGCCCCCTTTTTGATCGCCATCTGTCCTTATATAGCAGAAGTTTCTGATAGCCAGAAACTTCTAGCAAATTCTTCGACCACTGGAACAAGAGAAATTTCAAGATGCAGTTATAATTCCCTCTCAACCGTGATATTATCCGTCTCTTTCGTAGACATGAACTGTGGAAACCGTAGACACGAACCTCGAATGAAAGGACACTTCGAACCAAAATTCTGCCAGAATGAAAAGACACTTCGGAATTTGTTGCATCATACTTTTAGGGGGCGTAGTTATTATTATGCCGCACACGTCTCACCATATAGAGCCACTTGAATTGTATTTCACATCTATACTTTGATTTATTTCACGTTAAGTAGTTTATATTTATATTTATTTTTGTTTAGAGCCGAAAGCCCAGCAGCTTGTTGCTCTCTCTTTATAAAATTAACTTGTAATTTGTAATTACCTGTTTAATAAATAATAATAATAATAATAATAATATTATGCTACAATATATTGCTCAAATTATTGTACTAAACAGAGTTCTAAAAAGCACATACAGATTAATAAACAATTGAGACGGCACTGCAATCCATTATAACAACAGTGGGAAATGTCCCACAGGGGACTCCTAGCTAGTTAGAAAAAACAGGAGCAAATTAGGTCGCCTATGTACATGACATAGTCCTAATGGGGTCCGAGTAATTTCCGTCCACCAGAGTGAATAGAAACATGTGGTTTAGGAGTGAATCATTCAAAAACCGAGCTGGTTCTCTTTGCCAACAAAATAACTACTTCGCGCTGCTGACTCTGCGGGACTCAGGCAATTTTCATAGTCGAAGAGTTCGAAATATTTGCATCTGATCGAAGACAGTAAATTGAATCTAAACATTAAAGCCGCGACGGCGCTCTACTCGTATATTTGACACATAATGTGTGGAATTGGGACTCGTTCCCTAAGATTGTACACTGGATATGTAGGTATGTATATCTGTAGTTGAAACCATGATAACTTATGGGTGTACAGTTTGTTAGACTGCAATGAGTAAAACAAAAACTGAACATACATTTCTAATCGAAATACAAACAGGTACCCTAAAAACCAGGACTAGAAAGCATGCTCAGTCTACTACCATTGGAATACGATTTTAAATGCTCTTATGAGTACATATAGGTAGATTCCAAAACCGTTTGTTTCATTGTCATTATATAAGCACAAGTACAACTGAACACATCCTGTTCCTCTTGGAGGTAATGCTGGTGATCTTCCAGGTGACTTTCTTTTGCCATTATTTTCGGGATCGTTTATTAAATTTTTCACTACCATTCGACTTCTCTTCACTGACCTTGTTATTTTTACAATGCTCCAGCTTTCACTCCTAAATTCCAAAATTGTATTATCCTTCAGCTGAATTTAACATTTTTCGATTCCCATATTGTCCTTTATTTAAAAAAGTTTATCAAAACTAAGACCAAATAATGATAAAATAAGAGCACAACTACTTTCACCAATATTTATTTAAATACATCCTTACTGAACGAAGTGTCGACACAAAATGATCAACATGTCCTATCTTTTTGTTCCACATAGTTTTCGGGTTTCCCCCCAAAACAAGAAAATTATGGGTTTTTCCTAATGATTCAATCAGACTTGGTAAATGTTACGCACAATTTTTTTCTTAAAAATTTGTTGTGTGTCTTATCATTTTGTCCCGGAGTGTATATATTGTGCAAATTATTGTGCTAAACAGAGTGCTAAAAAGCAAAGATAGATTAATAAACAATTGAGACGGCACTGCAATCCGTTATAACAACAGTGGGAAATTTCCCAGAGGGAAGTTTACTATCGGCACTCCTAGCTAGTTAGAAAAAACAAGAGCAAATTTGGTCGCCTATGTGCATGACATAGTCTTAATGGGGTTCGAGTAATTTCCGTCCAGTATTGGAGCCGCGACGGCGCTCTACTCATATATTTGACACATAATGTGTGGAAAAAATTGGGACTCGTTCCCTAAGCTTGTACACTGGATATATATGTAGGTACGTATATCTGCAGTTGAAACCATGCTAACTTATGCGTGTACAGCTTGTTAGACTGCAATGAGTAAAACAAAAACTGAACATACATTTCTAATCAAAATACAAACAGGTACCTTAAAGACGAGGACTAGATAGCATGCTCGGTCTACTACCATTGCAATGCGGTTTTAAATGCTCTTATGAGTACATATAGGTAGATTCCACAACCGTTTGTTTCATTGTCATTATTTAAGCCTTCTTTATACTGAAAGTACAACTGAACACATCCTGTCGATTATCTTTCATTAATAAATTGAAAAAGGAAGGTACCTACTAATTTAAATCTTCTAAAATAGATATTTCAACAAAAACATGAACGTTAAAAACGTGCCAAGTTTTGTAGTACACAAATCCTGAAAATATTCAGCAACGAAAATAAGTGTGATCTAGACTGTGCCAAGTGCATGATCACAGTAGCGAATTCCAAATTCCAATTTGACTTCTGCTAAATCTGTTTTATTACTACGAAATTTTAAAAGCAACTTGCAATCGCCTAACTAACAGCGAACTTAGGAGTTGCTTTTAATATTTGTATTGCTAAGGGCTAATATCTTGACATGTATGATCTTGCATACGTTTGATTGCTTTTTAACGAATTTTTCCAATAAAAAAATTCCTTTTTATAATTTTACTTAAATTTCAAATCCGAGTAATTTGCAAATGCACTTACGAGTTCGCGGCCTAAGGCATTAAGTGAAAGAAGGATCCGATTAGAAAAAATTATTTGTCAATACAATCTCCCTCGAGTGAAATGCATTCTTACATCGGGCATACAGTGCCTTAATACCACCGGAAATATTCTTTTTCATTGGCTTCAAAATGACTTTCTACGTCCGCCTTGATCTCGTTCTCATCTGCAAATCTCTGCCCTCGTAACTCCTTTTTCAAGTTGATAAAAAGGAGGCTGGGTGGTCTTTCATTTCTTTTAAGGTCTGTCTCGAAACCCGCGCCGTGTGAACGGACGCGTTATGCTGCAAAAATAACACTCCATGTCTGAGTTTTCCACGTCGCTTCCGCACGACCGCTTGATGTGCCTGAATCAATAAATTTGCATAATATTGACCATTCATCGTAGTCCCCTTTGGCAGATAATCAATTAGCAAAACACCTTCGCTGTCCCAAAAAACAGTCGCCATAAGCTTCGAAGCCGACTTTTCCACCTTGAATTTCATCGGCGGCCTCTCCCCTTTTTCAATCCACTGCATGGATTCTTGATTAGACTCTGGATCGTATTGGCGAACCCAAGTCTTATCTACAGTTACGATTCGGTGGCAAATTTCGTTGAGACTGTCACCGGTTAACTCCAAAAAAATGTTTGCAGCACTCAAGGCGTCGTTGCTTGTCAAACGTAGTGAGCATCTTCGGTACCCAGCTCGCACAAATATTGTTTAATGTTTAAATTCTCATGCAATGTCCGCTATTTGCCACATTTTATTCTTCGGTCGGCCAGAACTAATTTTTCAACTTTTCCGACGTTTTCTTCAGTGACCACTGACACAGCACACGCTGGGAGGGGGTCGTCTTCACAGCTCTCTCGCCCTTGTTGAAATAAGCCAGCCCATTGGTATACGAAGGCCCAGAATCCTGAAGAGTCGATGACATGTTTTCGAACATTTCTTTAGGCGATGTTCCTTTTTCACGAAGTTCTCATACTTTTACACAGCGCGGTACTCAAAATTCCGATTTCGACTGACATAGTGATTTATCCTACCACAAATAATAACAAAATGTGGTTATTATTGAAACGAGGTGATATTTATACTACTAAAGAGTGCCGAAGTTAGTGCTATCACTAATGGGGGGATGACTCGTTGTTGAGTATCTCAAGTCGTATTTATGAAGAATTAAAAAAGCATTAATTTAGTATAACGCATAAAAAAGTTAAGTGCATGACTGAATCGCACGTAATTACACAGTTTTTTTTTTTTATAAGTGCGAGTACCTATATTACACTTATATAGGCACTTATATATGTAGAGAGGTGTAATTACGACCCAGTCGTGCACTTTATTTTTTCATGTATTATACTGAATTAAAACTGTTTAATTCTCCACAAAAAAAGTGCTATTAGCTGATGATAGCTTGGAATTCAAGACGGAATTCAATCACATAACTTGGATTCCAAGCATCGTCAACTACTCGTAATAGCACATTTTTTTGTGACGAATTAAACAAGCTTTAATTTAGTATAATACATAAAAGCGCTGCACAATTATATAAATAGATATTTTTCATGTCTTTGTAGTAATATAAGTGTGAGTAAACAAAAATAGTGAGGTAAACGCTGTTTATGCCATTGTTCCACATACAAATCTAATTCTACTATTTTCAATGTATATTGCCTTTAAGTATATTAAAAATATTAGACACTTGTCTTTGTCTTCAGCACCCACGATGCTATTTTTTCCTAATTTCACTGCATTCTCGTGTGAAGCATTTTTCTTTCTTTTCAAATGGACACTAGGCTAGGCGTCGAGGATTGGAATTGAGAAATAATTTTCATAAAGCTGAGAATGGTCTAAACCTTCTCAAGTGCTTTTTTTTCGGGTGGATCAATAAATTATTTGAGACTTATTCTACGGTAAATCAGACTCTCTGAGTTCAGATCTGAACGTAAATTTTACCTGTGTGGTCTAACTTGGGATATATGAGGATTACCGTATCAAGGACAAATTATAGCAAAATGAATTCCTTCTTTTTTTTTGTTTTTATAGTCTGTGGAAGTTTTTGGAACTAACACTTACATTCCGTCTGAAACGAATCTTATAATAGCCTATCATCTTATAAGCGATTCCTAATAAAGTAGGCGTGGCGTTGTAAACTTTTTAATGCAAATGCCCTTCGAGTTTTTACAGATTTTTTCAGAAAAACTGGTTACTACGTTTTCTTAGAAGAAAATGCGCGTGAGTGTCACCAATTGTAACCGAGAGTTAACGGAATTTAATGAGATATTCACACTAAAACTTAAGCGTCACCTTAAATTGCTTTGAAGAAACAAAATATGAAGTATGGACGTAGTGTAAGAAAAGTCAGTGTCTAAATATTTTGTTTCTAGTAAAAATGTTTCCACTTTTACTACATCGGATTCTGAAAAGGTTGTATAAGAAGTTGCATCTTCCTAACTCAAAACTTAAGGCAGTGACACAAGGACGGTAAGACGGACAGACTGACATGATTAAATCGACATATGGTGATAATGATGACAAATATATATGTGGTATTATGTCCTATATGCGATACTAATTTTTACAAAATTTTTAACCGTCGAGAATCTATGTCCCATATCTGGGACACCTACTTCTTGGACCTCTGCTTACCACAGAAAACAATTTTAGGACAACATTTTTAACGATATATACTTATAAACTCTTGCATAATACTTTTTCCTACGCAAGTCAAGTTTTATCCAAAACTGCAACACACTAGTACAAAATTTTCGTCCCGAACTGTCAAAAGAATTCTTTGACGTGCATCAACGAATTCTGATGTCAAATTAGCTGAAAATTTCAAATATCATGAAAGTGGGGTTGCTTCGTTTCTTCAATAGTTGCTTTCTTATACCCTATCCTATAGGGTATATTAATTTTGATACGTACACAGTTAGCAACATAGAGAGATAATAGCGGTACATCCCTAAAAGTATTAGGTCGTTACATATGATTTTTATGTGGAAAGTTAAACAACGCTATTTCAAAAATTAATAAAGTAAATAATCTCCATTTTTTTTATAATCTGCGCGCACCAAACGGATTATGAATACCCTAATATTTTTTCAGTACACGGGCCTTTAGGAAAATGGGGAAGAGGAACAGAAGAGAAGCCTGGGCACGTTGGCATATTTGACAGTACGACCGAAGTTCGGCTTTAGGGTGAACTGATGTGCATTCTAAGCTTGGAGGAAGGGGAGGAATGCAACTGGCTACATCGCTGGAACATAAAAAAAGCAATGAAATAGGGAAAGACACGAGACGATGTTCAAGTGAATGTATGAAGTTCATAATGTCTCTATTACCTATAAGTTTTAACGCGCGATTCTGTACCCTGTCAAGAATGTGCAGCACGGTCTTGGGTGCACCAGACTAGATATGGGCGTTATATTCCAGTTTTGAGCGGATGTGCACCTTATAAGATCAGACGGGGTATAATATTTCTTGCACCGTTTAAGGAATCCTAGGCATTTTGCAGCATTTTAAGGCACCTCGAATATATGATCGTTCCATCGATGATGGTTAATAATACACATACCGAGATCGGCAAGTCTTTCGGTTTCAATGATGCAAGTATCATCCATGGATAATGGTTGAGGGTTTTGGTTTCGCTTAAGAGACAGAAGACAGCATTGTGTTTTGGAAACATAAAATTCCCCATTTGATTATGCTGTCTAAGTCGGATTTTAAGTTGTTTCGTGCCGAAGAGCAAGAACGTGAGTTAGGGAACGAATGTGAAAAACTGAGGGTACTGTCATCAGCGAAGGAATGGATTGGATTAGAAGTTGCAGACAAGAGATCATTTATAAAAATAAGAAAGAGAGTCAGAGACAAAACAGAGCTTTGGGGAGCACCAGCATTTATTTGGTGAATTCCATCTACTCGGAAAGTGCCATGAAAAGTAGAATAGACAGAAAAGCTTACGCAGAGGATTTGCTAGCGTAGAAGAACACCTCTTCAAAACTATCGGGGGGATACCATCTGGATCAGCGGATTTGTGAATGTTAAGACCTTTGAGTACTCCTGCAACTGTACGAGTGCGAAAATGAATTTGTCCCATGGAAAATTTGACGCTCTCAAATACAAGCAGAGACAAAGCATTATCTGGCAGCGTGGAGTTCGCTGCAAAGTGAGCAGCAAGCTGATTGGCTTTGTCTAAGGAGCTGATAGCTCGAATGTCATTGTAAATGAGCGTGGGGATGGCAGACGAGGCAGAATTTTTAATATTTTTTACGAATGACCAAACATTTTTACTACCTTTGGGACATTGTTTTACACGTCGAATATTGGCATTTCAATCTTTTCTGGATTGTTTAAACTTTGCAGCTCTGGTCCAACCACGAGTTTGCCTTAGGTTTAATGCTGTTTATTCTGTTAGGAATAAAGACATTCATACCTAAGAGGATAGTGTCAGTGATCATATCAGCAGCGGCATCCACGTCGCTATCGAGGAAGCATAGCGACCTGTTAAAACTCCTAAAGAATCTATTAAGTCCGCTCCAGTTGGCTTTCTCATATTGCCATACTTTAACTGTGTCTCGATTTTCTTTCTTTAACTATGTGGTCGGAGTACGAGATTTTAGCTGATACGATATTATGGTCAGACCGACCTAGAGGCTCTAAAACATCAATGATGTATTTATCAGGGTGCGAAGTAAGAAACAAGTTCAAAGTATTGGCGGAATGACATTCAATGTCCGGTAGGCGTAGGCTCATTTACAAGCTGAGTCAAATTGTTTACCTCAGCGAAAAGTTCAACACGCCTTCCTTCGGGCGTTGTCTGGCCAGAATATTGAAGCCAATCCGAATTGTGTATATCGAAATCGCCCGCAATAACGATTTCAGTATGAGAATACAAGGAGACAATTCGAGTGAGGAAATCGGACAGCGCATCAAATTTGTCAAAAGTTGAGTTTGCTGTCCGCACTAGGGCTTCTGTAAATAAAGCAGTAGTGAATTATTTGCTTACGGACGGTGAATTTTAGCCATTTGAAATTAAATTCCGTGTTGGAACAGTGGCCATACTGTGGTGGAACTTGGTAAGTAATACCACTAAGGACATAAATGGCGAGGCCACGGTAGGGAAAGAATAATGGCATTAAGTTATATCCAGGCATATCCAAGTGTTTCGCTAGTGCCAAAACAGCTGGTTTATGGGAATGGGCGTGGGCGTACATATCGAAGGAATCCGTTCGAAGCCCAGGAATGTTGGTAAAATCAACCCTAAATTCCCTCATCACTACAAAATAGAAACACGAAAAGACACTAATCTGACGTAACTAAGCGGAACTGTGAAGTACAGATCCAAAGAATAGTTTTTCAAAACAAACTGTCGCAGGTGCTATGCCCAAACGACAATCAGCTAAGGTCCGCTATTCGGATAAACATTCACAGTCCGCTATGCATCAAATGTTACACTCTCTCAATCTTCGCAACTGGAAGCATGTACATACACATGTATGTATATAGCACATGCTCCAAATGCGATAACGAAGAAGCACAACAGAGAGTGAGTGGGGGTGAAAGGATGGGATACACCGGCACTGAATTGTTTATTTTTTTTTTTAAATTATTTATTTATTTATTTATTTATTTTGTTTTTCACTGCACTTCACTAATATGATTTGGCGCGCGATAGATTTTTTTTTTTTTCCTTATTAGGTGGAATTTTTTCGATCGATTTTTTTGTTCTTATTTTTCCTTATTAAATGGAATATGTAGATGGAGTTTTTGTTTTTTGTTTTTTTTTTGTCACAACGATTTCGGAGTGAAGATCGCGTGTGCGATCGATGGCAGGCAAAAGGCAACTCCATTTACATCTATGGTATTTTTCCAACGTTCCACTAAAGCAAATATGCCTCTTTTTGAAAAAGTCCCTGCCCTTTTGGGTCAAGAAGTCCTCAAAGTCCTTTTTTATGGCATCTGGGCTTATGAACTGTCTATTTTGGAGGTGATTGCCCAAACTTCGGAAAAGGTGGTAATCGGTCGGGGATAAGTCTGTTGAGTAAGGCGGGTAAGGCAAAAGTTCTTATCCCAACTGCGCCAGCTTCAGCAACGTTGACTGTGATGTATGTGGTCTTGCATTATCACATTATCATTCAGCAGTATGGGACTGCCTAGTGATGGCTGTTTTTGGCACAATTTGTTTTGCATTATATCGATTTCTCTACAGTACGACTCGGCCGTGATTGTTTCTCCGCGTTTGAGAAAAGAATGATGGACAACTCCCACACACGTCCACAATACTATCACCATTACCTTTTTGGGGTGTAGTTCTGCCTTGGAAAGTCCCTTGGGAGGCTCACTCGCGTCCTCTTCCGATTTTCGTATAGAATCCACTTCTCGTCGCAGGTGACGACGCGATGCAAGAAAGGATCCACACGGTGTCTGTTGGTCAAAGATATTGCAACCGCCAATCGTCGTAGAATATTCGCTGTGTTATGACGTGGGGCACCCAGCTCTCTAGTTTTTTTGTGTACCTTTCCGATAGCTGAAAGGTGACGACTTATGGTTGCAGCTGAGACTTTGAACCTTGCAGCAAGGTTAAGAACAGTCGTAGCTGGATTTACTTCAACAGCTGCTGCAAGTTCTTCATTATTAATGACCTCCTCTGGTCTACCTCTTGGCATATTTTCGAGCGAAAAATCTCCTTTGCCGCACTTGATAAACCAGTTTTGAACTGTTCTCTCGCTACACGTACCCAAACCAAAAGCACCGTTAATTTACCTTGTTGCTGGGGCTGCGATCATGTTTTTTTTTTATTTAAAAAACAAAATCGCCCTTAAATGTATTGGTGAAAGCATTCTCTATGGAAGGAAAAAAGTTAACTTAATGACCTAATAGTGTAAATTTATTTTTATCGTTGAAAGGTTAAACTGCACTCTTAAAAAAAAAAAACAAAAAACTTTATTTTCAATTTCTCTCCACAACGATCACTTTAGGAGTGATCAGTAGATCGACAATTTCATATGTAACTACCTAATATATATATTTGGGATCAGCATCAAAAATGATGTCGATCTAGTCATGTTTGTCCGTCCGTCTGTCCGTATGTCACCACTCTATGGGACTTAAATTTTGAACTAGGAACATGAAATTTGATATATAAGCTTTCTAGGAACCGACCATTTTTGTAATCCACCCCTAGACACGCCCACTTTGAAAAAAATCGTTTTTCTCACTATTTATGCTAGAAACTGAAAAGTATTTTCTTGAAAAAAAACGGATATGACTTTCTCTACATTTCGTTCATGCATTACACTTATATGGCCACGCACACTTTAGGGGCGTTTTCTTAAAATAAATATACGAGTATATTGCTTTTATAACGGATCGGATGATAGGATGTCATACTAAATCCGTTCTAAATGAATTGTAACTTTCCTGCATGTTTTTCATTCATGTAAAGCGATAGGTTAGATTAGGTGGCTGTCCCCTTCTTGCTTCTCAGAAAACTTAATCCGAGATTCGAACCAAATTTCCCAGCTAAGGCAGAAACCAGTTTTCCATCTCTTTCATACATGATGCCAAAGACCAGATGATCCTTCACCACCTCATTGAATGACCTAGAACGGCTTTCTTGGCCTTCATTTGGATTTAAGGGAAGGATCATTCTGTGATTATCCCGGCATATCTTGGAGGCCGGATCCCTTTGGCTAGTTATCTGGTTGAGGACCTTCCCGTATCGAGCTGATTCCTTTGCCTGTCATTAGTTGAGGGCCTTCTCACGTCAGGCTGACTCTTCTGTTTGTCATTAGCGAGTTTTCCTTTGTCGAATAACAACTCCCTTTTCACTTCTGCCCTACCCCTATCGAGTTGACCCTCGAAGTCATCCTCCTTATCAGGTTGACTGTCCTTCATATTGAGCAGTGCTCGTGCCCAACAGACAGAATCGCGCTCATTATCATTTCAGTTTACTTCTCCCTTTTTCAGGTAAGCGGTAAGGTAATTTACAATACTTTTAGAGCTGCCTAAAGTCGTGTCCCATATATGTATGTACATACGAGTACATATGTGACAAATTCACTGAATGGGCTTAATCATATCAAATATGTGCGTTCGGCGACATTTCATAAAAGAAAACCCTTAAATTAGGGTTTTCGTAAATATCTTACTAAACGCAAATTTTACGAAAAAAAACATACAGACAACTTATAGTCCGTCTGAAACGAATCGTATGATACCCTATCCCTAATCTTCTAACTCATCTCTAATAAAGTGGACATGAGGATATTTCCGCGATTTTTAAAAGATTTTAACATCAGTGCTCCTGAAACATATGTATGTCAGTCCAAGGAAAGGAAATCGATCGGGACTCGAACATTGAGTCACCCACTCAGGGATTGCGTCCTTAACCACTGAGCCACTGCGCTCAAATATACAATAATATATTTAAAGAAAAGATTGAAGAGGGAAATTCAATGTGTGTATAGGAACTTGTTTCAATTTTCTGTGCACATTTTTTGTCTCAAACTATTTGGTCAAAGTGGTTGAACATCTGTATCAGTGAATTACAAATTGTGCTGATAACTAGAGAAACCACTTTCGACATTGTCTGTAACTATTTTAAGAACAATCATATGTTTGTGTTATAAAATCTTGTATTTTTATGATACAGTAGTTTTTAACACAATCAATTGTGATGCAGATTTTTGAAATACAGGCAAATGTATAATAGGATTATGCAGTACATGATTATGAAATATAGGTAATAGGACTTAACCCTGATGCTGCCGGTCATTTTTAGTCGGATAGATGCCACAACTTCCCTTAGCTATTGTATACAGCATGAGTTTTTTTTTTTTTTTTTCTTAAGTTTTGAAATTTGTCATTTTTGGGATTTTGTTGTCGCTTGCACGCTTCAGTGAAAGCATTTGAATTTTTTAAATGGGTTCCTTGTCATGACCAAATCTCTAAAACCCTAATTTTTACAAACTTCTCTCAGAAAATGCGAGCCTATAACGCTGTGAGTAGTACCTCCCCATCTGCTCCGAAGTATAATCATGACTACTTCACGGAGCCTATATCAAGATGTATTTCACCTTGCGACAAGGTGCCCTGTCTACCACCTGTGTGTCTAGCAACCGCCACCCTGAGCTCAACGCTGACCAGTGTCTCTTTAATCTTCAGTCTCGCCTTTCATCTATGACCTTACTGACTAGGGAAGCCCTGCTTGAAACTGGGGTTCCGGACAAGTTACGTCCTCTGGATGATTTTGGGTCGTCTCGTACGACAATCATACCTTACCTCAGGGCTATTCTTGATCGCGATTCTGCGGGGGTGAAAATTAAAGTAGTAGTAGTTTCATTAAACACTTTTGTTTGCAGTTTTTGAAAAAATACAAAACAAATTTGATGTGATCTCCATTTCAGAACATGGATCGTAGCAGCATTTACATTTCCAAGGAGGGAGAACCAACAACTTATGAATTTGACGAAAGTCTTCCACCATTACCACTGCCAAAACTGACCGACACACTTGCCCGTTATTATGAAACCTTAAAACCATTTGGCTCTCAAGAGGAGCTATACAACACTCGTAAGATCCTTGCTGAGTTTAATAAAGGAATTGGATCGCACCTTCATAGGAAACTCGTTGAACGTGCTTCTAAAATGAAAAACTGGTTGGACGAATGGTGGGATGCGTATGCTTATCATACTTTGAGATTTCCAATACATCCGTATGTCGCGATGTCAATGCCACTGAAGCTAGATTGTGTTGGAATATCAGAGTCCAAAGAAAACTGTCTTAAAGTGATGGCAAGAGTAATGTATCATACATTCGAGTATTGGGACCTCATTCGCACGGAAAGAATGAAACCTGCCTCATCGGGTGGAGGTAAAATAAAATATTCCTCAGCACTGCTCAAACGGTTCTTATCGACGACACGTGTTCCTGGTGAAACCGTTGATAAGGTGGTGAAGTACTTCAAATCTGGTAATTGATGCTATTTGGTGGTTAGAGTTGTGTTAGTACTGATTACTTTTTCTTTTAGTCAGTGAAGGAGATACTCCCCATCATGGATTGCTAATAGGAAAAGGTAGAATATTCCTGTTTGAATGTGTCAACGAGCACGGTTCAATCTTGTCGCCACAACAGATGTTGATTATACTACAGCGAGTGAGCGGTCTGCTGGAATTCGAAGGTACAGGGGATTGTGTTCCTGTGTTGACGCATGATGAGAGGACCTCGTGGGCACATGTAATACACATTATACTCCTGAAAGCTTTGAAAATATTTAAAATATGTCTCACAGAATCGCCAAAGACTGCTAGAGATCTCGCCAAAGAACAAAGATTACCTTAGGCTGGTAGAAAGCTCCCTAATTGTGGGCATTTTGGATGATCACGAGCCCAGGGATTATCAGGAGGTCTGTCAATTCGCTGTGACTGGTGATTTCCAATCAAAGTGGGCAGATAGAAGCAGCATTTGTATTGCTTACAACAATGGAAAGATTGCTCTCGTTGGAGAGGTAATAAGGAATAACTTACAAACTTTGAATTTTGAATTTATGTATCTTTTTCCAGCACTCTGCCTACGATGGAACAATTAGCATGCATTTTGCGTTCTTTATTCAGCTCAGTATATTGGAAAGTGGTGAACCTGACTGGGATGATGAACCTAATACTCCACTACCTGTCAAAGAAATCAAATTTGATCTGGATGATACGTTAAGGAGTGAAATTCAGAGAGTAATGAACGATTGTGATGCTCGGGTAGGTGTTTGCCTTGTCAGAAGTTATTTCCTTTCTTACACCTTATCGTCTTGTTTAGCGAACGGATGTTATTATAACGGATGTAATATTTGACGGTTTTGGAAAGGAGTACATAAAAACATTGAACCTTCATCCTGACTCGTTCATTCAAGTGGTTATTCAGTGGGTGTATTACCTGTTGCATGGAGAGTAAGTAATTTAATCTGACATAATAGCTAAATCTTCTATAACCCTCCAAAACAGCCGAGTCCTTCAAATAAGTCACGCCTTTAATAACTGCTAAGTCGTCCAGAACAGCTGAGCCATTCATAACACACAAGTCCTTCACGTTGAGCCGTTAGACATTTCATACTGGCTTAGCTTGGCTTATTAAGTTTAGGTTAAGCTCTACACTATACCTTGGTCAATATAAACCCATTGTGATGTTCGCAGAGCAATCTCGCTCAAAACTCGCTCAAATCCCCCATTGCCGTTGTTTCAAAGCAGCATGAAGCTTTGATGAATCTGTATATGACCTTCACGGATAGTTCTTCAATACCCTGGAACAAATGCCTTCTGAGGAATCTACGTGCTTTGGACAGTGAGATAGAAAATGGGATGTATCCTCGCGTACTTTCACTTCACCACGCTCCCTACATATGTAGGTCATCTTCATTTAGTTTTAGCTTTTCCGTTTGTATTCCTACAAGAATGGGCAGAGATTTTCTATCTTTCTGCATGAGTCTGTCGGCTCTGGCCACTTTATTGTAGAGATGTACTGATCTCCATCATCAACCTTCTCATTCTCTGGTATATCCTCATGCTCAGGGACCCAACAGAGCTTTACCTTGTGCTGTGCTCCAAGAATCCTAAGCTCTGCTTTTGGTGTTGCCTAGCTGTCGATGAAAATAGTGATATCATCGCGTTGTCATTACGGGAGGCGATTGTCACAGCCTTCGCCTGGAAAAGCTACTGTAATCCGGTAGCCCGACTGATTTGTATTCCCCCAGCTTGTGAGAAAAGATACCTATGCCAAAGACGACTTTGTGACTTGATCCCTATGTTTCTTCGAATATTCTAATGTTCAGCCTCCAATACAACAGTTATTTTGCACTGTCAAAGATTCTGAGGGGGATACTCCCAACAGATGGTGTTTATTTTTTTCTGTAAACGGTACCAGGTCACTTTTCTGGGGTTTCCTAGTCCGTCTTTTTTAAATCTTTAAGACTCCCTATACTTCTTCACTAAGAGTGGGAAGGAATTTTCCTGTTGCTAAAAGAACAATATCGTCCGCTTATGTTGTGGCTTTAATTTCGCTATTCCTAAATTTCGGGAGTATTTCATTTAGAACCTGAACCCATAGCAGAGGGGAGATGAGCCCACCCTAGGTGTGCTGAAGATAAATCTTAGGGGCTCAGCTTGCTACGAATGTACATGTCTGCTAGCCTTTCTGGACGATGAAAATAAGACTTATGGATCCAAGAATTTTTGTTGTGGTATGGCTGACCTTGGCTGCTATAGGTATAAAGACAACCTTTACCTATCGCAATGATTTTGGTATGTCAGAAGAATTCTTTCAGTATAGAAGTGATTGTGGTTGCGATTGTTGTAGCATTATCGGGAAAATCCCGCCCATCCCTGGAGACTTGTAAGGAGAAAAGAGCTGATTGTCAATTGAATGCTCTCTTCTGCAATCATTTCCGCCGATGCCACAGACTCTGTTCTACTGCTGACTTCTAGGTCAGTAGTTCGGTAATCTGTACATCCCGGGTGGGTATCCAACAGTAATCTTAGTGTTTCTGAGCAGGACTCAGTCTAATTGCCGTGAGAATCTTTGATGGAGCCTAGGGCTACAGGTACACTGAGGGAGTATATTTCTCACCCTCGCAAATTCTTCGGTCACCATAATGCTATCACAGAAATATTGCGCTTGGCTTTCTTTTTTAATTTTGTCTCAGTGGCTTTGTAATGTTCCCATTCTTCATCGGAACTCGTTCTTTTATTAAAACGTTTCCCAGTTCCTAGTTTGTTGCCTAGTTCTTTAGTTCATCACGGAGTGGGCAGAGCTTGCCGTTGCCGTAAGCATCGCTAACAGTTTCAGCTAATTCATAGTACGCTTCTGTAGAGGTCTAGTCCATTTCCCTAACTCTCTGAGAAAAATATCCTAGTTGACTTTCCTAAGCCCTCCTCAAAAGCTATAAAATATGTGCCCACGTCTCTATTGCAATTAGTTCTTTAAACTTTTATCAAACTTCTCATCATCACCTAACCAAATCTAGGTTCGCGCCAATTTACGAAACTGCCCTCATGCGTCAATACTATAATGGCCGCACGGAAACACTTCGCTCCTGTACCCTGGAGGTTGTAAATTTCATTAAGCTCGCTACCAATCCTAATACCAGTAAACAAGACGTCCTAGAAGCCTTTCGTAAAGCAGTGAAGCATCACAGTCACATGATGAATGAAGCTCGCGAAGGACGTGCTGTGGATCGACATTTGTTCGGATTGTGGTGTGTTGCCTATGAAGCAGGTATGGAGATTCCTCCTTTGTATTCAGATCCTCTGTATACAAAGAGTGGAGGAGGTGGTAATTTTGTTCTGTCAACCAGTACGTTGGGTTACACTATCAACAATGGATATGTAGCTCCAATGGTAACTGATGGTTATGGTGTTTTCTATAGTATTGTGACAAATGCGTGAGTTTTATTCAATACTTTCTTTCAAATATTTTTCTTGACTAATTCTCTTCGTAGTATCTGTCTACATACAACGGTATACCGTGGAAGTCAAAAGACAAGTGCCCATAAGTTTAATAAAAAATTTGCTGAAGTAATGACCAAAGCCAAGGAATTGTTCGACGAGGTGTCTTCTGCTAAATTATAAACGTGTTTTTCAGATTAAGTATAGTAATGTGTCATATTTGTATTTTTTATTTAATTTTTTAAGGAAATATGTGATATCTTCTCAGGATTGTGTAATATTTTTATGAAAATGATTTTTAAGAATAAAGATCAAAAATTCCATTTAAAATCGGTTAAAATCTAAGCGTGAATTTTTTTTTTATTTTCCAGCATACATGCGTAACATAGGAATACAAACAGCTACACTATATTTCTTCTAAATTCAAGCAAAAACTCTCACCTGATCGTAGGAAGAAAGGTAGGTAGAGGTAGTGTTTTCAAGCTAAGAAACATGAGACGCAATTAGCCCTGGAACGCGCCATTTTACTACCACAACTATGGGTTTTTGACTATAAGGGTAGATCTTAAGAAGGTAATTTAGGTTAGTAAGTATATGTTTACCCAGTACAAAGGAAGTGGTCAAGGGATTCCTCGTTCACGTCCTTGCAACTGCGGCAGTGTGTGTTTAATGGGATACTTAGTCTAGATGCATGTTTTCCTACAACCCAATGACCGGTAGATATCCCTACAACACGGAGTTGTTGAGAAGTTTGTAAGTTATTTTGAGGTTGTAAGTAGACCATATCTACCTGGATATGATGCATCTGTCTAGTCTACTCCACTTTAGTTGGGCTTTTGTTAAATAGTGTGAGAAAACTCTTCCCTTACCTATCAGAATATAAACTCTTTCCGTTATGAAGATGTTAAGGACAGATCCTCACCTTGCTAGTTTATCGGCCTGTGCGTGGCCTTCTATTCCCCCGTGGTCCGGGATCCAGACTAAAACGTTCGAGCGCCGATTTACTTTGGAAGATGTATTAATCGAGGCAAGGGCTTTAATGGATGCCTGGCTGTCGGTACATGCTGCTGCATTGCGTTTGGTTGTTGGGTAATCTAAAGTACTTTGAGATCTTCAGAGTTTCGGAGAAAATACCTGAACCCACCCTATAATCCGACTTTGAGCCGTCGATAAATATGAGGTGTTATAGTCTTTCAACGCGTCCCCATTATTCTATTCCGCTCTGATTGGAATATGTGCAGCGAGCAGTTTCCTGAAGTCCAGTTTGAAGGGAAGTTAATCTGTTAACGGAAGGAAATTGAGTATGTTGCTATGGCCATATTACAAGGCAGTCCAGCATCCAGATTCCTTGAGTCTGACAGAACTACACGTCGCCAAATTTATGGCGTATAGGTCAAGAGGAAGAAGGTGTTCGAGGACTGTGATACCTATGGACCTAATTCTTTCAATTTTGTTTAGTTTATCAATATTGTAACGTTTTGTTAGCGCGGGTCGCCAAACTAGTGGCCCATCTTTTTTTTTTTTTTTTTTTTTCTATAATCTGCGCCCTCCGAAGGGGATATGAATACCCTTAAACTATTTCAGGGCACGGGCGTCGAGGAAAAAGGGGAAGAGGAACAGAGGAGGAGCCTATGCACGTTGGCTTTGAATGTTTGAAGGTTGTAGTGATGGGGAAATACAGAGCCTGGTAGATCATTCCACATTCGTGTTGTTTGGCTTATAAATTAAACCCTATATTTGACAGGACGACCGAAGTTTGGTTTTAGGGTAAACTGATGTGCATTCAAAGCATGTCGCATATTGCGGGTGACATTTTGAAGGGGAGGAATGCAACTGGCTATTTCACTGGAACATTTTTTATTAAAAAAACGATAAAACAGAGAGAGACAGGATACATTTCTCCGATGTTCTAGTGATTGAATGGAATTCACAATGTCTCTATCACCTATAAGTTTTACCGCGCGATTCTGTACCCTATCAAGAATGTGCAGAACGGTCTTGGGTGCACCGGACCAGATATAGGCGTTATATTCCAGCTTTGGGCGGATGAATGCCTTGTAAATTGAGGCCAGATCAGACGGGGTAAAATATTTCTTGCACCGTTTAAGGAATCCTAGACATTTTGCAGCATTTTTGGCGACCTCGAATATGTGATCGTTCCATCGAAGATGGTTATTAATACACATACCGAGAAAGGCAAGTCTTTCGGTTTCAATGATGCAAGTACCATCCATGGATAATGGTTGAGGGTTTTGGTTTCGCTTAAAAGACAGAAGACATCATTGTGTTTTGGAAGCATTAAATTCCACTCTGTTGGTTAAACCCCATTTGATTATGCTGTCCAGGTCGGAATTTAATGTGTTTAACATACGTTGCCGTTCCCCTTCTATGGCCGAAGAGCAAGGGCGTGAGTTAGGGAACGAATATGAAAAACTGAGGGTACTGTCATCAGCGAAGGATTGGATTGGATTAGAAGTTGCAGACAAGAGATCATTTATAAAAATAAGAAAGAGAGTCGGAGGCAAAACAGAGCCTTGGGGAACACCAGCATTTATTTGGTGAATTGCAGACTTGGAGCCGTCCAAAACAACTTGTATTGAACGCCCCGAAAGGTAATTTCTAATCCATTGAAGGATAGACTCATCGACGCCATATGCACGCATTTTCGACAAAAGAGCCTGATGCCAAACTCTGTCAAATGCCTTTGAAATATCAAGCGCAACCATCTTTGTTTCGCCGAAGTGATGGAGAGATTGGTTCCACTTCTCGGTGAGAAATGCCATCAAATCACCCGTGGACCTGTTGCTACGAAAATCATACTGCCAGTCATTAAGGAGTTTTCGTGAATCGAGATATTTCATAAGCTGACGATTTATCAGCGTTTCCATGACCTTGGAAAGAAGGGACGTAAGTGCAATGGGTCGGTAATTGGACGGGGAGGAAGATTCGCATTTTTAAGGGACTGGCTGGACAAATGCTGTTTTCCATCTACTCGGAAAGAGCCCTGAAAAGTAGGATAGACATAGCCCATATGTAAGGATAGATTGTACCACAACTTATCCCCACTTATTTCGAAAGGTACTATTGCAGGCGTATACGTAGAATGCAATGCATGATTATTTAACCCGCTGTTCTATTTTAGTTAGCACTCGACGATGACAAGAGAGTTTAGCTGTTCAGTATTTTAGTATTCCTTGTGAAAAGTATCAGTTCTGTCTTACTAGGGTTGATACTAAGGCTCAGGTACTCACCTTAAACAGTGTCCCCTCCATGATCTCACTAATCATGGAAGAAAACATCCCTGATACTAGGATCATCACGTCGTCCACATGCGCGACCACTTTAATCCCATCTCTGTCTAGACTCACCAATATGTTATTCAAGACCATCAGCTAGATCAGTGGAGAGATTACTCCCTCCTGAGGAGTTCCTCTATTCACGAATTTGTATTGCTGGCTGTTACCTAATATAGCCTGAATATTTCTGGTTTTTCATCAAATGACCTAGGTATTCCTCCACACCTAGCGCGGTAAGGGATAATTGTATGGTTTTGGTGTGAACGTTGTCAAAGGGACCTTCTATACCTAAGAAGGTGGCTAGTGTGTATTGTTTATAGAGAATTGTTTGTTCCATTGTACGCACCAGCACATGAAGAGTCGTCTCAGTAGATCTTCTCTTGAGGTAGGCGTGCTGAAAATTGGATATTGGCATTATCTCTAGAATGTGCCGGATATACACGAGTATATACTATATCTAGATACGCCAGTAAATGACTGGCCTGTTACGTAATAAAAAAGGGACATTATAAATTCAAAATTGTAAATGGAAGACAAAAAATGCAATTAATAAATAACAATTAATACATAAAAGTGTACATAAAGAACAAAAAAGAAAAAATTATATAACATGCGTATGTTATATAATTACAGTGAGTACCTACCGTTGTGTGAGTCTCAGTCACATTATAAATTTTGAAAAGAAATTTCGGCCGAAATAACACCCACCGTGCCTGTTGTAGTAAGATTGTGAAGAAAGTTTGTGAGTTTGGCATGCTAATTGATAAAACGAGTTATCTTCGTGTTCGTCATGTGCCGAAAATATTGCTGCTGCTGCTGAAAGTGTGCGCCTAAGCCTGAGAACCTCAACTCACCCAAGATCTCAGCAAATGAACATTTACCGCACTGACTTAGGAATTGGAGCAAATGACCATTATCGCTTCTCTGTTTGGGCTTTAGAGCAGCTCGAAATCGACGTCAATTTTGCTAAAAAAAAAAAAGAAAATCGAATGAGGCGCTTTTCCATCCTGGCGGCTACGTAAACAAGCAAAACTGCTGTATTAGGTGCTCGGAAAACCCACACGTAGTCATAGAGAGGCGAATGCATTATCAGCGTGTGACTGTTTGGTGTGGTTTGTGCAATGGCGGCAATTAACAAAATTTTTTTTTTTTCCAAAAACAGGAAATCAACTTGGACGATCTCTGGTTCCAGCAAGACGGCACTACGTGCCTACAAGCCGTCCAACAATCGATCTTTTGCGCATTAAGTTCAATAATCGTATAATCAGTCGTTTTGCCAATATTGCTTGACCTCTGTTGCTAGACTTCATCGGGGTGCCGTTAAAGATCGATGTTATGCTGATAATCCAGAAAATATCAGGCACTTAATCAGAATATTCATGAAATAGAGCTCCGAACCATCGAATATACGACTATACCACAAAATTGGGTTGACAGGATGGGCTACTCCCAAGCCAGCCGCGGCTGCCATTTAAATGAAATTATTTTCCATAAATAATCGGAAAATGTACTCTCTTCAAAAAACAACTTGACAAAATCTTAATGGAGGCTTCCAAATTAAAAGTAGTAGTGCACAAGTCGCTTAAGAATAACTACTTGCGTACGCCGACAATATCGACATACGAGTAATTGGCAAGAATCAGCGGACTGTCGTCTGTGCGTTTGCGAGTATTGAGATAGAAGCAGCCAAAATTGGTTTAGTGGTGAATGAGGGCAAAACCTATATATGCTGTCAACAAGAAGGGACACTCAACATCGATGAATCGGACATAACGTCACATTGTACAGCTATAACTTCGAGGTTGTTAGGGGCTCTATATACCCCGCTATCCCATCAGACAACAACATCAGCGCAGAAATCAAATGAAGAATAACTCTTGCCAATAGCTATTTCTTTGGCCTGAGAAGGAAATTGAGTAGTAAGGCTCTATCCCGAAGAACTAATCAGACTATATAAGACCTTGATAATCCCGGTCCTCCTCTATGGTGCTGGAGCATAGACTATATCAAAAGCGGACGAAGATATCCTTGGTCGTTTCGAGAGAAAAATTCTTCGTAAGATATTAGGTCCCGTTTGCGTTGCGACGGGCTTTAAAGTATAATTCAACGACGAACTATACGATCTGTACTGCGACATCTACCTAGTCAAAAAACCGCGTATTGGTCGTTTGAGGTGGCCAGGGCATGTACAGAAGCGCAATAGAGGAAGACCTCGCCTTAGGTGGAGAGTGCAACTGGTGGCAGTTGTCTAAGGACCGGGCTAACTGGAGCGGTTAATTGGTTGAGCCCTAGGTTCACCCCAAACTGTAGCGCCACCTAAGTAAATAAGTTGCACGTCCACGGAAGAAACGGTTTGGTCCCAGCTAATAAGTAAAGTAGCCTTATATGCACTTTTTGACAAAATCGCCATCTTTTTATTAGCATACATCCGCCATTTTTTTTTTTTTTTTTTTTTTTCGTGGCAGGCTCGGCAGAAAACGCTGCGCTTGGTGTCAGATGCAACTGGTCCATTGTACTACCAAGAAGCAAAGCCTGTTTACCCATTTTAATGGAATTTCCCCGTCTTCCGGAAAAAGTCAAGTAAACGCTTCAGAGATAAGGAGCTTGTGGTATCAGCACTCAACACATCAGTGCCGAAAATCTGCAACCTGATACGAGCAAAGGCAGAACAATCACAGAGGAGGTGTTCCATAAGCGTCGCAGACTGTTGTATCACTTAAGCCTACCACTGAGATGTTTAGCAAAAGCAAAGTGCCACGTGAGACCGTCGATAAGTTGTTTGTAGCCTCTTCTGCTAAGGAACAGCAAGAATGCCACGGATTTCTTACAGACGTCCGTGAGCATTGGTTTAGTCTGCCCGCATTTTCTGAGCCTTTTCTTGCAATCTCATTCCCCATGATTCCAGTGTGCCCTGGGACCCAGACAAGAATCACAGCCTTACGACCGAATTAAGACAGTTCTTGCATTCTAGAACTATCTTGGAAGTGGTTAAATGGTTGAGCAAGGCCTTAAAAACAGCCTGACTGTCACTACAGATACAAATGCGAAGTTTGGAAAACAGATGCACATTTGCCTAACGGAAAATACAGCCTGCTATTGTCGTCCTCCAACAAGACACCAGCACCGGACCCCTGACTAGTTTTGCAGCCATCCGTGAAGATTCGGCTACAACTCCTTCCTGGTTCGGATTCTGGCCGAACCCAGTCCTGAACACAAGGGAAGTCAACTTTAAATTTGCGCAACAACCAAAATTCTGGGGCCACTGCGTCAGATAGCATATTCATAAAGCAGGAGTCGTAAGATAAGTGTCGCGCAAGGTCATCAAAACCCCAGTGTTGTACCAAAAGCCACCACGCCTAAGACGATAGATTGCTTTGATAGTACTGCCTATGATATAAGTATCGAGAGGAGGTAGATTAAGCAATACATCTAGAGCTGAGCCATGCGTACTCAGAAAGCTCCCGTGCGTCCGAGACAAGCCTTTCTTTGGAGTTTAGTGCACAAGACAGTGACATATTTACGCGACAGCCCCTTCCACCAAACAACCGACGCATATGCTAGGAAAGGTCTTATCATAGCCGTATAGATCCAGGGAACCTTTTTTCGATGATAAGCCCCATGTCTTGCCGAAAGCACCTTTATACTGCCAGAAAACTGAGAGCTCCTTGGCTGTCTTTGACTTGACATATCTGCCACAATCCGCATCCACGGCCACAGTTCTGTTCATTAGCATTGTTTTAATCCACAACACTAATGTTTTGTCTACCCCGTGTTGTCTAGCAGAGCTACACACATGCAGTTAAAAGTAGTATTGTCGAAATCTGCCTAGGTGTCGATAAAAATTCACGCGCATTCAAACCTTGGTCACTGAGAGGAAGTCCGGTGCAATTAGACTAGCCCTAGGTCTTTCAGACCGCTCGTCACAGAACACCGTGATACCACGAATACCACCGAAACCACAGATGAGCTTATACCGCACCCACGGCTCCTGGATAGATGTTATGTGTGTTCTTGTACGCACCATGGAAAGTCTGCTACTTAGAAGAGCGGTTGCGGTCTAATGATAAAGGAAAGCAACTTTCAGCGCTTGTCCCTTCAGCTGAATTAACAGCACCATTGCGCCGCGATAGCCGCCCTCCTTCGTTTCCTCTTCCGCTGACTCTTTAGGGACCCATCGGAGTGCGTCGTTTCAGGAGCCCGTTCAGACTTGTTGGATTCCCGAGTCAATCCTTCTCCAGTGGTCCTTCGATCAGTTACCTGTTCATGATGAGGGAGACTAGATGCACCGAGTTCCGCCACTTTCTCCATCTGCCCAGCCCAATCTGTCGAGCGTATAGGAGATAGAGCCGCAGAAATCTTCTCAACCAAGCATCACTGCAGATTTAGTATCATCGCCTGAAGAGACGAGGAGTGGAAGCATGTTAGGTGCGGACTCCAGAACGAAATAGTTTGAGCAGTTTCCAAGAATATCCATTATTATTCAAAATCAGTCATTAGTAAAGTACCATTCATTTTGGGGTCCGTCCATCCGTTTAGGTTACAATCGGCCACACATAGACAGGCAGAATTAAGACACCCACTTTTTTCGAAAATTTATTTATTTCCCCAACTGTATACGAGGGTGTGTCAATAAGTCCCTGAAAATTAACACAAATTGTGTCGTCACCTTAAATTTAATTTTTTTTTGTCAAGAATCATCTTTCAAAAGAACGCACCCAAATTTTCAGACAGATCTGTCAAATAGTTTTGTTGTGGCAGCCATTTTATATAGACACCTACTAGCATTTTCGTTAAAATGGAAAAAAGTGAATTTCGAGTATCACGCAAACCAAACAAAAGCTTGACAAATATTATGGGAACTCTTCACCATCGATTGGAACTATTCACCACTGGTTTACTCAATTTCGGTGCGGTTGTTCAAGCACAAGTGACGCCGAACGTTCTGGTCGCCCAATTGAGGTCACCACACCAGAAATGGTAGACAAAATCCATGGTTTGATAATGGACGATCGGCTAGTGAAAGTGCGCAAGCTTGAAGAGGCCACAGGCTTATCACATGGCTCAGTGATTTCGATTTTACATAAATATTTGGACATGAAAAAGCCTTCCGCAAGATGGGTGCCGCGTTTGCTCACAATCGACAACAAACGCATTCGTTTGACAACTTCAAAGGTGTGTTTGGCGATGTTCCAGTAAAATTCGGCTGAGTTTTTGCGCCGTTTCGTAACCGTGGATGAAACCTGCATTCACCACAACACACCAGCAACTAAGGAACAGTCAAAACAATGGGCTTCTCCTGGTGAATCGAAGCCGAAGAAGGCCAAGGCGGGTTTGTCAGCAAACAAGGTCATGGCGACAGTTTTTTGGTATGCGCGTGGTGTTATTCACATCGATTACCTTGAAAAGGGTAAAACGAGCTGCTGGATCGATTCCAAGCCGATTTGAAGCAAAAACGGCCGCATTTGGCTAAGAAAAAAGTTCTTTTTCACCAGGACAACGCACCGGCGCACAAGTTCGCAGTTGCAATGCAAAATTGCAATTGTTAGGCTACGAACTCCTCCCTCATCCAGCATATTCCCCAGATTTAGCCCCCTGCGACTATTTCTTGTTTCCAAACATGAAGAAATGGCTCGGAGGTAAGAGATTTGGGTCGAATGAAGAGGTCATCGCTGAAACAAACGCTTATTTTGAGGGGCTCGAGAAATCGTATTATTTGGAGGGCATCAAAAAATTGGTATAGAGCTAAAAGGAGACTATGTTGAAAAATAAAATGTTTTTATACCGAAAAGAGTGTTCCTTATTTCATTTTTCAGGGACTTATTGATCCGCCCTCGTATATTTCAAGTCTACGAATGGCATGATTTTTTTATTATTGTTATTTTTTATTTTTTTGATCTAGTCCAAAACCCTAAATCCTTCTAAAAAATGGTAATTGAAAACCATTTTATAATTCTTCCCAAGGATTGTTCTGACTGAACAGCTTTTCGAAATAAAAGATATAATTTACATGCTTTTTTACAAATATCTTTAAAATAGTTTATTTCTCATAATTCACTTAAATTTACACAATATGAAAATATCTCGCTTCGGTAATAATAGTTTCTTAATATTAAAAAAAAAATGTTTTTTTTTTTTTTGTTTTTTGTTTTTTGTGAAACTTCGTTTTACATAAATAAATATGAAAAGATATACAATACTAGCGAATTGCTTTTAATACATACAACGTCAATTTTTTTGTTTTATTAAAAAAAATGTCGAAAACTTTATTAAAAAAAATAATAATAATAATTATACAGTCTCTCTCTATTTAGAACGTGAATTGTAATAAATTTCAAGCATTGAAAAAGTGCAGGTCCATAGACGTAGCCCAGGGGGACACCTAGACATTCATATAATTATGATCCTCTTCACTGACATTGTTCTCATTTGTTAGATTGCCATTTGGTAAATTCTGGTAGACCTCTGCTGCGATAAGCTCCTTCTTAACCTGGGGTGCAGCCTGTGGTTTAAATGAGCTACATACATCCTTTGGCTGGGCTTTGGTTAACTTTCCATAAATTATATTCGATCTATCGCTGAGAGTTTGTACTTTAATCGGCTGCACGGTGACGCCATTTTGATAGTTGTGCTCATTCTCTTTGGCCTCGACAATGGTATTCAAATAGCCATTGCTATTGAGTGACGATGAGATAGACTGATCATTTGGCGTTTGGAATACTGGAAGGTTTGATGGGAACATGTAGTAATGATCACTGCTGCCATTTGCGGCCGGACTGGGACTAGTTGGTGTGAGTACACGCGGATGATGGGGGAAAACAATTCGTTCTTTCTCCTCGCCCGGTGTTGAACTGGGTGTTAGAACCGGTCTGGGAGGTGGTGGAACTAGGTAATTGTCCATAAGGCTACCAGGAGAACCGATTCGACACATTCCGAAACGTCGATCTTCGTGATCTGAGTGTGTACCACTGTCACCTAGGCTTGCACCGCTGCAAGCGCTACCAGTACTCAGGCGTCCAGAGGAAGATGACGATGAGACACTTTGCAAGCTCAGAGTGCTAATGGGACGCTGGCTTGATTGGAACGACGAAGCTATCGATGACTTTGTCTCATCGGGACTTTCAATAGTCACCTTATGCACGGGAGGCTTATGACGTGAAAACAGTTTCTTTATTTTCTCAAAGGGAGTTTCACGCTTCAGTTTGGATTTCATTTGCACTTGAATCCTTTCGTATTCCTGTCTTAGGACCTCGATTTGTTCTTGCTTCTCTTTGAAGCTTTGCTTAACGTCATTGCGATGCTTCCACTTCTCCACCAACTGTTCCACATCACGTATAGACAGAACATTGTTCTTGAAGTCATTCATTATCTCTACGAGTTCGTCATCGGCATTGCCTTTGCTGCTCGAGGCATCACTACCCGTTCTTTTGAGCGTTCCCAACTTAGTGCTGGAGCCCATCTTGTTCAAGCTCAAGCGGGATTGATGAATTTCCTCAACTGGAAGTTTTTCTACTTCTACTGGCTTGTTGGAGGGCTGGAAAAGATAATTGCCATCGTCCTCGGCCGGTTGAACAGGGATATTCGAAGGTTGAAGCATATAGTCCAACATCGATGCGTTGCAGTTTTCCAGGACATTCGAGCACTCTTGGCTGAATTTGTCCGTCTGATAGGGCGATACCTGCAAATTGCATTTATTCTTCTCCTCAGACTGGTAATAAGGTGGTTCACTGATTTTTAATTCATTAGAGGTCACCTCGGCCTCAGCAATGATCTTCATCTGATCGAAATTCTTCGTCATCTCGCCGGAACTCTGAAGATTGTCGTCTTCCGTTTCAACGCTGATGTAGTTGAGATTTGAAACCGCCATTGTGGTGGTAACAGTGTTGGCTGAAGATGCCCCTGGACACGGTGAATTACCTCGATCACTTCCACTGCTCATCTCCATGTACTCGGCCTGCACGGGCTCCTTAACTTCCTGAGATTTCTGCTTGCTCATGACCTTCTTTGGTGACTCGCCTCCTGCCTTCGCTTCGATCATGACCTTATTTTTATTAGTCGCATCACCACCTTGGATTCCCTTGAAATAGTGATACATCGTAGTGAGCTCATGGAATTCCGAGAAACTATTGATACTCTGTGCGAGTTTGTGGAATCCCTCAAGATCTGCCAATTCCGCGGGTGTCTTCCCAACGCAGTTCCGAATTCCACAAGCCGTATCACCCCCAGGACACTCCATCAACTGTATGCACAATCGATCGAAACCAAATCGTGCTGCAAAGTGCAAGAGAGTTGGATACTCTTCAGGACTTGACTCGCGGATGGTAAGGAAATGATGTTGTTTCTCGAATGGTCCCGTCAGCAGATGGAAATTTGGTGGCATATTCTTCTGGAAGCATTGCAGTAGGTGCAGGTCTAAAGAATCACGATCAGTTGGTCCAATTCCCAGTGAATGACACATGAACTCAATTGGAGAGTCTTCAGTGCGCAGAAGTTGTTCTAGCTCACGCAGGCGACTCTCGCATTTGACTGGTCGGCTTCCGAGACTCTTCTCGTTTTTCTCAATGCGAATCTCTACCATTGTTGAGATTTCCATGCAGGATTCTAGAAAGGTAAGTGAGAAAAACAATTAAAAGGAGTCAGTAGAAGGCACAAGGTTTACAATCTTACCTGGAATTGTAAATTGTAGTGTAAACGGATTTCTATGCTTGATGTTCCGCACTTCAATGAGTTCACCGGATTTCTCGATAACAATTTTCACTACATCGTCCTTGTCCAACGGTTCGTTCAACATTACCACAACTTTATTTTGTCCAACTTTCACCTTACGCGGCAGCACAGTGAATCCTTCAGAGCTACTGAAACTTTTCGTTTGACTTGTACTCATATCCTGACAGGGGGGTCGTTGACACAGTGCTCTTCCGAGAATATCCGTAGCAATGCCAAGAATGTTTCCGATTTGGGATTGATCATTGTCACGGACTACACACCGACGCCATTTGCGGAATGATGGAAGAGCTGCAAAGGGTTATCTTGTTAAACTGTTGGTAAGGATAAGCAATTTGTAGAACTCACCACTCTTATGAAACTCCAGTACCTTCTCCTCACTAACATCCAACAATATCGCCAGAATCTTTTCAATTTTCAATATAGCCGAGAGCTGCGATTGCAGATACGAATGTGAAATGGCTAACAGAGCAGGACACAAAATAACGATTTGCAATGCAGTATCTTGATACTTCCGTGCAAGATCCTCACTGAACGGTCCATCGTCTATTTTGATGTGAAGAAAACTGGAAGAGAAACATGGTTTCGTTAATGATATTTGCAGGTGGTATTTAAGGCAAAATTATTAAGAGGCTATAAATAGTGGATACCGCTAAGAAATATAAGTAAGATTGTTGACATAACCTAATAAAGTATTATATAAAATGGACAAAAGCGACAAAGCATTCGGAACAGGTGTCGGGGAAAAAACTAGAACCAAATTCTATTTCTACAATCTTCTCGAAAAGGCTTCCTTGAAATACCCGAGATATGACGAGATTTGTATGTCGCACAGTGCTTGGTAACGAACCAAGCACTGCCTGCGCGACACAACCTCCATAAAATTCATTTCACCAACAGTCCGCCCAAGAAACTGATCATCTTGTGATCAACGGAAGATAATTTTCCAGTATACGTGATACGTGGCAACAAGCCAGCAAGTTATATACCACAAATGATGTTAGGTTCCACTCGACAACCTGTTCGAAACAATTGGCCTCCCACAGAGCTGCGGACAAATTCTAAACCGCTCTTCAGCACTGCATGCTGAGAAAAAGGTCCGGAACTTCTTTATAAAGGTTATTAGCGCAACTGTAGAACTTGTTGCCCAATAGGAACACAGACGATGACGGGAAAAGAGCCAATAATCTAAAGAACTTTAAAGCACTGCTTTTACGTAAATTCTAAAGCTCGTAAGGATCTACACAACAAAAATTATAATATTATAATAAATGCCAAATCCCAATGACGCATTATTGCGCTCTCACTCTGACAGTTGAAGTCGTAACAACGAGTTCATATGGAGCAAAACCAACTGACGCTTTAGGTTTTGAGACTAAAAACGAACAAAGTTATGATAAATTTACTCAAAAGCTACTGAGCGTCGTAATCCTGCATTGGGATGAGAGTGGCCGTGGTGTAGTGGTAACATCATCGCCTGTCACGCTACAAGTTCACGGTTCGAATCCTGATGTCAATAATCATCTATTTATTTCAGATGAAATAAATAAAAAGTCGATCAATTGCGAAAGCTTATGTCAACTCTACTGCGAAGGCATAACACTGGCAGTAGGGCGGTCATATGGCTAAAATGCAACTTGATCGTGATGATGACATCAGGAGGGCGGAAAAAAATACTGTGAATCATGAGCAATGACAAAAAGCAAAAACAAACAAGCTCCCCAGTTATCTGGACAGCCACCCTTGGAGTTCACTGAAACTTAATACCAGCTGAGTTTCAAACCAACTACACCAATCTGTCTTTCTCTCTTTCTCTTCCCCTTTCCACAAAAACGTCCGTGTCCTAAAATTAGTATAAGGTTATTCATAACCCCTTTTACACGTGCAAATTATAAAAAAAAAAAAAAAAAATGGTATTTAGTCTTAAATGACCTGTTTTCAAGACATTCTGTAGTTCCGACTGAGTCTGCTTCGAAAATAAAGGGCTCTTAGAGAAATTTAACATCTCTCGAAAAGTGCGATGACAGTTTCTAAACCATTCTGAAATGGTTACGGTTACCGTCGAAGTTGCAATAGCTCACAATCGTAAGTTAAAATAATCATGGGCCACTACAAACCTAACATCGAAGTGCGCTAAGTACCTTATATCATAAAAGCAAGGAGTCAGATGATATTATGAAGTTTAAACTTTTCAGTTTGTCAAAGACTGTTTTCAGTATTATTAGATAGCAGATCTAGACAATTAAGAGCTTAAGAAACATTCAGTTTGTCGGGTACTCGTATGCAAATGTAATGTCAACTCTGGAAACATCAAAAAACCATACACATATTGAGCGACTTTACGAAATTGAGATAAATTTTTAATTTCACCTAACAAAAAAATGAAAACTGTCAAATGAGTCACAGCTGATAAGTTTGACAGGAAAACGGATTTAAAAGCAAATGAAACAAATACATATATGAAATAAATTTTGAACAAAAAAGGCTTAATGGAGCTGATTTGATATGATTTGTGGAATCTGTGATTGTTTGAAAAAAAAAATGTTCTCCATTTACATTTATATGAAAACCACCATTGACGTTTCTCACAATTTAAACAAAAAGCGTACGGGTACTTTTCCCGAATTTGAGACAATTCTCTTTCCGTAAAATTTCCTTTATGCACAGCTTTTGTTTTTCAACCCTAACTTTTTTGCAATTCTCAAGCAAAATGTAAGGAAATTAGATGATTTTTGTTTAAAAAGAAATGAGGACGTCAAAGCAGAATTAATGCCCCTTGAGTCAAGTACAATTTTGTATAGATACGAGTATGTAAAGGCCATCTGCCGGTTTCTTTTTAAATTACATGTTGTTTGACACTGGCAGCTTTTTCGCGCTCAAAAACTTGACAGAAACATGGTATTATATCTCCAAGGTACGAAATGAATCGATTTAAACTTGAATAACGTTGGGAAATATTAAAAACTTATTTCCAAAGTGAATGCTGTGTTGTCGAAACAGTGCGAATTTTGCTGTACGCAAGCTTATGAAGAGAGATTGATATGACAATTGATAAAACAAGTTATCCCCGTGTCGCTCGGCCGAGAATATTGCTGCTGATTGCCGAATGGAATTGTTGTGGAATGGCGGCCCTTTTTTCTTAAAAGATGAAGATGGCAACAAAGTTACGTTCAGCGTAGAGCGCTGCAAAGGTATGATAATCGACTTTTGTTTGGCCAGAAACAGAGGAAATAAACTTGGACGATCTCTGGTTCCAGCGCTACGAGCCATACAAACCGTTCAACAATCGATCTTTTGCACACTAAGATCAATAATCGTGTAATCAGCCGTTTTGGTGATGCTTGTCCCCCGCGGAACTGCGATTTGACGCCGTCCGACTTTTTTTTTGTTGTGAGGTGTCATTCAATTTAATTATTCGTGAAATAGAGCCCCGAACCTTCGAAAATATACTGCAGAATTAGGTTGACAGTATGGGTTATTGCCAAGACAGCCGCGACATTCATTTAAATGAAATTATTTTCCATAAATAACCGGAAAGTGTACTCTCTTCAATAAAGCAAAAAACTTAGAAAAATATTAAATAGATTTTTTTTGACAGCAATTTAAAAAAAAGATGGCCCACCATTTATGTTTACGAACAGTTATCTCAGTTTTCTTAATGAAACCTTTGTACTAAACCTAAACAGCAGGATAGACCAATAGAAAGTGGTCCCTGAATATGTGCACTTAGAATGCGGGTCCCTTCACTATGTAATAGGTATTTCTATCCCAATATTCGCCTGCAATTACCTACTCCTCTTGATGAAGCCATTGAGTTTGGCAGCGCAGGTTTAGTTCAGATCATTGAGGAAGTATTCTCTTAGAATAGATATGAGCAGGAGACGGGACATTGGCAGGGGCAATGAACTCCTCCTGTTCTTCGCCTCTACAGTTTCTACAGAAGTCAATCCTTGCAATGTCCAGATTCTGAACATTTCTGCCGATGACGCAATATCTGAGACGCAACGTCTGATGACGCTGTGAGTTTGGTGATGTTATATCTAATATGTCTTAGAATAACCTGTAAGATCAATGGTTGGCTAATAACAGCCCAACAGTGTTACAAAAGCCCCATAACATAACTACAGGTTTGCTGATCACATGCAAATCTTGAATGGCTTTTTTTCACTAAAAGTCAGTAAGTTACTATTACTCGTACATATGCGATTTACAATCTGACTTCTGGGTTCAATATTAAAGAAAGAAATAAACATTCAACACTCACTTGAAAGGTTTCCGACCGCGTTGTTTGGTAATTTTATCGAAGTGATTTTTTAGAAAATTCGCTCGCAATATTGCACGTTCGCTGTGTTTAGCTGTTATGATCAGGATGTCGTCCATATTCGAACTGGTTCCACAGTTATCTGAAAATAAAAAAAAATATACATTGTTTAAAATCGATTGCAATACCTTTGTATTTGTGAAAATTCTTATCGATAGATGTTCAAATATTTACTTAGGATCTTTTGCAATCACTTGAAATATTTTATCTCACCTTGAAGAGTACGTTTGTGTGAAATACAAACACCGCCCTCTTCTTTGCACACAACTCAGGAGCTCTTATCCTATCTTTCCTTTCAGTTCCTTTTTTTCGGACTTTTTGTTTAAGTTTGTCTTTGAAATGATTATCTTAAAAAAGATACGCGTGCGCTTATTCTATTTTTAAAATGAATATAAGTACATAATATCTCTCCCACAATAAATGATTACAGCAGATCAAACAGAAGAGAGGGAGGACTTGTGTGTTGGTTAGAGAATTTGGGAGGGAGAACGGCACTTGTCTGTTGGAATTATTAATATTGTCCTTGAGAGTACGCGCCGCATGATGGGTTTTCTGAAAAGACCAAGAGACGACAGCGACCAAGAACAAGAAATAAGAAAAAGACATCTCAAAACGTTGTTGTCGTTGATGTTTGATTCGTCTGGTGGAGCGACATGGATACATAATTTCATGCAAAATGTGGCAAAGTACCACCGCCGCCGGCCGGGCCGTCCCAATCGCTTTAAATTGTCGCGACGGATGTTTTGTTTTTATACATATTTAAGACTTTTATTTTATTTATTTTTTTGATTTAGTATATCTGGTAGCAATATGATAAAGATGACAAGGCCATTTTTTCAGAAAAGTCTATAATAAGAACAATATTAAAGTTTGGTTTTCTTCTTGACTGACTGACTTAATGGTTTCAATGGTATTCTATTCTATTAGGGAATAACATCATCGGGAGGTAATAAATTATAAAATTTCGTGAAAAGAAATAAATTTATTTTGCATTATGTCGGTGAATACGTAATAATTTTGGCATACATTTCTGAGTGTGAGAACGGTCAGTGGAACACGTAAAAGAAAACTACACTACGTGATGAAAAATTTAAATGTTTTCGAATGAACGCAGTCCAAAACTCGATTGAATGCATTCAAGTGTACCTATATATTATGCGTAAGTAAAGTCGGACTTTCGCTTAAGAACCTTAGTGTTAGTGGCCTGATTTTCCGCTTGGGAATGAAATGGTTTTAGTAATTGGAACATATGCAAAACAGACTTAGGGGACAACAACATTCTATAAAATAAGACTTGAGTCAAAATTAAGTTAATGGTGGTTACAATGTAGGTATTTACAAGGTTATGAGCAAATGCAGCAACGGCGATAGTAAATCCATTGAAAGCCCAGACACAGAAGTTTGCGAAGGATAGCAGACATTTTTGTTTTGCATAATATTCTCTCAGTAGAGGCTAACCTATAACGCTGAGCCAGCGACCTGAGATGTTTGTAGATGCCTGCTGATTCTACTCTTGAATTGTTGAAGATTAAAGGTTTCTGGAAATATGTCTCCAGGAAGTAAATTTCAAAGTTTACTTGTCCTGTAGCATAAGGTTTTGCAGCAGAATGATTTTTTAAAAGGATGTCCGCGCCTCTGTTAAGTGGCTTGCCTAGTAGAACGCTCAAATATCGCATTTCTAGGGATCATTCTATTGAGGTCTTCGGAACATATGCCATGATAGTATCTGTAGCACAGGCATAGGTCTGTTACCAGTCTTCGATGAGCTAATGGTTGGGGATTGAAAGCTAGTGCGGGATCTTCTATTAAGCAGACTACTCGTCTCTGTATGCTGTCGAGCACATGAAGAGAATGTTTTGGGGCCGAACTCCAAAGATGAAAACAATAGTCAAGTCCTGGTCTAACTTGTATTTGGAAAAGGAGCTTTTGTGCTGTAAACTATCTTATTGCTCTAAATAGATTCGTTCTAGTGCACAGTTTTTGAGGTCTATGGCTGGTATTCCGTCAGGACGCCTTTATCCTTTGGTATATCACCATTTCTGTTGAACGAAGGTTTGCTGGAGGTTAATTGCTTTTGGGGAATGTACAGTTCCATTCCAAGAAAAATTACCTCAGGGACAACTTCGGAGCAAATGTTGACATCTAGAATATCGTGTAGTAACGTCCAAACTGGGTGATTGTGTGATGAAAATATCGAAAAATAAGAGAAACGGGTTTACAACCTGTTGTTTACGTAGATAATGTAATACATACGGTTCGTAGCTTGCTGGAAATTTCCTTTCACCATTAGCGAGATTTTACAAAGCGCACTGAATGAGATTATCAAGTGAGCAATTTCTTGTGGCCTATAATACAAAGAGCGGCCTATCTGAACATAACGGGAGCCCAAAAGAAACTGCTGCTAAAGCAACTATAAACCGACTATCTGATTTCTGGACATCAATCGGGAGTACTCGATTTGGATACCCAACAGGGAGGAATGGGCAGTGAAAACCGTCATCTCTAGCTCAGAAATCACAATATACACAGACGGATCAAAGATGAAGGAAGGAACTGGTGCAAGTGCCTTTTCAGAAAAATTCGGTATCTCTGTCTCCAAACGTCTTCCAAATTTACGAGCACAGCAACCGTTTAGGCACAAACAGCGATAGCAATAGAATCGAAGTGGTTGTACTCTGTTGCGCAGTACTTGGGGCTCTGAGCAGACAGATCATGGTGACTGCATCGGAAACGAAAAAGCAGACGAAATGACCAGGATGGGGTCTAACCGATGTACATCATTAGCAGATGCAAAGGTCCTTCCACTTCTTGTGAACTCATTCTTCAGGAAATTACTAGAAGTGAGAGGCATAAAACTCACATGTATCCTAAAAATCTGCAACCAGTCAGGATGGGAAAATTCCTGTGCGAGGTAAGTGATGTGAAACCTGTCAATCCTTATAAACCCTAGCTAAGGGCATGTCGCCAGTCTCTACTTGGGAAGTTTTACTTCGGATAATTGCACAAAATTAGCAGCCTACACCTATCCTGACTTTTTGTCACCAGGACGGAAAAACTCCTGTTCGAGACAAACAGTGAAGTTCTACCACAAAAGGAGGCTTGCAGTGCTATTCCTGAGCCAGGAAGAATCGATAAACTCATCGAATCTTAAAAATCATCATCAAGACTTGCCTGAAGTATAGGTCTCTGTTTCACCTGCCTTTCATTGAATTCGAAAAGATTTTCAATGCTGTGAAAAGTAGCTCATATGGTTCATAGTAGTATTATCAGGGTCAATTACAAAGGGCTGATTATCATGCATAGCATAGACTTAATTTATAAATTGGTATCTCACAAGGCTTTTTATCAAAATGCTGTCTAGAGGGCAATTTCAGTGACTTCAAGAATTCATAAAAGAGTATAAAACATCTCAAATGGCTTTCAAAGGTTCTAGCCTTAGGCAATTACTTTAACAGAAACTATTAGGCAAGTACCAACTACACATGCTATCAGCTGTATAGTTGACGTTAAGTTTTCACTATTTTGTTAAGTTTTCCAACAGTCGAAATCGAGACTACGTGGCGGTCAATCCTTGCAAAAAAAGTAAATTGGTAGGTGTATTTGTTAAGAAAAAGAAAGGTGTTTGCCTTTGCTTATAAAGCCAAAGTTTTGGCTAAAAAACAAAATTAAGCCAGTAATAAAAACTAAATCGATTTTTGTATCACAATTTGTTATTAAAACTGCAGTTCTAGTTAAATCGGTGTCTTAGCTAAAGCTTCCACTAACATTTTGCCAACATTTTATTGTTTGCGACAATAAAATCGAAGCAAAATTCTTTACGTGAAGGAAGACAAAAGGGACTGACATTGTAGGAAATGCGAAAAGCAGTTTCGAGCCCAGCAAAAAGTTTGTTTTGATTGAACAGCGTACCTACTATTTTTATAGAATATAAAACTTAAGTCTATTTTTCTATTCAAAATAATCGAACTGAAAAAACAGTATATTATAGGAATATTAAATCTGTTAATGGACTTCGAGAGGCACAATTTGAAGCAAGAACAAAATCGTTCGATCCATACCTCAGAAAAAAATAATTTTCAAAAATTCGTTCATAAGAAAAATACCGTTATGCGAAATTTTTGGAAAAAATTTGGTACGTGTTCTAATAGCATATGGCTACATAACTCAAATACCAAATTTGGACGAAACCCTTGGAGCAGTTTTCGAGATTTTGTTTTTATTTTCCAGAATCGGCCATTAGTAAAGTACCTTTAATTTTGTGGTTAGAATGAAAATTCTGATTTTGCCCCGAATTGTGACCCTACAGATCCCAGATATGAAGTTTAAAGAAAATCCGTCCAGCCGTCTTGCATACAGATAGACAGAAGTGGCAGACGCAATTTTTGGAGTACAAGTAAAAAAACAATACTCAATGAGATGGACAGAAAAAGTAAGTAAGTAAGTGCAATTAACCACCAATTTCACTGCAAATTCATGCTCATGGCGTGGAACTGATGTTCACAAAGGATTGTGCATACATATACATACATCTTTCTCTATTGTAAATTCATGAAACCATCCTTCCTTAGAAAGACCGATGACCATTAAAGATCCCAGCATATGCCTTCCCAGGTGATTTTTAATAATCGTCTTTGTGAGAATGGAGAAACGCAATACATAGTTGTAAGAAGTAAGGTCTAGCGATTTCAGAAATCCTACTAAAGCCCATATTCTTTCGTTGAAAGCCCTATCATAACCGACAAGTTTGAATTTTAACAAACTAAAAGAAAGCACACATTAAAAAAAAAGACTAAAAGCAGTTAGTGTGCGTTATGAATAATTATACAGTTTCGGTAAAGACAAACAGATGACTAAGTATGGCGTAAGCTACAATTCTCATTGCTCATTTTTAATTTTTAATTTATTATTCAAGCTGTAGGTATCTGCAAACCTATTTAAAATACAAAATAATAATAGCTCCGATAGCTATTAGCAATGACAAACCACCTTGAGGTGATTATCAAATTAATAAGAGTCGTAAAATCTTTCACAATTTAATGATTCATTCCAATATATATCCGTATATTTGGACCAAAAACCAACTCCCAGACTTGCCCAATACGAACTAATGTTGTAACATTAATTTATTTTAGTTACTCACAAAACTTATATATTTCCTCATAAAGTACAACACAAAATATACACAGTCTAATTACTCAATCACCTCTTAACTTTGGCATATTTCCAGGATTTCTTTTCATCCCACAACAACCACAGCTACTCATTTATTATTGTAAACACATAGTTATATTATTTTTTCAACAACACACAACCGGACACGCTGAAAAAACGCACTTTCTTTACTCTAAAGGAAAAACCATTAACTTTCTTAATTTTCTACTTAATCCGATCAAAAAGAACCGCCAAGGCAAACTATTTCAATTCATCCCAATCCGATCTTTATGGCCACTAAATCGCTACTACTGCTCCTACTATTTCCGTGGAAAGAAAAATGCGCCCTCGTGTTGCACAGCAGAAACCAACGCAACACCATCGTCTTCGTCGCGTAAAAAAAAAATCCACCGAGAAAGCCAGATGCAGCGAATAAGTTTTTTTTTTTTTTCAAATTTCAATTCTCTCGCTCTCTGAATTTTTTCTTTTTATTTTATTTATTTTGAAATTTTAAAAATAAAAAAAAAAAATCAAAACAAAAACATCACCAACTTCCATCTACCGACCGAACTCCACAAAACCGAAAAGAAAACATTTTTTTAATGTTTTGAATATAATGGCGCCCAATGAAGGAACGCTCACTCCGCGGGGGCAATGGAGGAAGCGCATGTAAGAGGATCCAGATCCATACGCACCAGCTCCTATTCGATTTGAGGGCGGCAATAAGATGAAAAAACGATCTGCATACGTTGCAAATTTGGGGGCAGCAAGTGAAAAACTTCTCTCGAGAGAATTCCTTTTGGCAAGATCGAAGCTTTCACGATGTACGCAGTGGCATTTCAGTTCATTTGGGACATCTGCTAAGTGTTATGCCTTTGACGGAACAAAAAAAGACAAGCAATGCATCTGCTTGCAACCCTATCGAAGTGAAGAAAATTTGCATCTTGAGAGGGTTGATCGCTGATTCATTGTAAAGAACGTGATCGCGATCGTGACGGTTGATGATGATGTTGCTGTAAAGATCTCTGCACTTTAGTTTATGTTTTATTTCGGTGGCATATCGATTGCAAATAAAATAAAATAAAAATCAGGCTAAAAGTTCAAGGACCTGTGAAGATCACTGATCGAGATCTAAATTTAGGAACCGAGGAGATAAGACAAAGGGATTTTGTTTGCGATTCACTTGCGAGACACTTTTCTTCCGTGACAGATAGTGGTGGTCTTCGCTAGACCGACAATTAGCAAACTGAGTTGAAAAATTGAAATTGATTAAGGAATTCGTTTTCATTTTCATTTTTACTTGACGAGGTTTGAAATTAATTAAATCATCACTTTATGTCCGCATGTTATGTATGCCCACTCTCTGCTGAGTGTGTCTTACTGTCGTGATCAATTAAATTCCATTCCATAATAACTGCGCATCAAGCAGCATAATGTGCCTGTATAGTATGCGCGCGACATAGTGAGTGCCTTAAATATGACGAAATTAACAAAAATGTCAATTGAAGACACTGTCCAGAGATTCCGGGATTTTGGTCAATCTCAACGAGTCGCAAAATCATTTGGTCATTTATCAGCATTTGTGATGAGAATTTGTGAAGTTTTCTGCTGCCCGCATAAATTGAGCGATAATCCTTTTATTTTTCATCGTTCCCTATTAGGGCAGGCCACAAGCATTGTGTGTGCATTCAATTGAAGACCGTATGCACCAATGCAGACATTAAAATACAATAATTGTCAACTTCCGGAAAGTTAAACGATTGTGGCATTCAAAAGAGGGAGAGACCAATCGACTGGCGGATAGAGGGTGTAGAGCCCTTCACTGAAACGTTATGCGTGGAGAGTGAAAACACTTCCGGTAGTGGTAGTTGTTATTTTTCTAGTCAATGAGCATAAGATTATTTTTCTCCGTTTGTGGATAAAATTGTTAGCGATTAAAGCGACCACACAGAGTGTAAGATTTCTTTTCCGTCAGCTTTGGGCTTATTTGTCTTACTTGTCTAGTAACGCTCAACAAGAGGACATTTTTTGCATGTTTAACCTCCTTTATCCCTTTCACTTTATTTGCCATTTATCGCTTCTGGATAAAATAGAGCACGGAAGTATTTCAGCATGTTCCCCAAGTACTGCTTCAAAAGAATGTTTTTAGTTGTCCCACCCATCATAATTTCATCTTCTTTGGTACAAGGATGGATTCAATATATAGACAGGGATTGGGTAAATACTCGACTGTAATCGAGACAGAAATATATATACGTCATCAATCGGGGAATACGAACCAACCGTTCTAGTACTAGAGGAAATACCACATTTAACTTCGCAGATGGCCAGACGCTCTTGATTCGTCCGTTCGAGTTGGCGAGATTGTATTTAGATTGCAGCTCACTAGGGCTACAGTGGAAACGAAATAGCAGATTCACTGGTAAGACGATTTCTTTGATCATTCTCTAGTATTCATAGGTATATAAAGAAATGCTAAGCCGTAAATAATCACACGAGGTCTCGCTTACTACTCCAGGTCAAGCCTACATTAGATAATTTTTCTCGGAATTCTCAGAGCAGAAATCAATTTTCTAGTGAATCTATGACTGAAATAACCAACGAATTAAACCGTCTAAATCGCGTTACAGATTCACAGTACATATTTATAACGAAACGTCTCCATAGACTTATCGTTTCGATAACGAGTCTCAATCTTTTACACCCTAAGAAGATTATCGACTTCCTAACTTCCACTGGATTAGAAGAACTACTCTAGGTAACTTATTGGAAAGGCACAATACTTCTTTGAAGCCGCCGTGTCTGAGCTGCTACCAGTCTCCATAATCTAATCCATTTCAATTAGCGTGGAAACTTTGGCCTCCAAGAGAAAGTAATTGCCACATTAAGTCCAAAATAGTACACAAGGGCCGTCTCACAGCCTTTTGATTTGTGGATCTATATATGGGTATTCTGGAAGATGTAATATGCGAGAGACAAGTCTTCCATTGGGTTGGCGATCAAGGTCGCTGCCCAATATTCGTGCAGCCTATTCAGCATAGATTCTGTCCAAATTAACACCCTTTAGCGAAATACTCAAGAGCAATCTTTTGCTGCCAATCATCGATCAAGGCAATGTGTAGGTATGGCAGCTCTTACCTTGTAGGTGAAGAAAGGTGGAAGTTAGTTTGGCAACTATCATCCTTCAACCCTGCAAGATTATACTGGTTCTGCTCCCGTTATCGCATGGTGAATGACTTCAAGTGAAGTAGATCTCTTACTCAAACCATAGACCAATCATAGCGGACGTATAGTCACGCAGGCATCTCGACGTCCTGGTCTTTCCAAAGGTGGGAAGGTTAGTTGATGATCTGGTGCCCAGTCTCCTAAGTGCAAGTAAAACAAGACCTTGTATATCATAGTACAAGTACAGTACAGTGATCGAAATGTCATCGCAGCCAATTTGGAGATTGGCCACGCCATGAAGGATCCTCCGGGTAACCTGAAGAGAATGATTACTGACGCAAGGAGGCAAAGAACTACAATCATTATGTGATGTGTTAACGGTGGTACGACAGAGATGATTCAATGTTTGACTGTAGAGCTAGACTCGTTGTTTGCTTACACTAGGTGAGGATCCATCTTTATATCGAGCAAAAGACTTAGCGTATACAAAAAGTCGAATATGGTTAAGTACTAATAGGAGTTCAGTGAACACTCCTTCCAAGATCCTCCCACCCAACCACTCTCTGAAAATCAAAGATCACTTTGATCAAATATACGGACACTCACAAAAGATCAATGCTCTGCAAACGTTTCAAAGAACACTCAATAAGTTTTCGAAGATTTTACAGGCGCTTTCAACAAAGATATGTCTATCATCTACCTAGTGAGTGGACATAGGGCCAAATTTAAACTACAATTTTAATGATGTTGGGCGGTAAGAAGCCTCGTCAAAACGGGTGCGATTGCACGTGCACTCTCGAATTTTTGAGTGGTGATCTCGTTTGACGTACGTATATTAGGCTCATCATATACTCATGCCCACTATCAATACTAGATAAGACTGGATTGACCTCATTAAAAGAAACTTTTATACGGACGACTTCGAAACCGACAGAGCGGTGGGCGAAGGAATTTCTCCGATAGGCAAAATTTGGATTATAACTCGTGTCTTATAGATAGTGGCTGATGTACCTATTCACTTTGTAAGACACAACTTTACGAATTTCACCGGAGAATCGAAATCTAGACATGCTTTCTGATACGTGTAAAAGGTTACTCAAGCTAGATGCAATCGGCAAACACAACTGCAGATAGAATAATAGCACTACGTGTTATGTTACTAGACGGATTTAGCTCAAGTTAAATTAAACTAGTTTTGCAGAAAAATAGGTTGTACATCTGGTGTCATGTACCTACTATGCCACGACTGCAAAATTAGAGTTCATAAAGCTGAGTTACCTGCTTAGATCTATGAGATATTTCACATCGGCATAACTCCTTCCCTAGTACAAAGCCCACGTTACACCCAGGTTTTCAGTATTGTTTTCACATTTGTAGTCTAGCTTCGACAGCGAATACAGAGACGAGCTGTTCACTTAATAGACGATCCCAAACTAACATCCACTCTAATATATTTGGCTCATCGAACGCTGGTAGCAGGCTTATGCCTCTACTATCGACACTGCCATGGCAGACATTCCAAGGAATTCTACGGAGTGATCAGTAGAAATGCGTTATTTGGACGTGCATGAATCTCTCTATCAGGATTCATTTCATTGTAGAACAAGACAACTTTGGAGTTCACTCTTATTGGAGACGTATGTTTAGAAGAAAGGCACTTGAAAGGTAATTGCGATACAGATTCGCCTTTTCTGGGATATTGGTAAGGTGACAAATACGGATGTCGTGAAACCTTATTAGAGTCCCAAAATCCTTGTGGTATCGCAATGGTTTGAATATACTATCTATAGTTATTGTATAGGCTGCCGTAGAACCTAGCATACGTGCATACCTTATGTTCTCACTATCTATGTATGTTCTTATGTAAGGAGTCTGAATCTGGAAAGGAATATCTCAAAAACCTAAAACTGGCAATATATTAGATATAAAATTCATTATTCTAGTCCTTTCAAAGGGATGACACGGTACTGCTCTTACCAATTAAATTTAAATTAAGCTAACACTTTAACCGAACTTTACTCCTTTATACAGACTTCTTACAGAAATCATTAATATCGTCCATTCCATATAACCTCGCACTTTATCTTTAAAAGTCATTGTCTGTAACCTCAAACTTGTTCATGGCTAATTGAAAACTGTTCAATGCAACTTCCTTTTAGGAAACACTACATAGGGTCAGAATAAAAACTGCACCCTATTCGAAGTCATTCATTACTCGTCGTGAGGTTATTCACATCATGAATGGGAAATGGAAAATTGAAATTGAACTTGAATGAGTGCCCATCGACAGATGCGTTTCAACATAACCATTCCGATCGTTATGTCTCGCCTCCTACCATCCGAGAGGGAGTCTAATTTCTAACATCCGGTATGGTCTAGCGAAACATACCGAAACATTAGCTATTTTTGCAGATGTTGCACACTTGCTGCTGCATCTGCGAAATTTTTAGATATCCAATTTTATTTGTTCCGCCACCGACCAGGAGCAGTAGGTACGAGTACTATAACATTTCCCGTCTCAGTCAACCCATGCGTGCTTTATTATAATTTATATGATTTTTCGGAAGAGCTATTCAAAATGAACTACGAAGTGAAATTTATGAGGACATTTATTATTAGATACTTGTTTTGATTTTTTACTGCAGCTACTGAAAGAAGGAATAAAGCTACGTCTAAAGGTGAGCGCACGAGCATTCCCGTAGGGAGATTCAACTCGAATCTAAAATTGGAATAAAATGTGATTTTGATTGATGGACGATAAAATGCAATGGAGTGTGTTGTCACTGCCACGGCTACGGCTACAGCTATGGGATTAGATTAATTCATGTTTTATTTGGAGGAGACCTTTTTTTTGTTTTAGATAGAAAGGGGGAAATTTAGTGTGGCTTTAAAATTGTTTTGTAAACAAATATTATGTAGTAGATGAAAAATGGGAAAAAGCTTTATAGGAAGTTTGAGGTTACTGAAGTTCTATTTGAAGGATGAAGTGCACTGAAATTTATGGTATGTGAGATGGGAAGATCTTTGATGCTGGCACTTTCGTAATACATATGGCAGTTATATATATTTTTAGAGGTGTTTTTGGAGAAAAAGTTGCCGTATATTACTTTGATACAACGCAGCTATACATTGAAGTCCCAAGGGAGGGGACTCTTATAAGAATTTATTTGTTGACGGATGGACTTTCTTAAGTCTAGTTGACTTGAATATCAAAAGAAAAGCCCCTGGGAGGAGCATCATAATGGATATTTCAGAAATGAATTTTACGGGATTGAGATAATAAATGAGTTTATTCCTTAAAACAGTAAATTAACAAAATGAAATGTATGTTCATTCCAGCTTGTTCTGGCTGATCACCTAGAAAGTGGATCCCTGTCTATACGAGGAATGTGTTTTGGAATCAAGCTCGAAATAGTATTGTACCTATAAACTGAAAATTGTCTAACTGAGGGAGCTACTCGTACTTTAGTATAGAAAATTAATAAGCATTTAAACAAAGCAATCAGCTAGATATACACACTTAATAGCAGGTATTCTCGACGTAATTTTAGGAAATACGAGGACATTAATTCAATATCTCACTATGCAGGTTGTTTGAAAATGTTTGAGCCTAACAGCGAAATAAGTCGATCAACATAGTATCAACTCCAACCTCTTTAACCCGTTTTGTAGTAGTCTTGCTCTGCAAAATAGGCGATTATGGAAGCGATGATCGCCTCGTTCGATGAAAATCTCTTTTCTCTGAGGCAAACTTTAAGCTTGAATAGATAAATATTTTGACGCTAAAAGGCCTAGTTTCTCACAGCCTCACAGGGGTGGCACCGTGAGTTTAGTGTTTTCTGGGATTCGAGCCTTAAATCTCCCGCTCAGTAATCGCGCACTTAACCACTGAGCCACGATGCCCACTTTAAGCTTAGGATACAGAAAAAAGTCACAAGGGGGCCAAATCAAGTGAAAACGGTTCGAACCGCATTCGTGAATTTTGGTCATATTGAGCCAAGTTCAGTTAAATGCATTTTCGGTTCAAAGTGAACAAGCGCGGCACCCAATGCGCAGGCAGCTTCTTATGCTCAGTTATTCATGAAAAATAAATTGAATACGTTCCTCCACAGCCTCTGTCATCTCTCTAACCTTGATTCGTACACGTTTTCGATGTTATCGGTGGTGGTCGCAATTGTTGGCCATCTCTAACGACCATCACCAATCAAGCTGGTACGTCCATTTTGTAATTCAGCTGTCCTACTTTTCACGGTGGCAAATAATGGAACAGATCCCGTAAGCAGCGTCCAACTCGATTTTAATTTGCGCAGGCGTATTGCCTATTAAATGAAAACATTTAATTACAGCAGTATACGGTACGATTGACTGTCAAACAACAACTGAGCCTCCAAAATGGCTGGAATTTTCAGAGGTGTCTTCCAATTGTGATATAATTGTAGTACTAGAATAGTTTTGACGAATAATGTCAACATCAGGTTTAGGCTCAAAGGTTTCCGAACGACCGGTGTACATGGGGAATCATGTTTATTTTGATGAGATTTTCTGATTTTTCACTTACCTAAGTCAGCAGTTCAAACTAACTCTTACGGTGAAAGTCGGTAATCTGTATGTATGTATGTCACAGACTCACCTTTTTCCAATCGTTTGCGGTGTACAAATTTGAACAGTAGATGGCACTAGGAGATAGCATAAAAGGACATAATTTAACCGGATGTCTCTGTACTTGAGATCAACGATCAAACGACTCAAAATCTCCGTACTGAAGACCCAAGGTAGTGCACCTATTAAAATAGTACAAGGTGTAAGATATTAGGGCTGTTGGCTACCCTACGCCTTGAACCATTAAGTTCAGAAGAAACCGAAGTTCATAACAGACGTAGGTGTGGTGATATTTGTACTTTCTCGATCAGAGCCTCGAACCGAAGAAAGAAAAAAAGGGGACAAAAAAGAGAAAGGCAAAGTCAGATGGAACAACCTTTCAGAAATCTCTCTACTCGTATACAAAGGGAGAGAACGATAGCATATTGTCTGACAATGTTCATGAAGTCGGAAACTAGAACCAACCCGCAGTAAAGGCAAAAACCGGGACTTAAGTCTAGTTATGCTTGGTGCAAACAAACAGACGGCACACCAAACTTCAGTCTATCTGGAGGGTTTTCACTTTAAGCCATGAATTCTAACATGTTCACTGCAATAATCCAGAAAAGTGTGTCTTAAATACTTGCGCACCGGATACATATTTGCCTGGATTTTCATCATTATTTTCCTCCCAAGAAATGTTAACCAAAATCTCAAAAAGTCATTGGTTTTCATAGAAGCCCAGGACGAGATGATTATACTTGCGCTTCAAAAATATTACAGCGACGACAGCAAAGTCAAAGCTCAAGTGTTAATGATCGGTATTTACGAGCTTCCATCAGATGTCATTGAAAAAGAAGAAAAATACTGTCCAGTACAGTTTTGGGAAATACACGCTATACATGGTCTAAAAAAAACATCCCGGTTTCTGATCAAGCAGCGGCATCACTGAAGTTTAAGGTGCATTGAGGAACTCTATGGGTTAGTGCACCATGATACTCTCATCAAGAGTTGGTGACATGTCAGAGAACTCCTGTTTTTTATATAAATCTCGGTAAAGACATTAGTGTAGTCGGTCTGTATTAAATAGAAAATATGTTTCAAACTACTCCGGAGGCCATTCGCCGACAGTACTAGACATATGTTGTAGGTACATCACATTTGAAGATCCAAAAGTTGATGAGCCAGAAAGGACTGCTTCCTGTAAGGTGGCATCCCAGTGTTTCACGCCCTTCAGCAATCTGAGCAAATAGATAGAATAATCATAATTCAGGATCTAGTACATCATGGAGTATTGTACCCGGAGTTATAAGTGAAAGATCGGTCGAAATGGTCGACATGTTTTCATACATCGCCAGCCTACCCATGCAAAAGATGTGAGGCTTATAGGAAACTTCTGCATTAAGTTCTCATTTACTCATTTCTAGATTAGCAATAACTAGTACATATATAGGTTTAGGCGTATGTAGATTTCGGATACCCTAGACAAATATCTTATTTACTTATGGTATATCTAGTAACATATTTCTGAGATCGAGGAAAATATAAATAAATATAAATATAAATAAATATATAAATATTTCTGCGTCCCATACAGTGCATGCCCTAGCTTCTCGCAACTACTCGTGCTGTAAGAAGCACGAATCGTTGGGACCTACAGTTAAAAATAAAAAAAAATAAAAACACCCAAGTTCGAAATACCTCTACCTTCTTCAAACTCTTACAAAAATAAAAAAAAAATCCAAACAATGCCACAAAGAGGCAATCACTATTGGGCACTGAAACGACAAGCACCTACAACTATTACCAACTCAGAACACTATATTAATTTTCAACTCTCAAGTGCCTTAGGAAAAAATTCGAAAATGTGCCAATAAAACAGAAAACCCATCCATTGTCTAGAGTGGCATTCAATATTCTCAAGGGTATCTTACCCTAATCCCATTCTTAAGTATAGTCACATCATTGTGCGGGTTTTCGACCGTCTAATTCTTAAAGAAACCTAAGATTCACACAAGGGCAGTTCAATTGAAAAATCCCTAGAAAAGAACCATCCTTTACCTCATTAAATACGGGTCACATCTCACATGTGTCAACCGACTACAAGTATTTTGAAGTGACAGTACATGATGTGCATACTCATTGAGTCTCCTTTGTTTGAATTTAAATACTCATGTGTGACTTTTGAGGATTTGTTTACGAAAGTACTTAGCCGATCCTTCAGGATTTGCCTTTTATTTTCGCTCGCTCACATACATGGGTCTTAAATTGTCAAATAAATTAAACTTTCAATGGCATAAATCACAATCCTCATCTGTCAAATGATCCACGTTTACTGTCAGTATTTCCCAGATGGCGCATTTTGCTGATCATTAAAGTTGATTCAAAAACAACAGCCACACCGATCATACAAAATCTCGAAAATTGTTTTGTACTAATTTAAATCGAACATTGTGAGCGTAAGTACAGATACATTTTTTTGTGTACACGACGCCGATTAACACTTAGCTCCTTCACACACAAAGTTCCATCGAATTAAATGAATGAAGCATTATGAGGGTCTTGCCTGTAGTAGACGCATTTTTTTCATTGAAACCAATTTTACAGTGTGGGCCCCAACGAAAGGAACATCTGTGGCGGGAATAGATGGACTCCAACGTGTACACACATGTAGAGCACGTAAACAAGCGATTTCCTGTCGTTTCTAATCTATAAATGGGAAAGAGAACACGCGCTCTGATGGATCGCGCCTTCTCACTGATGCCCCTCTGATTCTAAACAGCAGTGCTACTGGCTAAAGCTGATATCTTGATTTAGAAATAAAAAAAAAAAAAAAAACTAAATTGAAATCAGTTCACGGAAAAAAAAAATTCGTTCATTAAAAGGGCATAAACGCGTGTTGCATTTGAGGATCGGATCGTGTCGGAGAGTAAAAGCGGTGAATGCATGAAAATTGGAGTCCCAAATTAGACAAGCCGAATGTGCTATGCCTGCTGCACTACGGATGTTCCAGGAGGTGTCCATGTGTCCAGATATGGAGAACATTTTGGTTTGATTTCTTTTTATATCGAAGAGTTTGTAACTTGTTCTTGGAAAATGTTCGAAGAGGAGGAAGATCGGTGCGGACATGTTTGTCGGAATTTACAGAGTTGTGTGTGGTAGGAGGAGACTAGGAGCTGAAAGAAACAGGTGCTGGACTATTTTCAATTGAGGAATGGATCATTGAATCAGGAAAATCGATTGTAGATATTGAGTACTAAACAAACAAAAAAATATACAGGAAACAACGTTACAATCCGTCTAGAATGGATCGTATGATACCATATGCCCCATCTTTTAACTCACCTCTAATAAAGTGAGTGTGGCTTTGATAAAATTGTAAAACAGGTGCAATAGTACCATTCTATACGGAGTATATTTCCGCGATTTGTAAGGAATTTTATTAGAAAACTGTTGCTCGACTCCCAAAAATTGTAACCGAAGTTGAGGTATTCAGAATAAGGATTAACCATCACCGTAAACAGCTTTAAAAAAGCAATATAGTATGTTTTTTTTTTAAGAAAACGCCCCCAAAGTGGGCGTGACCATACATAATGTATGGAAAAAATGCAGAAATAGTCAGTTTTTGATTGAACAGAGTCGGAGCATTGGGATTTATATTTGCCTTAAATACATCTTGAGACTGAGCGAAATAAAAGTAGTTTAGGTTATATAAGTTAAAGGGATGATTGTGTGATTAAGGAGGGGCCTTCGCAGAGCAGTAGTTTAATGATTCGGTCTGCCTTCTGCCATCATGGACGGCGATGCAGCTCTTTTTCTTCGAGCATGTTGACCATATGGTAGTCAATCCGAAACTTGTTTCTCTTCCAGTTCTCACAACCGATATTTTCAAAAATTGCACTAGGTTTCTACTTTATATTCTCCAACTTATCAGCGGCAGGACGTGTGAAAGAAGAGATTTTTTCAGGTCTGTCTTAAAACGTGCAAATTTAGGGCATTGTCTCTGTCGTTAACAGTGGCCGTAGCTTTTCGATGATCGTTTTAAAAACCTTTTGGTAGCCCTATAGTTACTTCGATAAGTTTCAGTTTGTTCTCTTCTAATTTTAAACAATTCAGACGTACTTTCTAGAGTCAACAAACAACAAGATCTTCAGTTTTGCCGATGACAGCACCCTAATTAGATCTGTGTCTGTCTTTTCAAATTATCTTTTAATATATGTATGTAGAACTACTTCTCCTCACTGTGTAAATCTCTTTACTCTGAATACCTCGACCTTATATAAAACAACCCAAATCTGACCGTTATCTTTCTACTTAAAAATTTGTAAACTCTTCGTTCGTAGACCCAAAAAAAAAAAAAAATCAGAAACCAGACGTTTTTGACAACATTGAGCCTGAAATTAACTACTTTAGTTACATGAACGCCTGCGCTCAAACTGTTTGCAAATTAGCGCAGCCCCTTACTGCTCTTTTTCAGCTATCAATCGCACATGCAGTTTTTACTAAATTGTGGAATAACTCATTAATCATCCTTATCCATAAGATCCCTACTTAAGAGCGAAATTTCTAATTACAAACCGATTACTAAGCTTTCTTGCATACCTAAGCTCTTTGAGTGCATCGTTTGTGGCTCGATGCTCATCCACTGCAAATTAATGGTCTCCCCTAATGGGCAAATAAAGAACCTCCAACCTTACTGATATTTATTTCTAACACATTATGTGCATGGGAAGGTGCTAAAGTAGTGAACGTCATGGCCGCTGATTTCAGATAAGGGTTTAGCAAAATATCTCACCAAATCTTACTCCTCAAACTTATAGCACTTGGTTTTCCAACGATGTGTACTTTATGGGTTGAGTCTTATTTAGAAGAACGAGAATCCTTTTCTGGACCTCCGTTTCAAACCCAATCAATCTAAGGAGTACCACAGGGTAGCCAGTTAGGACGTCTGATGTCGAGCTTGTTATTACAGGATCTGACCTAGAGATTTACCCAAATGACATGAGAATCTCAAAATAAATTTCATGCATTACTGATCCTCACTCACTGCAGTCCTACCTAGACATGTCATTTATCTGGTGGTGACAAAATCTTTAGAGTTCAACGTGGAAAAATGTTCTTGCCTCAAAGAACATATTTTTATTAAAAATGAGCTTGTTCGCACAGTAAATTCAATTCGTGATATGGGCCTCATCTGTGATACTGAACTTAACTTCCGTTCTCACATTCATTGCATAATATAACCCCTAAGTTACCAAATCATGATCTTCATCAGATCACTCCTTGTATATGCCAGCCAGGTCCCGTCACCCTACTACCAAGTCCGCATTCAGAGAATTGAAGCTGTTCAATGTAGAACCTTTGACTAGAATTCTACGTAAAGCTAATAAGTTCCCTAATATCTTTGATATACAATACATTGTAGTTCTACTACCTCATTTTATTTTACTTTTCCGTGTAAACTCTTCAGTTTGATCGTATTTTAACAAACATATTTTTCTAGACCTGATAGTTCAGAGAGTCTGCTTACAAAATTTAATCAATTCGACTGACTTACATCGGATAATGAATAACCAAATTTTGAAAATGCTGCTAAATTAACAAAACAAACGATTGCAATAAATATGCATATTAAATGCACATCTTCATTGTAATGCCTCCATAAACGTGTCCACAGATCTGATTTTCTCACCATCCAACTCCTGGAAGCTCATAGCTTCTGGATGGAAATAAAACTGATATCGTTCACCGCTAAGTGGTATGGGAAATTTACACACAACAGGCATTTTCATGCAGCAAAAAATTAAATGCATAAATTCAATCTAAAGTGGTGTCAAGCCACGACATCACCGATCATCATCGTCATCATCATGGTGATGATAATTTTCCACCGAATAATGCTTCAGATTTAAATAGAAAATCTTAATTCTGAGTGATATGAGAGAGCGAAGCCAGTCGAACGATATACGATTGCGGTGTAGATAGATAAATGGTTCCAACCGAACTACTTACTTCAAGCGATGCACTAAAAGGTATCTATCGCATGCAGCAATGATTTGAAGTGATAATGTACACATAGTACGCACTTGATGAGACAAATTCTCCCGCGCCGACAAACGATGGCTGTGTTGTACTACGAGGGTAGTGAAATCAACCCCATGTTTGCTATTATTCATTCATAATCCACTTGAGTGGAGGAGATGAGTTTTGTATATGCGTAGTTCTTTGAATTAGTTTAAAGTACCTACACTGCAATCATAATGAGAAAATGAAAGAGTTATAATACTCGTATGTCGTTGCATTCTGAGAGAACGTCGCCTTTGGAGATATTTAATCTGTTGGATTTCCTGTCGTACCTTTTCCATCTGTCTGAAAAGAAGGGGGTGTATTCTCCCCCTCTGTTTGAGACTTCAAAACCAAAACTAATAACAGGCTCGTGCTTCCTTTTTTTCTGTCTAAAAATAAAAAACAATTATCAAAGGATTTTTTTCCCTTGTAAAATCTGTTACTATGTATAACATTTTCAAAACTAACAATAATTTTCTCCGGAAGTTTATATGGCTCTAGGGAGTGACAAGTTGTGCTTCGTATAACGTCGATGGCATTTCCTGCGCGAGTGTTTTTTTTTTTTTGCTATGCAGTCCCCCAGAAGTCGCCGGTTTTTTTTCTATGCCAACTATCGCTTCTTAACTACTGCCAAAATGAGTATTGAGCAGTCAAATGGTAGGCCGCAATGCTACGTACTCTATACACGTCTGTGGGAGTACAAATGGCTAACATACTTTCATTCGAATCACGTCGATTGTTTATTTGAATCTGAACATAAACCAATTTGTAACATTTGTTTGTTTTAGAGGAGTAGTGTGGCTCGCGATCGATGGTTGTTTGGTTTAGGAATCGGAAATCGGGAATGGGTGAACGGGGGCATGTCTTGACTGATAGACATTAGCGGATAATCGGAAATGCCTATCGGATGAGTTTTGTACATTGAGGGTAATGGATCAGAATTTGAATGCGGATGAGGATGCATTTCTAATTTTGATTTAGCTAATCTGAAGGCAATGAATCAGCATTGGACACAGTTACCACTGTTGACACTTTCGATAAGGAGATCGGCAGGTTTCCACAGTAAGATAGGCCCAGGCTCTCACATGCATAAATAAAATGTAGGTACAGTGTTTTAATAAATTATTCACACTCCACTGAAATTTATAGAAATGATAAGAAATGGTCAAGTAAATGTTCTGGAAGAAAATACATTTCTTTCTTTGTTGAATAACAAATTTATATCATATTGTAATCTAAGAGCTAGTGAACGTTTCCCATAAAGCAATTTGGCAAGGCAGTTCATATCTTTTATTATTGTGCTGGAGTTGGTGATTACAAAAGCCGACGTCTGGTAATTTTATTCAATAACTATGATATTACTATGATTTTTTGCAAGTCTTTGGGTCACGTACTTTCAAAATTCCAAAGGAGGGAACTCATTTTTCGCAGACATTCTTCTAATGTGGACGCAAATTTAAATTTTTAATTTGAAACACAAATGTGTGGACTATACTCACAAAGCTCTTTGCAGCAATATGTCACATGACTGCATACCAATAATAATATTTTTATTGCGACGTTTGCTCGTACTGGACCCATCTTCAAAATAACAATTTTTTTTCCAAAAATGACATCTTGGTCAGTATGCCTTGAATAAAAATATAGCTTTTTATAGTTTAGGAGCTATAAGGTGGTGACAGAAGGACGGACGCGCTACCGAGAGGAAGAGAGTTCCGTGGTCTGTATACAATATATACATAGATATCAGTGTGCTCTACAATGTCCGCATATTTTTGGTTTTGAAATGGCTGCGAACAATGGTGATAAATGGTATACTCTGCTTCCTTAATAAATTTAATTTTAATCTCCGCATATATGTAACTGTATATTTTTGGACTCCTTGGAAGTCCAGCTTTAATATGATATATCGTATGACGTGTCTGCTTAGGATATATTATGCCTCTAAAAGCCGCTCCTCAAAAATAGTTTTTTAAATTCGTTTTCCTAGTTTTTTGTACAAAATTTCAGCTCTCTATCTCAAACGGTTCTAAAACTTTAAGCCTATGACAGACAAGTGGACACCATGTTAAATCCATTAGTGTTCAGGTACGTAACACAAAAAATAGTTTTTTCATTAAAACGCGCCCCAAAAGTGGGCGTTTTTATATATATTGTATAAAAGAATTATAGAGGTCTAACATTTTCATATTTCTTTAAGACGTCTTTTTCGATTTCAAGCAAATTTGTTCAGAATATGTCATTTAAATTTCTCGTCCCATAGTGAAGTAGGCGTGCTACCACCTAAATAATCGATATTTATGCATAAGAAAGGTGTTTACCTAGAAATGCTAAATACCAAATATGAATGTCCTAAAACTATTTTAACTTGCTGAAATAGTTAATTTTCAAAAACATCTGCTTATGACACTTCTTTGGAATTTTGAAATTTTACTTCAATTTCATTCAGTTACTCCGGGATTAGTCGATTTTAAAATATTTCTGAAACACCCGATTTTGATGATTTTCAGAGGGAACCAAAAACTAAAATTTAAGAAAATCCTTTCAGTGGCTGTTGAGTTAGCTGCATGAAAGAGCACCTTTTCGTTTATCTTACCCCTACTCCAGTGGACTATGATGATTTTTATACGGGACCATGTACATTTCACCAAATTCGTTGGTATACCTTAAGAAATGTGCACGACTGGGTCGCACGTACTTGTACCTATAATATTGTTATTTGCAAATCACTCAGATTTAACATTATAACAAAATCCGTTAAAAATAAAAAAATGTAAATATCAAAACTTGGTATGCCACAACCTTGTACACATATGTATGTCAAATCTTGCTCAAATCTTGATTTCGAACAGAATCAATTTTTAAAAACCATCTAATAAAGTTCTGTTATACGCAATTTGTTAGAAATCCCTGGTACGCCGTATGTTGGCATTTATCCACTGTAACTGAAATATTAAATTTGAACAAAATCGTTGAAGCCGTTTTCGAGAAAATCTAATTTTTACAAAATCGGCCATTAGAAAATTTAAATGAAAATTCTGATTTCATCTCGAATCGTGAACGCGCCAGACCCCAGCTATCAAGTTTGGAGAAAATCTGTCTAGTCGTTTAGGCTGTAGTCGACGGCAGACAAACAGACAGGCAGAATTGCGGGACCCACTTTTTTTGAGATTATCCAATATAGTAATACCAAGATTGATCAAAATCTTGGTCGAATTTTTTGGCGAAACAAATACTTGCCCTTAAACATAGGTGCAAGTAAAAAAAATTAAGCTTGTACTTTGAGTTTTCAATACGATTAAATAAAAGAGAAATCTAGACATTTTGAATCCAATCTATCCCCCATTTTTACTAAATATAGCTTCAATGTCAACAATATTAATGGCATCACTGAATAAATAAAATGCACGACTGGATCGTACGAAACTTCCTCATTATCTGCGGGTCACACTAATTTGAATTTATTTCTTAAAATGTTCCCAAAGCATCCACATAAACCATATTACAATAAAAGCATCTACATAATCAATTCATTTAACCATTAGTTGATAGGGTGGATTGAAAAAATAGCTCTTTTCGAATTGTTAGATTTCAAATGTATGCAATGTCGAAAAGAGGAGACAAGATTTGATTGTTTTCCGCAAGATGCGTTAAAAGGCTAAACAACTTTTTTCTTCATATGTCCAAAATTTTAATGCTATATCCTCACGTGTGTCTAAATTGATTTAGATATCAATTTGGAATAAAATCGTCTAAACCGTAACCGAGATATTGGCAATTTATGTAAATTCGCTAATAAGTAAGAAAAACTAAATACGCAGTCTTATTGCAGATATTCTATAACCTCAGATATACAATTTTGTTGAAATCATTAAACCCTTTTTGGAGAATACTGCACTTTTCAAAAATTCGCTAAAAAATTAAGTACCATTAATTTTGAGGTTAGAATAAAAATTCCAATTTTTCGTCTAGACATTAACCCACAGAACACAGGTATGAAGCTTGATGGAAACCTGTTCAACCATTTAGACATCAGTCCGATATACAGACGGATATATATATATACGTCCACACAATACGTGGAACGAAACCACACAATACTTGTAACGAAACAGTATTGTTAGCTATATAAGAAATTTGTTTTTAACTTTATTGTACCATTTTTGTTACAAGTTCTTTTGATCTTTATCAAACCTTAATGGATAACATAGCTTACTATATACTCGTAACACGAACAAATTGTATAAAGCATTATGTTGTTTCTTCTCTTTTTTTACAGTTCCCCTAAGCACTGACAAAATAATGCGTATTAGTCGCTAAGCAGTGAAGTAAAGTTTTATTAACAAAAACACAATGCGCGTATGGCCTACGTATGTACATCCATACATGTACTCCTATGTATATCGGCGAATCTACGAATATGTGATCCAATTGATATTAAAAATTGCAAACATTAGGCCAAGAACGTCACAAAATTTCGGTTCTGTCATTTAAACAGAATTCTCCTCATTTTAGAAATTAAAAAAACTCAATAAACGTTTGAAACAAAGAACCACAGAAGACTCACCACAACAAAATTCCTTCATTTCCATTTCCTCTGCTTTACTCATTATTAAAGAACAGGAAGAAATTATATTTCTCTCTCGAATAGATTAAAGGTTTTCAAAGTCATTAAGAAAACACTCAATTAAAACACTCAATTAATTTTAAACATTTCTAGTATACATAAATCACTATCGAGCACCTATGCACCTTCTATCACTGCACTTTGCAAAAAAAAACAAAAAACAAGTACCCGATAAAACACTACAATTTATGTCTTGCCAAAACCGATAGTCCGCTAAAATTTCTTCAAAACACGGTCCAATCACTTGACTATCGTTCCGATATCTGTTGGCCATACAGCTAAACAGCAGCAGAACACTGGCCGGAGACAACACAAGCGACAGTAGCGCGTGCAAAAAACGAACGTGTTAAAATATCACTATCATGCAAAAAGAACAAACAATTAAATAAAATGGAGAATCGAAAAAAAAATATATATATATAAATATACCTATATGTTTAAGTAACTAAGCACAGAAAAAAAAGGAGTTAAAGTACAAAACAGAAAAAGACTAGCAACGACGTCAAACTCGAAAATTATGGCAATGCTAGCCATACCATAACCATAACCCATCACAGCATTATTATTTTATTTTTCTGTTATTCTCCATCTATACCTCGCTATATTGTTTTTATTGGTATTCTCCTCTCTCTAAAAACAAAACTATATAAAGGAGGTAAGCGAAAAAAAAACAACAAAATATTAATAACTTTTATGAATAAACAATAAATAGCCGATGAAGACCGAAAATGACGAACAGCGACAGAAAATTCGAAATTAAAAATGCAACATATGATTGTCCATGATTGACAACGGATCAAAACACACGGGGACTTGAGAGTCGAGAGGAAGCCAGCTCTGGACACTTGATTAAATTAATAATTTTTTGTATCCACTTTTTTTCGAATGTTTTTTTTTTCTGTAAGGAGTTGACTGGAAAATAAAGAGGCAAAAAAAAAAGGAAACACTTTTCCCGTGGAAACGTGACTTGTTGACATAATGTCTATATGTGTATGCACGCGCATGCAAAGTTGGAACTCTCCTCGGGACACCGAATTAGTTATTCCGAAGGGATTTACAAGAGACGGGACAGATAAAGGGCTTAAGGACGAAAGATCTTTTTGAAAGAATTTCATTGAAAGATTCATTTATGGGAATCACGATTTTTTTTTTTTTTGTCGAACTCAAGAGGCTTAGAACTAAAGTTTAAATGGACGAAACGTTTCGAATCGTTAAAAAGGAAGCCGACTTTAAGAGTAGTGCAAAGGATTTCAACAAGCTACTGTGTTTGATCGACCGAGATATCGAAAGAGAATAGTGTGATAATTACATAACCTAATACACCTCGATACATGGACGTTGATGAATGTGAACAGCTTATAGATTTTATAATTCCGATACTGAAACCACAAATTGAAGAAAATGGCGTATGTGACTTTTAGTCCTTTAGTTGATAGTTTTTGGTGATGATGTTGAGCAAATCCTAAACTGAATTCTACTAACCTACAAAAGAAAAACTATGTGTGTTCATCAGGCAGAAGACTTAAGCAGCCAGCAATTTTGGATTCCTTGGTGGGGTACTCCGGGCTATTTTCTATGATCTCTTATTCATTTGCTTTCTTATCAAACCCTAGTAACAACATCTGATTACAATGAGCAGAAACCATTTTCACTTGAATCACGTTCCGTGTGCATATAATCTATCAAGCTGAAGTGCCCCAAATGAGGTAGTCTTCGGTTCCATCTAGCCTCATTCGAACATGTCGGATCAATAGACCTCTACTCCCAGCGTCTATAGGAAGGTGGCGATGCAGACATTCCCCATTCCATTTCCTGACATTCGTATGAGCTCTTAGCTAAATTTGTACCCTGTTTTGATTGGACTGCTAGTGCAGAGCCCTAACAAATAGACAACGACCTAGAATTCGTCGACACAAGACCTCTTAAGCTGGACAGTCAGTTTAATTTGGCTTCCACGTTAATATTTGTAAGGATCAGATCAAAATAAACACGTTTCGTTCCATGTCTCGAGAACCAATGAAGACATTTTGATGAAATTTGATTTGTGTGTTTGCCTGGTACATACATATGTATGTAAGTATCGTAGCTTCGTCAACAAGTTGTCAAAATCGGATGAAATGCGGGCAAGAAAAGTGTACCTAACTCAAGGACTCCTGAATAGATTTTGATGAAATTTGGCTCGAAAGTTAAGACAGAGACGGAGGTTGTTTCATCTGAATATAATCTGAATCGGATCAAGTGGGGATCTTTGAATCTAACTTAAGAACTACTTAACGAAATTCGATAAAATTTGGGCCTTGAGCTAAGCTGGATTTGTGGACGTGTTGGCCTCATCAAATCTACAAAATCGGATAAAGCAGGTGTAAGATATAGTGGCGTGATTTTTAACTCAACGTCTTCCAACTTTTTTCAAAAATGGATTGTGCCAAGAGACCTTTTATATTTTTCGCGTAGCCTTTTCATGAATTTACAAAACCCTTCCTTGCCTGGTTATTGGAGTTTTTTCTTTAACAATTTGTATCCAAATGAATATTTTTTACATATTCGAGTTCATTGAAAGTTTAGCTTTATTCTTGAGGTACATTATGCTCCGAAAAGCCGCCCAAAGAGTATTTTTTTATAATTTGCTAACTAAGCTGATGTTCAACTTGAGTTGGTGCATCAAAAACCATGGGAAAATATCATAATTAGCGAGATGCATTAACTCCCCGGATGGTTAGCTAGTAAACTTCGCCTTGGAAAAACTTGCGTACAAAATCCTATTTCACTGTTGCAGTCCAATATTCGGAAGAAGTTCTTCAAAGTTCCTCCGACTACAAGACATTCGGCAAAGGACTGGGATGTTCTACGGAAGGTATCAAGTCCTTGGTGAAACATCTAGGGAACCTGAGCTGTTAGTCGTTCTATAACATGAAGAGGGTTTACTCAGTATCATGAAAAATCCCTAGATAAGAAGATATGAGAATACGAAAGTGGCCAAAATTGGATATTAGTTTCCTAAGTCATAATTCTCTGCTTCTGAAGCTTTAACTTTTGCAAATCCCGTATATGGTTGCAATCAACTTTCGAGATTTTACAATTTTTATCCGAGGAGGATTATGCGAAAAGTCTTGAAATAAAACAACTTAAAACAAGTTTACTGCCCTGACATTAAGATATAGTAGCCGAGAGTGTCTGTCGTAAGAAACAGCCTTCGGAGAAGCTTTAAGTTGGACGAAACATGGTAGTGTGTAGCACGAGATTCTCACACCTCAACAGATATAAGGTAAAGTGGGTTTCACCAGATCAACAGATCCCTAACTTAATTGATCATCTTGCTGTAAATGGAAAACACTTCTGCAATCTGATAGTGAAGTGGTCAGCGTTAAAAAGCTGCAAACGAAACAGACTAGACTAACGCCTTGTGAATAAGTCAATAGAGAAGTACGATAACCAGAGTGCATTACGAAGCTTCTGTTGAATAGTATATAAATTGCACAACACCCAGGGAACCTGCAAGATCACCAAGGTACCAGTCGGATAAAGTTGTAAGCCATAGGAAGTCTTTCAGCTAATCGAAAAGGCCGCTTCCGCAGTGTTGTCACGAATTCAGGATTCACATGTATCCAAATGGATCTAGTTCATGTTTTCGCTTTTCACTTGTGGCTTCATCGTCGATTTTCTTGTTCATAGTGTTGATTGATTCTTATAGAAGGGAATACGAATGATGCATATCCAACATCTTTTAAGGAGAGTACACTGTAATCACTATACATACTCGTATCTATGCAAGGAAATGGGTTTCACATAATAGACCAACTCTTGTGAAGACGTTCTTTTTTTTACACATTTCTTTCAGGAAAGGCGAATCAATATGGCTGTAGTAGACTACAGAACAAGCCGCACATTGTGTGACAGACGTACCTCGATTTTATCTTCAGTTTAGCATTGCTCATAACATTATTAAGGGTGGTTAGAGCCGCCAGTGTAGATAACCAACTCTTTGTTACTAGTGACTGTTCTATTCAGCATTCGGGAATTCTAGTAGTGAAAAAAAAGACTAGTGTCGGAGTCAAATAGTCAGTTTCTATGGGAATGTACCTTTCCCCTTTTTTGGAAAAGAAATAAGCTTGGATTTTGTTCACCCGACTACCGGAAGGTGTTGTTTTTGTCGAGTTGTCATGTGGAAAGACATACATATGTACGAGTACATATGAATGTTTGTTACAGCAAAAACTACTGAACCGATTTTGATGAATCAAAAATATATTTATTCTTTGGAGTTTCATAGTAGTGCTTACAGAGGCCGGTATATGTATATTATTTCCTAGAAATTAAGGAGTGTTGTTGAATATTTCAGAACTAGATCTGGTCGCTAGTTGGCAAAATGTGTGCTAAAAAATGTGATGCTACTTAAAGCAGAAATTACGAAGAATATCAGGAGTGTTGTTAGAGGAGTAAGATTCCAATTACAAAAATGTTGGTGGGCAACTATGTATGTAGAGCTAAGACTACAAATCCGATTCCGATCGAACAAAATAAATATATAAATATATAAAAGCATCCCAAGAAAATCATTGTTTCAAAAAAAGAAATCCATCCAGATGAAATTAATGAATGAATCAGAGATAATTTATTGCTTATATGGTCAAAAAACACTACAACTACAGCGGGAGTTTAGAAAGATTCTCAAACGAGAGTCACAGGCAGTGTTTTGACTCATGGAAGAATAATGGTTTGGCCTGGTAAACTATTTTTTACATACAGGAATGCATTGTCCAAGTTAGTAGATAGTGTTGATGATAAACGTTGTATGGGCCTAGATTACAATGGAAAATTGATTCACGTACGAGTAGAAACAATTTTAGATTATATTGTGGCTGCCACTGGTAGGGATGATATGTTAAGCACCTAGAGAGTAGACACATGCAGCTATATCCAGCTGGTTCAGGTGCTATATTTGAAAATAGTAGGCTGTGCATACTATTGTGGTCAATCCTCTTAATATTTATATCAAGGTAATACTATAAAAGCAACCTTCCCTCTTAAACGAGGTAACTTTGGTACTGGAGTTTTTAAGACCCTACGTGGCACTTATCTTTCGACACCTGTCTTAGGAATATGCAGTCTAACGCAATGACCCCAGAACTGCAGCTGCTGGGTAAACCACTCAGGATTGGCTTTGGCCGAAATCTGACCCGGGAAGGAATTGTAGTCGAATTTTACGGATAGCTCCAAAACCAGTCAATGGAGGACAACAACATTACGCTTCACTTCTCGTTAGGCAAACACACATCTGTCTTTCAAGCGGAGACTTATGCTATCCTAATGGCTATGAACTGTACTGTGAGGAATGGGTGGAGGGGAATATCTGCTTCTGTAGTGACAGCCAAACTGAACTTAAGGCCTTCTTTAACACTTTAATCACTTTCAAGTTACTTTAATAACTTTTAACTTCACCTCGAGGTAGGGATTTTGAAAAGCGGGATTAAGTTACGATCCCGTGCAGCACTTCCTCTGCGATTACTATGTCTTTGTTCGCATCACTGAAGCGCGTACTCGTCTTAAGACGAAGAAATTTTATTAAGAGGAGGCTGCTTCCTGGTAATACAATGGACAGGTATCGAGTCTAAGTGCTCCAGTTGGAAAAAAAAAAGTATTGTCAAAACCACAAGGCTCAAGATACTCTTCGAGAAACATAGCAAAAGAACTGTTGAAGGGCAACAAGGTTCGGCTCTTTATTCTTAAAACTAAGAATTCACTTCAGGCTTTGGGTTTCTATAAATAAAATGAATGCATCAAAATATTCCGAGAATGTTTTTAATTGCATGTTATTTGAATAGTAAGCACATAGGCGTATTAATAAAACAATTAAAACTTCTCTTCCCGTCATTGCTCATTATTATTGCGTATTCGTAAGCAATTCTAATCACTTGACACCTTAGAACATGAAGGTACTCTCAAAAATTAGCATTAACAACCGGTAGCAGTTCCCTGTCGAACTGACGCCAGTTATCATTCAAACATGGAATCACATTCATCTTTTCAGTCTCTTTAGAATGTGCATCCATTACACTTATCTACATCACGCAACTACCCCTCCTTTAACATTAAATCAATCATTCACCATTCACCATTCACCATCCACCCTCGCGCCAAATCTATAAAAAAGCCCCATTACATCACACCGTCTAATCTCCGTCATGCGTCGCTGCCATCATTGTCGTCGTCGCCGTCGTTGTCATCCGTCGATATCTCTCTGATGATCCCTGATGATGGTGATTTGAGACCGTATTAGCTCTGTTTAAGCTCCGTTTAAAAACAACTTTATTCACATTTATTTCGCATTTATTCACAATTTTCTCGACAAATTGTCGTAATAACTCCCAGTGGCAACCGCTCGCCATTATCAATGGCGCCAATTCTCCACCTACGTGAGCCGTATTCCCAAGTTAAGTGATATATACAATGCAATGTTGTCGTTGTCGCCGCTACTGCCTCAGGTTCAAAATCGAAACCATTAACGTTTATAAGTTATTGCAAATGGACGCTTAACGGTCACAACTACAAGGATATGCAAAACAAAAGTGAGAGTTATCCACTGAATGGTTCCATTCATCTTGGCGGTGCGTCTGCTTTTGTCTCGAAATTTATGAGACAATTTTGAAACTTTGTATTCAAGTTTAGAGACATTTTAGCTTTCTTTAAAAATCAAAGCACACCTCAAACTATGAGGAGAGGTCAGTATTAAAAAGAGGAACATAACAAAACATCACGGTGTAGTGTTACCGTAATAATTGTCAACTGCAATTTCCGGTTAACGTTAAACAGATACTCATTATGGTTCTTCACTGCATTAACCACAAATACACGACAAAGTAGTAGAATAATAATTATTTAATTTTCTCATTTCAAGTTCCTGCTGTCAATGTGGAAGGAAGGGAGTTTATAGCTGTGCCTGCTCCAAAAAACAGGAACTCTTTGCAGTTGTGTGGCACGTGCCAGTGGGGCCCTCTGTGTGTACAATAATAACATTACCATCGGGGTAATATGTTTACATTAGCACTCTGAAAATGGGGAAGAGAAACCGTTCTGCAAAACGAAAATAATGGATGACAAGCCATTTTTTGATTTAAAAGTACTGATGGGCTAAATTGGTTTTGGTCGCGCGTTAGAAATGCGCGTTTTGAGTCGTTAAAAACCCTTTCGGGTGAAGAATTGTGGGAGACCTAAACATGGTGAGTTGCAATGTCGATCAGAGTGATGGGTGAGCTGTCATACTTCGGAGAACATATGTAAGAAGTCATCGTTTGTTTGGGTTGTGCCAGATCGGTTTTTAGGAGACTCCTCTGTATATTTATTTCTGTAGTAGAATGGAGTGGGAAAGTTAAATGGTTTTTCTGGAATGAGTTCCAAAAATAGAATACGATTCAGAGTAAAGTAAATGAAGTCGAAACTTCCGTGTTTGCTTTGGGGAGGAATTTTATTTCATCTGGTTTTTGGACATCAGGTGCGTACTATGGGACTTTTGGAGCAATAAACATTTCTAGGATTCTGGGGAAGTTTGTTTTCTGTCGAATTTTTAGAGTATACGTTACAAGACATAAATGTAGGTATGTACATACACATGTATTAAAGGAGTCATCACAGTTCACCATTAAACGACGAATATTCATTATACAGGGTCTTTCGATAGCCACGCCTGAACTCTGGGAGTCGATTTTGGTTATGTTTGACATTGCAGCGCTGTTATTCTGTGAATATTTTATTCTGTCATAGCAGAATTGTTGGATCTGGGATGATGCCAATCCACAACAGTTCCAAGAGCTTCCTTTGTATCAAAAAAAGAAAAAAAATCTACAGTTTGCGGTGGATTTTGGTAAGGTGGCGTCATTGGTCCATATGTCTTCCGAAATGAGAGAGGCGAGGCGGTTACTGTCAACGACGAAAGGAATCGCGAGATGACAACAGATTTTGTCTGCCCCAAATTGGATGATATGGACATTGACCACATGTGGTTCCGGTAATGGCGTTGGGGGTAAAATGTCCAGGTCGCATTATTTCGAGAAGGGATGATGTCAACTGCCCGCCAAGATTATGCAATTTACCGCCCTTAGACTTTTTTCTTTGAGGCTCCGATAAGTCTCTGGCCTGTTGCTGGCTTACTAGCACCAACAATTCACAACCAGTTCTTCACATCATTCAAGCTATTGCAGAAATCCAGCCCAATTTATGTGGAAGAGTTATCCAAAAGTGGGGCTCTCGGATCGCCTCCTACAAACGAAACCGTAGAGGCGATTTGAATGATATTATAATGGGATTGAGGGTACTTTATTCAATTGTAAAGATCGAGCGCCTTTAACTTAATTAATGCTTTATTACGAATAGTGAATACAACATGAGACTTAAGTTGAATAATGTCCTCTGATTTGCGTCAGCAAACTTGTACATATATTGAATTTTCCTTACGGGAATTAGGCAACCAGGAATGGCCGCATCATAAAAATATTACATCTGTGGATAAGGATTCGGCAAAAAACAATAACAATGTTGTGGGAGCCGCGGCTCAGTGGTTAAGTGCGCGATCACTGAGCGAGAGGTTCAAAGTTTGAATCCAAGAAAACACAAAAATAAAATAACAAACAAAAGTTTTCTTACGGTCCCGCCTCTCACGAACGTCTAAACATCCGAGAGTAAAATTGTCATGAAAAGTGTCCCTCAATTGCCCTTCGGAAACGGCATAAAACTGAAGGTCCCCCAACCATTCGTCAGGCGCGCAGCACGAGTGGGTGCGAGAAGCTAGGCCAGGCTCTGCATTGAGCTATTAGCGCCAAAATATTTATTAATTTTTAACAATGTTGAAAAAACAAAACCAACAAAGGAAAATACAAATATATTAAGAGACACGCACATGTGTCCCAATCAATAGATTAATGTCCCAATTAAAAAATTTCAATACATTTTTTTTTTTTTTGCCGAGAGGGTGAAAATCTTCTAAAGACACCATAAGGCCCGCCCGCGCGTGCTTATTGTAGTGTGAGATTTTTACTCACTAAAAACACCAATCTTCAAGACCAATACTACAACTAAGCCGACGCTTATCTAGCAGTTTTATTTTCGCTTACGGGACTCGTGGTTTTTGGGAAAGATGATCGTATGTAATTTAAAAATAATGTTGCACTTTAGGCAGGTTAAATTCCAATAAAAGTTCCTGCGTTTGTTTCTATTGCTTTTCCTGGTACAACCCCATAGTTGTAGACCATACGTCCACACTGGCTTCAGCACTTGCATATAGATAAGCTGTTTGTTATGTAGGTATTTGAGCTGAGTTTAAATATACGGGTATCTGTCCACTTTTTTGTAGGCAAAGTTGACGTGAGTAGATTTACTTTCATTCAGAGCAATACGCCAAGAATTCGTGGACGTGGACTTTATTAATAGCATGTTGCAGTTGCTGCTTCAATTGTATCGCCCGTTGTCAATATCGCCGTATCGTCCGCAAACGTGGCGACGACGCAGTTTCTTTCCTGCGGGATATCACACGTATAGAGTACATATAGAAGTGGGCCAAGGACACTTCCTTTTGGGACTCCGGCCGCAATCTCCTTAAAATCAGAGTAATCATTTCCGTGCTTAACACGAAAAAGTCTTTCGGTGAGGTAGGATCGTAAGATTAGAAAGAGTTGCCGTGGCAGTAGTAGTATACTCCAAGCCTTCGTGTCAAACCTTATCGAAAGCTTGTGAGACGTGAAGAAATACACCACAAGAAATCTTTTTTTCTTCGAGAGTTTTCTTAATCACTTCAGTTATTTTGTGGACTTATTCGATTGCAGAATGTTCGACTCTAAATCCAAACTGATGGTCAGGAATGATACGTATTTCGTTGATTACGGGTTGTAGTCGCTTTGAAAGTAGTTTTTCGAATATTTTAGAGACAACCGGCAATAGGGAAATAGGCCGATACGATTTCTCCTCATTCAGAGGTTTGCCTGGTTTCGGGACCATTATAATCTCTACGACTTTCCATTGTCTCGGAACGTAGAGCAATCTGAACGAAGCGTTAATCAAATACAGCAGTTTGATTTTCATAAAATAAAATTCATATTATGACAAGAAAAATATAACAGAAGTCGTGATTTCACATAAAAACGACATCCTATTTTGTATTTTGAAATCTTGTTTTTTTACTTTTCACAAAGAAACACTGATAGATTAGGACATAGCACTGCATCGCTCAAGTGTGGTGCTTTAGCTACATTGCTTTTACTTTAGTTAAATTCTTTATTTTGTACGTGAACGATCCGCACTATTGTTCGGCTTAAACTTAATAGATCGAGCTCACTTCCAGGAGATTTTCTTTTTTAATTGTGTGAGTTTCCTTGGAGAAAAATCTTTTAATTTTGTAGAATATGAAGCTGATTTTTTCTCGAATCGACATCTTCTATAGGAATCGTTAAGAGGAAATACTCCGTAAGGGTCCAATTAGAAAATTTAAACTTAAAAATTTTCCTATGAATTGAAAACATTCTTTTAATTTTTTTTCAAAACCAGCTCTGGTACAACTCTGGTCTTCCACCTACTATTAGCCATTCTTCTAACTTCAATTATTAAGAGTAGTTTTATCCATTCTTTGAGGTGGACGGTTCTGTTCTATTTTCAGATAAGTGGTCTAAAATTGTCCTATTTCCTATTGTCCTGTGATCTACAATAGCATAGAGACACGTGTCTAGAAACTCATATATATTATATGTATGTATCAAGACCCACGACATTGATTTATAGAATTGAATTGAATTACTGCTTTTGACTAATGGCAGTGGGTATAGTCCGTTTTACTATTCCAGCATTCATGAGTGGCTGGTTCTAACGTAGCCGGCTGTGCGGATTCCAAGGTATGTCCAAAGTGAAATGCTTTCCAAATTTAAATTCCAATAATATTCGATCTGATTTTTATTTGTTATAAGGTTAGGTAATTGGATTGACGAGAAGAAGCTGTTTTTCCTTAATTCCTGTTAAGTTTCGAAAATGGGAATTTTATCGTTTTGTCAATATGAATTCGTCTTAGCGCTGAACTTTTTCTTGCCAGTCTCTTAACCTGCTCATTCCCAGCAGAAATTTACTTTATGTTGCCTTTCAAGATCCTTGAGTAGCTTTGATTGCTTTTTTGATATCATTAAGCCATATTGCCTTCATTGCAGTTTCACGGGCGGGTGTTACTGCCTGGGAAACACTGCTATGATCAGGAAGTTTAATCCACTCGATTAGTTCCAACACATCAGAGAAGGTGCCCGCACCCATTTTCGTATCTACTTTGGACAAAAATTGGGTATTTAGTACCTGACCAGTCTCCCATTCCTTTCTATTCGAAAATAGGATAGAAAATGAGCTTTTAAAGACCAGATACGGCATAGTGTATATTCGTGCTTACTACAATCCTTCACCTAAGTGCAAATGTGTCATCTAAGCATGTTGCGTAGTGCTTGATTTCCGCGCTGAGTGTTGAGTCTCAAAGCACTTTTAGATAGATCTATACGCAGCAGGTTAAGGATGTCCACAAATCCCGCTGTCTTGTGTGTTTCTCATTGTACTTTATGATAGCCATAAGTTTGGTGGTTTTACTGGCCGCTTGTCACAATACCACTAGTATGGGTCTTACAACTTGCAGAGTATATCCATAGACTTGTCTTGGGTTTTGACGCCAACTCTTTCCAAAAATTCGACTAAACGCATAGAAAGCTATTATCATTTCATTATTGTTACATTTGCTTCGAATATATTGTACATAGCTCCAACTGGTTAAGATAGAATAGAAAAAAAAAATCGCGCGTTGGAACCAGTTGAAAATACTTATGCAATATTAGAAGTTAAATGGTTGCCACGATGCAGTGGGTAGTATGTTTGCTTGTGAACCGAATGGTCAGGTTCAAGCCCCATCGGGTAACAGCAACCCACAGTCATCCGATAAAAAAGAAAAAACTAATTAAATATAAGTTTCTTCAACCACTGCATAAAAAGGGGTTTCTGCCTGGAGTACAATGGACCGAAATCAAGTCTAAGAGCTCCGGAATTTGGTTTCCCATTTTATAAAAAAAAGAGGTTTGAAACACATACGAACATCGAATAAACCAAACAAAAAATACTCTAACACCTGATTGAAATTTACAAAGTTCGAATTGTTCTTCAATGATTGCACAAAGTTCGGTGTTTTGGGTTTTGTACAAAATGACCTTTATATTTCGTGATGTGTAGAAAATTCGTTGTACTGTACCAGAAGTGTACAACTTGGAGCTTTGTATCTCACATTTGTTGTTCTGAAATCCAGTTTTTTTTTTTTAAATTGCCCCATAAATCAAGTTGGCCAATATTGCAATATTGTCATAGTTTGAAAAGTTCTTGCCTTTAGTCAGCCCCATGAACGTCCTCTGGAAAAAGGCTGTATTTTGATCCACACGCGTGCAACTACTCTACGGTGCTCAGTTTTCACTGGCTTCACGAAAGCCGTTAAGCAGTATTATAAGGAGTCTGAGTCAAGCACAATGCGCTCGAACAGAGAAAGCACTTTCCTTAATGTAGAGATTCATTTGCATTTACCGTCACTGGCACGTTGTTACAATCGGGTTAAGGCCAATGTGCGACAGTACTTCTCCTTAGACAACATTGTAAAGATCAAAATAATGCAAAATACACAAATACTTGGGTATGAGTGAATGCATATAATCCTGGAAGAGATATGATCAAGATAAACTCATTTTGTCGTCCGTAGAATTAAGAATATTCCACCCCGATCGCTAAGGAAAAATTTACCGACACGTACAGAATGAGTCGGCTTTCTCATATAGTAGCATATAAGCAGTACAAAGAAAAGGCAGGATGTTTCGCACAAAAAAGTACGCAATTGGTAAAACCAGGAATCAACCCAATGTTCACTCTATTTCTTAAGGCAAGCGTAGAGGCAAAATGTGAGCTTTTTCTCATCAAGAAGGGTAGATTAGATGACGCAATATCACCTAGCGAGGCTATGAAGTTCAAAGTTGATACTGAATCATTGCGTCATGTGAATACGACTCTGATGACGAAGTACAACTGGGCGATCAGCGGAAGGGCGCCAAAGTGAAGATTCAGAAATCTCTGCGATCGGTAGAGAGAATTACAATTTTCATTTCAATGAGGGCGCTTCTGCTGAACGAAAACTCCAGGACTTCAATAGAGCAATAACAAATTTTATTAGACCACTGAATTTAATTCAGAAAACCAATGACGGGTAGAACGGGGTACGAAAATGTGTACTTACCATTTCCAATGGGCGGGAAAAATGTAAGTACCCATTATGAAAATGATGCTGAGTGGTGTGGCTTATAGGAGTTGAACTATCAAGCTCAAGATGCAAACGGTGATCCACGCCAACTCCAGCTAGGAGGAATTCGAACTATAATACGCAGGAGATAATGAAAAATAAAACGCGCAATGCCAAGGTAGTGCGATGTTCCACTAGATCATCAGAGGTAAAAATATCTAAAGCGTTGTGACCTATTTTGGGCCTTAAGAAAACCAAAACCATTCTAAAACTAAGTAGGAGAATACCTACGAGAGTCTTATCTTGATACTGGCGTTAGTGAATTCAATGCAAAAAGATTATAAGGGTTTATGCAAGCGAAAAACTAAAAAAGATCTCAGACATCCCCTTTAAACTGCTAAAAGAAATCAAACATTTAAACTCACCCCTTCGACGACCACTGGAACCGCGATATCTGCTTGGCGATACAACTGGTGGTTTGGGTGCAATCATATTTGGAACCTCATCTGGTGATGTTGGACTCTTGAAGCGATCCCGATGGCTGAAGTTACCAAACGAATGCCTACGTGATCCATGGCAGGGCAGAGTATGGTGGTTCTTGCTGTAAAAAAAAAAAATATAAAAATGAATCAAACACAGGAAAAAAGAGTGCAACTACTTTGACTTACCTTAGTGGTGATGCATTGAAGACATCATCATTTTCAGGATTATATGTTGCAGATTCATTATAAGAACCTAACCTCTCGCGAAATGACTCAACGGTATTTAAACGACGCAGGAATGGTCCATTTATGCTGGTCGGTGAGCCTAATTCAAAAGCCTAAAAAAAAATAAGATGTATTTTTTTTTGGAAATATGTGATGATTAAGACTAGTAGTTTAACTTACATGCAAACACCCTCCACCAGCGGAATATGATCCCAGTGATCCGAAACTTCCACGAGGGCTACCCAAAATCGATGCAGCCGAATCGAGATTTGCTGAATTAATGGGCCGTATCTTCTCAGGAATTGTGACACGGGGGCTACTTCCCTTCGAGTTCCTTCGTTTAAAGATAGAGAACCCCTTATTGGAAGTGGATGAATCTGGGGTTTTCGGTGATGATTTGTCATTGTAAAAGTAATAAGGATTATCTGAAAGTAAATGGAAGGAAGTATGGATTGTAGAAAACTATATGTAAAATATCATAAATACAATAAGGCTTGGCTTGGCCAGGTAAAAGTAGATAGTCATTTAAGCGGGTAAAAACTAATTTAATTTCAACAGTCAAGACCAGTCTATGGTAAGGTAGAACCATTATAAATATATGAGCCCACGGAAGTGTAGTGACACTATGTTGGCTTGACACATATTATAGACAGTTGTCTCAGAGTACTTTGAACCCCATGTGTATTTCAATCAATCATATCCTCGAAGCAAGCTCCAACTCAAAAATTAATATTTTTTGACACACCTTAACGTGGCACACTATTTTATCGTCAAAACCCGAAATCCTTCAATAATCGATCTAACTATTCAATATTTGTTTTAAATAAAAATAAATAAAAAATAAATAAAAATCCGAAATATTCAAATATGGGATGTCGATTACCGGCTGGTTTATATGCCATAAAGCTGGAAAAAACACGGTGTACTGTTGGAAACATTTCCTTCAAGCTTTTCGAAACGTGCACCGGAGGAGATCCGAAGTTATATAGTTTCACAAATCCCATGTTGAAGCAAATAATGTGCAAAAAAGGTATAACACGGAGGGCAATTTTTTCACAAGTCTGATTAGCTACTTGTCTTCCCAGCAAGGCTTCATAGAGGCATTTACGTCTATTGAAGTCTAGGTGAATAGAGTTGATTTCGTAGTAAAAGAGGGCAAAACAAAATAAACGCTTTCGACAAAAAAGAGTCTGCTCCTCGCTTGTTACAAGTACAATACACCATTGTCGTTAGCTTTAACTCCCAAGAAGTATATCTACTTCGAAGTAAGCCCTAGTCGAGATCCGACAAAGACTGATTCTGTGAAATGGATGCTTCAGTTTGGCAAAGCATATTAGTTCAAAACGTCGAATCGGAAAAATGTATGATCTACTATTGGTCATTCTACTATTTTAGGCACTTTTAAAGGAAAAATGTTGATCCGGACATTTGGTCATAGGTGCAAAGAGGGCAAGTGGAGGTAAAGGTGTAATCGTTTGTTCTACGAACTGTATGTCAACGTTCTTGGCAACGACTAAATTCAATAGGTCAGATCGATCTAATGCAAAACAACGCTCCAAGCAAGATCGTTTTCGAATCTCAGCCACCAGGTTGAAGACAAAAATACGATTTTCATTTTTGCGTTTTAGCAACCAAGTAACGCATTTCAAATCTCGATGTGAAATGTTCGATTTCAATTTTTAAATATATGTTGCTTTTGCTAAATAATTATAGGAAAATATCTCTGAGACAAACCGTGAGGTTTTCTTTTTCCTTAAAATTATTACGCCTTTGATTGTAGTGAAATTTGTTAATGGCAACCAAAATTTTATTCATAAATAAAGCTTTGTGTTTTGCAAGTATGTGTTTTGTATTAGAAATTTAGTTCAGCAGGACGAGCAACAAGTGCTAAATAATTTGTAAAAAAAACAAAATGTGATGATACAGCTTTGAAGAAAAATTAGTTTTTTCAATCACAACTATTTTAATTTTGGAATAGAGTGTTCATTCAAAGTCAACGTTTTATGCTCTATATTCGGAGTTATATGTATGTACATTAGAAAAACAAAAATAAAATTATAGCTTCAGTTTTCAAATCGAGCAGCTCATATCAAATTTAATTTTCCACATTTTGCTTTGTTTATTTCATAGAAACCAACAAAATTGGTAAGTTAATAAGCTACTGATTCTGATTAGTCGGGCAACCCTGATCGTTGCGACTTTACAAAGTTTATACATACATATATGTATACTCATGGTGTAGTGAGTAGTGTGATTGCTTGTGACCCGAGCTGTGCAGGTTCGAGCCCAAACAGGGAACAGCAACCAAGAGTCACCAGATCAAGAGAAAAAGAAATGAAATCGAAGTTTATCTAACCACTACACAAAAATGGGGTATTTGCTGGTACAAGGTGGGGTAAAAGTAAAGTCATAATGTCAATGTGACACAATTTTTGCAAATGGCGTCTAAAGCTGTAATCCGGTTTTCAAAAATCTGCAAACGGTCTTAATGCATTTATTAAGTGTTTAAGTCTGTTAAGCTTGGATTACAGCTTTAGATTAAGACATTACATTATGACTTTACTTTACGTTATGACATTACTTTTGCCCCACCCTGTAGTACAATGTTCCGAAAATCGATTCTGAGTGCTTCAGAGTTTGGAAATTTCCTTTTCTTTATAAAAAAAGCAAAAAAATACAAATTTGGCCTTTTCCATTTAGCACTCTGGACTCAATTTAAATTTTGGATGCTTTTGCTAAAAATGTTAATAATTTTGGCGATACAATTGCTTAAAACCGGTTTTTCTTCAGCAATTTTGGACGACAGGTGCTTTCAAAGTTTGAGATCTATGTCGTCCCCCTGTCAATTTGCCACGTATTCAGTGCATCTGCATCCAGTCGATTATGCTGTTCTGCGATCATTCCCAGAACGGGGTCCGCGATAGCTCGACTAGCAATTTTTGTTTTAACTCTTACTTATTTGCACTTATAGATAAAGTAATACATTTTTTTAAATAAATAGGAAAATACTGATAAGAAAATAATGTAGAAGCAAATGACTGCTACTGGTTCCTCAACCCCAGGTGACAATTTGGCACTTTATATTGATTGTTTTTATTTGCTGTTATAACAATAAAGTCTAATTAATTTAATTCAATAATTTATACAAAGTCCAACCGAAGTAGATTCAAGAATTACATTGTTTTAAGTTGCACCTACGTATAAGGCAAGCATTGGTTTCTCGAAAATTTGCGATCTCGAGATTTAAATCAAACTTGACATTACTATAATATTGAATCTTAAAAAAGTGTGTCTCTCAATTTTGTCTTTCTGTATGTATGACCGACTGCAGCATCAATTTTCATATCTGTGATCGGTACAATCACCCGAAGAAAGTTGATTTTCTCCAAAACGGCTCAAACGATTTTGTTCAAATTTAATATTTGAGTTACGGCGAGTAATAGATGGCGTACCAGATTTTCACCAAAAATTACGTACAACGGTAATTTACTTATTGACCGGTTTTTGAAAATGGGTTCGCTCTCAAATGTGACTGGGGCAATTTTATTCAAAATCATATTCAAGATTACGGCATAACAAATTTGGGAAATTAACAAAGATATTATTTTCGAGTTTTAACGGATATTTTTTTTTCCAAATACCTGCGACTCAGTAGTGCACTTTAGGTATTTTGTTTGATTACCTAGCATAGATTCAGTGTTTTAAACATTGAATTTTGTTTTACATAATTACTACATACATACATATGTATATGATTGAATTTGTTTTTATTGCATAAATCTATAAAATTTTAAGATTGAAGAAAAATGTAGGAAGGAAACAATTCTTTTTAGATTCAGCTAGCAATATGAATACATATTTGTCATGCCAGACAAATAGCACATTTCTCACACGAGAAGACATAAAATGCAATAGACTCGTAAAATTTCCTAAAAGAGTTCTTTCTGGCAAATCGAAACTCTTGCCTATAACCTTTGTGGAAATGCAACTTTAGTGCAATTAAGAAAATCGGTGGTACCCTCGTACAAGCTCCCCTCGTCAGATGGAGTTTTTACCACTCATTATACTTAACGCCAAATATCTCGAACTCGCATTTACTCGTACATATGTACATATACGTGGTTCACTTGCAAATCACTCAGAATCGTTAAAGTTTTTTTTTTTTTTTTTTAAAGTCTGTTAAGACCCTAAAAAAAAATATTTGTTATAAATTTTCCAAAACTTGGTATGGTAAGTAAAGTGAAACCAATAAAGAAGAAATTTTCAAAAATCAGCCGATAAAGAATTTTTAGGCAAAAATCTGTTCCGTTATCTGATAACATAACTCAAATGTAAAAGTTGAACAAAATAGTTGGTCATTTTCCAGAAAACCGTTTTTTTTTTCCAAAAACGGTTATTAGTAAAATAACATTAATTTTCCGGGTTAGAATGAAAATTCGAATTTCATATCGAATTGTGAACCGGCAGACGCCAAATATCAAGTTTGAAGCAAATCCATACACACAAACGAACAGATAGACATAATTGAGAGACCCACTTTTTCCAGTTTCTCTATACTGCTACTAATGGCAAGTCAGGTAACTAATCCATAAGTACATAGAAAAAACAAAAAGAAGTATCAAAGGAAGAAACCCAAGGACCAAAGCTATATTCCAGGGACCTGTAAAGCTTGGACGAAATCAATTGTTATTGTAATAGTACGTTTTTAAATGTCCAGGAACTTTAAGTGAATCGTTACCTCGGAGCTCAGACTTAATAGACAGTATAGTGGATTCTATCAAACTTTATATAGTGAAGGTCCTCAAGGTCCTCAAGCTCCCTTGTGACTGGACCAATTATTTAAAAGCTTCAGCACCAGCCCCGTTTAAAGTTCTAAATACAACCTTTACTGCCTTAAACGAAAACAAAAATTGAAAGTAACGTTGAAAATTTCCAGGAGCGTACCAAATTTATAAGTCTTAGGCAGTGACTAAACTTATTCAATCATTTAATCTAACAAACAGAAGAGTAAGACAATAGATAATCCGTGTTCCAATTAAAATCATTAAGGCGAAATGTTTAGGGAATCATTTTTGTGGTTATTAAAACCAAATTAGGGGTGAGACCGAAAAATGATTTATAAATAAAAATTTTCTTAGAAATTTGGACAAGTACAAACACAGACGCAATACCGAGTGTAGTTTATTTGCAGAATGCCCTTCAGATGCAAGTTCAAAAGCCTAGCAATCCTTTTAGTTATTGACCATTCAAAGACTTAATGAATTTATTTCTAAAATTTCCTTGAAGCAGTCCTTTTTCACTTACCTGATATAAAAGAACTGGTATTATCCACAGTAACAAACATTGCAATATCCTTTAGTTTTCTCACTTATCAATATGTAAAAATATTCAAGCACTCTATAATAGAGCTCTTATATTTATCTTCAAATAACTTGCAAAAAATTCATGTTTATCAAACTAATCAAACAAAACAACGCTGACACATATCCCTCGGTTTTTTTAAACAAACAAATTCCAATCACTTTCACTATCGTTGCGCCAAAACAGAACTTCGTAGCCAACAACAACGAAATATAAATTCAAAACGAAAAATAAAAAAACGATCAACAAAAAAAAAAAAAAAAAAACAAATCCCAATTGAAGAGATAGTCGACGACGTCATTCGAATCAAAACGCACCAAATGCACTGAACGAACGAGGACGGGTCACATCGTCATGTACCCTTAGAAGTTCCCAAGAAGTAAGAAAATTCAAAAACAATATCCCACAGATACTCTACGCATACCACTTTGGGATTTATGCTCTAGCGTTCGTTGTATCTACTGCTGCACCACCGAACGACCGCCACGGGCCGAAAAACAAAAGAAAGTCATTGAAATGTGCATAGTGGCGGCCCGTCGAACCCCTCCGCTTCCACCCGGTTGACCGTAATTATCCCATATTGCACCCACTTTACCTACTACGAGAACCAAGCAGTGGCACACACACGCATGGAAAATCTATTAGAATTTTCTTTCCCTTTGCACACACGTATGGTGGCGTTCATTTTATACGATATTCAGAGTGTGGTGTATGAAATGTGGATTGGGGGTGCGATCATACTTGTTGCAGTTGCATCATAGATCTATCGAGTTTGAATTGAAGTGCACGATCATGGGGGTGTTAGGCGAAAAGGTCATTGGTTCTAATGACTAATGTACTCGTATGTAATTTTATGGATTTTAGAGTATATATGATTTTTGATTAAAAACTTCGCGTTTCGGAGAGGTACTCTATTACACCTCAGACTGAAATTCGCAGAACAGCTTGCTTTCTCTAATTTAGATTGAAAACCTTCAAGAACCGCAGAACACCACTAGAACCACCAGGAAAGAAACCTTAAATACTGGTAGAATTAATAATCATAGTTGGAGGTCTATCATATCAGTAGAAAAAAACGTTTTCATAAGACTAGCTATTGAATTTAGAGGGTTCGACTTCTATAAAATGGATCGTGATATTTAGTTATCAGCAAAAGTTCATTAAGGAATTCCATAGACAAAGAAGTAAACGGCGTGGTAATCGAGGCACCAATGTTTAAATTACAAAGTTACAACGCAAAAATATGGGATTTAGAAATTATTTTCTAGATTTTCAAGAACTTTTATCAGGAAAAATAGATGCCAGGGCTTTCTTTTAAAAGAAAATTGAACACGACTGCTACCATTTGTAACCAAATTTAAAATCTTCAAAACAAAGCGTACCAACTTATCCGTAATCACCCCAAAAAGCTTCGGTAATCTAAATGCTGATCTTCTTTAAGAAAACGTACTGAAAAAGTCGATCCGGGCCTGTATAATGTACTAATGGTGAAGCCTGTCAATGACAGGCGATCAAAACTTCAATAAATCCGACGCAACTTGAAATTTTTCTATAAGCTGAGATACACACACCTGTGGTGCTTAAAAGTAGTGAGAAAATTTAAGATGCAATTTCCCAGCAATATTGTGGATACCATGCCACACTCTCTGTTTCGAAAATGGAAAATCGGGAGCGTAGTAACTCTCCCCTGGAGAGGGTGACAATTTGTAGTGGGTATGGTGCTTGCTTGTGACCAGAGTGTTGGCTTGAGTACGAGCGGGGAACAGCAAGGGTCCGTATTCGAGTCTGAGTGCTGCGGTATTTGGAAATTTCCCTAAAAAAGACTCTCCCCTGGGGTAGCACTGGGGAGGGATAAGTGTGCAAAATTTTAGCTCTGCAGGTCACTCAAGCGACTCTGTAACCCTAGGAAAGACAAAATTTAGAAGGCAATTTCTTAGCAAATTACTCGTATATAGGGTGTCCAAAAATTCGGCCAAGAAGTAAGGTTGATAGAAAACACAGATTTTCGATTAAAAATTGTAAGTGTTTTATTGATTCATAAAGTATACAAGGTTATGTATGGAATAGTACATCAGGTAAATGGCCTCCATGGCTTTGCTGGTACATACGCACTCTTTTGTCGAAATTTTCCATGACCGTTTTGCAAAAATGTGGCTGAATTTCGTTGATACAGCGCTCAATTTACTCTTTCAAGGCGTGGGTAGTCTTGGGCTTGTTGCCATAAACCTTAGACTTCAAAAAACCCCTAAGAAAAAAATTCCAACGGCGTTAAATCGCATGATCTGGGCGGCCAATTCTGATCACCAAAACGGGAAATTACACGATCAGGAAATGACTCATGCAGTAATTGAATTATTTATCGGTCTGTATGGCATGTGGCACCGTCTTGTTGAAATCACATGTCTGCCATATCCATATCTTGCAATTTAGGTACCAAAAACTGGATTATCATGTAGCCGCGATAGCGAGCACCATTAACTGTTATTGCCTGACCAGTCACATTTTCAAAGAAGATTGGTTCGATGATGCCTCCAGCCCAAAATCCACACCAAACAGTGACACGTTGTGGATGCATGTATTTCTCACCAATTCCAATGTCCAATTCTTGACCACGGTGCCGAATTGATGTCAACAACACTCTCACGAACTGTTTCGATGTTTTATGTTAAACGACTTGTTGAAGGACGGCCAAAGTATCTAAGATCACTAATTGATCCAGTCTCTCTGAATTTTGGAATTAATCTCTTCACAATTGATGAAGTTAAATCACTATTCCGATCATATTTTGTACGAAAATTGCGAACTGTAGCTGCCAAACCTTCATTATTTCAAAATATTGCCCAATAATGAAAACGCGTTGTTCTTTCATGTAGTATTCCATTTTTAATAACCCTGAACTGTCAGCTGTCACTCTGTCTTTTTTTTTTGTTGGGAACACTTTACCGCACAAATGGCGCAAAGTTGAAATCCTATGTGAATTTTGGGACACCCTTTATTTCAGATATCCGAAGAAGTCAATACGATTTTTTAGGTTTCGGAGGCGTATTTGATTTTCGGATTCCAAAAAAAACATTTATTGCATGATATATACTCATAGTATGATGTCCTGGTTCAAAATTTAAGTTAAAAAAATTGCTGATAGGTGGACGAACAGAAGAAAGGACTAAGCTGTTGGTATTAATTATTATATACTTTAAGGAATGTATCTTCATTATATCTTCATGCCAGAAACTGCATATGAATCAAAATTAATACACCTAATAGAATAGAGCAGGCATGTCAAACTCGTTTTGCACCACATTAGCTATTTCTTATAAACTTGAGAGCCGCAGATATTCAATAATTAAGAAAATACGATTTTAACAAAAATAATACATTAACCTTTCTATTAGCGTTATTTTATCTTCAGACAGAGAAAGGCACGGACCAAGATTCAGACAACAGTTCAGTTCTGTTAAAAATCAATAAAAGAATTGACATCAAGGAAAACAACGAATATTCAGTCAACAAACTAACAGATTGGAAGTACTTGTAATGCAATCACGAAGAACGTTTGGAATTAAATATACCTATTATAACAATCAATGACCTCGAAGATGAGGTACAGCTATTTACTTACGATATTCAAAAATCGGCAAGGTGTGGAACTCCTGAAGTTAAGAGAATCAAAGAGAAAAGAAAAGGAAGAAAACGATGACAACAGACTAGAGCTCCAACAGATAAAATAAGATTCAACAACCTAAACAGCAAACTTCGAAAAGAAATCCTTCACCACAAGAACGATTCGATACAAAACTACCTTCAAAATCTGATGCAAGTACCGAGTACTCACAATGGAGGGCAACAAAGAAACTTAAAAAAACAACAACTCATATCCCACCTTTAAGAGATAGCAAAGGTCTAAAAATAATCAGCAAAAAGCAGCAGTTTACTGATCACTTGGAAAAAACCTTTAAGCCATATGAAGAACTGGAACCTGTAGTGTGCTGGTAGCTGCCCTTTATTTGTTAATCACAAAAGACATACCGCTGAGCGAAAACAACCACAGCAACAAAATGAAAATGAAAACTGAATGTTAAGTCAGTACACACAAATTTCACAAATAAAAATCAGAATAATGTCCCAGTATTTATAAATAATAATGTTATTATTTATCCCATATTTTAATACGACTAAGTACTTGGCATGACACTATTCTAAACTTTGGGACCTACGGGATACAAAAATAGAATGCATCCAAAGATTTCAGAATAAATTACTTAGAAATATTGTTAGTGCTCCGTGGTACATTCGAATACACAGACCTACATAAAGACCTAGGTGTAGAGACAATTGATTTTGAAATCAAGAAGTCCGGTTGAAAATGACAAAGAATCTGTAATTCTTTGCAGATGTTCAACAATAGCAAAAGCTAGACTACTTGCACTAGGTAGACTCTTTTGCGATGGAGAACTAATCCCTTTCATCCAAGTCTCTCAACTAGCGACACATTCAAACAATCATGCTTGCTTTCATTCTAGTCGAAGGCACTTTTTTAATTCATCATATTGTGTGAAACACCATGTATACAGTGGAAGCTCCCATAAGTGGACACCAGTGTCGTGACATAATTTATAACACTGGTGCTATTATTTCAGTGGTGACATAATCTCAAAATCAAATTATGCTGGCATAATACTCGTAAGTGACTGGCTGGAGACGCTTATTGGTTGAAGCCCAGGTCCACGGCGGACTGTAGCGACATAATTTTGATCAAAAAAACAAATTGATCAACTACGATCCTGTTAATTGATTGCCTTGAGAAAGTCAGAACAATTACAGGCGAATATTACTCCTACTTTTTTCACCAGCTGGATGCCAAAATTCGCGAAAAGAGGCCTGGCTTGAAGAAGAAAAAAATCATCTTTCACCAGGACAATGCACCTGTACACAAGTGTGCGTTGGCGATGGGAAAACTGCGGGATTTGGGGTACGATTTGCTTGGCCATCCCCCCTATTCACCTGATTTGGCACCCTTAGACTTCCATCTGTTCCCAAACTTGAAGAAATTTGTTTCTGGGAAGCGCTTCGTATCTAATGCAGAAGTTAAGAGGGCCGTAGATGAATATTTTCACAGCCTTCCAGACTCTCACTTCCGAGAAGGAATACTGCTGTTTGAGAAACGCTGGATCAAGTGTGTTGAAGTCAAGGGAGATTATGTAGAAAAATAAAATCATTTTTTAACTGAAAATCGCAGTCTTTCATTGTCAGGCCGAGAACTTTTCACCTTGCCCTCGTAGATACAGCTTTAGTTTATATTTTTCGTAATACCTGGATGAAATCTCGAGTGTCAACTCTGGGGTTTGGTTGAGACGAAATAACATATATACTTTGTATCGACACAGTGGCCTGTGGTATACACAGTCCCTATAGATACTGGTATATGGCTATATCTTACGATACTTAGTCCAGTCTGGGGTCAAATACCTCAACAGTCAGCTGGTGAGTAAGAATATTCAAACAGAATAATCAAACAGTGATCGGGCGCATGGAGCGAACAGAAATTGACACGTCACTGATGATGGAATGGGTCTAGTAAATCAACGAATGTGCAATTAAAAATGTAGTGACATTAGCTTTAGTGAAGGTACACTCAGGGATCGAAACAAATGAAAAGCGGGAGCCAGACTCGGAATTTGTGGGTCTTGAAATATTTGTTGCAGAGGTGAGAAAACAATGGTAAAATATGGAGAAGTGCAGGCAATCCAAAAAGGCTATTGGAATGTCAGTAGACTGTACCAAAAATGTGGCGAGGAACGTGGGAACATCTAAGAAATGGAACAACTTAAAACTTTGTAACATTCGGCAGAGTTGGTCATACCTAAGTATTCATATTCAGCTAACTCCTCTATATCTTCTGGCTTCTGCAATCTTAGAATGTTATTCACTGACGTATTATACAACACACTGTAAAGCTCGTTCAGTTCCCTATTGTATAACTTTCATAAACGGGAATACAAACAGGATGACCTGCTTTCTATTCTGAAAATCGAAATGATTGCATTCGCTTCCATTCAATCACGGAAATGTATATCCGTGCCAAAAATCTGTACTCCTAGTACGAGTAGTGTTACAATTCTTCGCCTCCCATCTACCTCAAGTTGAAGCTACATTCCTAGAACAGAGCATCAACAATCACTTCTTCGAATTACCATGTTGCTCATCTTACTCATGCACGCATTCCTCGACTAGTAATCATTGTGCCCCACGCACAAACAAAATTTAACGGTCAAATTAAGTTGGATAATTTCCCCCCGGCATTCTGTAGCTAAAAGTTAACGCACTAAAAGATAAACAATTGCCTTTGGAAAATCGCCCATATGGACAGTGTTCCACTGAGAGACCTGCTATCCAACTCAACGCACAGAAGCATCCACCCGCGTAAAGATTCACGCATAACGACTGCAAGAAATTCATATAAACAGGACGTTTCACATGATCGCTAAGATGGTAGTCGTTGTTGATAATATGATCGTTGAGCCCTTTTACCCCTTCAGGCACCGGCAAGCGCAATTAAGATGCACCGGAGCACAATTCCAATTTCAAGCCATGGACATTATTGTTTTCCAGTGCTGACAGCATACATGCAGCGCTGGGGTTGTTCGTTCCGCACTTGTGCCCTAGACATTCGCGTTTATGATACTCCATAGGGGCAACACCAGCTACACTACACTCTGTGTCTCTCTTCCTCTAGGTCTTGTGTTCCCTTGTGCAGGGAGCCCTATAAAAATCTATTATTGAAACAGAAAACAGGAAGAGGTCGTATTGAATTTGTGATTATTGTAATTATGACGACTACGACGACGACGATGATGATGGCCATGATGATGATGGAATATTGAATTGAAAAATGCACAAAAAGTGTGGGGACAGGCACGCTACTGTTTTAGGGGCGTGTTGCATGGCTCTACCGTGTGTGTCGTGTTCGTTTGGAAAAATGTTATTTACTGGAAACGGTGAAAGATTGAAAATTTCGGAAATGATTCTAGCAACGGAGCTATTGTACCTACGAAATGATTCGCTTCGAAGCGATCCCGGAAACAAGGCGGCAGCGTTAGGCGAACATGTTTTGTTTAAATTATTTGTTTCCCCCATGCGTTCCCTTAATTTTATTGCGTGCATTTTCGAGGGGAATTCGAAAGGTTGCAGATGAATTTTCATGTGTGGTCCTCAGTACAAACAAAGAGACTTAAAAATGTGGGTGCATTGATATTGCAGGTATTGAAATAATCACTCTAATTAGAGTGTTTTCTTGGAAAATGAGAAGGGAAACGGTGATAGCCTGCATATTAATATCACATATCCGTACTATCCAGAAACATTACTAAAATTTACGCATTAAAGATTTTCGCAGAATTTATATTTCAGAAATGTTTAACATGTAGAAACAATAAAGCCGGAATGCGGCTAGTAGAGAGTATATTATCCCATAGAGTATATTAATTTTGATACATAGTTATAACATATAGGTAGCTGGGACTACCGCTGGATACCAGCCACCGCCCAAAAAGAACCCGTGGTATAATGAGGAGTGCGTACGCCGAGTAAAGGTGACACAGAATGCACACAAACAAACGTTGCAGCACAAAACAAGAACTGCGATGGAAGAGTAACGAGCCAAAAAAAGGAGGAGAAGGAGACCCTGCGCAGGAGGAAAATTGCGTACGCAGTCTCCCAGCTCAAGGATATCGAAGAGTCCCGCGATAGAACAACACCCGGATGTTCTACAGGAAAGCCAAGCAACTGGCAGCTGGCTTCAATCCCGGAACGTAGGCTCTTCGAAATAGTGAAGGGAACCAGTCACAAAAGCAAGCACAGCTATCAAAAAGCTGAAGAATAACAAGGCCGCCGGCTCTGATAGACTGCCTGCAGAGCTTTTCAAATACGGTGGTGATGTTTTAATAGGGTGCATGCACCAACTTATCAACAAAGTATGGAAGGATGAAAGCAAGCCCGATGACTGGATAGTCAGCTCTAGATGCCTACAAAAAAGGTATATCCCTGCTAAATGTCGCATATAAGATCCTATCCAATACAATATGTGAACGTCTCAAGCCTTTCTGCAAAACACTCATTGGCACGTGCCAGTGTGACTTCCGGCCAGCGAGAGTCGAGACTCACCATCTTTTTATCGACTTCAAAGCCGCATATGATAGCATCCATCGTCATGAGCTCTACATATAATGCTCCAACTAAGAGGATCTTCGAATCCCAGCCCCCAATCGAGAAGACAAGGAAGACCGAACATCCGTTTTAAGAACCAAGCTATTGCGGATGCCAGAGCTTGTCTGGAAAATTGGAAGTAGCGTGCCCAGGGACCAGGCAGGGACCCTTCACAGATTGAGAGCCCGTTAAGTAAGTTTATAACATAGAGAAATAATAACGATAGATTGTGATCAGCACCAAAATTCGTCTGTATGTCTCCAGTTTTTGGGTCTTAAATTTGAAGCCACACAAATGGAAAAATATTTGAAATTCGCCCACAAACACGCCCACTTTTCAAAAAATATCGTTTTTTCAGTAATTTTACTGAAAATATTTACTTTACAAAATACATAGACGTTGTCATTCTCTACAATTCGTCCATACAGTATAAAAAGGCATGCCCACATTTTGGGGAGTTTTCTTCAAAAAGTTAAGTCTTATTGTGAATATTTCACCAGAATTTGTAATCTTTGTTTACAAATGGCGACAGCCACATCCACTTTTTTCTAAGGAATAGTGTTAGCAACAAAATATCTGGTAGAATCTCTTAAAAATCACGAGAATACTCTATGTTCACAACGCCACGGCCACTTTATTTGGAATATATGATCCGTTCCAGATGTATTGCAACTTTTCTGTACGTTTTTTTCACTGCAAATCAATTTTTTTTTTTCACACCATCACGAATTTCTTAACAACTGACTTAACAGAGTTGGTATCTAGTACTCTTTGCGCATTGGACGATGACAATTAAGTTGATGTAATTGCCACCGAATTTAGGAAGGCTTTCGACAAAATTTCGCACGGAATTACCGGGGTTTATGACTCAAATCTTACTTAGAATAACGATAGTTGAAAGACCTTTTTAGATGTAATTTGTCTGACCCCATTACAGCCACCTTCGGAGTAGCTCAAGGCAGCCACCTTGGTCCTTTGATATCCATCTTAATAATTAATGATGTGATTGTATCATTGAGGACACTTATTTATCTATCTACGCCTAGAGTCTATTTCATTTGCGACGAGCTTATCCCCTCTATCACTTTATTGCGTGATTTGGGTATTATCTGTGGCAGGGAACTCAATTTTCGCTACCACATTGGAAATTCTCAAACCCATACGTCACGAAATCCCTTTACATTACCTTTGTTAGGCCCATCCTTAAGTGTGCTAGACAAGTTTGGTTACCTTGTTACGATACCCATTCCCTCCGACTTGAGGCTGTATAACGCAGGTTCATCCATTTTGCCCTTTGCGGCCTTCCTTGGGCTGACAGGTATAGCTTACCTCTCTATATGGATCGCTTAAACGTCGTAAAATTGCCGATGTACTCTTTGTTTGTCTGCTATTGACTGGAAATATCGATTGGCCCGCACTAACCTTAGGTCCGTACCACTTTTCCGTCCGAACAAATTCATGCTCTTTCTTATTTGGTTGGTGAGGGGGTAGAAGATTTTGTTATATAAGATTTGTTTTGTGAAGTTTTTTTTAAATACTATATTCTATACATATGTACATATTACATTTGAATAAAGGTTAAATAAGCTAGTACTATAAACTGCGCTTCAACTGAATAGGTACGGTTTTTATTAGAGCAATTAGAGATAATATCTCCTAATTTTATGAGTTTTTTTTTTTTTTTTTCTTATTTGAGAGAATGGTTTGTTGTTGCGAATTTTACGACAAAATTGTTTAAAAGTTTCTTCCGGTAATTTTTTTACAATCTGTTTTTGTTGCATATGAAAAATTCGCTGACTGTTCATCACTTTATTATTCTTCAGTTGGAAGAATATTGGTGTCTTAAATTTTTTATTTTGTTTATTCCGATTCAAACTAAAACTTTTGTAATTTAGCAGAGCAAAACACCTACATACATAAGTGAAAATTGAACTATATAGTGAACAAGGATTATCTGGACGAGCTTTAATGTTGTTTGTAGTTTTTTAAGGAATAAAAGTTTGTATGTAAATATATGATAGGAGCGACTCGGCTGCAAAGATTAGACAAAAACTGGGATAAGAATCTAGCCTCTTAACAGTTAGGCATATAATAAATAGCATTGAGTATTTAAAAAAGAGTTAAGCTAAACAAAAAAAAAAAAAACAAAAAAAAAAAAACATTTAAATGAACAGCGGAAAGAGAAACAGCTTATGTTCGCCAAAGATCATATGAGTTGGCAGAAAGAGTGGAGGAACGTGGTTTTTTCCGACGAAAAAAAAAATTTAATTTTAATGGTTACAATTATGACTTTCATGACCTTAAGAAAAACGAGCGCTTTTTGGCCCATCACCATAGCCGAGAGGAAGGTGTAGTGGTTTGAGGTGCTGTATCTTATTGCGGAACCATTGAGCTTGAGTTTCAAGCGTCCAAAATGACCGCAACATCCTATAAGACAATATTGGAAGTAGCATTTCCTAAACTTTCAAACGTTTTTGAACCACTACAATGGAATTATCAGCATGATGACGCCGTTCAAAATTGGATAGGTAAGCAGAATGAGGAATTGATCCAATGACCGCCATACTCGCCGGATCTGCACATAATATAAAACGTATGGGGATGCATGGAGAGAAGTTTCTCTAAATTACCTGAAGAGACTTTACGACACCATTCCTTACCAAATTTACGAAGAGATTTTGAATAAAGGTGGTAGTACTCACTACTAAACAACAGTAAAATAAAAGCTTCATACAAAATAAGGTGTACCTATTCAGTTGACGCGAACAAATTACGTTAATTTTTCATATGCAATACAAGCAGATGGCAACAAATATTACTGGTAACTGTTACTTAATTTGCAATAATAAAGCATTATCTCAAATAAAAAACTAAATACAAAAAATAGCACTAATAAAATAAGGAGGCCCTAATTGTGGACTACCTTGGATAAAGCTATGAATCTCAGCAAACTAAGTAAAGTCCAAAGATCAGTATGTCTGGGTATAAGCTGAGCACTGAAGTCGACTCCGTCTGCACTGGACATTTTGTTTCATCTGACACTCCTCGACATCATTGACAGACAAATGGCACAATCTCACAATGATCAAATAAAGAATTCAGCCACGCCTGCATTTTGAATAATTTCAGTATTCTCCCAGAAAAGATTGACTACGCCATACCCAAGTTAAATTTTGAAGAATTTTGAAGAATTTTAAAGTCACCATCCCTTGCAGGTCTTTCTGGGAGGAAGACGTATTTGTAAAAGATAAGCCCATTCACTTCTACACGGACGGTTCAAAAACCAACGACGAGGTAGGTGGAGGTGTTTTATCTGATAGGCTTAATTTTAGCCTGTCCTTCTGTCTTTCAATCAGTGTAGCGTGTCCCAGGCGGAAATAATGGCGATTAAGGAAGTCTTATTCTGACTAAAGAATAACGTTATATCAACGGCAAATATCTGCATCTTTTCGGATAGCCAGGCAGCAATCAAGTCCTAGGAATTGCCTAAACTCAATAACAGCCCTAGATTATCAATCGTCCCTCATAAAGATGGCAAAGCAGTTTAATATTCACCTTTGCTGGGTGCCAGGGCATAAGAATATCGCAGGGAACTGTAAGGTTGATGACCTCGCCAGATATCGAACTATCATACGCATCCTACCTAGTACCTTGGTTGTACCGATAGCTACATGTAAAATCAAATTAAAGTTAGATGCAATCGAAAGAATGAATATTAGATAGGCGCATGCTGCAACGTGTCTAGCGACAGAACAGATTTAGCCTAAGCTGGACCTGAAACGCTCTAGGCACTATGAGTTTATCTTCTGCCAATCTAACGTGAAGTATTCATTACATATTTTATTCTTTGGCGTTTATATAAGTAAAAACACATTTATATGCATTTATCCGAGCTTCATATATATTTAAGTGCACGAATATATGCATTTATCCGTGCTTCATATATATAGCAAAACAAGAATACGAGTAAGTCCAATCAATATTCTTGTAAAATGAATGTGCATTCAACCGTGTTCTACTGGAGTTATTATGTTAAAGGGCCATAGGGCAGGTAATTGACCAGACGCATCAAGAGCTGTAGACAATGACGATCGTACTACTGTAGCTACTGTAGTCTCTCTTATAACCGTAGTTCTAACTGTGGTAAGGCAGTTAACACAATACCCAACCTGAATCTTTAGTTTATACACTTCTTCCATTGGCCCATTAAGGGTACATCTGTCACCATCTGTTCCTTCAAGAACAATAGGTAATTACTTAGCTTTACGGCATTTCATTATGTACATATATATATATATATATATATATATATATATATATATATATATATATATATATATACACTAAGTATGAAGGTCAACCTTGGATGGATCTGTAGATACCATCACAGATTCTAGATAATTATTCCGTTGCCGCCTGGATACAAGATAGTTGTTTATTGCCACAAAAAATCATCCAAAGAGTATAAGACCCAGTTTTTAGGCGAGATATAAGGCAACCGTGAAGTTGAGAACAAGAGTTGGCAAAAGAGGATATATGTATGTAATTAAAACATTTTAACCTGAAATTTCCTCGTTGCTAGAAAACCTAAAAATGCTTAGTTTACACCCCTGATTTGGTCTATACGCTTTAAATAAAGCACTATACTGGTTGGGACAGTCGACAAATTTATGTAGGTAACCTAGGCTACGGTCACCGGCATATAAAAACTATCCGTGTATCCGAACTATTAGATTTTCTATCACGCACTAGATGATGCTTTTTAAAATGAATATCAAAATGTCAAAATGTGAAGTATGGCGAATGTATGGACTAAAGTCACATATTGTCTTGTTTGGTGTAAACTCAAAGGTTTTAGACTAAATTTTAGTGCCGGACCCGATTCGCTAGGATAATAACTCCGAAAAACTTAACTTTGTGCTTCTGTGGTTAGTCCATTTCTAGCAGCCCTGTCTATTTTTCCATTCATCCTTCCGCGTTTCCAAGTCTGCACTGAACCCTGTCCGCCATTCCAGTAACAATTTGTCCTCCATCATTAACGCCAATAAAAGCAGCATTTTCGTGATGGCCTTAATAGTTCACCCTGTCTCTTTTTCCATAAAACGATTTATCCCTGGCGACCATGTGATCAGAACTTTTGTGTTTTTATAATTGATGGCTCAAATGCTTAGACACTCTCGATACGTACATATGCGTTTTGGTTGGAGGCCCTGGCCTTCGACGAAATAGATTTTCGAATTGTGTACAACGACAAGTATAAAGAACTGAAGTTCTTTCCACCAAATCTGCAAGATAAATTCCAGAAGATTTACTGGCACTCAGATCGTTTAAAATCGCCGCATATTATTGTAGTAAAATATTGTGACTAAAAGAAAAATTCAGATTTCTCATTGAAATCGTATTATAGCCCCAAGATATTAAATTTTGATTTAACCCCTCCAACCAGTTAGGCTATAGTCGGCTGTACAAACTAAAATCAACATTTCGAGATCAAACATTTTATTTTGCAAATAAAAATAACCAGAGCTTCCAATGAACAAACAAATCATTCAACTCAACAAAAAAATGCTTCTTCTTGGCGTTACACTCAACTCTGATGTAACATGGAAAGACCACATATGTATGTATTCAACATCACAAAATCTTCGAAAAGTTGAACTAACTGTTTAGGGCTTCAAAGCGAAGCAACTCTTTTTTTTTGTACAAAGCACAAGTTAGACAGTGGCTTGTGTATTGTTCACATGTATGGAGATCAGAAATTCGCTTAACTGATGAACCCGCACTAAGACCCAATCTCCAACTGTTGGTTCATCGAAGACTGGTAGCAAACCTATGCTTATTCATAGATTCTGCTATGATAGAAGTTCCGAAGGCCTTAATGAAATGATACCTAGAAATGCGACATTTGAGCGTTCTGCTAGGCAAGCCACGAGTGACCATCACCTCCAGTGAGCGTCAAAAATTAGTATACACTTCAAAAATAAACACTTTTTGTCTTACATAGGCTTAAATAGCTAAGCCTCATCGGACCTCCATGAGCTTTGATTACTGCGGCCAATCTTCTAAGAACCGAATTAACTAGGTTTTTAGTAACATCGGGGAAGATTTTTGCCCATTTTCCAATTAATGCCGTCCGAAGGCCTTGTTTAGACGTTATGGTCCGTTTTCTGATATTCCCGTCCAAAACTTCCCATAGATATTCAATGGGATTAAGGGCTGGAGATTGTGGAGAAGAGTTAAGCTGCTTAGGGGCATGATACAGAAACCATTTTTTGACAATCTTGGCTGTACGCTTTGGATCATTGTCTTGCTGGAAAACCCAAGCCGAAGTGAGACCCAGTTTCTGTACACTAGGGAGTAAATTGTCTTTCAAAATGGTTAGGTAATCCTTACTACATTGTCGATTCAATGAAAACAAGATTTCCTGTTCCCGCAGCCGACATACATACAACTCCAAACCATAAATGAGGAAGAAGCTCGCTATTTGATGATCTCCAGACCTTATTCCTTCGTTTTGAACCAAATATCTCAAATTTGCTCTCGTCACTACATGACATTATCCCAGAACGTTTGAGCCGTATTTAAGTGGTTTTTTGCGAAGGTCAGGCGTTCCTGACGATTAACATTAGAAATGCATGGTTTCTTTCGTGGCACTCTTCCGTGTAATCCACTAGCATTTAAGGCTCTACGAATTGTTGAGGCACTTACTGGATTTCAACGCTCTTGAGAAAGGTCTTGCGATATTTGCACTGCACTAGATGTCGAAGTTTTATTTACTTGCCTCACAATTTTTCGCACTTCGGTGTCAGTCATAACGTGAGGGCGACCAGGATCACTGCACAGTTTCCGTATTTCCTCGTAAGTTATACGTCTCGATAATTTTTTGTACAGTTGCACGATTTTATTCACCATATCATATCAGCTAGAGATTTTCCCACTCTCCGATGCTGCACAATTAAATTTATCACTTCTACCGGTATATCCTTTCCTCGCACCATTATAAATACAAATCTCACTTATTAGTTGAAAATCGACAGCTTGCGACAGAATAGTTGCAAGGATTGCAAAATATTGGCGTATTAAATTCTAACTTTCTTTGGTCGTTGACCATAATATCCGGGTACAATTTCAAAGTTTATTCTGCTGTGACATAGCGGTGCAGTTCATACAGTTCTTGATTATATCTTCTACCTCATGTGGGGGTACATATATAGAAAGGTAGGACCATTGATCATATGAAAAATTTTTCTCTCGAAAGACTCGAAGAGTTCTTTTATCGAATTTTCAAAAGAAGGTCCACGTATCTGAACCTATAGCAAAATAAATTTGATTCAATGCCTTCTTTGTTCTTCAACATAAGAACTTAATGCATAATACCTTACATAACCCAAAGACCCGGCGAGTAGAAAGAGTGATTCTCCCTAGCAGAGCCTACATAGATATGGATAGCGTTAGGGACTTATCTTCTCTGTCGATTATTTCGATGCCTTCCATGCAACCACTTGGCATGCCCCATGTAATGGCATGCGAATTATGCACTACTTTTGGAAGTGTAATATTAAAAAGGAATTACATAAAACTTTAGTTGGCTGTGATGCTAATGCTCACTACCCCGCGTGGGGTAGCTCTGACATTAACGTAAGAGGTGAGTTGCTTTTTGACTATATTTTAAAAACTAATCTCAATTTGTGTAATATCGGTAACGAACCTACATTTATAACTAGAAACCGTGAGATATAACTCTAGATATAACTCTTGTCTCCGGCAACATTAATCAAATGATCAAGAACTGGAAGGTATCTGGTGCACTCTTTTCCTGACCACCGATACCTTCAATTTAGTCTTGACGACGATCCTCCAGGCCCATTAGTTTACAGAAATATCCGTAATACTAACTGGCTCAAATATAGGGAAACTTTAAAGAAATTGGTTAATTCCGACACTCTAATGTTCCCGAATAATACTCAAGAGTTTGATTGCATGGTTAAGGACCTTTCCTTGGCCCTTAATAAAGCGTTATATTCCTCTTGTCCTTTGGTTAGGGCTAGAGGCAAGAAAAAACCACACTAGCAGACCTCTGATCTTGGACCACTCAGGAATACTTGCAGAAAACTTTTCTACAAAGGCAAAAGTACAAGATGCATCTAACTGGACCTCGTACAAAGAACAAGCTTAATTTTCTCCAACAAAGCAAAATACCTGAGTCTTATTTTGGATAGGAAACTAAGCTGGAAACCTAATAACCAACTTAAATTAAAGGTGGAAGACAAATTCTAGGTGGACAAGGAGTACAACTTGTCTAGCGACAAAACAGATTTGGCCTATGCTAGATCTGAAAGGCTCTAGGAATTTGATTTCTCTAAATAGGAAGCATATTAGTGCTATTATAGGTGTCATTACTGGACACTGACTAATAGGCAAGCATGCAACAAGGCTTGGCGTCTTTTCTAACGATTTCTGCAGAAGCTGCATGGACGAGGAGGAGGAAGAGACTATTCTTCACCTTCTTTGCACCTGCCCAGCTCTCTCCCAAAGAAGAAAACTCCACTTAGAAGCCTTCTGTTTCATTGATGGGTGGCCATGATGTAGTGGTAACATCATCGCTTGTCACGCTGCAGGTTCACGGTTCGAATCCTGATGTCAAGAATCATCTATTTATTTCGCATGAAATAAATAAAAAAGTCGATCAATTGCGAAAGCTTAGTCAACTCTACTGCGAAGGCATAACACTGGCAGTAGGGTGGTCATATGGCTAAAATGCAACTTGATCGTGTTGATGACATCAGGTGGACGGAAAAAAATACTGTGAATCATAAGTAACGACAATACAAAAATACTCCCCAGTTATCTGGACGCCACCCTTGGAGTTTATAGAAACTTAATAATACCTGAGTTTCAAACCAACTTCACCAATCTGTCTTCTCTCTGTCCACAAAAACGCCCGTGTCCTAAAATTAGTATAAGGGTATTCATATACCCTTTCACACGTACAAATTAAAAAAAAAAAATTACCTAGCTGATCTGAATAATATTGATGTTAAGTACACTACGCTTCATCAGAAGCTCTAAATGGTTCAACGAGTAGGCTAGCGTCTCAAACACATGTAGTATCACAATGGACCTATTATTGGTCTAAGTGTGTTGACTTCTTTTAATGACAGCCACTTCAACCTAACCTAACCTAAAACTTTATTGAAGAAACATTGCGATGATGACTCCAAAACTAGGAATAATGCATTATAGCTCTGTTTGAAGGGAAAGAAATGAGTTATCTATTAAAATTAATTCTGATTGCCTATTATTAGGATTGGATTTCCTTATCTATGACAGCCTTTGCTTCGGAACAAATAATTTTTGGCAGACTTAACAACATGCCTTGGAAAATTTCGCATTTTTTCCAGAATAATCATCAAAAACCCCGTCATCAGCACAACCAGTAATTATCAACATTTCCTCAATGTCAACATATGGCCAAGATAAAGGACTTCCTCACCTTGAAACCTTAATCGGATACTTCTCACCTTCGATGATTTATATATACCTGCGTGTCTGTACCTACGCTACTGACCCTCCTTTTTCCAGTAGGAAGTTAGATTCTTATCCTTCGTGTTTGCCCAGTAGGCTGTATCAACAAAGGACGACAATAAATTTGATACGTGTTTTCACAACCACATCCGTTATTTGCGCATCATTGAACCAACGAGCATCTATGACAATAATAATTGAGATGTTTTTCCTATATAATCCTAACGGAGCTACCTCTGCATCGCAATAAATCCTGACCTGTATCCTGTGTTGTCCTTCCACGGATGAACACAAATCCCTAAACACATCACGCGCATTAACACAAGTGCGCACACGAAACTAAAATAAATCTTTTATGATGATCATGATCAACATGCGGGATTATGGTGCATCTACATCTATCGGCGATTTGAAATTCAATCTGACACTTATGCGCGAGGAGTTCGGCGAAAACAATCTCCGACGATAGAGCATTTTCGGGTTCATGAGGCATCCGTCAACCTGTGGTTTTGAGAATAGTTTATTATTCCTTCGGGGACTTTCGGTTGAGCCGTACGTTTGTATGTAGTTATTTTTAATTCTTCGGCTCACATCCCTCTACTACTGATGGTTTGAGTGATGCTGCATATGGTGTACATTTCCAACATTTGCATCGGAGCTCTCATAGCGTTCACTTTCTTAAATTAACAAAAAAATAATAATAATAAAAAACAAAGGAGCGGGACTGTTTTGGAGTTTTGAAATCTGTTCAACAGATGTACGCTTGGGTTGAGTCCTTCGTCTTTTTTTCCAAGTCTAGAATATGCATACGGCAATGGTAGACAGAAAAGTGAGCGTTTGAGTTCCTTGATTAGGGGACAAAATAAGGTGGCATAGGTTGGTTTTGAGTTCTCCCTTGTGGCACGCGTCGTTGATTTTTCAAATTCGAAATTTGATAAATTGTATTTTTTTCTCTTATTCTGTTCGTAAAGTGGAAAATTTGTTTCCGTACTTTTGAGAGGGGGAGTTGCAGCGTGTACCTTGTTCCGTTTTTGGATATGTAATTAAAAATCGTTATGCTGTCGTTCATGAAGCTTATCGTGTGTTGCGTTCTTTTTTTAAGGTAATGCACACGTTCTACGATAATGAATGGTAAGGTACATGATTTTTATGTTTTGGGGGACAAGCGATAAAGTGGAGTTTTGGAAGGGAAGGAATTTTGGTTGTTACTGTGAGATAGTTCATAGCTTTCAACAATGTAATGGCAGGAGCGATAGGAAAAGTTTTTAGGAATGCCGGAGAAGCCAAGGCAATAAACGGATGGATAGTAAGAATGTTAAAAATCCACACAATCATTCCAAATCTAGGAGAGGGAAATTAAGAAAAAAAATGGAGCCTAATCAGTCACCTACGCAGACGATTATGTACTGGCTATATACAGCTATAGTTACAACTATGGGTCCATAGTTTGGTGAAATGCAATGAGCAAAACAAAAAACAGTACGCTACTAATTAAAATAAACTAAAATAATAATAAACCATGCAAAATTTGTTAGGTTAGGTAGGGTGGTTGTCTGTTCCAGTGTACAGACACACTTAGACCAAAGGCAGCCCATTGTAATACCACAGGATCTATTGCTTTTCTAACTACCTAAGCCGGAGCTTCTTATAAAGCGGAGAATGCTTCTGACATCAATATTCGCCAGGTCGCCGAGGTCATTGAAAAATGGAGCTCCTGGATGGAGCAGTCTTCTTTTGGACAGGGCTGGACGTACACAAAGGAATTAGAGGATCGTTTCTTCCTCCTTCTCCTCGTCCCTGCAGCTTCTGCAGTAATCTTTTGAAAAGAGGCCCAGCTTTGTAGCGTGTAGACTGATAGAGAACACTGCCCCGTGAGGACACCGATAACGGTGCTGATCTGGAATCATTTATCATAGCTTATTTATTTAGCTTAAGCCAGATTTGTCTAGAGACTCTGCAAGTAGTGATTGGCTTTTGATTGATTGCATCCAGCATGAGTAAATGTTTACACGTAGCGAGAGGTATACCTAAATTTTGCTTTTCCGACATAATTCTGAGGGTTGTGAATTTTCTAGTGAGCTCGTCAGACTTGTAGTTACCCGGTATATCTCTGTGGCCTGGCACCCAGCATAGGTGAATATTGAATTGATCCTTCATCTCCGTGAGAGACGAACGGCAATTTTGAGCAGCCTCTGAAGTGAGTGAGCATGATACCAAGGACTTTATTGCCGCTTGGCTAGCCGAACAGATACTACAATATATTACACTTCAGCCAGGACAGGACTTCCTTAATCACCATTATTTACCTGCCTGAAATACGCTACAGTGATATCTGGAAGACGGAAGGAGATGCTCAAATTGAGCTTTTCGGAGATAACACCTCCACCCACCCCATTTCCGAAAATGTAACACCGTATTCCAAGCCAAAATATTTGCCATAGAAATATGCATCAGAGAAAATATAAACAGATCTATAATCAACAAGAACATTTATTTCTCATCAGATAGCAAGGCAATAACATCTAAACTAGTATGAGATTGCCTTCAACTACTCATAACGCTAGCCAGCACAAACAGAATTAATCTCATTTGGGTGATAGGACACAGCGCACATGAGGGAAATGAAATGGCTGACCCTCTAGCTAGAACAGGAGCTCTTTTTCGGAGGGAGATAAAGAATCTTTTAAAGACGAAACTGATACCATACTCAGCAATAGTGTGGGATTTCCACCCAGTAAAAAACGCCTTCCTTTTATTGCTCTTCTTCCCCACGGTACCGCCGTCTTGGCATTTTATTGTGGGGGGTGAACAGCTCTAACCACACCGTCCAAAAGCCGTCGTCGACAGTATCTTGGTCCTCCATGATTTGTCATAATGCGTATGAGTGAGGCTTTGCCACTAGCAGCTAGAACAGGAGCTGCATCAAGCTTTATGATGCCAAGACCATTCAATTATCAGTCAATACGGCAAAAAGCTATCAGTAAACCATAAAGCGACGAAGAATCAGCAGAACATATCTTATGTCCACTGTCTAACCAGAACACATATCTGCTTGCTCACTCAACAATATATGTAGTCTAATGCATCACCAACTCTGGCATCTTGAATAAGCTTTAAGATTAGGGGAAATCAGTCACAGTGATAAGGTGACCAGATCGCACCTCAACCAACAATCTACAAGTTAAAGTTCATAGGACATAATGATCAAACACTTAAGAAAGTTAACATAGCCATGTATCCACATTCATAAACCGTAAATCATTATTATCTATGGAGATGAACATTATCATCCATAACTGCGCAGAGTGCCACGTAAAAAAGTAGCAAATATCACAGAATAAAATATTTAAAATTATACTAAATCTTTTTTATATTGTAAGTTTGCATGGGCGATGTCAGATATCAGCCGGAAATAAAAGAACTGTGATACGAGAAAGGGGGAAAGCACTCAAAAGATGGCAACAATCCCGCGCTTCCCAGCATAAAACTCATTCAAACCACCTACGTATCATAATAAACTTAAAAAAGCGATCCGAGATTTCTACATATCTCGAAGGCTTGACTGCCAAGAAAAGTTCAAATTACTCACTCTGATAAGCCGTGAAAGTAATCATAAAGCCCCAAAATGCAATTGCATGGGCAGAAGGAAACAATGAGAAGTCGGATTTATTTGTCGAGCACGAAGAAGGAACGTTTAAGCCATTTGACGGACAGCCATTGATAGAGGTCTTGGTGGTACGAACACGACAAAGGAGAACTTTAAAATAAAAAGTATGTCGTTGGCTGACCATAAGGCAACAAAACCAAACTGAAAAATAACAAGGCTCCTGGAGACGATTTAATAACCGGACTGATCATCAAGGAATTGCTAAAGAAGCCTTGATCAAACTCCTTTATCTTATAAATTCTTCCCTAAGACTATTATACTTTCGAAGACAATCCAAGTTATAGTGATTCCAAAATAGAGAGAAACTCCAAACGACAAAAAGAAAGAACAGACAGATGTCAATAACATCAAAGTTATTTGAAAAAACTCCTGTTAAAGTCGTTTAATTCCTGATCATCAATTTTGTCAGAATCAAGCATTCCACAATTGACTTAGATGAGAAAAAGATATGTTTCACCGCTTTTCTTGTCGTCTCTCAAGCCTTCGATATATGGTACGAATGATTGAAGTATAAGCTAAGACATACAAGATTTTAGAATCCTATCTTTCGAACAGACTTTTCCATGTTAAACACGGAACTAAATACTCAAAATTTAAGGAAGTCACTGCCAGAGTTCCGCAGGGAAGTGTTCTTGGTCCGATCTTGTTCTGACTCTACACTCGAGAAATACTACAAAAAAAAAGGAACCATTGTCAGCTTTACCATATTTTGCATTTTCCTGCTTTTTGTCAGGATTTGGCGTCAAAAACAACCTCCATTTTTTTTTAGTATTTTTTAGCAGTTTTCTAATAACATGCCAGAATGAAGAGACAACCTGAATACCTATCAACTATCAGACGGATATCTATAATCGTTGTATCCACTCCAGAGTTCAGATACTCCGGTTCGTCAAGGCAGTTGAACTGGAGGAGGTGCTCTAGATCGAGTATCTCATCGGCTGGAGCTCCATATCGGGGGAGCACACAAGATTTACAAAGGTTTCAGTGTGCTTACACGCCTACAATCGGTCAACAATGTATACGTATATAACATACTTTATAACTTTCTGGTGTTTTTGTGTAATATTTGTAAGAAAATTTTATTTTCAAGATTTTATTTTTTATGCAAGAGAATAAGATTTCGGGTCATTATCTCTAGTAACACTGAACAGATGACAGTTTTTGGGTCAATGTTGGTAAAATTTCTAATAATCAAAAGCATCTCACTATAATTAAGACTCTCCAGACTTCCTCACTATCCAAATCCTAAGAGGAGATCCGTAGAAACGGCCCTCCATGAGGTCGTGCAAACGTTTGAATAAACCGTTTTCTACAAACAATATACCCTAGCTACCTTCTTAGACATTGAAGGCTTCCTAACTGAAGCGATTCAGGAAGCTCTCACCAAGTTGGGTGTTGATGATTTTATTAGTCACTGGATAGTATTCATGTTAAAAAACAGAATTATGCACTCAAACCTAGGTAATTTTATTCTTACCAAATTCGTAGACAGGGGAACACCTCAAGACGGTGTCAAGGTTGTCAGATGCACTGATTAAGTGGCAATGTTAGTATCGCGAAGGCTTCCTTCAACGATTAATGAAATCGTGGAAGGCTCGTTTGATAAGGTAAGCATTAGGGCCACTAGTTTTGAACTCAGTGTCAAAACAAACAAAACTAAACTGAAAAAAAAAAAAAATACAGCGGTAACAAGTCCAATTCTTACGTATGAGTCACCAGTTTGGTGGTTTGCCCTGAGTAATGACTACAACATTAAACTAATAAGCAAAGTCCAAAGAACGGCCGCCATAGGTAATACGGGTCCGACGGAAGCTCTGAATATGCGTTTGCATCTTGTACCACTTGACATCCATATTAAATACATTCAGAGAATCAGGGTGCTGGTCTGCTAGACCTTACGGACACAGTAAGATTCTAAATTCGTTACCAGAAGAACTGGAGAAAACTCTGACCGACTACACCATACCCAAACTGAATTTTCAACACAACTTCACAGTCGAGGTGAAGTCAAAAAGAATTTCAAAATAACCCTTTATACAGACGGTTCAAAGATGAATTGTGGAGACGGTGAGGTAATCTTTTAGGAAGGATACTGAAAATATCAGTATCCTTCCGCCTTTCCAATTCATCCAGTATCTTCCAGGCGGAAGTTCTGGTAATAAGTGAAGCATGTCAGATAATAAGACACAAGTCTATACACATTGATAATATCGCCATCTTCATTGATAGTCAGGCTGTTATCAAAGCTCTGATTTCAACAATATCATCTTCCCATGTGGTGGACTAGTGAAGGGAAGAGCTCTCGTCGCTAGGTTGTCGGACCAAAATTAGTCTTTTCTGGGTGCCAGGTCATACTCGTAGCAATATAGAGGAGAACGACCAGGCCGACGAGCTGGTAAGAAGGGGGTCAGCCCTAGATCCAATGGGAACTTGTAGCGATTAGCACAGGTCATTGGCCAGTAGGAACGTATGCGTCTAGACTGCGTATCCCTCTTTAACATACACTGCCGCAGTTGTAAAAATGTTTGGTGTTCAGTTTGAAAAACCTTTTTTCAAAAAAGGGCAATATGGGACACGGGAAATGTTAAATTCAGCTGAAGAGCAAACAATTTTGAAATTTAAGAGTGAAGCCTGGAGTATTTTAAAAAACATCAAAGTCAGAGGAGAGAAGTCGAACAGTAGTAACAAATTTAATAAACAATCCCGAAAATTATGGCAGAAGAAAGTCTCCTGGAAGAGCACCAGTATTAACTCCAATAGAAAAACGTGCGATTTTTGGGGAAGCTTCAAATGCTTCTTAAACGGCTCATCAAATCACATCTAAAGTGGGAGTTCAACATAAAAAATGTGAGGACAATTTTACAAAATTCCAAAAATTGTTTCAAAACTGAAGTTCACAAAACTTGCCGTTTAGAGTTTGCTCACAGCCATTGCTATTGTAAGAAAAAGTGGAGAAAAGTCATATTCATAGATGAAAAAATGTTGAATTTATATGGACCTAAAGACTGGGATTATTATTTTCACGATCTTTGTCGTTAAATGGGAGGAGGTTCTGTAATTGTATGGGCTGGAATTGGCTACAACCAGAGGACCGAAATAAAATTTGTTAATGACAGAATATATTGAACTTATTAACGAACAAATTTAGAGGTTTGTTTCAATTATTGCCGAGGAAAACTTGATTTTTCAACAGGATAATGCGGCAGTCCATACTTCCCGCCAAGTCAAAGAGTACTTTTACCCAAAAAAATCAACCCTTCATAACTGGCCTCCAAGATCGACTGACTTGAATATAATTGAGAACATGTGGGGAGAGCTTGACCGAACAATTTGGACAAGATGAATCAAAAATATGTTAAAAAAATGTTTAAAACTATGCCTAAGCGAATGCTAGAAGTTGTAAAAAATAAAGGTGCTAGCACACATTACTAATAAAATAACATATTTAATTTTTCATGTTGTAATTTAATTTTGAAATCCACCTATCTTATCTTTTTGTCCCACCCATTATTGAGTAGCTTCAGGTGCATAGAGTGCGACCAAGTACATCCTCTTTCCACTATGGGGAGGGATGCACACGATACACTCCACCCAGTATTCGATTTTTCCCCCAAAAACAAGAAAATTAACGCTTTTTCCAATAATTACTTTATGGCAGAGCGGTCTAAATACATCATGTCATTAGGTAATTCAATCATATTTGGCTAATGTTGAGCACATTTTTTTTTTCATAAGAATTTGTATATATTGTCTGAGATTGTATCAAATTAAGTAAACGACTGGGTGGCACGTATTTGCAGCTATATGCTGTTTATTTGCAAATCGCTTACATTTGAAATTTAAATAAAACCGTTAAGAATCGAAAAAAATATTTTAACATTTTTCCAAAACTTTGTACGCCATAATCTTTTATATGTGAAAAATTGCTTATTGTTGGCTGAGCCGAGAAATAAACAATTTTCACAAAACCGGTTACTAAGGAAAGTACCGTTATACGCATTTGCAGTCAAAATCCTGATACGGCATCAATAAGCATATGCTCGCCATAGCTCAAGTATCACATTTGAATAAAATCATTAAAGTCGTTTTCTAGAAAATCGATTTTCTTTCGAAATCGACTATTAGTATTATAAGTTACCGTTAATTTTAGGGTTAGAATGAAAATTCCGATTTCGCCGCGAATCATGACCCTACAGACTCCAGATATGAAGTTTCAAAAAACTGCAGCCTTTCAGCCGTTTAGGCTGCAGTCCAGCGCACATACATATGTGCATACAGGCTGACAGACAGACAGATTTGAGAGACCCATTTTTTGAGTTTCTCTATCATAGTAATATTAAGTTTGATAAAAATCTCGAGATTGAAAATTTTCCGGAAACCAATTCTTGCACATATCGGTTTATTCTTCTGCAGGTTCTTTACATCGTATTTCATATTAATTTTAATACATAGTTTGTAACATAGAAAAATAACAACGGTAGAAATCGAAAAGTATATATTTTTGTGATCGGCATCAAAAGTTACGTTGTTCTAGCCATCTATTCGAATGTCCGTATGTTACCACTTTTTGGGCCTTAAACTTTGAGCTAGGAACATGAAATTTGCTATATTTATAGGTACACAGATTGCTTGCTTCTAGAATCCGAAGCAGTACAAGTATATAAATTGCTAGCATCGGCCCACAGACACGCCCACTTTTTAAAAAAATGTCCTTTTCCTCAATATTTTTGCTAAAAACTAAAAAATGTTGTTTAGGTAAATTTATATAGACATTGGGTTTTTCTACATTTGGTCCATACATTATATATGGCCACATCTACATGGTGGCATTTTCTTATAAAACTATAGGTATTGTAATATGCGAGCTACGGCTCGAGTAGATAAAACGTTATTCTGTGAGATTATTTCTTTATTTTCTAGTCTATAGAACAATTCAAGTTCACACTATACTATTCTTCGCAAATTCCTTCCTTTCAAGGTTTCTTTCTTCTCAAATCACTTTATCTCCTTTCAATTACTTAATTCACAAATCCAAACTAATTACTTCTTCTTGTTAACTCTCAACTTTCAATTTATCACAAAACTACAACTTCGGCTGTTATCACTTTTCCAATCTCTTCGTGCGGTTCAAAACCCAACTGCCTTGCCTCAATCGCCATCTGTCCTTATATAGTCGCATTTCTGATAGCCAGAAATTTCTAGCAAATTCTTCGACCACTGGAACAAGAAAATTCTGATGTAATAATTCCAAGATGACAGCGGCAGCCAATAATCTTTTGCGGTTATAATTCTCTTGCGGTTATAATTCTCTCTTAATTCTGCGACGTCGTCTTAGATATAATTCGTCTCTTACTGTGGACACGAACCTCGAATGAAAAGACACTTCGGAACGTGTTGCATCTTTTGGGGCGTAGTTATTATGCTACATTATGTTACAGTATATTACTTCTCCAAATCTATTTACTGTGATGGTTAAGACTTACTCATCATAATCGGGAAAAATTTGTTCAACAATAGTTTTGTGATACAATTTCTTAAAAATCGGGGAAATATCTGTATAGAAAGATATCATTGTATTTGTTTTAAAAACATCGCAACGTCACGATCACGTTATTAGGTGTGAGTCAGAAGATGGAGAATAGGGTATCATACGGTCTGTTCTGAACGGATTATAGCTTTCCTGTATGTTTTAAATAAATATTCTCAAAATTGTTATAAGTGGTAAAACGAGACAAACAAATATAAAGGGTGGTTAAGTTTTAAGGGCCGATGTTGATTTTGAATAAAACACAAATTATTTAGGAAATTACTGTCATTTCTTTTTATTATGATAATATTGGTATGGTTCAATTATGTATGGAAGAAAATATCGGCCAAATGGCCACCGCGACCTCGGCGGCACACCTCCATCCGATGGTCCAAATTTTCGATGAGGCTGAGGCATAATTGAGGTTCTATGCCGTTAATGTGCCGAATTATCTCATCCTTTAGCTCTTGAATTGTTGCTGGCTTATCGACGTACACCTTTTCTTTCAAATAACCCCAAAGAAAGAAGTCCAACGGTGTCAAATAACATGATCTTGGTGGCCAATTGACATCGCCACCACGTGAGATAACACGGCCATTGAATTTGTCGCGCAAAAGAGCCATTGTTTCGTTAGCTGTGTGGCAAGTGGCACCATCGTGTTGAAACCGTATATCGTCCACATCCATATCTTCCAATTCGGGCCATAAAAAGTTCGTTATCATCTCACGATAGCGAACACCATTCACAGTAACTGCCTGACCGGCCTCATTTTGGAAAAAATACGGCCCGATGATGCCGCCAGCCCATAAACCGCACCAAACAGTAACTCTTTGTGGGTGCATTGGTTTTTCGACAATCACTCTTGGATTATCATTCGCCCAAATGCGGCAATTCTGCTTATTGACGAATCCACTGAGGTGAAAATGTGCCTCATCACTGAAGATGATTTTCTTCGAAAATTTATCATCCACTGTTACCATTTCTTGCCACCATTGTGACCATTGACGACGCTTGGAATGGTCAAGAGGCTTTAGTTCTTGAGTCAATTGCACCTTGTAAGCACGTAAATGCAAGTCTTTATGCATAATGTTCATCAACGACGAGCGTGAGAGGTGCAATTGTTGGGCACGACGACGAGTTGAGGTGGACGGCTCTTCAGCCACACTATCGCGAACAGCAGCAATATTTTCTGCAGTACGAGCTGTACGAGCATGCATTGGTGTTTTCACATCTCCTACAGACCCGGTTTGCACAAATTTTTGCACGATTTTTCCGATTGTACGCACATTTGGACGATTAAATTGACCGAAAGAATCACGAAATGCACGATATGCAGTTTGATTTGAACGCCCATTTTCATAATAAGCCTGAATAACTTTAACGCGTTGCTCGATTGTGTATCTTTCCATGGTTCAAATTGAGTTAGTCTGAAATTGAGAAATGTCAAATGAAATGCAGAAAAAAACTTGACGTTTAGGTGTGGTTCACATTCAACATCGGCCTTTAAAATTTAACCACCCTTTTCATCAAGTTTATAGCATTTTTCTTGCAAATGACTAGCAAATTTCTTCCCTACCTAAAGCCAATTTCATGAAAATAATCTGGTAACACTGGCTGACGTTCACAGCCAGTTCACATATCAAATTTCAAGCTGCCATGTCAGTACTAAATCGGGCGCGTCAGGACGCCCATTTTTTTAAATACATCCATTTGATAAAATATCTTTCCGCCCACGTTCTATTCTACACCACTTAAAAAACGTATAAAATGTTTGTTTTTAAATAAATTTAAACATACAATTTGCAGCTACCCTTCTAAAGGCGTAAAAATGTCATTAATCTAAAATATAATTGCACATTGTCCAATAAAACCAATTATTTCTTACAGTCTAAGTACCCACTTATACATTTTCAAGCACGATACGTAATAAAATTGAATATTCAGTATTCTTTAAATGAGTTTTAGTACCCATGTAGGTAGAAGAATAATGACTGAAAATAAGGAGATTTTAATGAAATTTTTGTACACAAAATTATTTCTGCTGAGAAAATAATACAAACAAAGTTGTTTGCCGTGTTTTTTCTTCTTTTTCTTTTTTGTTTTGAGGATAATAACCCTTGATTCATCTTTATTACTTTATCCTTGTAATTCATGCGTGAGGTAAAACATTAATTTTTCGAATATGGTATCGAATGCGAACACCTGAATGGGTATGTTAATGGGAAACATTAACATGTTTTTGATTTACGAGAATTGACATTAAACACAATAAAAATTAAGCATTGTTCATACCAATGCGATTTGAGCTGGTAGATAGCACAAAAACAGTCCAAATGGAGAAATACTACCGCATGAGCTATATAAAAGTATGTACTCGTATGTAGGTCCATATTGTACATAATAGACATAAACACGGCGGATATGTTCTGAAACACCAGGGCACACTCGACCTCCGCTGAGTTCATTATGATTTCGCACGGATCCTAGAACCGATTTAAGTTCTTTTCAGGGTTCCGGGAGTAGACCATGGAACCCTATTGCTCTCGCTCACGCCCGTCCATTTGCCTGTCATCAATTTCTACCTCCAAAACTACAAAAGCTATATGCATGATTTTTACGCAAGTCATGCAGAACAAAGGCCCAAACGGAATGCTAGTAAATTTTCAAGCAAATGTCGCAACTGTCGTATATACGAGTAAGGCTAGATGCGCACATGCGTTTTCAGTCGCTCGACTATTCAGTCGCAAAACGTAGAACACATAACTTTCAATGTGAACGAGCGCACATGACACCTAGCAATCGCAACGTTTAAAAGTCTGCGATTTGGCCCATTTTTCTGGCGACGCGATTGTCGCAAGCTAAAATTAATCATACGTACTGGCAAGTGTATCCACACACTTACGATTTAAATCACTGCGATTAAAAAATCGTTGTCGGAGCAAGATGTGTGTATGCACGCACTTGCGGTTTCCTACCGCATCATAATTAAGTCGCAAAAAATGAGACCCACTGTTTTATACATGAATGCACACATATGCTACTTAAAAAACGCAGCGATTAAAAAAATTCAACAAGCTCCATTTTATAGACGATTATTTTGCCGCAATTTAAAATGGGACATATGAAATACTATGAATCTTACCACACTTGCAACTTTGAATAGAAGCTTTTCCTTTGTAGAAAGTTCTGTCAAATGGGGGACGACAGTTGCACGCACTTCACCCCATAACTTCTCCTTTAAATTCCGATTGCTATATTCTTTTGACTTTTTATCGTATAGAGCTTGGCGTTTCTCTACATCTATTATTAATTTTTCTGTATCAATAATAGGGTTCGATGGTATTTCTCCACTTACAACCGACTCGTTATCAGACATTATGCAAACTGCATAATTTTAGTCAACAAACAAGTCGCAAGTGCGCGAGAGTTTATGCTCATCCATATGATCCAGTTTTTTTTGCGACAAAACAATCGTCAATAAACTACAGTTCGTTAACCGTTGCGATTATTTGGTCGTATATGTGAGTATTGACATTAAAACCCGCGTGTTCTATTTTTTTGCGGCTGAATAATCGTCCGACAGAAAAGCACAAGTGCGTGCATGGTCATATTTTCTTGCGACCACGATTTTTCTATCGTTGCGACAGAAAATCGCATGTGCGCGCCTAGCCTAAGTACGTCGCATACCGCTAAAAAGAGCTGTTTGAGTAGAATCCAAAAATATTTGTAATATTTTCAAATGTCCCACACTTCATATCTGGGAGCTGTAAGGCCACAATTCGAGGCAAACTCCGAATCCGAAAACTGCTCTTCAGATTTTATTCAAATTTGATGTCTGAGTCTTGGTGGGCATATGCTAACAGATGTAAGTTTTTCACAACATATACGGATATGTATGTGGGTGCAAATACGTGTGATCCAGTCGTGCAACACCACAACTTCAATAAAAAAAAAAGTTTTTTAAATATTGTTATTCTCTAATAATGAAAGTCTCTCCGAAGAGCTTATTCTCTGATCACTTCCACTATTGACTTTGAAACAAGAAACTAACAACTTTTCAGCAACCCCGTTAGGACGGACTGACTCATACGCAACCTTACAAGCGCAACACAGATTAATAAAGCAGTCAACCATTTCACAAAGACACTTATGGTCTTTTTAAAAAAATCCTGTCCTGTTAATCGCTTTTTGCCAGAAATCATAAGCCACTTGACACACATCAACAACTCATGCATAATGACTTCAACCTTTCCTTTAGCCTGGAAACGTGCACGAATTATACCCGTCCTTAAGAAACCTAATACTGTTACTGCCAATGATTACAGACCTATCAACATTCTACCATGTCTGTCTAAGGTTTTTGAAAGAGTACTGGTGGGGCAAATTCAATATCACCTGTCAGTAAATTCCTTGCTGAGCCCCCTGCAGTCCGGCTTTGGAACAGGCAATAGCTGTACGTCCGCTATGGTCAATATCTTGGATGATGTAAGGAATGAATTCGATAAGGGATCTGTGACCTTGCTTTGCATTCTGAACGTTTCAAGGGCTTTTGACAAGGTCAATTACTCCATACTCTGTTGGAAGCTACGGCATTATTTTGCTTTTAGTGATAGGGCTGCAAGGCTCATAGGTAGTTTTTTCAGTGATAGGTCGCAGAGAGTAGTTGTATGGGACACATGCTCTGAATTTAAACAACTTGTACAAGGCGTACCTCAGGGTTCTATCTTGGGGAACAATCAACAATCAACAACACGGGTACAAGGAGGTGTTCTATTACCTCTTCTATGGAATATGTATCTCGCCAACAAAGGCATTAAGATAATCGCTTACGCAGATGACAAAGTTCTATTAGTTACAGCTAAATATGTACATATCCACAATTAGCGAGATTTTGGAAACTGTGCTAACATAATTGTCAAAACGGGCAGAGACCAATTACGTAGCTTACCGTAAACCCAGAGAAGATGGAACTAGTTCTGTTCAGAAGATTATATAAAATACCAAAATGGAATCCCCCAAAGCTGATAGGCATTCGACTAAGCCTCTACACCGTGGCCAAGTACTTGGAGGTAATATTCGACTCCAAACTAAACTGAAAACGGAATACCGAAGAAAGGATGAAAAAAGGTCTCAATGCATTTTACTCATGCAGAAAAGCGTTTGGACAAATGGATCTTGCAACCACACATCGTGCACTGGTTGTACACAGCGATTGTAAGACCTATTATAACCTACGGTTCAGTTGTATGGTGAGAGGCGGCAAACATACCTAAAAAATCTGAAAAAGGTGCAGAAAATAGCCTATCTAGGCATATCAGGTGCACTAAAATCGGCATCGCAATCCGGTCTGGAAACTCTAGTGCACCTCCAACCTCTAGAGTTTTACACAAAGAATATTACAGTCAAAGGGGCTCTCAGACTGAAAGAGATTGAACAAAATTTATAGTACATTAGGACACGCGCGAATACTGGACATCTTTAATCAAGCAGGACTTATGCCCTATACAAATTACGAGAAACCCTAGTGTGACTTCAATAAGAACTTCACGATACCTTTACCCGATAGACATGACTGGAATAAGTCTAACACTATCATTAAAGGTAAAACCATCTTTCAAGATGGAGATAAAAATGGGAACTGGAGTTATCTCAGAGGCACTGAGTATTAAAAAGTCATACAGACTAACGGTAGTGTTTTCTAAGCTGATATCTGATATGCGGTTAAAATGGCGGCACAAACTACCTTAGCAATGGAACTACCAGTCATGGATCTGCTATATAAGGACAGATGGCGATCAAAAAGGCGCAGTAGTTTCTAAACTGTGGCGAAGAGATTAGAAAAGTGATAATAGGCGAAGTTGTAATCTTGTGATAAATTGAAAGTTGAGATTTAACAAGAAGAAGTAATTAGTTTGGATTTGTGAATTAAGTAATTGAAAGGAGATAAAGTGATTTGAGAGGGAAGAGACATTGTAAGAAAAGAATTGCGAAGAATAGTATAGTGTGAACCTGAATTGTTCTAAAGACTAGAAAATAAAGAAATAAATTTCACAGATTATCGTTTTACCTACTCGAGCCGTAGCTCGCATAGTACATTGGTGTCAGAAGTGGGATAAAACTTATTCTGTGAATAACTATTTCCGTGGTGGGAAAAAATTGCACAAGCAAAAAAAAAAAAAAAACGATTTCTGTGTTGAATTAATTAATTGCGCAAAATGGGTCGCAAATTGGGAAAACTAACTATAACTCAACTAAAGGCAGAACTCAGTAAGCGGAACCTCGACACAACTGGGGGGAACTGGGATTCGTCTGGAAGAAGCAGTAACGCAGGAAGGTGAAAATCCGCACGACGTAGAGTTTGACGTGGAAGAGGAACCAGCAAGTACAGCAGCCGACCCGGGTATAACAAGTCTGCTCCTGCAACTTAAGTTAGTCATGGACGAACAAAAGAAAGCAATGGGCGACCAAAGGAATTCTCTAGAACTTAAGCTGGACGAACAAAAGAAAGCAATGGACGAACAAAAGAATTCTCTAGAACTTAAGCTGGATGAACAAAAGAAAGCAATGGACGAACAAAAGAATTCTCTAGATGCTCTGGAAAGTAAACTTGATGAGCAAAACACGAACTTGGAATCCAAATTCGAAGTGATCGAAGAGAAAATCGAGAAGGTCGAGACGCAACTCGAAAAAGTCGAAACTAGATTCGATGAAAATTTTGAGAAACATGAAACTCAGTTCGGGAAGATAGAGACTCAGTTTGAAAAAGTGGATACGCAATTCGAGATAGTAGAAAAGCAAGTCGAAAATCTTGCTAAGGAGCTCAGCAACGTGAAGAGACAGAAAGCACGGGAATATTCCACTGACGGTCTGAGAAGAAAGGAGATGCAGCCTCCTATCTTCGATGGTCAAACATCATGGCCAATTTATAAAAGGCAATTCGAAGCGGCCGCAATGACCAATAGCTGGGACGATGAAGAGAAGTCCATTGCACTCACACTTGCACTAAGGGGTCCTGCTGCGGAGCTCTTGCAGACCATCCCGGAAGATAAACAGCAGAACTACGACTCTCTGGTTCAGGCTATCGAGATGCGGTTTGGGGATGAACACATGCAGCAGGTGTACAAGGTTCAGCTGCGTAGTCGAGTCCAGAAAAGGGGGGAAACGCTCCAACAGTTGCAAGCGGATATAGAGCGACTAGCCCATCTTTCATACCCTAAAGCCGGTGAGGAGCTTATCAACGAAATGGCGGTGGAAGTTTTTATTCAGGCCATAGAGGACAGACAACTGCAAATGGCTGTAAGGATGGCTGAAAAGCGAACACTCCCCGAGGCATTGGCATTCGCTTTGTCAATGAAGGCTGCGGACCAAGCATACCAGGGAATACACCGTGTCAGGGAAATGTCCGTCGTGGAATGCTCATGCCAGAGAACAGCCGTCATGGATGAAGACAGAGCTCGTGGAAGTCAAATCCGTTGCTGGAATTGCAACCAAACCGGACACCTACAACAGCAGTGCAGAAGTGCACCTAGACGAGGAAATTGTCCACATTGCGGAAGTAGGAGAAGCAGAGAGGAAGCATCCTGTCGGTCAGACTTCCCAAAACCAGCAGTCGGGGAAATGCGTACGGACCGACTTCGCGGGGCAGAAGTTGGTTACTGGAGTCGAAGCCCCCAGGACCACCGTTCAAGTTTCGCAAACCAAACGGGGTAACAAGAGCCTGACAGTGGAGGCACTAATCAACAAGAAGAAATGCGTAGACACCATCGACACAGGTGCCACCGCCTCCATTGTAAGAAGAGATATCGTCAAAAGTTTTTGGCTGCACAACACCAACAGCTACCGTCTGAAGACTGCAACAGGGGAATGGCGAAGGTGTTCGTCTTACGATCACTCTGGCGGGGCTGACGTTCTCCCATGCGTTTCTGGTGGCAGATATATGCGACGAGTGCATCATCGGAATAGACTTCATGAAAGCAAATGAAGTAATCTTGGACATCGGGATGCAAGTACTGAGGTATCGAAATGTGGAGATTCCGATGGTGTACGGAAACGAGAATGCCGTAACTCTCAGGACAGTCATCAGCAAAGACGAAGTTTTGCCGCCGTCTTCAGAGACAATCATTTGGACGAAGCTGGAAGGTGATCTTGGGAGCCACCGATTCTACATAGTAGAACCAGACCCAGAGAAGAATTCTCAAGACTACATCGTGGGAAAGACGTTAGTCGAACCAAAGAACACCATGGTTCCTGTGAGGGTTTTGAACGCAAGACCACACACTGTCAAACTAAGGCGAGGGGAGGTGACTGGAAAATGCACGCCGATTACCGCCGTCGCAACAATATCTGAACGTGATGCTCCAAAACCTTTCCCATCACCGTGGACAGCGGAAACGAGAGAGACGATTCTCCAGTCCAGTGAGCTGAATCAGGAGCAGCGAACTATGGCAGAGAATCTTATCAATGAGTACGCTGATGTATTTGCCTCACAGGACGGAGAATACGGCCGAACACACCTGGTACAACATCGAATAAACACTGGTGATACTAGACCAATTCGTCAGCCTGCTAGGCGCCTTCCATTGGCAAAGCAGACAGAAGTTGCAGAGATGGTGTCGGCAATGGAGAAAGAAGGTCATGATTGAAAGTTCCAAAAGTCCGTGGGCATCACCGGTTGTACTGGTTAAGAAGAAAGATGGCAGCACGCGGTTCTGCGTGGACTATCGGCAGCTCAATTACGTCACCAAGAAAGACAGCTATCCTCTGCCACGGATTGACGACACGCTAGACACACTATCAGGAGCCCGATGGTTTTCCAATCTCGACTTGAAGAGTGGCTACTGGCAGGTACAGATCCATCCAGAAGACCGGGAGAAAACCGCCTTCACCGCAGGAAATGGGCTATGGCAATTCACGGTAATGCCATTCGGGCTGTGCAATGCTCCGGCGACTTTCGAGCGATTGATGGAATGTGTCCTGCAAGGGTTAACATGGAAAACCTGTTTGGTATATTTGGATGATGTCATCGTCGTTGGAAAAACGTTTGCGCAACACCGAGACAATCTAAGGGATGTGTTTCAAAGGCTTCGAAGTGCCCACCTGAAGCTCAACCCCAAGAAGTGCGCCCTGTTTAGAGCGGAAGTCAAGTACCTGGGACACATAATTTCAGCGAAAGGAGTGAGAACCGATCCAGAGAAGGTCGAAGCGGTGAAAAACTGGCCAGTCCCCAAAGACAAACACCAACTAAGGAGCTTCCTGGGCCTAGCCACCTACTACAGACGGTTCGTGAAGGATTTTGCCGGGATCGCAAAGAGCCTGCACCAGTTGACGGAAAAGGGGAAACAATTCAAATTGTCAATTGAGTGCGAGAAGAGCTTCAAGGCACTTAAACAACGGCTATGCGATGCCCCGATACTAGCTTACCCCACTCCCGGGGAAACGTTCATTGTGGATGCAGATGCTAGTAATGCCGGGGTAGGAGCCGTACTCTCCCAGGTGCATGATGGCCAAGAGAAGGTGGTTGCGTACTTCAGCAAGGTGCTCTCTAAGCCAGAAAGGAACTACTGCGTGACAAGGCGGGAACTTCTAGCTTTGATCTTGGCAACGAAGCATTTTTACAAATACCTCTATGGGAGGAAGTTCGTTCTTCGCACAGACCATGCAGCCTTAAAATGGCTATTACAGTTCAAGAGCCCTGAGGGTCAGGTCGCAAGATGGATCGAAAGGCTGCAAATCTACGACTACGAAATACAGCATCGTAAAGGAAAACTCCACTCTAATGCGGATGCACTGTCCCGGAGACCATGCAGAACGGATTGTAAACATTGTGCGCGTCAGGAAGAACGGGAGCTGGTTTCCATCCAAAGAATGAGAGCCGAATCTATCGCCGGCTGGAGCGTAGATGAGATCCGGAACGCTCAGAAGGAAGACCCGGATATCGAGCCGATTCTGGCCTGGAAGGAGAACATGGAGAAACTGGATCATCAGGACATCTCTCACAGAAGCCCGACCTTAAAGGCATATTTTGCGCAGTGGGACTCCCTCCATGTCCAAGAAGGTGTTCTGAGAACAAAATGGGAATCCTCCGACGGAAGGTCGTTTGTAATGCAGCTTGTCGTACCGCAAACGAGGGTCAAGGAGGTGTTACAGGAAATGCATGGCGGGGCGTCCGGAGGCCACTTGGGAGTGAATAAGAAGCTAGAAAAGATACGAGAACGTTTTTATTGGTTAAAAGCGAAGGAAGATATCGAAGACTGGTGCAGAAAATGCGACGTGTGTGCAGCTAGCAAGGGTCCGAGAATCAAAACTCGAGGTAAGATGCACCAATACAACGTGGGAGCACCTTTCGAACGAATCGCCATTGACATCGCAGGGCCCTTTCCGGAAACCGACAATGGTAATCGGTATATACTCGTAGTGATGGACTACTTCAGTAAGTGGCCGGAAGCGTTTCCGATCCCTAACCAGGAAGCCAGAACCGTGGCGGAGCAGATCGTCTACAATTGGGTTAGCAGATTCGGTGTGCCCTTGGAATTGAATTCTGACCAAGGGCGGAACTTCGAGTCAAGAATCTTCCAAGAGATGTGTCAACTACTCGGAATCAAAAAGACAAGGACAACCCCGCTTCATCCACAGTCGGACAGTATGGTGGAGCGTTTCAATAGGACTTTGGACGAACATCTCTCGAAGGTCGTAGGTGACTACCAACGGGATTGGGACCGGCAGATTCCCTTGTTTTTGATGGCCCATAGAAGTGCCGTGCATAGCACTACTCGACATACGCCGTTCGAAATCTTATTTGGTGGAATAGCTCGTTTACCCAGTGAGGTGAAATTTGGATCTCCTACCAATGAGCCCAGAAATGAAGAAGAGTACGTGGCGGACCTTAGGGAAAGGCTTAGGGACATACACCAAAGGACCAGAAGCCAGATTAAGATAACGAGCGACCGCATGAAGACCAGGTATGATGCCAAGGCAACAACGTCAGGATTCCAGGAAGGAGATCTAGTGTGGCTGTATAATCCCCATCGCCAAAAGGGGAAATCACCTAAGTTGCAGCAGAACTGGGAGGGTCCCTACAGAATAATACCCCGCATCCAGCGAGGACCAAGGGCCAAAATGAAAGTGGTTCATGTGGACCGACTGAGTCGATACAATGGCCGAAGTGAGGACACACTTGTTCGGGGCGAACAAGTCTAAGAGGAGGGCAGTGTAACATAATGTAGCATAATAACTACGCCCTCGAACAGGCAACAAATTCCGAAGTGTCTTTTCATTTGAGGTTCGTGTCTGAAATTAATCACCACAGCTCGGATAATATCACGGATAAAAGAGAACAAGAGAGAATTATAACTGCACGAAATGATTGTCATCTTGGAATTATTACATCAGAATTTTTCTTGTTCCAGTGGTCGAAGAATTTGCTAGAAGTTTCTGGCTATCAGAAACTTCTGCTATATAAGGACAGATGGCGATCAAAAAGGCGCAGTTGGTTTAGAACCGTGGCGAAGAGATTGGAAAAGTGATAATGGGCGAAGTTGTAATTTTGTGATAAATTGAAAGTTGAGAGTGAACAAGAAGAAGTAATTAGTTTGGATTTGTGAATTAAGTAATTGAAAGGAGATAAAGTGATTTGAGAGGAAAGAGACCTTGTAAGAAAAGAATTGCGAAGAATAGTATAGTGTGAACCTGAATTGTTCTAAAGACTAGAAAATAAAGAAATAAATTTCACAGATTATCGTTTTATCTACTCGAGCCGTAGCTCGCATAGTACAATAATAATAATAATAATGTCTTGACGTAATAGCCTGGCCTAGCTTCTCGTAGCCACTCGTGCTGTGCGCCTCACGAATGGTGGAGACCTACAGTTTTATGCCGTTTCGCTCAGTGATCGCGCACTTTACTACTAAGCCACGACGCCCACAAATGGTTCTGTTAGTCACATTTGTTTTATGTACTTTAAGTGTAATCTTAATCTAACCTAACGTATATTATTTTGCTTCCTAGCAATTCGGAGAATGAAGAAGCAATATGATCATTTCTGAAACAAACCAACAAATCTTTGGTATCCGATTTCAATCTCCGATTTCCAACTGATCTTTAAATTTCAGGTCAAAACAAACACTTTTAGTTCTGTGTCTATCTTTCTCTCGATCTATCAGTTCCTTTCGTCTTCAAGAACCACCAACAAAATTTAAGTGAAATTTAGTTTGCGGCCCCGGTTTTCTATGCATACTCGTATGACCCCACCTAAAAGCCATTTTAGCATTTTCACTTTAAATTAACCTTTTGCAAATGGATTCAAACTTTTCAATTGGAATAAACCTTTTTGCAATTGTATTAAAACCAATTGCAACAATATACTGCCCACCCACGTGTTCCCCAACTAAAGAAGACTATGCAGAATTCCTAAATTTGGTAGGACATAACGTTCTTGTTGGCGGTTACTTCAATGCCAAACATACCCACTGGGAATCTAGGTTAACAACAACAAAAGGAAAAAGGTTTTATTAAGCAGGCCGCAACTACAACTGTGAATTCTTTTCCTATGGATCGTCTATATACTGGCCATCTGATCCTAACAAAATACCAGACCTTATTGACTTTTTTGTAGCAAAAGGTATTAAATCATACATACAAGGTTGAGTTGAAGGTAATTATGACTTATCGTCAAATCATACTCCAGTGATCTTGTCACTAAGTCAAACGGAAGTGGAGGAAAAAAGTAACCCTAAGTTACAGGCTTAGGGTTACTTTTTTCCTGGTCTGAATTCAGAGAAAGTCTACGAAGTTTTATAAACCTAAAATATCCTATGAAAACAAATGAACAAATTGACCATGAAGTGGAACAATTCATTGCTGATGTTTACCAGGTCGCAAAAGAAAGCACACCAGCTAATTTGAACAGGAGACAACCTTAAAAAAAAATACCCCGTTGAAATAAAAGAGTTAATACAGGGTGGCGCACGAATCGTGCTACAAAAACAAAACGTAATAACTTTTTTTCTGTGTTTTTTTTTTATTTTGCAGGTTACTATTTAGATTTATTAAAATGAATGCTTGGGATACTAAAAAGAGGATTTGGATAGTGTAGCGGTACCATGCTTTGCAGGCCGAAGAAGACAACAGCTTGATAAATTGCTTGTTTATGTCTGATGAGACCCATTTTGATCTAAACGTCAATGTAAACAAGCAAAATTGCCGTATATGGAGTGAATCTAATCCAGAAATACTCCATGAGACGGAACTGCACCCAGAACGAGTCACTGTGTGGTGCGCAGTTTCATCAAGGTGCATTGTGGGGCCATACTTCTTTGAAGAAAACGGTTTAACAGTAACTGTCAATGGGGACCGTTATTTAAAGATGTTGAAGGAGATTTTTTTACCGAGAACTGCGCCGAAGAAGTATCCGTTTTAACAGCATTTGGTTCCAGCAAGACGATTATGGCGGAGCTCCAACGAAAATTCCAAAATAAATTAATATCCAGAAACTCCACTTTCCGCTGGCCCCCAAGGTCAGCTGACCTGACTGCACCAGACTTTTTTTTATGGGGTTATATCAAGCTAGAGGTGTACAAAACGAAACCAAAGAATTTGACTGAATTGAAGCAGTCCATTAAAACAATAATAGAGGCGACTCCGACTTCAACCCTTCAGGCCGCAATGAATAATTTTCTGATCAGGTGTCGCATATGCGTGGATGAGCGTGGAGGTCATTTACAGTCTATCATCTTTAAAAACAATTAGTTATATAAAATAAAATTGAATTTTCTATACAATAAAAGAAAAATAAATGAAATACATTGATTAAAAAAAAAGTTATTTGAATTTCTTATTGTAGTACAATTGGTGCGCCACCCTGTATTAGAAAAAAGAAGGCGAACGAATCTGTGAATCCAAAAATGATTCACATAGTAGATCTCCTAGTTCAAAAAGGCCTAAGATGTAAAATTTCACATTCGAGTGTAAATTGGTTTATAGTTTTTCTAGTTTTCCTAAAATGTTAAACTTCTTTCTTAATTCTTTGCCTTGTTGGCACGTCATATCCCAGTTCATTATATAGATTCAAAATTAGAGAGGCTACCGTGTTTTAGCTAGCACTCAGTAGCTTTCGATTATAAATATATTAAAGGATTTCATTTATTGCCGGCTTTCTCTGTTCTGTGGTAGGTCTTGCCAAATTCCGTTGGGAAAACTGATAAAGTATCTTTGTGGGTAAATGTTTTTCGAAAGTCAAACATATAAATTTACTATTATTTTTTTTAAGAACGTTGGTTTGTTTGAACATATTTGTATATATTTTTTGGTAATATCAATATCTTAAGAACGAGAATAGCAATGATTCAAGAAGTGAAATGGTCGGTTTGAAGTAAAAAAGACCCACGTGGCGATGGGTCGGCGACTGTAATAGTCGGAGAGCTACTTAATGTTTTTTTTTTAAATTTCTCACAACATGTATGTAGGTACAATTCATCACTTTGTTATTACACCTGAGTTGCTGATCACTTTCAATTGGAACCCTCAGCAAACCCTAAAGTCATTACCCCTTTTTAATGCTGTTTTTGAGAGAATCAAGTTTGTAGTAGAAGTTGTGAAAAAAGTTTCCGTATCATAGCTGTACGTCTGCTCTACTTAAAGTAACTGATGATATCCTAGTGGCGATGGATAAAGATCTAATAACTTTTGTGACTCTGCTGGACTTTTCCAAGGCCTTTGACACAGTGGATCATATGCAGCTTCTCTTAAAACTCAAGAGGTTGTTTGGCTTTTCATCATCTGCTATCAAGCTCATCAAAACATATCTTGGTGGAAGAAAACAAACCGTTGCTGTTAATAATGTGATGTCTGATTTTATTGCAACCTCAGCGGGTGTACCTCAAGGGTCCATATTGGGACCCTTGTTATTCACAATATTTATCAATGATCTTCCGACCATAATCAAAAATTCATTGCTACACATGTACGCAGACGATGTACAGCTCTACATAAGTTGCAAATTAGACCTTATTAAGGATGCAGCTTGTAAACTTAATGAGGATCTACGAAAAGTTCTAGATTGGTCTGAAGATAATTCGTTGAAGCTTAACCCAGCCAAATCTAAATGTCTCGTTATTAGCAGAAATGGCATGAATGGCTGTGATCTTCCTAATATATTCCTCCAAAATGAACCAATTGAGTTCGTTGACAAAGCTAAAAATCTTGGGATATGGTTTAACAAAACGTTAAGTTGGGATGATCATATCTCCACTATTATAGGCAAAATCTATGGTTCTCTTAGGAATCTATCTATATCGCAGTGTTTCACTCCTTTGCAAACAAAGTTAATGCTAGTAAGGGCTTTGATAATTCCAATATTTACATACGGATGTTAAATTTTTTGTTGCAGCAGTGCTCTCATTCGACGTAAGCTCAACATTGCGTTTAACAATATAACTCGCTATGTTTACGGAATGAGACGTTTTGACCATATTTCACAATATGGTAAGAACATATTAGGATGAACTGTTGATAAATATCTCGAGTACTGCACAATCAAGTACCTACAAAAAATTATTACTAGCAAACAGCCTCCATATTTATTCGAAAAACTTAAACTTTCACGGTCGAGCCGATCTTTAAGTTTAATCCAACCGCGTGTTCACTATCAAAACTCAGAGCGTCAATTTTTCGTTCATGCTATTTATCTTTGGAATGCACTTCCTCTCAGCGTTAGGAGACTTTATGATGCGAATGGTTTCGGGGAAACTCTCTTTCGGCACTTGGCAGGGCAAAACAAGCACATTTCAGTTTATTTGCATTTTCACAATTACTTTAACTTTTGTTTCTACATATTGTATACTATAATAATTTTCTACTTATACATTTTTCAATTTCATTTAGCACTGAATTGTATGAATTTTTGAATATTAGTATATATACATATATTATTTTCTATTATAAATGATGTTACTTAATTAATAATAAATACTAAATACTCAGTCGAAGTTACCAATGACATCCAGCTGTCAAAATATTTAATAAGGTTTGCCATTTCATCATGCATCGTTTTCGCTTCGAACGCGTGGAAATTATTAAAAAAAACATTATCGAAATTCTGGCTCAGTTGTCGTCATCATGGCTTCAGTGCGCAGGTAATTCGTCGCACCGTGGAAAAATTTGAGCATGAGTACACTCTTTTGGACCTTAAGCCAACAACCAGACAGAGATCGGTGCGAAGTGAAGAAAACATAGCCGCCGTAGCGGCCAGTATCCAAGAAGACCCAGAAATGTCGATTTGGCGCCGATCAGCTGAATTGGGCTTATTTTGCGGTTGGATTTGGGCCTACGTCCGTATAAGATTGTGCTGACGCGAGAATTGAAGCCGTGAGTGCGCTAATTGGGCGCTGGAAATGTTGACCGGAGATCCGGATTTTGGCCAAAAAATCATCTTCTCGGACGAGGCCTATTTCTCGCTCAGCGGCTACAATCCACACAGATTGCCTGTTTGGTGCGGTTTATGGCACGGCGGCATCATCGGACCTTATTTCTTTCGAAATGAGGAATGAGACACCGTTACCGTCAATGGTCCTCGGTATAGAGCGATGTTAACCGACTTTCTGTGGGTAGAGCTCAACAATATCGATATATCCGAGCTGTGGTGCCATACAAGTGACGCAACGCTCGAAGTGGTGAAGGAGAAATCTGGCGACTGGGTCATCTCACGGCGAGCATTCATAAATTGACCGCCGCCATCATGCGACTTCACACCCCTCGATTATTTTCTCTGGGGCTACGTCAATCCTTACTCTACGCTAACAAGCCAACCACTTTGGACGAGTTCGAGGCCATCATTCGAGACGCTATTGCCGGAATAACGCCACACATATTGGACCGAGTCATCAAAAATTGGGCCGACCGCTTGAAGCACTGCCAGCGAAGGCGAAACGGCCATTTAAATGATGTGCTACTCCATAAATAATGGCATGAATGTAGCTTCAAAATAAAGCCAGAATCAATTTGATACTTCACACCGTTGTCGTTTTATTTAAATTTTTTTTCTTATCGTTCTTATCTGGATCACCGTATAGAACAGAACGAAAGCACATATGGAAAAAAAAACACGAGAAACAAAACCAGCGATTGAAAATGTTAACAATAAAATTCTTAAAAATATTTTGAGAAGCATCGAATCTATAAACACCAACATTAAAAAAACAGCATGAAACCAATAATAAGATTTTCAACAACTTAAAAAATATTGAAGCAACAATTAACAAAAGGAATTCAAAGTAATGACCATTAAAACAATAAGAACAGCAACCTGGAATGCGGATGGGCTAAAACAGCAAAAGTAGAGATGTTTCTTGCTGATAAAAAGATTTATATTTTCCTTATATCCGAAAGCCATTTTACATCATCCTCTTACGTAAACATTAAGGGATATACCTAGTATGAACGCTAATACTGTTACACACATTTATCGCTATAAAACAAAGACCTCAAAAAATAATTTAATAAAACTTTCAGTATTGTTGTATGAATACATGTATTCCGAACATAAAAATGGAAAAATATTTAAAATTACTTCTTTTGGCCTTAATGCAAACCTTTAGTCGCTTCGGCCACTTATCAATCGCAATACGCACCTCATTAATTGGCAAATTGGCCACAGCTTCAATTCAATGTTAGGGTATCTTTTATGGTACACAATATTATTTAAGGCAGTCGGCAATTTGTGATCCAGTAGATTAAAGTCTGGACTGGCGGAAGGCCAGTCTTTGGTACCGATAAAACGGGGTACATACCATACCTGGTATGGTCAGTTTTGGCCTTATGAGCCGGCTCACGATCTTGCTGGAATGTTTGCCTTTTAATAGAGTATCGTTTAGAGGTTTTCTGAAAGGATCCTTAAACGGTATGGTGGGATACTTAGGCTGATGTTTCGACGCTTTTTTTCGAAAAAATTTAGGTTAGTAACCCCGTCATAAGAGACACCTCAGCGTACCATGCCTGCTCTGGAGACTGTCTTTTTCGGACCCTTGGGAGAATGGACCTACAATTACCCCTAAAAAACAGCACTCAAATTGAAGAAGAAATATCATAGATGAGCTTACAGAAATCATACAATTATTAGCATGGGAAAGTACACCAACAGATAATAATAAAATGGGTAAACAGGTAATCTATCCAATTAGAGTGAGAGAACTTGTGAAAAGAAGTAAACATCCGCAGCTTCGCTTCCAATCAAAAAAAATGACAATACGTGGACAAGAAGTTCTAAAAGCAAAGCGAAACTATTTGGGGAACATCTCGAGAAAAGATGTCAGCCACTTCCTAGGCAAACTTCAGATGAAAGCACATTCTTAGTGCACAAAAATGATGCCATGCACTTGGTACTTAAAACATATATCTCTGAAAGTCATTTTAGAGTAAAATACAAAGTAAAATTCTCGGAACTTAAGAAAATAGTGACAGGAGTTCCTCAAGGTAGCGTCTTAGGTCCTATGCTGTACCTACTTTACACAAGAGATTTACATGAACCATCCGAAGGAAGCATACCAACATTGATACTGCAATTCTGGCAATGGAGAGTGATGCTGTGGAAGCGGAAATAAACAAACAAAATGGAGAATAAACCTCAATGAATCGAAGTCAATACACACCAACTTCACAACTACAAATATAAATGTGGTACCAATTATAATAAATTCACTCCAAATACCATATGCAAAATAGGCATGACTCTGGATGCTAAATTAAAGTGAAAAAAGAAAGACAGGAAGAATTAAATATTAAATTCAGGAAAATGTATTGGTTATTAGGAAAATTTCAGAAAAAATAACAAATAAAATTCCTCAAAAAGGGTGCGTTGCCAACGAAAAAAAGATAGCGTGACAGCTGACAGTTCAGGGTTATTAAAAAAAGGCTACACGAAAGAACAACATGTTTTCATTGCTGAGCAATATTTTAAAATAACGAAGGTTTGGAAGCTACAGTTCACAATTATCGTGCAAAATATGGTCGGAATAGTGATTTAACTTCATCAACTGTGAAGAAATTAATTCAAAAATTCAGGGAGACTTGACCAATTAGTGATCTTATATACTCTGGCCGTCCTTCAACATAAAACATCGAAATAGTTCGTGAGAGTGTTGTTGAGAGGAACATCAATGCGGCACCGTGGTTAAGAATTGGACATTTTGGGATGGTCTCTATAGCTATTCTCATGAAAGATTTGCATCTTCATGCATACAAAGTGCAATAGACTCAAGAACTGAAGCCTACTAACCACGCATGGCGAAGAGAGTTCGTTAAATGGATTATGGAACAAGTGGATGCTGATTTTTTTATACAAAATCATCTTGAGTGATGAGGCTATTTTCATATTGATGGCTTTGTTAATCTCAAAATTGTCAAATTTGAGGTTCAGAAATCCATGAGTGATTGTTGAGAAACAAATGCATCAACAACGTGTCACCGTTTGGTGAGGATTTTGGGCTGGAGGAATCATCGGACCATTCTTCTTTGAAAATGCGGCTGATCAGGCAATAACAGCTAATGGTTCTCGCTGTCGCGACATGATAATTCAGCTTTTTGTGCCTTAATTGCACGATATGGATGTGGCCGATGTGTAATTTCAACAACACGGTGCCACATGCCATACAGCCTGAGAAATAATTAAAGTACTGCATGAGACTCTTCCTGGTTGTGTAATTTCCCATTTTCGTGATCAGAATTGGAGGCCCAGGTCAATTCATTTAACGCCATTGGAATTTTTCCTTTGGGGTTTTTTGAAGTCTAATGTTTATGCCAACAAGTCCATGACCACCCACGCCTTGAAGAAGCAAATTGAGCGCTGTATCAACAAAATTCAGCCACCTTTACGCAAAACGGTCATGGAAAATTTCGACAAAAGAGTGCGTATGTGCCAGCAAAGCCGTGGAGGCCATTTACCCGATATACTATTCCATACATAACCCTATACTGTATACTTTAAGAATCAATAAAACATTTACAATTTTAAATTAAAAACCTGTGTTTTCTATCATTGGACCTAGCATTCAATTCATGAACGAGCTGCAGACAGGTAATATATCTAATACATGTTCATACACTAAAAAGTTATTTAGGGTGTAACCATTGGGCTAAATCCCTCTTAAAAGTTGAACAATTTCTACCAAATGTAGATTACTAAATGAATTTCGTTAGTTGTAATAATAAAAAAATTATAAAAAAAATGTAAATGTAACAAATTTGTTCAACTTCAATTAACGGTACCGGTTTGGGGAGTAAATCTGCTCCCTACTATTTAATTTTATTTTTTTCAACCCGAGAAGTTTTTGCTTCTTAACCTGAACCGCTCTGTATATATAATTTACAAGCATTTATTCTACGTTTCACTACTCTCAAACGATTTGACGTACCACTAGGTGACGTGTCAAGTTCTTGGAAAACGGTACTTTATTCATAACCCCATTTTTATAAATGTGTCATTTCTCGAATATGACTCGGACATCTAACATACCAACATGGCATACCAAGTTTTGGAAAGTTGTCAATAAATTGTTATTTGCTTTTTTATTTAAAAAAAAAAATTATATATCAAGGATTTAGATTAAACTTCAAATCTGAGTAATTTGCTGAACAGCATAGTACGTGCGACCCAATCGTGCATTTTACATTTTCTACGCTTGCAGCTACGTGAGTTAAATTATTTCAGTGGTGAAAGTACACATATCCACACACAACCACCAGTTTCTAGCCACGAAGCTACATACTCGTACTACCCACTTGCAGTGCAATGCGATCTTAGAGCTAGATAAATTCTTCTACTTTTCAGTTTCAATATGACAGAACTGGACAGTATTCTTCTGTAACCTGAAGTTTTCGTCGCCTCTTAATTTTAAACTTTAATTAATTACGATGATCCTCGTAAAAACTCAATGAAAATATACGTACACATGTGCTGTACTTAAAGCGTTGCCAACTTCATTGTTGTAGATGAATGTATAATCTGATTCAAGCCGCCAACAGCGGATTGTCAATGTCAATGTGCTGGGGCGTGTTACTATACTTAAATTTACATTACTCTTCCAACCGCAAATTTGGTATGTACTGAATGGTCCATGGTCACTTAACCATACACGTTACAAGTGTACACTGTCATTTGATATTGTTGAACATGCAAATCACATGGCACAGCGTCTTTAATTTAGTCTCTTGTAGCCAATTAATACCTTACACATTCCAAGGGTTCACTATTAACGCCCCTGAAGTAACCAAAAAAAAAAAAAAACTATGCTAAATTAAACCTCAAATAGTCAAACACCCGAAATCGGTTCCATTTCTAAAACATTCATAAATCAAAATGAGGCAGACTCAGTACAATGACACCGATCGGTCACTTGACAGTGCATTTTCCCAGAACCTTTCACGTATACTACTCGTACTACGATGCGACCCCTCAAAAATCTTTTCCTAAGCAATTTTCGTACATTTAAGGGATCTATTAGTAGATTCGACCCTCTTTTCTTTCTCTCTCCTTTAGTCGGCCACTGCGAAGGGAAAAAGTAGGCGTCTACAACATGGATAAAGTACAACAAAACGCCACCAGAAAACTGCATTTCCCATGAAGTCACATAATGGAATCATAATCGCGCCCAGCGCATACATACATATGGAATGTCTTCAATCTCAGTCGCGTACACAGAACTGCCAACCGGGGTCATCCATCAATTTGTTTCTCTCCACCACCACGGATATGGGAACTGCACCAATTAATGTCTTTTCTCATTCATATTGAATCCAGGGACTGGGCACAGAGATTCGCGCATTCGCTCGCGCAGTGTAATCTCGTGCAGAGTACTCCCGAGGGACAGCTCAGCTAGCTACTAATGCGACAGCAAAGACATATTGAATCTAATTAAGGATTTGAGTCAAGGTTTCCCATTTGTGACAATCGTTGACGTTAGCAGTGCATCTCCACTATCTACCGTGGTCGGGATATTAATTAATTGCATAATAGCGGTGCTATGGTGGAGGAAGCTCGGTGATTGCCTTAGATTGCCCACTCGGGCATACCTCCATCGCTGATATGGGTTGTATGCAAAGAGCTGGGCTCCAGAACTTCTATTGAATTCAAATGACGCGCTTGTTGTCCATTTTTGGACAATCGCATTTGTAATAAATTATTCCACAAATCAATTACCGTCGTATAAGTGCCTCAAGCTCTGGTAATCGCGGGTGTGTTCATATTTTGTTTGGACGGTATAATTGAGCGTCCAAAAAAGGAAGGAAACGATCGATTCGCCGCGCGGAGGAGCATTTCAAAATGCAAAAGATGGTGTGCGCGGGATTCTTGTTTATTGACTTACCTACGGACATCTTCGACGGTGCTACTGTGTGTGTTGTGGGTGTACAGTTTGGCCGCGGCTTCTAATGGTCTTTTGTATTCGTTCTTTCACCAAAGTTGTACTTCCGCCGGATGCATGAAGAGTTCCGTGTTGAGATTTCTTAATTTTGTTCAGTTCCCTGCGAAAGACCAGAAAGACAAAAGTTCATTAATATTAGGTTTGGATGTGAAGTGTGATTGATTAATGATAAAATATCTGGTAATGAGGGTTCCCCTTATTTAGGGAGGTTTTATGGGTGAAGCTGTAATTCATTAAGTAGTTTAAATTATGTAGGGTTGGTTATAAAAATAGCAGCAATTGGTGATAGAAAGGGCATAAAGGTTGTGCAAGTTTATTAGTCGTAAACTTGTCAAACTTTTATTGGCCTTTGTCTTTGAAACTTGTCCAGCCCTTCATGGACATACAAATGGTGACTGTAATTGCTAATAATAGATGACACAATTATAATTGCTGTTAGTGCTTTCGGAATTTTAATCATAATACAGCCCAAACATGGCTGTGTTGGACTGTTAATTAGCAGTACTAGATGTAAGTCTTTAGATCGTATGGGCAACTACTGTACCTGTGGACAAATAGCGTATTTTTCATTAAAACAATTTATTTAAAAAGAAAAAGCGGGAGTAGATGTCCTTATATGTAACCGAAGTTCACGGATTCTGATTAGATATTCACAGTAAGACTTAACAATCACCATAAATAGCTTTGAAAGAGCAAAATATGTTTTTTTTTAACAAAACGCCCCCAAAAAGTTGGCGTGATCAAGTACAATGTATGGGCATGTGTATAGAAAGTCGACGTCTACATATTTTTCACAATATTTTTCATTTTATAGCAAAAGTATTGAAAAATGATATTTTTTTAAAAGTGGGCGTGACTGTGGGACTATTTCATAAATTCTTATACTGCTTCGGATTGTACAAAGAAGTTTAACCTTTCTAGTTCAAAATTTAAGGTCCAAAAACTGGTGGCATACGGACGTGCAAGGCTAGATCAACTTAACATTCGACGCTGATCAGAAGCATGTGTATAAAGGGTTTCTCAATAAGGACATAACAATTTTGTATTTAAATAAAACACAGAATAATTGAGATATCGGACTAAAATTTATTCCGGATGTAGTACACATGTTGAATTTAAGTACGGAATTCGATCTTGTTCACATGACTACCGGGAGCACGTTTGCAGCGACCGATTCTTTAGAGCCAATTTTCCACCACTCTTCCACACATATCGGCCCGAACGTTGGCAATTTCGCGTCCGATATTGTTCTTGATCTCCTCTAATGTTATTAGCTTGTTGGCATAAATCAACGACTTAACGTAACCCCATAAAAAAAAATTCATCGGCGTTAAATCGCATGAGCGAATTGGTCTCGAGATTACACGATTACCGCACTTCCCCTTCAATAGATCAATTGTTTGACCAGCTGTGTGGCATGTGGCATCATCTTGTTGGAACCACATATCAATGATGTCAAATCCATCCAATTCTGGCAAAAAATAGTCTTCCAACATGGCACTATAGCGAACTCCATTGACCGTAACATCGCGATCATTTTCATCGACGAAAAAATACGGTCCAATCACACCTCCGGCATGAAATCAACACCACACGGTCACTTTTGTGGATGTAATGGAGTCTCTTGAAGCACATGTGGATTTACTGCTGATCTTCATCGCTGAAGATGATTTTCTGATGAAATTCAGGATTTTCGTCAAACTTCTGCAGAGCCCAATCGGAGAAATTTCGGCGCTTCAAATGATCAAGAGGCCTCAGTTCTTGAGTTAATTTGATCGTGTAAGGGTGTAGGATAAGATCTTTATGCAAAATTAGCCACAATGTGGACTGAGAGATTCCCAATTCCTGTGAACAGCGTCGAGTCGACTGATTTGGCTCATTTTGAACTGAAGCACTTATTATTAGAAATATTTAAGATGGGTTGCCAAAAAATTAAACGCATTCAGCGCTGTGTCATGTTAGATAGATGAACACAAACATTCTGGTCTTGAGAGTCTTCAAAAATTTGCATAATAGACAAACTAAGCAGAAGGAACAGACGTAATCTTGAAGGGATGAAGGTTATAATTGGAAGATGATCTTAACTAACTTGTTTTCCACAGGAACGTACATACAATCGTTGTAAATTACTATTGTCAGCATATTTTCGTGTGTCAGCGAATCGGTGGACATTTAGTTCAAGAACATAAATAAAACAGTAGAAGGCAAACATCATCTGCGTAGTTGATAATTTCTTATCCGAGGCATGGCAATTATTCTGAAGGCACTTTTTTCGAAGCATATTAGTCCCAGCTAGCCCTGAATTAATATAAGGCAACATTTGAGGGTCGATAAAATGACACAAAGAGATAAAATTTAAAAGGATTTTTAAGAAGATGCGAATACTTCGATTTAAAATCTCCAAAGGATATAATAGTACAAAAGAATTCATCATGTACGAATCAGACCTCGCACTGTTAGTGTTCCGTATCGTTGTTTTAGTTGCATCCTGATTTGACTTTCGGAGAAAAGGAGTATCTATAGTCGCATTTGTAAGGATCATGTAAAAAAAAAACACTGTATTACACTAAACATTTTTTTAAGAAATTTGATTTGTATGTTTGTGCTGGACAAATTGTCAACATTATTGGCTGCTAAACTCAAGTAGTCTAATAAGAGTTCCTCAGAAGGAGGACGTACGGCCCAGGTCAATAAGGACTTTTAAGACTGAGTCAAGGTATTAAAAAATAAATGGGCCCACGGCAGCGCTCATATACCCGTGGTTGATTACTGGCATCGGAATATTCGGCCCTTGTCCTAGGTTTTCTAACTAAGGATCTGCCCTCCAGGTTGATGGTTGTGCGTCGGTGTTACTGCCCTACTATGGAAACAAATCTAATTAAGAAGCAATAACACGCAAGCGAAATAAGGACAACGACCTTCCGATACACAGTATGCTTTTGACAAACTTTTTTTCTGTTTCGAAAGACACACATGTGTCCTCAAAACATTCAGCCTCAATCAAATACTCATGACGTTAAGTGAAGCAGCTGCTGATTATATACATACATGTATATTTGATTACAAATAGGAAAACTAATAATAAAAGATGATGGTTCCTCAAAATGGAACGGAATATTCTGAAAATTTGCTTAAGTTTAACGATGCTGATGGATTTTAAAATTTCGTAAGAGTTACTTCCAGTGATTTTGAAACTTTAATTGGTTGCGAATCCATTAATTTCTTGTGTACCCGGTGAAATTGTTTTTTTTTTTTTAAAGTTTGTACTTTTTTCAATGTGACTGTTGGAACTTTGTACTTTCCAAAAAATCTGTATGCATTGATTTTTTAAAGCATACGACACATTCCGCATCACACAAGCATGTAGAACTATGCAGATCTTCTATTAAAGGTAACTTATTTTGCTGCCTCTTTATTCACACTACTGAATGAATTTGAAAGTTACAATCCATCCAGAACGTATCGTATGATACCCTTTCCTCAACTCACCCCTAATAAAATGAGCATAGCGTTGCGAAATTTGTAAAACAGATCCAATGATATCTTTCTATACAGAGAATATTTCAGCAATTTTTAAGAAATTTGTTCACAAAACTGTTGTTACAACTCTTTCTTAGCAGAGCTCCCCAAATTTATATTCAAAGTTCACGGATTCTGTGTATCTAGCCATGTCCATCCGTGTAAACTCGAAATTTGGTACATAAGCTTTCTAGAGCCCGAAGCAATACACGTGTAAACATTATTGGAATTCGCCCACAAACACGCCCACTTTCCAAAACATTTCGTATATAATTTTTGCTAGAAACTGAAAAATATTACTTGGATGAAATATGTAAACGTTGACTTTCTCTAAATTTCGTTCATGGTCATGCGTACTTATTGGGGTCATTTTCTAAAAAAATATATGCTATTTCAAAACTATTTACAGTGATGGTTAAGTCTTATTGTGAATATCTCATCAGAATGCGTGAACTTTGTTTACGAATTTTGGCAGCCACACCCACTTCCCACTAAAAAAAAGTCGTAACAACAGCTTTATTATAAAATTTCTTAAAAATTGCAGAAATGTCCTCTGAATAGAAAGATATCAATGCACCTGTTTTCAAAATTTCACAACGCCACGCTCACTTTATTAAGGGTGATTTAAAAGATAGAGGATAGGGTTTTTATACATTTAAGTGTTTGCGGGCAAATGTATACAGGTGTGTGCTGGACTTAAGTATTTCAAGTTCATCAGTAAATTTGAACGCATATTTTCCAAAATCAATTTAAATAAGACTCAAAACCGTATTGGGCTTGGGATTGATTCGTTTAAAGGTTTCCTAAAATTTAACAAAACTTCATGCTATAATTTGGAAATACTAAAGGACTTGTTACACAAATTAAACTAGAGTATGTACATGCATGTGAAAGAAAATAACGTATCAGCATAAATTTTTTTTTTATTTTTTAAAGATTGAAAAAGCAAAAGTATTAATATCTGTGCGGATAGGGCAAGTACTGGTTTGTGTGGATAGGGCAAATACTGGTTTCATGAAAACGTTCGAACTCGAGTTTTGATTAATTCGTCTGTATGTACGCTCGGCTACAGCCAAAAAAAAGCCGTATAATGGTACTTTCCTTTTTAATGAATTTTTGAAATTTGGTTATTTCTCGGAAATGATTTGAACGATTTTCTAGAAAATCGATATATATGCAAAGACATAGCATACCAAATTTGGAAAAATTGTGAAAAAAATGTTAGCTTATCAATGAATTTTAAAAAAAAATCCATATTAACAATTTCGCTTAAATTTAAAATCTGGGTATTTTGCTGCACAGTACATAGCACTTCACTTCTTTTGCTGTTATTTTGTTCAAATTTGTGACACACTCTAATTCTTGGAACGTGAAAGCATTCAAGGTAAGTTAGAAGGAAGTGTCATCTTTCCCATTCGTCGAAATGATTAACTATTATATTTGAAATACCAAACTCGAATATATTTAAATACATACGAATATGTATACACATATGAATATATGTATTATAAAAAACTTAATCACTTTTTCTTTAATAAACTTTTCCAATAGTATGCCCTGCAGTTTCTATGAGTGACGATTTTGTTGACAACGTTTTGCAAGAAAATTACGCTTCTGACGATTTTTTGCAAGCAAAAAAATACGATTTTTCATATTTTCATCTGGCAGCACTGTACCGGGGACCCTTTTGTATTCTGCATCTCAGTTATCAGTAGCTGCATTTATTTTTGTTATGTGGTTCTGCGGTTAAGTACGTGGACTACTGAGTAGGAGACTCAGGTTCGACTCCCAGAAACTCCGAAAACGAGCTGCTGACCAACATCTGAGAATAAAATTCTCACGAAAAAGAGGTGCTTTCAATTGATGTGAAACAAAATATACATAGCACGTACAGTACCAACGGATGGGATATGTAGACAGGGAT